>JAJTUV010000134.1:0-1200000 GCA_021653895.1 Mastomys natalensis
ATGTTAAGCACACAGATGCTTTCTTCAACAGAGGGACACCCATCTGTTTTCCCTAGTGGATGTAGTTATAGCCCGGAATCTGTGCTATCTGTAGGCCAGTCCACACCTGAGTCTCCCAGACTACTATGTGTATCCCAGATCCTTCCTCCCCTTTACCTTTAGCTTTAGCTTTCCTTCTCAGTCAATAGCACCCATCACCGGGGAGAGAACACATGCACTGTATACGTTGCTGACCTCTACACTATTTTGATCAGAGACTATACTAGAGCCTAGGCCCTTAAGTTATAGAATCCTCTTTGTGGTATAGGTCCACATGTGCTTTGCCAAGTAGTTTCTATGTAGTCATGCCTCAAGCTTGATTTTATGTGTTTTTGGGTTTGGGGTAATGGCTACCAGGAATTGTTTCCAAAATTGTACCATACTTAGATATGTCTAAAAATAAACTGCCTGGTGTCACACTCTTAAAAGTTTGAATCAGGTTGGATAACTAAGTCATATGAACTGGATTTTCTTTTCTTCTTGCCTCTGGTGGATTGTTTTCTCTGCCCACAGTAAGTGTTGGTTCTTCTCTCTGTCTCTCTCTGTCTCTCTCTCTGTCTCTCTCTCTGTCTCTCTCTCTGTCTCTCTCTCTGTCTCTCTCTCCTCTCTCTCTCTCTCTCTCTCTCTCTCTCTTTTCTTTCTCTCTCTCTCTCTCTGTTGCACATGCACACACACATGCTCACACTTCACCAGCTAAGCTTAGATGAGCAGAGTGTTATAAGAGGAAGTGCGGTCACTCGAGGATTGTCTGAAACTAAGCTGCAGCATCAGGCTTCACTGTAGTCATTTTATATTTGGGGTTGTTTGCTTTATTTTATGAGACACTGTCTCACTACTAGCCTTGGCTAGCTTAGAGCTTAAAATGTAGACTAGGCTGGCCTCAAACACACAAGGATCCTCCTATGTCTGCCTCTTGAATGCTTGGATTAAAGCCCCCATAATCAGCACTATACTACTTCTGAAGCAGTAGTTCGTAAAAGTATTTCCTGAATTAGATTAATGGTTTAAAAATACTAGTCCTTTTTAGTACTGTCAAACTAAACTATGTTTCATTGTTTTTTTCCAATATTTTTCTAGGTGTAGTTTTAACTGGATTGCTAATTGAAACAGTCAGCTCTGTTTTCCTCGTTGTGATTACATGTGAATGTGTCACGTAGTTCTTTCTGTTTGGAATAAACACATTTGAATTTACAGTCACTTGAATATACAAGGGGTTAATTAGTTGCATGGGCTTCATAGTTGCCCAGTGCCAGGACTCTTTATTTCCTAGCTTGTGTATAGCCTACAGTGCCAAAGGGACTGAGAAGGTATTAATTCAAGATTTTAGACTGAAAATCCAGACAGTATCTCTAAGAATCTTCTAATATTTATTTTAAACCCTATAAAGGGTTTAAAATCTTTCTACTTATATACAAAATTATCTTATGTTGGGCTGAGGATTAAATTAGTGACAGAGCACAGGTCAATCATGTGTTACAAAGCTCCATTCCCAACACAAGAAAGGGAAGAGAAGGGAAGGAGAGGAGAGAGAGGGAAGGGAAATAGAGGAGAAAATTGTAAAGAAAGGAAAACTAGAAGGGGAAACAGAGAAAGGAATTGACTAAATTTTATTACAAATATTTGACCTTGAAGGAGCATGGTTACCGGCTGTGGACATGGATGTTCTGAACTTGCTATTAAACCTAGAGCTTTTCTATAAGCTAGGAAGTGCTTTCCCACTGAGCCTTGTCCTCAAACAGTCGCTTCAGCTAATTAATAAAGCATCAATTAATTAATTAATTAAGCATTGAGCTGTACAACCTGGATCAAACATTTGAACATGCTTTTAAGGCATTGAGGTACTATTCAACAGGAGATCTTCAATGCTTCCCAGAACACAAAAGTTACCTGTCTTTCATTAACTGAGATCCTCACATCGGAGGCAAGTTCAGTTACTACAGAGTGTTACCTACAGAGAAACCTGTCTCTAACTAGAAAAATGTAAACACTGTCCAGACTTTTATTGGAAGAAAGTCTTCATCAATTTCTACCAAACAAAACTGAAAATCTGTTGGTACAACCTGCCTTTTTCCAGAAAAAGAAAGGAAAAGGCAAGAGGAGGCTCCAGCTGTCTGACTACTTCCACAAATCTCTCTGTTGTCTCAAGTCTTGTACTCAGTGGGTTAACAATAACACACACACACACTTTTTACTATACATTGAAAAAAGAAAAGGCAATCAAAAGACTATGATATTCCAGAAGACAGTCAGAGTATTGAAGCATTAGTAGAGGACAAGCGAGATGACCAACATCCAGAGAAAGCTGATGTGAAGGTGTAATGAGATTCTCTCCACTTCCTGGGGATAGCCTCTTCTATTCAGTGTGTCCTGCCTGCTCAGGAAGCCACCAGGATGCAAACTACTGTGCATATGCCCACTACCATGAGCTAAGCTCCCCCAGCTGCTAACTGGAGTCACTTTTATCTTTTGCCATCCTAGCAGCAACAGAAAACTCCAAAGCAGGATTTTTCCAAAGCAAACAGCTGCCATCCAGAGAGGCACAGGTTCCACAACATGGATTCAGCTGCCCTTGAATCAAACGTATTATGGGAAGATGTCATATTAAACATTTGCAGACTTTCGTTCTTGTTGTGACAACATTTCAGCTTGTGTTTATATTTTATCAATGTTAAAGTAGGCCAAGAGGTCTTCAAATGTTGAAGAAGGATGTTTCTAAGTAATATGCAGATAGTCTGCCATTTTGGAAATGAAGGACATCTTAGAGTCTCACAAGAAATACTGGGTCTGGGGACCATGCACTGGAAAGGAAAGCTTCAGTTAACAGCTACTGTATTTGTGATTTCATTAATGAAAAATTTTATTTCAAACAATTTTAAGTATAGATTAGATGTCCTTGTGCTTACTATTTGCTATGCAAACTTTTTTCCTATGTTTTATTAGTTTGGATGGTTTTTATAGATTTTTTTTTAAACATAGCATTGCTAGGCTTCCCACATTCATGGTATAACAGATATGCTAAATATAGAACTTGGATATTGATATGCTTTCTGTCCTGTACTCAGATTAAAAAAAAAAATCACGCTTAACATAGTTTCTTAGGTTCATAAAACATTATTCACAGGTTATACAGAAATGTGTGTCTGTGACTTTTAGAACTACAGTGGATTGTTTTTTTTTTTCCTATTTATTTATTTATGTATTTATTTATTTTTCTTTTCTTTTATTGGATATTTTATTTATTTACATTTCAAATGTTATCTCCTTTCCAAGTTTCTTTTTTATAATATCCACTATAATAAATACTGGATGATATCTCACTGTAATTTTAATTGGCATTTTTTGGTTATGGTATTTTCTCTTTGTCTCCACTAACCATTTTGTAATTTTTTTGAAGAATACATATTCAAATCTTTTCCCCATTTAAATGCAACAATATCTGTTCTCTTCTTATTAGTTTGAGTTCGTTGATTTGAGTTCGATGATTTTTGCTGTTGCTTTGGTTGTTGTTGTTCCATTTTCTGAATCAGGGTCTCATTCCAAAATGGAAGACTGACATCAGATTGACACCAAACCTAGCTCAGCCTCCCAATAATATAGTACTGGTATTATAGGTGTGAGCCATCTTGCCTAGCTGAATATCTTAGATATTGGTTCTTTCCCTACTTCAAAGGTTGACAATGCAGGCTTCCCATCTGGGTTGTTTCTTTGCTGTTTCCTCTGTAAGGGGAACTTTTCTGTTCTACACAGTCCCATCTGCCTGCCTTGCTTCCAGTGTTTGGAAAGCTCTGCATAGAACACTGAATTTTAGCCCTGTGTTTTCTTGTGGTATTTTTTTGTAGCTTTAGATAATATCAGTAAGTCTTTAATTCATTTTGAGTTGATTCTTTAAAATAAGGGTTCATTTTCATTCTTCTCTATTTTGAATTGTCCATTTGATTGGGTTAAGGAATGCCTACAGAGCTAACTTAACCTATCATTCCAGTTCTTTGGTAGGCAGTGGCAGGAGGCCAGCTAGTTTCAACTGTCAACTAAAGGTACCCCCCTAATCTTTATCATCATAACCCACTTAATCTAGTGCTTTATCATAGCTAAAAGTGTCACTACCTAATATTAATCAATACAAACTATATAAGGTAAGTTGATGCTTGCTGCATTTTCAGTAGGGAGGTTTGGTTTATAAAAGTGATACATTAAAAGAGACAGTTATATGAGCAAGACGGGATGATATAAAGGATGATATAAAATATTTAAATGGTTATAATGAAAACCATCATTTTTACAGGAAAAATTAAATATGTCACTGACAATTGTCCTGATTCTCTAGATGATAAAATTCAAGATCAAATTGTAGTCATAAGGATCCTAGTCAAAAAGATGAGTGCAGAACCAAGTTGTGTATAATTGTTTTTGTCACGTGCAGCATCATCATAGGTTGTTACTACATCTAAACACAACATGCTCCGTAAAGTTAATGTGGTTATAAACAACAAGTAACATGCATCATGGTACCAGAAAACTTTTACTGAACTTTACCAAAATGAGTAACTCTGTGTTCCATTTCCTTAACTCTAAACTAGATGGGTTGTTTTTATATTAAGATGTTATAATGAATAAATGAGTCATTTAATAATATTTGCACTTGGATTAATTGCCATATTCACTCTTTTAAAAAACTGAACTTTTAATTGTGTGTACAGCAGGAACACATGCACAAGGATCCGTTTAACCTGGAGGTACAAGTAGCTGTTAGCCACACTGGGAACTGAACTCTGATGTACAAGAACAATTCAGACTCTTAGCTGATGAGCCATCTGTTAGCTCTTCTATATTCTTTCTTAAAAAAACAGAGCCTTATCCCACAAATTGTTTTGCTTTGGGTGTTTGTTTTTTTCATCTTTAAAGTAATTGGATTTAACTTTACACATGATGTTTTTATAAGGTGCATGCCAACCCCCCCCAAAAAAAAAAAAAACAGAAAAAAAAGAAGACTGTCTTCATTGTGATGTAGATGTAGAAATATTTCTTATAAAATGGAGAAAACAAACTTTCATGGCCATTTTCACTGTGGAAGTAGCAAGCGAATTTAATCAATTGCCTATAATATACACCGTTGACTCTGTGTGTTGAGGCCAGCCAGAGCTGTAGGGAGCACTCCTTGAAGCAACTGAATATAACCAATTGCTTGTAATACACAATAATTGACTTCATGTGCTGAGGTCCTACAGAGATATAGGAAGAGATTCCCTTTCTCCACTAAGTCAAATAAATAAAACATCAGGGAAAAAACAAGGTCTTAATGCCCAGCCAAGTTTTACTGAAAGCAGACATGCACAGCCAAGTGTGCTAAGAGTCAGACTCCCAGTGAGGCATGCCCTCAAATATAGTATCTGAGTTGGTCTGACAGTGACAAAATTATGTTTTCTCTCTAGAGATGGTATAAGTTCCTTTCCCACTTCAGAACTGGCTGGTTTATACTATCACGAGGACTTGAATAATCTAGGCAAAGACAGGAAAACATGTTGGTTCATCTCTTAACCCCACAGGCAGTTTGGAAGTCTTATGGAACAGTTCTTGCCAGTGGGAGAATGCATATCAAGTGTTTTCCTGGGGCAGGGGGAGAAGAAGCAAAAGCCAACCATCTTGATTTTTTAAGTGAAAAATGCATTAATCCACCTAGACCCTCTTTTCCCTGTCTATTTCCCTGCCCAAAGTCTGTCTATTTCAGTTCCCCATTCTCCCCTCTCATAGGTTGCTCTATCTGCTGTTAGGGAAGAAGTTCTCTGGCAGCTTTCTGCATCTATAATCAAGACGTCCCAGGCAGGCTGACTTAAGGGGTAAAAGGTTGAGACAAGGGATCCAGGATGAAAGACAGTCATTTAATAGTGGTATGCTTCTTTGGATAGTTCTAATACTAGGTATAACATCTATAAAATACATGAAATAAGAATAGCAGTCCTACCAAAAGGATAACCCAATGAGTTATGCATCCCATCTCATCCATGTCAGAGGAATGTGAAGAGAGCCAACCAAAATATGTTTTGATACTCACTGTCATTGATATTGTCACCCTTTTCTGCAGATTGTGTTTTATGGAGTAATTATTGTCTGGTTTAGGAGTTTGAGGTTTTTTTTTCATCTGCCATATTAAATTTGAAGGTCAGCCATTGGGTTTTGCCCACCTCAACCTCATAGAGAACACTGAGGGATAAAATAAAAACATTTTTTTCTACATCTAGATTGACATAGTTTTGTTTGTCATATCAAAGTTTAACGACAATGAGCCATCAATTGCATCAGACTCCCATAGGGGAGCATATGCCTAAAAACTTCACTAAAAGAATTTAGTTAAAGCAACTGTCTCATTATCGGTGCCCTTCCAGCGATAGATGTCCCTGACCATAAAGAGAAATAACACCTGGTAGATGTTAACTTTATAGGCAAAGCCAATCAGGATTCTGTTCTTATACAAAACACAAAAATATATCAGCATCAAATTGACAATCTGAAAGAAATGCAAACCATTAATTTTTGGTTTTGTTTGTTTGTTTCTGATTGGTCTCCATGTTGGTAAATACATTCTTAGATTTGGTCTCAGGGCTGAAGAAGTTGGTCCTGGTTTTCTAAGTTGTAAGTAGGCTCTGTCGTATGGAATAAAGCAAGGGTCAAGATGTTCTATAGCTTGGAAAAATTTCCTTATCAAGAAGAAAATATTATGTCTCTATAATATCACATATGGATCTAAGAATGGAGGTGTGTGATCCATTGAACTAGAAAGAGAGCAATCATTTTAATTTATATTTATACTTTCCTGTTGAGTGTTGAAGATCATGGAATTGGCTAAAATTAATAATTTTTAGTTTGCTCTCAGGCTAGTAGAGAATCGTTTCTTCAGAGGTCATTTACACTGGAGAGAAGCTCTGGCTCCTCTAGACCTTCTGTACCAGTGCTGTATCTATGTGAGGATAAGTCAAAGGCTTTGCTTGACCAGGGCTTTTCCTGGAAGCGTGGAGGAAGTTTTGCATCTGTGTACACCCTCTTTGCAAAATGGCTAGAGATCACCTAGTACGTGATCTCCATGACTTCCCTGAACAAAGAACAGGTTGTTTATCAGGTCTAAAGAACATTTTGAAGATGCTTCACAGTTGTCTGGGACTTAGTTCATGCTTGAAGGAAGAAAATACTTTCCCCTTTAGTCCCTTGACCACATTAATATAGGCTGTCAAGTATGTTTATTCAATGCCCATAAGGTCAGTTATATCCACCTGGTACTTTAAACTACCGTACAATATTTAAACAAAGCTCAGGCAGAAATCAAACAATTAAATAAAACTCAATTAGACATAAATCTTTGCTCTTTTAAGTCAGTGGTTGTGTTACCAAAAGCAGATAAAGTAAGATAGAGATTTAAGATGAGTATGTTTGACTTAAACATATCTGTATCATATACTATTCTTAAGCTTCATCTCTTATCTACCTTACATAACTTACTCAGATCTTTTGTAGCTTGTTTTAGGCTTTTTAATTTTTTTTTTAATTTTGTTTTTTTTTCTTTACATTGTAGCAAAACATTCATCTCTCTTTTTTTGTTTTATGTTGGGTTTTGATGTTTTGTTTTGAGTCTCAATATATATCTCTGGCTGTCCTGGGATTCACTATGTAGACTAGTCTGGCCTAGAATTCCTAGAGATTGACTTGCCTTCTGAGTGCTGGGATTAATGGTGTATGCCACCATGTTGAGCCCACATCCATTCATCCATTGTATTCAAATCCTTTAAAAATACTTTGACTTTTACATTCTTTTAACATTTTTTTCCTTACCCTTCCTACTTTTCATTTTTAAAAATTTCTTTAAATAAAAATTGTATCCATTTTACATACATGGTACTCACTGTGGTAAATTAACATATATGGTATCCACTCTGCTAAACTGCATATATGGTACTCACTGGTAAATTCATATATGGCACCCACTATGGTAAATTGAATATGAAGCATTCAACTATGGTAAATTAAAAAGATTGCCTATGTGCATATTTTAAGCTAGCAAGCATTTATTGTTGCAAGTCTCAAGTAAACTTTTCCACTTGCACTTTGCATGAGCCCCACCCCCATGTCCAAGCCCTACACCCACCCATGCCAGGGTCTTACAAATGCTAATAGTTAGAAAAAACTAACTTTACATTCTAGTGAAAGCCTTGTCACATTATCAGAATTACCTTGAAGAGATTGAGTATTCTCTCCAAAGAAGAGAAAACACACACACACACACACACACACACACTTTAAAGTCTAAAGTAGACCACCAAATCCTAAAAAGAAGTGTGGGCTCAATGCAGGCTGGCTGACTCCATTAAAGGAAGGATTGCTGGTAAATAAAAAAAGGTCTAAAATTAGCTTTATGAAACAGGTTTTTGTCAGTCAGGGAGAGACACAACATGTCTCATCTGTTCCTACAGCCAAGTACCTCCAGCAAATGGAGCCTATAGTTCCTTATTAGCACACACTGGTAAGGCAATGCATTTGGGCGTTTTATCTATCTTAAAGTTTCCTGGTTCCCCACCTCTGTAACATGCATTAACCAACTTAAGATTCCTTTTACATCCTGTTTACACTGTTTCCATCTCTTTTTGAGACCAGAATGGGGATTGAGAGGGGCTCCTGGAATTGCCTGTCATTATCTCATGGGATTCCTGTGATCTAATTTCCCAGCTGCTAAGCTCCTTTGCCCTTTGGCTTGTCGTTTATAGGCCAGCGAGTGATCCATCATACTCATGCTTTTCGTTCTGAGTGAGTGGGTGGCTGTTAGAGTGAAGCAGGAGATGCATCCAGCAGATATAAGGAAGCCCCATTAATTGGCATTTTTGGTTCAGAGATGTGAAGTGGAACAGCCAAATCTCATCTCTAGAGTCAGATTATCAGTGAATTCAGTGTATGAATCCACTTCGAAGTATCTATTCCACCATAAACTGGGTATACCAATGTTGCTTTTGCAGGTATCAGAGAAGAGAAAGGGAAGCCAGTAGTTTATACGATACAGGAATCATGCTGTTGAAGCCAGTGATGACAGGCTGGATCAAAGAATCTCTCCTTATAAGCTGTGCAGAATTGTCTAACAGAATCTTATCTATTAGGTTGCATATTGGGAGGGTGGCTGAAAAGGACAAAAAACTTTTTTCTTTAGAGTATCATCAGAGACAGAACACTTGATTTGAAGGTTCCTACTCTCTTATCTTTACATCTTATAAGATCATAAATGTGTAGTAACCTGCATTCTCAATCAGGAAGTATCAAGCTCTTATAAGTATGTGTCTTTACCATTAGACACTTGATATCTTTCCTAGCTAGTCTTAGTGTAAGCCCAACTAGTTGAAAACAAGGTAAGGGCCTTTCACTTGAAGCTGTGAGATGCTAAAGTTTTTTAATGCTTCAGGTGATAGACTAGCAAAGAATGGAGACAATCTTAGAAATATTGTTTTTCATCTGTAATAAAAAAGCAAGTGGGAGCATTTTGTGGCCTGTGTTCTTTTCCACTCTTCCTTCTTAGTTCACTGTCTGGAAGGGTATTTCTGGGTTATGGGGAGGGAGATCTCAGAATATACTGATTGATTTTAGTTTCCCTGATTTGAGCTAGAAATGGTCCATGTTTTCCTGTGGTCCTGTTTCCTGATAGCTTTGCTATACCATAGATATTGTTGATCTCCTCTGTAAAGCAAATATAAATAGGAAAGATTGATAAAACATTGTGTATCATTTTCCTGGTCTCTCAGCTCCTTGTCTGGAGAGGCAGCTCTGATATATGTCAGGAGCTATAAGCATAACTCCATTGAGTACCAATAGAGTAAGTTCCCAGGTATGACTGGTTAGCCCTCACACACACATATAGTCATGATATTTTTCTTGTGATCTGCCTGTTTTTGATGGATGCCTCCATTTCCTACATTAGTTCCTTTTAACCTTTTCTGTGTGGGACATCTCAAAGTACAGTGAGCCTAATGCTTGAGAGATAGAACTCTTTCTCTTCTCACAAAGGATACACAGTAGCTTAACAACCAACTATTTATGGTAAAGTTGACTGACCTCTCCTCTCATGCAGAGAGGAGTGGGACTCCTACACATCTCACAAAGTAGCCTAAACAAGTGATAGCTAGTAGGAAAGTACCTGGCTTAAGCTTTGAGAGTGCTCAGCTGGACAAGGGGACAGGAAAGGTTCATATTGCTCCAGGTAAAATAGAAAGGGGACATTCCTATGCTTTACAGTCTTCCCAATCTCATGTCTGTTCTCTTCATCAATCAGTCCATATTTTATTTTAATTTAGACAGCAAGCAGACTAGTCAAGATACCAGCAAAGTGACATGGTGGCCTCCATTGATTGAAGTCACTATTTATGATGGTAACACAAACATCTGCCTTCTACTTTCTGCCTATGGTGAGCTCAACTCCATGATAAAATGAGTCTATTCTTCCACTGGAACCTGACCGTGTGGATCCAATAATTTCAGATTAAATGTGACCACTTACTTTAAATAAGTGCCAGACCTCAACCCAAAGGAGAGTCTGTAGGTAGCTTTTGGAGTGGCTAGAGTCACAGTGTGTCTTTCCTCCCAGATGGCTTCTAGAAAGGGACTGAAAGAAGGAATTTTATCTGCAGTATCTACCGCATCAACGCTCAGCAGAGCACCATTCTTGAAATTCATAAACACACTATGTATCCTTAAAACATTCAGAGAGGTATGAGAATTATGCCAAATACACTGCTAGTGTCTTTAAACTTCTTCCTAATTATAATGACTACCACTGTAAACTTTAGAACTAACATGAATCCAATGGTATGTGGCATGATACTCAAGATGGCTGCTTACCCTTAAATTCTGAACCTTCTTCCAATAGTTTGAATAGGATAAAGAGTATCAATCCGTTCTTCCATATGTCTATCTAAATCCTCTGGTATATTCAACACATTAGTAACATATTTTGTTAAATGATTAACAACAGTACTTACTTAACTTCTTGTGTCATAGCAATTGCAGAAGCAGTGGTGCCAGCAATTAATGTAATTTAAGCTGTTATATCCAGCAATAATCAAGACCACTACCCTCTTGCTTCTGCTTAAAACCTGACTCATTTCTTCGAGTACTTGCAAGCTATTTTTAGAATACCAAGGTTCTGTGATACTCAGGGCACTAAAACAAAAGCTGGTTGATAGACCTTAACTGACATGAGGGATTTCAAAACACAAACACAATTAGAAAGTGTACAATCGTTTAAGGGAGGCATTGTTAGACTATAATAGGGTAATTGCATTTTAACCTCCTTTATATGAGTTGGAATATTATAAAGCTTCTCCAATTGTAGGTTTTCATATAGCCTTTCAAAAGCCTTTATCAGTTATCCCAGCCTTATACTACCTCCTTGCCTTAGTGTGGTTTTGTGTTTTGCCCTGCAAAACACCTCCTCCAGCAAGACCATATCTCCTTGTGCTTTCTAAATCATTTCCACAAACTAGATACCAAGCATTCAAATATATGATCATGGTAAAGGTATGGGATAGCAGTATGCAGGTGATAAGTGATATGAACAGGAAAATGGGAGAAACTGGGAGTGGTTTCATTTGAGAGAGACAGGTGGACAATACATAAGGAGATGGAAGATGTAGTTATAAGTGACACTAAAGTCTTTGAAAAAGCCTTAAGGAGTTGTATTACTTTACATTTACATAAAATTGTATCACATCACACACACACACACACACATACACACAAACACACAACACACACAGGCAAGTACATGATGCACGAACGAGTAGCACATACTACTTTGCCCGGTTGTATTGGAGAAAGGTAGAATATGGTATTTTATCTTTGGTAGAAGAGTCATAAATTTTGCAATTTGATATTTCCCCTGGACATGAACTACTATTTTATCAAGAACAAGGGAGTTTATTTTGTAAAAAAAAAAAAAAAGGGATTGTGAAAACACATGTCTGAATATATTGAAAAAAATGTCTCCTTTAAAGTCATGTGGACAGTAAGAAAATATAATCCAATCAGCATAAATTTAAAGGTGCAGGAGAATGATTTTTGCATCTGGGAAACAGGGCAACCTTGGAAATTGGACTCTGTTACATGAATGGTGCAAAGGGGTAAATTTTACATGGAGAGGAATCTCCCTCAAGCAATCTTTGATCCTAGAGCATTAGATACTAACAAAGATGAGCTACCCATGCCAAGGCCTGAACAAACTCTCCCCATCCAAAGCACTTGATTTGTAATGAAGCAGAGCTAAATCTCTAGCTTTGAAAGGCGAAGTTGCCAAGGAGTATCCCCTGAGTCAAAAGAGAGACTCCAGGAAAGGGCACCTCAGAAACTGGTCAATGTGGGGCAAGCTGGTCAGCAGGTAGGCCATGGCAGTTCCCAATGACATCATCAATAGTCAAGTTCCTGGACAATCTCTTGTATCCAGGAGAACCCTAGAATCTTCTGTGATGTCACCAGTGTTGTGGTGACACCAACTGCCTGTGGAGAATTCCTTCAGAACCTGCTGGGTTCACAAGCAGTCATGTTGTCCATGCTGCGCAGGCTATTTCAGAGGGAGATTCGAATACAACCAGAGACCAGACCTAGGCAGAAGGCATGTTTAGATAAACCAGGAAGAAGGAGATGGCCCTGTGGAAGACACAGATCTGTTGGGAAAGAATCCTCCCAAGCCTACACCATTAGTAAGCAGGAGCAGAGAATGAAGAGGTTGGAGAAGCTCAAAAGGGATCTTGAGATGATGAATAAGGAGAGAGACGAACTTCGGTTTATCCTGGCACATTATACTGACAAGGATCTGAACGACAGGATCAACTTTGAGAACACCATGCTTGAGATGCAACATAACCAGGTGATGAACGACCTCAAGAAAATTCCTCAGGAGATCAGTGATGCCTTGGACAAGTGCAAGGAGCTCACTAAAGAAAATCAATATTACTGTATCAGGAACTGTCAGCTCCTGACAGAGTCTCTTCAAATTAAGAACCAAGTAAAAATTCTGTGGAATGAGAACAGGCAGCTGATAAGGAGCAGATTGCATTGGAAGAGTGTTTTAAGGAAACAAAGAGGAGATGTGTGGAGGCCAGCATGAAGATATATGACAAGTATACCAGGCAGCAGCAGCAGCAGCAGCAGCAGCAGCAGCAGCAGCAGCAGCAGAGGTCTGAAATACTCAATCAGAAGCTCAAACAGGGCACAGACCAGGTCAAGATCTGCCTCAGTCACAACACTTCACCAGGAGCACTGAGTGTGAAAAGGAAGTGAACCACCATTGCATGTCATCCCTATAACCATGGCAATATTGGGCTGCATTTTCTTCCATTCTTTGGTTTCCTGTATGTCACAAGGTCTTTATTTTGTCTAGTCTCTGGACCAACAAGAGTCCATGTTTGGAAGGCTTCAGAGAAGTACTGAAGGACATCAAGATCTGCTGGTCATCCAGGAGGAGCCTAAGAATGTAAATTTTGCTTGTCCTCATGAGTCATCAAGAATAATATCATGGAGATCAATCAAGCAAATTTTAAAGACTTTGAGATACCATCTGTAATAAGTCTCATGCTTTGTCTTGGAAGGACTTGTCCATCAGCCAACCTCCTACCAAAGTGAGGCATGCCCTCATTCATCTTGAAGACATTATTGCCATCATTGACTGCCTTTGCACTCTATTTCCAAGGCCAGCAACAGGCTGTAGGTCTGTGCTGCAAAATCTGCAGCTAAAGAATGCTTCTTAGCTTAATAATTGTGTTTTGGTTTTGGTTAGAGTTTTGATTGCTTTGAGTATATGGTTTCGTTGTTTTCATTTGAAGTTTTTATTAATTATTTATCGTTTTCTGTTACTGAAATTAATTTGTTGGTTTGCTAAGTTTATATACTATATACATTTACTCCCCCACTTTAAGCTGGTATTGAATAAATTTAATGTATTCTTATGGATAAAAAAATTAATCACTATTTTCCCTCATTAGAATCTTTTGTATTCTTAAGTGGCTCAGTCTCATAACACTAAATTATCAGGCAGCAATGAACCTCTTCAAGTAGCATGTGGCTTAGGTTTCATTATGAGTTCCCAGCCATAATGAATTCTCAGAGCTACACAGAGAATTGTGCTTTTGATATGGATAGTGTGTCAAAATCTGTGGATCCCAACTTCATGATGGATAAAGTATCCATGCTGTATGTTTGTGTGTCATGAATTTCTTACGTTAAAATGTACTACTATGTGGATGATCAAGTTGATCCCAAAAAAAGTAGAAACACAAGTGTATTTCTCTAATATGTCCCAAGAAATAAAAATATTCAATAAAGGAGTATTAAAGAAATCAGTAAAAAAAAAAAAAAGAAAGTGTACAATCAATGCAACTTACATTAAATACAATAGAAGAAACAAAAGTAATTTTAACTTGACAATTAAAAGAGCCTTAACACATGTGCTAATACCTGTTTGAAATCCAGATCCTGTCTCTACTTTATCTCTTGCTAACATAACATCATAGAGAATTGCAGCTAATTTCCAGATAGGTCTCTGAAAATGTCCAGAACCAGACTTTCAAATGAAGAGTGTTATTTCCAATATTGGATGGATTTCTAGACCAGTCCATGATTGAGTCTGAATAACTGGTCACATTTAAGAACAATACAAGAGTCATTTTAACTTTTCTTTTTGATTCTCTGTTCCACAAGGTCTAAAAACTTGAGGCAAGGCAGCTTGTCCCATGAGGAGTATAGGTAAGCAATGGTGGGTCGGAAACATATGTCTAATACAGCTTCCCCGTCACCATTGTCAGGGTACTCAGCAAGCTCACAGGTCAGCATCATTCTTTGTCCTGGCATCAGCATGTCTTACCCATCACTCGGGCAGCCACCAGTATTTCTATTTTGGTCAAGCTTCAAGAATGGTAATATAGCTTGATCATGCTAGCCCTTTTTGTCTTGGGTATACTTTTACTCCTGCCCATAGTGTTAAAGCTTGTCTTTAACAACATCAACATGTTAGCAGCCAAAGTACATGGCTTGAAACTGAAAATGGACCCCAGACAGTTATTAAATTAACAGGTTGGCGATCTAAGGACAGGTAAGATTCTGCACAAAGCCTTACCAACCTAAGACAGAAGTGCATTGCTTTTAATAATGTATATTCCAAGGTAAGGAAGGCATTCTTATCAGAATGACCTAAGACAGGCTCAGTCTTATTAATGATATGAAAACTGGGGAGAGGTGGAGAGTCTTTGGGGCTGCTTGGCAAGAACCTGACATGGGCCAAGGACAAGGAAGTAGGCTTCAGGCAGGAATTTGACATTAGGCTAGAGCAAAGAAGTAATTTCAGGTAGGAACCTAAATCTTAGGCTGGAACAAAGAGGTAATTTCAGACAGGAATCTAAATTTTAGGCTAGAACAAGGAAGTAGGCTTCAGGCATGAAAATGACTTTGGGCTAGGACAGGAAAGTTGGATCAGATATTTTGATCATCCTGATAAGCCCTTAGAAACAGTAATCTCAGGAGTGTATATGTAACTGGGTTTATTGTCTTGCTTGTTCCTTGACTATGTATTGCTAGACACTCAACCTAGGACTGACCTTCATACATGCATGTAATTAAAATGGGATTAAGGCAAAAAGGAGGAGGGGGATGGGATAGAGGTTCTAGAGAGGGGAAATGCAGAAATGGGATGACATCTGAAATGTAAATAAATAAAATATCCAATAAAGAAATTAAAAAAAAAAAAGAAGGAATTTAACTACCATTCAGTTTTTATGTTAAAAGAACAGTGAGCCTGTCTCTCAGGGTTCCAGAGGTCTGGAGAGAAGGATGGGAGGAGCAGGTGTTTTGAAGAACCCAAAGGTTGTCTGTCTCTAGGCTGAGAGTAGCTTCACATATTTCCCTAATGAATGTGGCCTATGCTACTTCAGACAGTTTCTCACTCAGTTTCAAGAAAATGGGCCCCTTTCTTCCTTTTGGCCCTTGATATGCATGGAGCAGAGACTTCTTAGAACCTTTTCTTGGGTCAGGTTTCACCATGAGCTTATGAGTACACTGTTGTAAGCAAGACTTTAGGTCAGTAAGACAACTGGTTTTTGTTTGTTGTCTTTTGTTATTACTGGCTTTGTCTCTGTTGAAGTCTTTGATTGCCCAGTAATTTAACTTGCTTAAATAATATCTTACACCCCCTGTTACCCACTTAATGGTCTCTTTTATTTTGACTCAAACAGGTGGGTTGAAAATGGAGAAGAAAGGTAGAGATAATTATGATTCCAAAGATCAAAGTACAACTGGGGTAAAATACATGAAGAATGACTGCATCCAGTTGTCAGTGATTAACTGAGTGGTCACAACCCTGAGGCCTGGCTACCTGCATGTTCAAACAGGCAGAGGAGTAGCTAAGGGGATCTTTCCTTGCTAGCCTTTCAGAGAAAGAAGGAGAAACAAAAATGTCAGCTTCGGGGTCCAGCCCCACCCACTACCATTCCAGGAGGCTGGAAAGACCCTGGCCACACTCCCTGTTCCCTCCACAGTTTGGCTTAGCAAGCACAGGCCTAGAGGAAATCTCAGGATAAGCTCCCAAACTGAAACCACCATGGTGAGTCAGACAGGAACATCCATATTCTCAGCTGACTGAAAGAAGGAGAAAACAGGAAATGCAAGGGTGTAAGCGCCCCGCCAAGTTTTGGAGAAAGTAGAAGTTCTTTCTGCTTCCTGGATGTGCTGTTTGTGCCTTAGAGAGCACTAAGCTTCCTTTGTGCTGGGCTGTGAGTCATCACAGCAATTGCAGATCTCCAGATAGGAGGAACGCAGTGTCCGGTTCATGCTGGCTATTTTTTCCTCAGTGGAGTTGGTTCTTATTTGTTCTCCTGACACTTGAAGTCAAATTTTGGAGATCTAATGGGGTTTGCGTTGTCTGGCAGTTTCCCTTTCCTGTTGCTCCCTCCACACTTGGTTGCTATAGTAATGCATTTTGGATAATGGCATGTATCACTCCCTCTCTTACATTCACTTAGAGCTTTAGGTTTCTTGTTATCTCTCATTGATTTTAGCCACCGGACTAATACAAACCACTCACAGCACTGAGCAATGTGTGGGAGTTGTTGATTTTTATCTGAGTCAACGGAACAGTAAATGGAAGCTTCTGCTATTCTTCGGGTGTTTCTGTTTGATCATGTGCGTCATCATGTCCTCAGTGAGACTGGTGGATTTGTTTCCTTATGATCTTTTAAGTAAAATAAAGCAGAAGACTGGCTGAAAGAACAATTTGAAAAACTGAGTCAGGAGATGAATCCTGCCTGTCACAGGGTGTTTGAAGTCCACCCACAGGAAGCTCAGTAAGTCGCACTGTGAGTTGGTTCTGTTTGGTTTGTAATTTCTTACATGTAGGCAGGATGTTTTCTATGAGTTAATTCACACTGTATGTTTACAACGTTCTCTAAAGCACTTTCATTAAAATGGCAAATTTTTGTGAAATTTTTTCCCATGAAATGAACATTACTAACTTGAGAATGTGGTATATACTTCTGATTTCATAATTTGAGAGGCTGAATCAGGGTATAACCAACAAATCTGTGACTAGCCTAGTCCAACTCGAAAATCCTAGGTAAGGCTACAGACTGAGACCCTGTTTAAAAACAAACAAACAAACAAACAAACAAACAGTGTTGCTTGGACAAGGCATTGCTCCGTGGAAGAACATTGGCCTGCCATATAGGAACCTCAGCCAGGAAGAGGAGACAAATTTTGCTTAATATTTTGTCAGCTAACTAACCATAAATCCATGGAGCACACAGTCCTCTGTGTGTGTGTGTGTTTGTGTTTGTGCATGTTCAGTTGCAATTTGAAGTTAGAGAACAACCTTGAATTTCATCTATCAGTCTCTCAGGTGCTGTCCACTATTTATTTATTTATTTATTATTTATTTATTTATTTATTTATTGAGAAAGGATTTATCACCAGTCAAAGCTCAGCAGGTCCCAGAGATCCACCGATCTCTCTCTCCCTATTGTCAAGATTCCAGATGTGTGTCCACTTTCTACTTGCATACTCAATCTCAAGCTCTGTAGTTTCAAGACAATCTCTTCACCAACAAAAGTATCGCCCCAAATGATTCCACAATGTTACTGAGTTCTCTATTGTAAAATACTTCATAGTTTTCAGTTCTAAAAATAAAGAATCCATTATCTAATACTTATCATGAATTCTCTTGATTCATTAAGCTTTAATTAATAATAGCCTTTAATATAATCCCTCTTTGGATATTCCTTAGCTGAGGTCAACCAGGAACTTACTGGATGCTTTAACTATCACTGTACATCCACTATTGCTACCAAAAAAGGAAAACACTATGTCAGAGTGGTTATTTTTTAGAGTGATGGAATTCAACATGCAGAATATTTGGAACGCTAATGTAACACATTGTGTACTATCTTAGCTGATAATATTCTGTTATCCCTCTAGCATTCTAGGTAACTGCTTCACCACTAAACCACATTGCCAGCTCCTCTCTAGTTTGGATGGCTTGGTTTAAACTAAGGCTTAAACTGAAACGATTGAAACCATGCTCTCAAATCTCACATGGATATTTTTAAATCTGGAATGCTGTGATGAGAAACTGTGTGGTAAATGTCAATAAACATTGAAAAAACCTGGGAATGAAGTATTCTGAGGAAAGAGTTAGAAATCTTTATTGACTTTGTTCTAAATAAGAAACTCATTGTAGAGTAGAATGTAATCAGAGGAATTTTTAAATGTATAGCCTAAAGCTTCAGAGAAATTCTCTACTTTATATAGTTTGTTTCAGGACTCATGTCTCTCCATAATTATAATTCAGTCTCTTGCCATAAGAATCCTTTGTTGGAGCCAGGCATGGTGGCTTAGATACACAATCCCAGTATTTGGGAGGTTGAGACAGATCATGAACTCCAGGTCAGCTTGGGCTACATAGTGAGTTGATACTGTGAGCTCCATAATATGTTGAGGGAGAGAAAGGATGAAAGAATGAGAAAGCAAGGGAGGGAGGGAGGGAGAGAAAGATAGAGACAGAGAGACAGAGAGAGACAGAGAAAGAGAGAGAGAGAGGGAGAGGGAGAGAGGGAAAGGAGAGAGGGAAAGAATCTCCCATGCTAGATAGAGATGAGAAGGTATAGAGGAACCTACACTCCTACACAGGAACTAGCCTGGAGCATGAGGGCATACACACTCATTTTTTTTTTTACAAGGGTACATGTTTGTACTCATTAAAAATAAGTTTTCTCTTCTAGTTAGCAGGTATATAGATGACAAAATGATATTATTCTGAAAAATTGAAGAGACAAGTTTGTATTCTTGTTTGTGAAGGAAATTAAAGATTCATGGAACACAACTCTACTTCTGTTCAACAGGCACATTAACAACACAGCTCCTACATTCCAGGCTCACGAAACATTGAAGAAGAAAAGAAGGAAAAATTCTAAAAGCCAAAGAAATAGGAACTCTGTGGTAAAATTGTGCCTTGCAGATATGACAGGGAAGCTATATCTAGGAAGTCTCAACAGCGTGGATGCCTAAACAAGACCTAAACAATTCCAACAGTAATTGATATTCCAGTGTAGATGGGTGAAATCTCACAAGGCCTCACACCTAGTTGAAGAGCTATAGGCAATTTATAATTCCAAGAAAGGGGAAATTAGTATTCTTCAGGGGTGAACCTCCCCACTCCACTAAAAATGGAGTGATCAGTCCTAGAAACATACGTACAGGTAACACTGCATGGACCCAAAGCCTCTTCCTTTTACGTGCATACATAGCAATACATAGCAACAATGGTTAAAGAAGAGGCCATGAATTTGGGAGGGGCAGTCAGGCAGGAGGGACATAAGGGTAAGGACGGTATGACAAATGATGCAAATATACTGTAAATTTAAAAAGTACTTAGAACAGTCAGGCATAAAAAGGTGGTATGTGGTAAGAAGATAGGAACTTGAGCTAAGAAGTCTTATAGCCAGATGATAAGTTAGAACTTCAGCAGGACAACAGTAGTTTAGTAAGACAGTGTCTGATTGATTCACACACAAATGTACCTGTGTGTCATACATTCCATGTGCCAAGCTGTGCAAGCATGACTTCTAAACTAGCTCCATATGCATGCGTGTGCGTATGTGCCTGTGTTTGTCTCTGTGCATGTGTGTGTGCCACTGAAACCAGGGACTCTCACATACTAAGCAAACATTTTTCTACAAGAATATATATCCAAGCTGTAAAGTAATGTGTTGAGAATAAATTTTCTTTCCCCCAACATTGCTTGATTATATCATGTAAAATTATTTTACATTTCTAATTTAAAAGTTTTAAACAAAGTTCATTCTCTATTTCTGTAGATTATTTATCCAAAGATTCATCTTGTCTCAGATTACAAGTATCTGTAGAAGAATTGCATCTGTACCAAACATCTGTAGGCTTCTTTTCCTCACTCTTCCCTAAACAATAAAGTATAATGATTTACATATCATTTATAATCTGTAAAATATCATGAGTAATCTAGAAATGCTTTAAGTGATATATGAAGGTATATATAGGTTATTTGCAAATTCAACACAATTTTTAAAGGCACACAAACATCTGTGATGTTGGAATGCACAGGGCCTCGTAACCAGTGTTATAGATATTAATAGATAATTGTGTATGTGGTGTCTAGTTGTTAGTAAACACAGATTATTCAAAACACCATGTGTTGCAAAAAGTCTCCTCCCTTGGCATCTTCTGACCCGCATCCCAAACAGTATCAGTCACCCTAAATTTTGTCATGTAGAGGTTTATCTTCTGAGAGCTTCTTAACCATATTTCATGCATCTATAAATATTTTACCTTTCAACACAAATACAACACACTGCTCAAACATCTTTAGCCACTAGGTTTGTCTCGGACACTGTGTATTGCAGAGCTTCGCTCACGTTTCCTTCTCCACAATTCCACTCTTTATGTATCATCTTAAAGTAGTTCCAGACTGATGAATTTTGTTTTATCAAGACAAGGTTTCTCTGTGTATCCCTGATGGTCCTGAAACTTTCTCTGTAGACTACACAGACCTGGAACTCAGATAGTCACCTGCTTCTGCCTCCTGAGTGCTGTGATGAAAGGTATGTGCCACCACCACCATGCCAGTAAACTCCTGATTAATACTGAATTGCTTCAAATCTCTTGCCACTTGTAGATAGCATTCCTCAGTTAAATTTTAACATAATTTCTAGCTCAAATGATATGTGCATTTGTAATCAGTGCTACAGGCACTGAAGAGTGCACACTCACACCAGGTGGGGAGACTTTTGGGCAACATTTGGACTAGAGATTGGTTTTCTTTTATCGGTCCGTAGCATGTTCTTTACAATCACCTAACCAGATGTTCTTGAATAGTGTACAGAGCATTTTAGTGACGTGAACATGTCATTTTTGACTGGGGTTAGATTTGAGTCACTAGTCCTGTCTTCAGACTGTGCATGTATTGGCAGATTCCAGGTTGACCAAATAAAAATCTCAGCTTGCCAAAGTGGGGGAGGCCATGGCACCCACATCTTGAAAGGATACATGATTAATTACTGTGGAGGCAAACAGAGCCTCTCTCCTTATGTGACACTGCCTTTCTATTTAGCCAGTGTGCGTGTGTAAGTTTGAAGAACACTACCTAGTCTGAGGGAAAGAGACCCAGTTTGTTTTGCTTAATGAGTTTTGTAGTTTCTTTTCCAAAACAGCAGTATTAGCCCTGTACCTATAATATAAGTGCACTCCTCTGCTCAGTTCCTATGTGATTGCCACTCCTGTAACGTAACCACAGTGGTTATACTTATTACTCCAGAGATAATTTAGCAACATGACATAAAACAAACTTCTTAAAAATTTAAGAACAAAACAGCTTACCAAGGCCTTTAAAACAGCTTATCAAGGCTTTAAAAAAAAAAAAAAAGACTTTTAATTTTCTTCTTTAAAAATACAAATGCTGATGGTTGGAGAGATGGCTCAGTGGTTAAAAGCACTGGCTGCTCTTTAGAAGACCCTGCAGGTGCTGGCAGCTCCCAACTCTTTGTAACTCCAGTTCCAGAGGATCCAACATCCTCACACAGACAAATACAGATACAGGCAAAACCACCAATGAACATAAAATAAGAAAAATAAGTAAGTAAGTAAAAATAGGTATACCACAGAACATGCCATCAACATAGGCATTTAAAACAATCTTGCCTGTAATGTTTATGCTGTTGGTCCTTCTCTTCAGCATACAATACAGCTTATTTATCTTTCAGGTTAATCTTACACGATGCAGGAATCTTCATTTACCACGAGGTGGCAGACTAAGCTTATGTATTGTGGTAAGACTTCCTGGACAAAGTGGGATAAAATACAAATAATGATTTATGGCACGTTTTAGTTACAAAGATGCATTCATATCAATATAAACATCTCCGTTACATTAAAAAATGTTGTCAGTGCCACAGTCTTTGAAGATGTGTCTTTTCATTTCTAAAACACTGTTAATTTTCAGTTTGATGATGACTAAGTCATGTCCCCTAAAATCCAGTGTAACAGACCTAAAATTTCCCAGGAGTAACCTTGTTCATGCCACTATCTATCTCCTTTGTCACATGTCTGTTGTCCTCATAACTTCTTAAAGCTGTTATATAGGAAAAATGGAAGGTTATTTAATCTGGTGGTGTCCTATGCAATATTTTCTCATTTAGCTTGCTAGGATGTATGGATGTGACATACCCACTTGGTAGAGGGATTTTTCCCTTTGAAAATCACTATGATCATGAGAGTTGGTCTGAGTGGTCGGCTCCGGAGGAAGGAGTGCAGTGTACACAAAAAGGACAGAGGCCGGAAAAAAGTAGTGACTTTGATGACTTCCATGTGGACTTTGTCTCTTCCACTACAGTGGTCCAGTGGGATCAAGAGCCTTGAGGATCACAGACAGTCCTTGAAACTGGGTAGTCATTTTGGAACTGCTGGACCTGTTCTATTTTAGGGAAAGTTAAAAATAAATTTTGTTGGAAGGGAAGAAGTCTAAGGTCAAGGCTGGAAAAATGTAAAAGCAGATACAAAGGGCATTTGCTGTACCAAATCTACAAGGCAGAAATGGCCTGAGGAACCGAGTAAACACTCATAGGGACACAGAGGTTTGGGCTTTGCTCAGAGTAGGGCACTCCTTTTGTGTGGGTGCTGGAGGCTTGGTGTTTGGACCTTTTAGAAGTTAGGTGAACACTGTGGAGAAAACGGAACAGGGTTTGGGTGACTATGATGAAATCTAAAAATCCTGTGCTTTGCTGATCTTGAGAGAATCATGTTAGTTATCAATTGCTTCATAACACACAACTTAACATAACAGATTAAAACAGTAACATATACTGTGATGCAGTTTCTATAGGTGAGAAATTGGACATAATTTAGTTGTGTCTTCTGACTTAGGGTCCCTTATAAGGCCTCTGTGACACTGTCAGCCAAGGCTATAGCCGTATCAAGACTTGAAGGAAAAGATTCCCTCTACACTCTTGTAAGATGGCTGTTGGCTGTTAAAGCAAGGGTCACACTTACAAATTGTTGGATGCAACAAACAAAACAAAAAACAGCTACTGAGAGAGGGAGAAAGAAAATGGACCATAGAAGAGGAAAGGGAAGAGGAGGAGGAGGAGGAAGAGGAGAGGAGGAGGAGGAGGAGGAGGAGGAGGAGGAGGAGGAAACAAGAAACTGGGTGGATTACATCTGATTCTTAGAGTGAGATCACTTCTATTACTGGAAGTCAGGCAGTAGGTCTAGCCTTCAGTGAAGTATACTACATAATGCATATAAGGTACTTGGAGCATGCTAAACCTCCATGTGCACATGTGTGTGTCTGTCTGGTGTGTGTGTGTATTTTAAGTGAGACTCACTGAGTCCACTTAGTGCTGTCAGTATGTACATGGTTACACGGTTATATGTTGGAGCATAGGTAGCCTCTCAGAGGTTACATCCGTAAAGAAAACTAACTCTCCCTCTCCCATCAGCCATCAGTTACTGGTAGATCCTCTTCCCCAGTACATTCTGGGATTATGTCTGGCTAGATCTTGTGATGCTCTTGTCAGTGAGGTCATGGCTGCAATATGCTACTATTGTGCAACAAACTTGTCATGTCCAGAGACACTGTCCCATTGTAGTTATCTACTATCTGTATCTCTTGCAATCTTTCCTCATCTTCTTCCAAGATATCCATGAGGTTTGATAAGAGTTTCTGTGATATAGATACCCCATTTAGAGCTGAGCATTCAGGCATAGTCTCTGCACATTGATGAGTTGTAGGTGCCTGTGTTAATCACTATCTGCTGCAAAAGAAGCTTCTCTAATGAAAGTTAAAAGATAGAGTTATCTATGGCATAATAATATCTCATTAGGAATCAGTGCAGATGTTTTGTGACTTAGCAGAATGAGAGTGCTAGGTTCTCCCATAGTGCCTATGACTGATCTAGCTCCCAGGTTCTTGGCCCCACTAACAGTGCTAGTCATGAGTTCAGCCTTATGGAATATCCTTAAATCCAATCAGAGAGTGGTTGGTTATTCTCTTAACCTTTGTACCAAATTGCACAAGTGAGCCTATCTTGCCAGACTGGTCATTATTGTAATTCAGAGTTTACAGCTGAGTAAGACTGATTGGTGAACTGTTTTTCTTCTCCAGTAGCTTGTATAACACCTCCCAGTACTATGAAAGCTAGCCAGTAGAAATGAAGCTTCCAGGTCAGTACTGGTTGAGTCTCTACATATTCTATGATTCAAGTACATGGTATCTTTAGTAACAGTGCCTTACAACCAGGTCCTAGAGAGATCACCAAGAAAAATGTCAGTAATCTTTAAACTTTGGGGTTTATGGAACCCCACTAACCAACAACTTCAAAGGACATGAACAATTTCTGTTACTAGGCCTTTTTATTTGATAATCTGTAGCTTCTGGGCCATGTACTTTCTTCCCTGATATAGGATAACTCCACTTATATTCCTATTGTATACATGTATGTTTCTATGTTAGGAAAAAGGCTTTTAAAAATTCCAAGTTAATTGTCCCTCCTCATTATTCCCCTCTTTTCCCATATTCCTTCCTACTTCTCTTGAAATCCCCCATCCCATCCTTGCTACTTTCCTGCTTTCTGTGGCTAGTCCACATACATCCCTAAGTGTAAGCATACATCCCTTCAGATTCAAAGTTAAGAGCCCACAGATGAGAGAGAATGCCCAGCATTTGGCTACGAGCCTGGGTTACCTCAGCATAATTACTTCTAGTTCCATCCTTGTATCTGCCAACTTTGTTTTTCTTTATAGTTGAATATTCCATTATATGTATACACCACATTTTTGTTATCCATTACAGAGAAATTATCTTGTGTATTGTATGGATGCATCACCTGTCAATTAAAAAGCCCATGGCCTATGTCTTAGGCATGAGATAGAGGTGGAATAGCTGGGAGAGAGAAGGGATTCTTGGATAGATCCAGGCAGGAAAGATGTGACGAGACAGACGCATGGTACCTGACCACAGGTAACCAGCCAGGTGGCAGACTGTAGGCTAGAATAAATGGGATATTTTTAGTTATATCTAGTCAGAGAAGAGACTAGCTATGTAGCCAAAATATTTGTAAATATAATTTGAGTCTGAGGCTTATTTCTTGAAGTATGGGACTGAAAGGAAAAACCAGGGCCTAACTTCACCAATCCATTCATCAGTTAATGGACATCTAAACTGTTTCTGTTTCCTGGCTGTTGCAAATAGAGCAACAATGAATTTGGATAAGCAATTATTTCTATAGTAGGAAAATGTCTTTGGGGTATTATAGCTGACCTATATTTTAGACCAATTTGTAGCTTTTAGAGGAATCTCCACAATGATTTCCACAGTGGCTGCAGCAGTTTGTATTCTCACAAATGATGAATAAATGCCCACCTCCTTTTCCTCACATACATGCCAGCATTGATATTCCTCCCTCCCTCTCTCTCTCTGCCTTTCTGGCTGAGTGAGATCTTAAAGAAGTTTTAAGTTGTGTCTCACTGATACCTAATATATTGAACATTAAAAATAAATATGTCTCAGTCATTTTGTGAACTCTTTTAATTCCAAACCCCAATTTTTAATTCAGTTGTTTTATTAATTTTATTTTTTGTAATCCTCTGTATATTCTAGATAAAAACCATCTGTCAGATATATGAATGGCAAAAATTTGTCCTATTTTGTAGGCTGCCTCTTACATAAGTGATGATGTCCCTCATTGTAAAGGAGCTTTTAGTTTTGTGGGTTCCCATTTGTCGGTTGTTGGTATTTCCTGTGCCTTGTTCTTTCTGGATGTTCTGTTTGGGAGGAAAAGGTGCCTGTTAGCTTGTTCGGGGCATTTAGATGTATTAGCCTGAACTTCCTTTGTCATTCATATGTAACCCACAGACTTTGATATGTTTTATTATTTTTTATCATACCTTTGAATTTTATTGGTTATTTTATTTATTGACATTTCAAATGTTATCCCCCCTTCCCAGTTTCTCCTCCACAAATCCCTGTCCCCTCCCTCTTCCTGTTTCTATGAGTGTGATCGCCCACCCACCAAACCAAGTTTGTCTCATGCTTTCATACAGCAAAATATGCATATTCTTCTATTTTAGTTGAATTTTCTTTTTAAAATCACATCCAATCATCTAAATCTTCATTTTTGCACTGAACACATGCATATTCCTTCAACAATTGGTATCTGGTTATTTCTAGATATTTTTATGCTTATTGAAATTGTGTTCTTTCTTCCTCTTCATTCCCTGCTATTAAACAGTGGTATTATGAATATGTTGTTTAGCTTTTTCATGAAAAATATTGATAATATACCTAGAAGTGGGTATATTATGGGATTGCCACATTATGGGATATGTGGATATTTAAACTTATATGATTATAACAAACTTTTCCAAAGTGGCTTGAGCATGTTATGTTCTCACCTGTGGCATCGAATCCTCTGATAATACCAATGTTCTTGATTTTGTCTTCGACTTACGTTAGTATTATATGGTATTTCTTTGAAATTGATCCTTTAAAATATACTACATTTGTCATGAGTGTGTGTATTGTGTGTGTGTGTGTGTGTGTGTGTGTGTATGAACATGTGTGTCAGGGCATACTTGTGGAAGTCAGCAGGAATTGTGGAGTGTAGGCTCTCTCCTCCGACTATATGGATTCTCACCATCGGACTCAAATGCTCAGCTTTATGAGTAAGTGCCATTGTCCTCTGAGTAACCTCACCTATCTTTGATGTTAGTCTTTGTACTAACTGTTATATGTATCATATTACATATTTTATATTAAACTATTATGCAATTATTTATTAATGCAACCCTCTTGTATAAGTCTGACACTCATCAGTAGATCTTTTATATTCTGTGAACTCTCATATCTTTTCATCCACTTTATCTTTTAGAGTTTTGTCATTATTTTTTATTTTTTTGGTGATGTGAGAATTTCATCCATGCATGAAATTGACTCAAATCCCTATTCTCTCACCTAAAATTCCTTCCTGATCCCAGCCACCACCTCTCTGTCACATGACATGCTCTTTTGTTTTAAACACACTGAGCTCACTTAGAGCTGCCTGAATGTACGTAGGTTTAAGAGCATCTAGTAGAGCATAGGTAGCCTCTCAGAGCCCACATCCTTAAAGAAAACTGGCTCTCCTCTCTCCTTCCTCTAGCTGTCTAAATTTGCCAGTAGCTTCTTGTCTAGGTGTGTTTTATTATTATTTTTATGAGTTCCTAAAAACTATTTTCCTTCATTTATTAACTTTTTTCAGTTGCCCACTGGTCAATTTTTATCCATTTGTATGCTTTCCATTCTTTTTTACTTGTATCATTTCTTTCCATTTTCATTTATTGAGACTTGAGTTGTGGACTAAAATGAATTTATTCTGGAGAATACTGTATGTTCTGATGAGAGGTAGCTTCTTATTTTATTATATTCCCTTTCTCTTAGCTATAATAATATTTGACTTAATGTATTTGCATAGCTATGTTTCATGAACATACATATTTACAACTCTTCTATCGTATTGCTAAATTGAGTATTTTAGTAATGTGTAATGAATATTGTCTCTTATTATAGTTTTATTTAAAGAGTTTGCTTTCTCTGACCTGAGGATGCTAGCCCCCCCCAACTTTTTGTTTTTGATTTCCCTTTTTCCAAATTGTGATTTTCAGTGTCTTTATCAGTGAAGGTGTGTGTATGTATGTATATGTGTGTGTATATATTATATATATAATATATGTATCCAATATCTCCAGCCCATATTTGCATCATTTTTTATCCATTTGGCTAGTCTGTACCTTTTGACTGGTGAATTTAATACATTTACACTTAAAACTCATATTGATAATCTTCCTCTTGTTGTCTTTAAATTGTTTTCTGTTTGTTTTTAATATAATTTTGTTTCTTTATTTATCTTTTATTATTTAACTTTGTGATTTGGTGGTCTGTCATATCATGTTAAGGTTTGGTTCTGTCTCTTTTGTTTATCTTTCCATAGAGTTTTGCATATAATTTCATGCGTTATCCATCATGGTTTTGTTTCTAGTGTAGTAGTCTCTTAAGCCTTACTTGAATGCCTACATTATTGTAGTCTTGTTGAGAAGGGTATTTCCTATGCCTTTATGTTCTTTTCCAGTCGATTTGTTGAGGCATTAATTATGTAAATACTCAAATATTGATTAGAAAGGATCCAGAAATGTAGTATTCCTATCACTTTCTTGCTGATATCTGGATTTCTGTCTCCATCTATGACTCAAAAAATATTTTGCTTTGCTTGCCTTGTTTTGGTGTGGCAGAGTCTTCATGGGCCATCTCTGTTTATTTGTCTTAGATCTTGCTACCTCTAAATTTTATGAATAAATCATGTATGGTTTCACAATATGATGTCAGAATTGGAGCTAAAATTTATCATTTTCGATACCTATGTTCATCACAGCCAAGTGGTATGTATCCAAGAAAGAACATAAACACTTGCAGACTGGAAATCGACGGAAGTAATAAAAATGTTTGAATTCTTTGTAGGAGTGACTAGCCTAAGCAATCTAACTGTGTTGGGGCTCACTATTTGTAGAATTAAAGAATTCATAAAGCATCCTATCATATTATGTTAGCATATCTTACTCTTTTACTTTATTGTTTATATATGGCAGTGGGGTGAGCACATGAGTACAATGCCCACAGAGGCTAAAAGAAACCAATAAATGCCTTGGAGCTCAAGCCGTTTCAGGCAATTTTAAGCTGCCTAACCTGGGTGCTAGAATTTAAACTCTCATCCTTTGTAAGAGCAGGAAGTGCTTGTGACTGCTAAACCATTTCTCCAGCCCTGCCATTTTACAAAACAAACAAATGAACAGGGAGGCGGCCATTGCTTCTGATGGTGAAACTGTTGTTGGTGGAAAGACTCCCGAAGCCTGGCTGCTCAGCTTTGCTGACATGCGCAGTAGACTCTTGGAAGAGGACTGCGCTGTGGTCTACTCTCACATGCTTGTTTCTCCTACTCTCTGGCATACTTATGTGCACCGGCCTAGAAGTCATTGTTGTATATCCCTTCATTTCTAGTGTTTCCCCATTCCTGCTTTTCAACCTTCATGTTACCTTTCAACCCTCTCTTTCTTCCCATTTCCTTTTCTCCTAAATTAACCGAAACATCTTCAATGTCCCTCTCAGTTCATTTCCGCCTTCGTATCCTTCTTACTGCTTGCCCTAGGAGGCTCGTTTTAATGGAAGTTCCCTGATGCCGCCCTTTTCAGCTTGGCAATATAAGTCTTTCATAAACCCAGTTTTACTCTCTTTTCTCCTGCTTCACTCTCCAGTGTCAAAGTCTTTAATTTTCAACTTGGCATTCATAAGCCTAATTCTATTCTAATGTTACCTCGTTTTTCCTTGACTCAAGCAACCCACAACCACATTTATTTTTATTTATTTAATTTTTGATACAATTATCTCCTAATATAACCCAGGCTCACAATCGTCCTCTCTTATCTTCCTGAATCCTCGTACTATAAGTAGGTACCCTCGTGGCACTGGTACCCACATTTCCATCAGACTTCCTTCATTGTATCCCATCTCTCACTCAATTCACAGTTTTTTCCTTCTCTGTCACATAAACAGTTTTACACGTTCTGATGAGCAGTCCTTGTATTAATTAGATTTTCATGACTGCAATGAAATTAATTTATAAAGAGGGGAAGTAGTCATTTTTTTTTATGAATTTAGAGATGCCAGTCCAAAAATCAATTGGCCCCATGTTTTTGGCTTCTGACAAACTGTGATTTCATGGTGATATCAGAGCAAACTTTTCCCCTCATTAGCCAGGAAACAAAAAGTAGGCCAAGGCCTTATAGTCCCTTTGGAGGGCATGGTCCTCAAACCAAAGTCCCTCCACCATGTTTTCTTTCTGAAAAGAACCCAGAACCTTCCAATATTGTCACCCTAGGGACCAAGCCAATAAGAATACAGAATTAGCATGAAAATAAGCTTCCCTGTCTCTATCCGTTCTGTGTGACTGTAACAGGGTCCCTGAGACTGGGTCTTTAATAATGAACAGAAATATATTTGCTCAGTTTCAGAGTCTGAGAAGTTCAGCATTAAGGACCTATTGTATTGCTATGGCCTTTTTAATCTGACATGGTAGGAGAGAAGGGGGGAGAAAGAGAAAAGAGGGCAAGCCCTTTTGAAAGAGCTTACTTTCACAATAACAACAGGAATCCATTGTCACGTTTTGCCTTCATCACCTCTTAAAGGTCTTACCTGATGACACTCTGGACAGTACCAATTAGACACTTCTTTTAACATGCAGTTAGAAAGAATAAACCTTAACAAAGCTTTGATGGCCAAACTGCACTGGCTAAGGATTCATCAAAGTAGTAATAGCTTGAGACAACAATTTGGTATTTCTAGAGAATGTGAACATCAAATTGTAAAGACTTGTCCTGAATGTTCTCAGTTACTACCTGTACCACATAATGGTGTTAATCTTCGAGGACTCATACCTAATCAATTATAGTGAATGGATGTTACTCATATTTCTGATTTTGGACAATTAAAATCTGTACATGTTGACTATTGACACCCTCTCAGTTGCAACTGCTATAACAAAAGAAGCAACTAAAAATGTAATTAGTTATTGCCTACATTGTTTTTCTATGCTGGCTCTTCCAAATCATATTAAAACAGATAATGGAACTGGCTATTGCAGTCAAGAATTCGAGATTTCTTGTCAACTATTTAATATTACCCATATTACTGGGATTCCTTATAATCCTCAAGGACAAGGTATTGTTGAACAGGCCAATGGAACTTTAAAACAATATCTTCATAAAATAAAAAAGGGGGCAGTATATCCTCATACACCACAAACTTATTGAAATTATGTTCTTTTTATTTTAAGTTTTTAAAAATTTGGATAACAAGGAACTCTGCTGAGTGTCTATGGCACTCTACAACTAGACATACTTATACCTAGGTGAAAAGGAAGGATCCACTTACTGGAATATGGCATGATCCCAATCAGGTATCTAATATGAAGAAGAGGGTATGTTTGTGTTTTTTTCTGCAGGATGCTGAAAAAGCATGGTGGCTGCCATAGTGATTGGTGAGACATGCTGACGCTGGGACAAAGAATGATGCTGATGTGTGAGCTTGCTGAGTGCCCTGACAATGGTGACTGGGAAGCTGTATTGCAAATATGTTCCTGACCCACCTTTGATTGCCTATATCCCAGATGGGGCAAGCTGCCTTGCCTCAAGATTTTAGACCTTTTGTGGGACAGAAAAATCAAAAAGAGAAGTTAAAATGACTCTTGTATTTTTCTTAAATGTGACCAGTTATTCGGACTCAATCATGGACTAGTCTAGAAATCAATCCAACATTGGGAATAATAGTCTTCATTTGGAAGTCTGGTTCTGGATATTTTCAGAGACATATATGGAAGTTAGCTGCAGTTCTCTATGATGTTATGTTAGCAAGAGATAAAGTTGGGACAGGATCTGGATTTCAAACATGTGTTAGTGCATCTGTTAAGGCTCTTTCAATTGTCATGTTAAAATTCCTTTTGTTTCTTCTACAGTATTTAATGTAAATTGCATTGATTGTACATTTTCTAATTGTGTTAATGTGTTTGAAACCTGGCATGTCTGTTACTGGGGTCTATCAGGACCTTGGTATTCTGAAAGAAGCTTGCAAGAAGTGAGTCAGGCTTTAAGCAGAAGCAAGAGGGCAGTGGTCTTGATTATTGCTGGTATAACAGCTTTAATTACATTAATTGCTAACACGACTGCTTCTGCAATTGCTTTGACACAAGAAGTTAAGACAGCTACTTTTGTTTATCACTTAGAAAAAAAATGTTACTAATGTGTTGAGTATACACGAGAGTTTAGATAGGCATTTGGAACAATGGATTGGAATTATTGGAAGGAGATTCTGAGTTTAAGAGTGAGGAGCCATCTTGAGTGTCATGCCAAATACCAATGGATTTGTGTTACTTCTAAAGTTTACAATGATAGTCATTATAATTAGGAAAAAATTAAAGACACTTGCAGGGTATTTGGCATAATTCTAACACCTCTCTGGATGTTTTAACTTTGCATAGTGAGATTATGAATTTAAAGAATTCTGCTCTGCTGAGTGTTGATGCTGCAGATACTGATGATAAAATTATCCATGACCTGTGGTCAGTATTTCCATTTGGTCAAGCTTCAAAAATGGCATATATAGCTTGATCATGCTAGCCCTTTTTGTCCTGGGAATACTTTTCTTCCTGCCCATAGTGTTAAAGCTTGTCTTTAACAACATCAACATATTGGCAGCCAAAGTACATAATTTGAAACTGAAACTGGACCCCCAGCCAGAGTTATTAATTTAACAGGCTGGCAAGCCAAGAGTGGGTAAGATTGTGCACAGAGCCTTAATAACTTAAGACAGAAGTGCATTGCTTTCGATGATGCATATTCCACGACAGGTAAATAAGCCATTCTTATCAGAGAGACCTAAGACAGACTCAGTCTTGTTTATGATATAAGAAAGGGGAAGATGTGGAGAGCTTTTGGGACTGCTTGGCAGGAATCTAACATTGGCCAAGGACAAGGAAATGGACTTCAGGCAGGAATCTGACATTAGGCTAGAATAAAGAAACAATTTCAGGCAGGAATCTAAATCTTAGGCTAGAAAAAAGAAGTAATTTTAGGCAGAAATCTAAATCTTAGACTAACACAAAGAAGTAATTTCAGGCAGGAATCTAAAGCTTAGGCTAGAACAAAGAAGTATGCTTCAGGAATGAAAATGACTTTGGGCTAGGACAGGGAAGTTGGCTCAGATATTTTGGTCATCCTGATAAGCCCTTAGAAACAGTGATCATGGGAGTGATCACTGGACTTTGTTTATTGCTTTGTTTGTTCTTTAACTATTTGTGTTTATTGTTTTGCTTGTTCCTTGACTATCTATTGTATTGCTAGTTCCTCAACCTAGAACTGACCTTTCATATAATTAAAATGGTATAAAAGCAAAAAGAAATGTTCAAAGTCCTTAGTGATCACAGAAATGCAAATCAAAATGACCCTGAGATTCCATCTTATACCAGTCAGAATGGCTAAGATCAAAACTTCATGTGACAATACATGTTAGCGAAGATGTGGAGCAAGAGGAACACTCCTCCAATGCTGGTGGAATTACAAACTGGTACAACCATTCTGGAAATCAATCTGGAGGTTCCTCAGAAAATTGGAATTAGATCTACCTGAAGACCCAGCAATACCACTCTTGGGAATATACCCAAAAGATGCCCCACCATTCCACAGGAGCATGTGTTCCACTGTGTTAATAAAGGCCTTGTTTGTGATAGCCAGAAGCTGGAAACAACCCAGATGTCCCACGACAGAAGACTGGATACAGAAAATGTGATTCATTTACACAACTGAATACTACTCAGCTATTAAGAATGCAGACATCCTGAGTTTTGTAGGCAAATGAATGAAACTAAAAAATATCATCCTGAGTGAGGTAACTGAGACCCAAAAAGCATGCATGGTATGTACTCACTAATAACTAGATATTAGCAAAAAAAAAAAGTACAGAATACCCAAGATACATTCCTCAGAACTCACAAAGATCAACAAGCTGAAGGGTCCAAGTGAGGATGCCTCAGTCCCACTTGGAAGAGAGAAGAAAGCAATCACAGTGGGGAGGGAGGAAGGGAAGGAGGGAGGAGGGAAGGAAAGAGGGAGGGAGGGAAGGAACTGAGAGGGAAAGGAGATGGGGTGGGGAGAGGGGAACATGATCTGGTATTGGGTGATATAAAAGGACTGAAGCCCTAAGGGCCAGCAGAAAGAATGGAAACAGGCAACCTTGGGAGATAGGAGGTTGGGGGAACCCTCTAGAATGTAGCAGAGGCCTGGGAGACAATCTTACATCTTAAATGTAGTGATCAATAAAAATACTGCTTATTTCAGAAATTATTTCAAAGGTGATTACACACAGTTCAGATGTTTCTTCATGCCATTTAAAAATATTTGTTTATAAAATAGTAAATGCCTCTGGAATGAAAAGTAATCTGGCTAAGTCTTGTGTGAGATAGCAAATGAAACTTCTCTGTAGGGCATTGTATGTTTTCTATGTATGGCACAGGCTTATTTATAGAGGTCAGCTTTTATAACAGTCATATATGATCAGTTTAGTTGATATGTAGAAGAGATTGTGGCTGGTGACCACAGGACTCTGAGAACCCTGGCTAGAGTATACATCTGTTGCTGCTCTATAGGTTCAATTTGTATGTAATGGGCTATTTCCTGGTCTTCTTGCTGCTTTGAGTCTCAGACAGCAAGTCCTTTTCCAATAAACCAAATAAAGTTGAAGGCAATAGAGCAGCTCCTACTGCAGATTGAGAGCTTTATGCCCAGACCTGGAGGTCACTTGAGTGCTGCTGGCCTGCTGAAAACTTCCTGTCCAGGTTCACTCTGCACCATGCTTCCTGCAGCACTTCTGGGTCAGTGACATTGCTTAGAAGTAAGAACAACTCATTTCTCATTTGTTAGTAAACTATGCTTTAAAATGTATTAAAATGACTGAAGCCCCCCCCTACTTGGTCATCATTCTTCATGGGCTTTATGTGGTCTGTGAGTTGAATCTTGGGTATTTCAGGCTTCTGGGCTAAAATCCAATAATCAGTGAGTGAATACCATGTATGTTCTTTTGTGATTGGGTTACTTCACTCAGGATGATATTTTCTAGTTCCATCCATTTGCCTAAGAATTTCATGAATTCATTGTTTTTAATAGCTGAGTAATATTCCATTGTATAAATGTACCACAGTGTTTGTATCCATTCCTCTGTTGAAGGGCATCTGGGTTCTTTCCAGTTTCTGGCTATTATAAATAAAGCTGCTATGAACTTAGTGGAGCATATGTCCTTGTTATATGTTAGAGCATCTTCTGGATATATACCCAGGAGTGGTATAGCTGGGTCCTCAGGAAGTGATATGTCCAATTTTCTGAGGAACCGCCAGACTGTTTTCCATAGTGGTTGCACCATCTTGCAATCCCACCAACAATGGAGGAGTGTTCCTCTTTCTCCACATCCTCGCCAGCATCTGCTATCACCTGAGTTTTTTATTTTAGCCATTCTGACTGTGTGAGGTGGAATCTCAGGGTTGTTTTGATTTGCATTTCCCTGATGACCAAGGATGCTGAACATTTCTTTAGGTGCTTCTCTGCCATTTGCATTTCCTCAGTTGAGAATTCTTTGTTTAGCTCCGTACCCCATTTTTAATAGGGTTATTTGGTTGTCTAGAGTCTAATTTCTTGAGTTCTTTGTATATATTGGATATTAGTCCTCTATCGGATGTGAGATTGGTAAAGATCTTTTCCCAATCTGTTGGTTGCTGTTTTGTCCTATTGACAGTGTTAGAAGGAGTAACAAAATACTCAAGGGAGCAAATATGGAGACACAGTGCAGGACAGAAACTGAAGGAGGGACCGTCTACAGACCATTCCACCTGGATATCCATCCTATGTGCAGTCACCAAAGGTAGAGGTTGATGTGGATGTCAGGATGTACATGCTGACAGGAGCCTGATATAGCTGTCTCCTTAGAAGTCTGCAAGAGTCTGACATACTCAGAGGCAGATGCTCACAGCTAACCATTAAACTGATCATGGGGTTCCCAATGGAGAAGATAGAGTGAAGGCTGAAGGAGTTGAGAGGATTTGCGACACCATGAGGAAAGCAATAATACCAACCAACCAGAGCCCCCGGGGTCTAAACCACCAGCCTGGGAGCGCTTAGGGAGGGACCCATGGCTCCAGCTATATATGCAAGGGAGATATAAGTGGGAGAAGAGATCCTTGGTCCCCCATGAAGGCTGGACGTCATGGGGGGGGGATATTCGAGGGTGGGGAGGTGAGGTACAGGGGATGGTGGGTGGGGGTACACCAACGTGGAGGCAGGAGGAGGGGGGAAGGGATAGGGAGTTCCTGGGAGGGAGGGGGGAAATGGGGTAAGAAGAGAACATCTGAAATGTAAATAAAATTTCCAATAAAAAATGTATTAAAATGTATGTTTGTGTATTTGTGATCTTTTCTCAACATACCTCACCTCCTACTATTTCACACCAAGCCCTCATCTCCTACCTAAAATAATATTAGACTGATTAAGAGATGTTGTTACTAAATGAAGTTTATGGGGCTATATAAAAAGAATGCTCCTGTAACAATATGGAAAAGCTGCTTTGGGGTAGGAGAAATTCTTCTTTAACCAGGTAGTATCAAGAAGGAACAAAAACATGATGTTAAACTGTACTTACCACTTATTAATAAGTGGAAGTTGGTTAGTGGATACTGAAGCCAGAAGCTAACTGATTTATGAGTCCTAATCCGATGTGGTGATGCACATGTATAGTGGTACTGCACATGTATGATATGTATGACGGTACTGCACATGTATGATGGTACTGCACATGTATGATATGTATGATGGTACTGCACATGTATGATATGTATGATGGTACTGCACATGTATGATGGTACTGCACATGTATGATGGTACTGCACATGTATGATGGTACTGCACATGTATGATATGTATGATGGTACTGCACATGTATGATGGTACTGCACATGTATGATGGTACTGCACTCTAGACAAACCAGAAGAAAAGTGAGTCCCCAAATACTTGTGTCTGTTTTATGAGGCAGAGGAGAGAGAGAGAGAGAGAGGAGAGAGAGAGAGAGATTTTATCTACTTGAACATGGGATCTTGTATGCGCTCAATAAGCATTCCACTAATGAAATATATCCCTAGGGAGAAAATCATCCTTATTTTGCCAAGTTGCATTAGAAAGAGGAAAAACATATTTTTTTCACGGTGTCAGCTGACAACTTGAGCCACGTGGTAAAGGTCACTCTATAGCAGTGAGAGAGAGGGTCAGCTTGGTGGTCAAAAGGGGATCAAAACATATAAAACAGTTTTCAAATATCAGGTACCATGTTTTCTACGAACGTTCCTAAAGATACTCAAAAGTGGTATGGCCCCTTAAAGGGGATTTGTAGGTCTTTGGGTCACTGGAATGTACACTAGAAGGGAACTGTGAAAATTTTGTTTCTTTCTCTCACTCTTTCTGCTTTCTGGTTCAATATGCATTCCAGAAACAGAAACATGAATAGGACTCCACTTACTCAGGAATTAACCACAACTGACAAACAAGACTTCACTAAATCACAAAGCTTCAGTACAGCCAAGGAAACAGTCAAGTGCAGAAGTCCACAGAGTGAGAGAGAATTACTGCCAGCTACGCATCCAACAGAAGACTAAAGCCCAGAATACAGAGAACTAAACAAAACAAGCATCAATTAAATAAATAACCAAATCAAAAATGATCAATGGGTATGAACAAAGAACTCTAAAAAGAAAAGAAAATGGCAAGAAGTATCTTCTAAAATGTTTTTGTCATTAGTAAATGCAAATCAAAACTACTTTGAGATTCCATCTTACCTCTGTTAGAAATGCCAAGATCAAGAAAATAAGTACTAATGAATTCTGGTGAGGATAGGAAAAGTGATCCCTCACTCAGTATTGGTAGGAATGCAAGCATGTGGAGCCACTAATGAAGCTCAGTGTGAAGAATGCTCAGCTCAAAAGAGCATATCTGCTATACAACCCAGTGCACCACGATTATGCATATACCCAAATGGCTTGATATCCTACTACAGAGACACTTGTTTATCTGTGTTAGTTGCTGCTCTCGCCTCAATAGCTAGGAAATAGAAGTAGCCTAGATGTCCAACAACTGATAAATGAGTATACAATGTGGTATACAAATCCAATGAAATTTGGCTGTGACGAAGAATAATACCATTACACTTACATGTAAATGGATAGAACTGGAAAATGCACTGACTGAAGTAACCTAGACCCAGAAAGACAAACGGTGCCTGTTCTTGGGTGTGTTTCCTAGATCCAAATCTTTGGGGTTAAGGGTATAGCTTGGAGTAACATTAGAAGCCAGGAAAGTATAAAGGGACCATTGAAAAGGTATAGAAGGAGCTCTAGAGAGGAGGGAGTGGCAGGTCATGGATGCTTTGAAAGGAGAAGGGAAAGTGGGAAAGTGGGGGGGGGGATTTAACTGGAGAAAGGGAGAGAGAAGGTAATATACAGGGAAATTTGTAAATAGCAGTAAGGTTGATTGGAAAATACATAGGGAAACCTATTATTTATATGCTGACTTACAAATCTTAAAAATATAACCTTAACCTCTCATTATACACACACACACACACACACACACACACAGAGAGAGAGAGAGAGAGAGAGAGAGAGAGAGAGAGAGAGAGAGAGAGAGAGAGAGATTGAGGCTATACCCTAGATGATGGGATGACACTCTCAGGAGTCAAACTAACAAAACCAGACTTAGAGCCTACTCAATTGATGGGGAAGGAGTGACTGGCACTTTAGAACTAGCCAGCACATGGTGGTCACAGGGTCTAGAGAGGTCACAGGCTCTAGAGGAGAAACTGCTACTGTAACAGTACTGAAGCAATGTGCTTCCCAACTACCTTCTAAATAATCATCTTCTTCCCATAGATAACTGCAGCTTCACATCTCATCAATGAAGCTTCCTTTTGTTGGGAATAGAGACTATTACAGAGGTCCATACTGCTCAGAAGACAGAGAATAAATGACTGTCAGTATCCCATCCAAACTGAGACCTCTGTAACACAAGCCCTACACCTAAGGCTCAGGAAATATTGTGGAAGGAGTGGAAAAGACTATTAAGAGCCCTAGGACCAGGATAATTGCTGCAAGAGAGTGTCTTCTGGACAGTGATTAACTGTTTTGTCTACACAAGAATTGCAGAGACTACACACTAGTCAAATGCAAGTATAAATGGAAGGAAACTTGACAGAGCCAATCCTTTTCAGATAAGAGCCATTGATCCCAAGTAGTCAGCCCTAAAAACATGCAAATAATGGCAGCACTAACTAAACTTAGTAGTCTTTCTGTCTCTCTCTCTGTCTCTCTCCTTCTCTCTCTCTCTCTCTCTCTCTCTCTCTCTCTCTCTCTCTCTCTCTCTGTGTGTGTGTGTGTGTGTGTGTGTGTAAAACAAAATAATTCTAGAAGAGGTCGTGAATGGAGAGGATGTAATTGGAGGGACACAGGAGAATTTGTACGGTAGGGGGAGGGAGGGTAGGAATGATGCAGATATAGTATACTCGTGTGTGAAATTAACAAATTTAAAACTGGCAAAAACCTTAACTAAAATATAAATTTCCCTTTACTCTATAGGTAGCCTGATTCAAGTATTTTGTTGCAGCAATGGGAAGTTGACATTAAATAACAATTTCTAAGCATATACATATCCTGAGGCTTTCTCAGAACTCCTATCTGGTTCTTAGGAACCACACACCTTTGCCAAGTTCTTGAGATTTGTAAATGTTTATCACCTTGACACAAACTAGGGTAGTCTGGAAAGAGGGATCCTCTATTGAGGTATGACCTCCTTCCAATTGGTCAGTGGGTAAGCAAGTCCATATGGGCATTATTTTTGATTAATGACTGTTGTGAGAGGATCCTGAGTGCTATGAACACTGCCACTTCTGTTGCGGGTGGTCCTGGAGTGTATATAAAAAAATCAAGCTGAGTACGCCATGGGGAACAAGCCAGTAAGCATCACTCTTCCATGCCCTCTGCTTCAGTTCCTGCCTCCATGTTCTTGTCTTGAGATTCTGATCCAACTTTACTCCATGATATAAGATAAAATACTCTAAGGAATAAGATAAAATAAACCCTCCCCCCCCAAAAAAAATTAGTTTTGTTTTGGTTAGTGTTTTAATCAGAGGAACAAAAAGCAAACAACAGCAAAATGCAACTCAATCCAGTCCTGGAAAGAACACAGCAGCACAGCTAGGTCAGTTTCTCTGTATCATACTCCTGGTCATGGTACCACACCTGCTCATGGTATCTTATTACAGCAATAGAGAACTAAGAGCTCCTGATAGCCTCTGGTTTTATGGGGACAGTAGCTTTAGCTGGCTGTGGACCAACCTCTGTGACCTCATTTAACCTTAAACAACAAGAAGAACAACAAAAATCTCTTTAAAGGCCCTTGTGTCACACATTCTGAAGTACAGGAGGTTACTGCTGAGTTGGTTGGGCTGGGGCACTATTTGTTCAGTAACCATGACATAATAGGAAATATATCACAGAAGCTTTGTCTATTAAAGAGCATCCATACTCATATTTAATGATAATTTTTCTTTGCTGGTTTGTTTTATCCTCTTTTTATGTTTGTGTGCAAGAGGGCTAGTGCATTCATGTGAATGCAGGCATATTCATACTATTCTGTGTGTGTAGAAGCCTTATGTGCACACACAATTCTGTGTGTGTAGAGGTCATACAACAACCTTGGGTACTGGTTCTCACCTTCTACCTTGCTTGAAACAGGTTTTGTGTTTGCCACTGGGCTGTATATTCCAAGCTACCTGTTCTAGTCAACTAAGAACTGCCCACGTTCCAGAAGCAGATTGTGCCCCACCTTCAATGACTCACCACCAACAGCCCATCTAATGCAACACAGTTTTACTACCACTACTGTTGCGGATTTTCCCTATGTTCACTTTCCATTTCCCCTATAAAGCTGGCAACATCACAACCTAGTCTTTCTGTTTTCCATTCCCTCTCCGACGTAGCCTTTTGTGTTGTTGTCCCTCTCCCCGCAATAATTCTCTGTGAGATCTGTTCTGTGGTGTGATTTTTGTGACATTCCTTGTCCACAGTCATCAAGGTACACTTTTGCCCTGGCCTGCAAGGCTCAGAGAATTGTCTCCTTCTCTCTTACCATAGGAATACTAGGCTTAAAGACATTTCATCACTGTATCCATATTCTAATGTGGGTTCTGGGGATCCAAATTCATTTCCTCATTTCTGTGTGGAGGGCATTTTACCACCATGCCATTTCTCCAGCTTTCCAGAGACAGTGCTGTGGGGTATATCATGAACATCTTCACCAACAGCATAATCACAGAGCAAATGTGTGTGTGTGTGTGCTATATATATATATGTATGTATATATAGTATGTATGATTATGCACAAAAACATTTTAATGAGTCTTTTTTTTTTCTTTGAATACTATTATTTCAAATCCTGAAAGTCTGAGGTTAGATTTGTAATATTCAATAGAGGAAGTGTTGAGGGCCTGCTAGTGTGACCTGTAAACTAAGGAGAATTAAGAAGGTATGTTTTGTCTGTGAAACAATATAACCCTATAAATAAGCTTTTCTCTGTAATAGACAGGTAAAAAATAGCTCAGAAGATCAACCATGCTGCAGCTGATTTACTCTGTCTGAGCTACTTTTATAATGAGTTGGAACACTGCAGTTGGAACACTGCAATTGTTCATTCTTTTTTTTTTTTTTTTTTTTTTTGGTTTTTCGAGACAGGGTTTCTCTGTATAGCCCTGGCTGTCCTGGAACTCACTCTGTAGACCAGGCTGGCCTCTAGCTGGAGAAAGTAAGACTTTTTACAAACCTGTGCGTGCCCACTGTTTGTTTCCTTTTGCTTCTTTTCTCTGCTAGGCTTGAACTAAGTGCTTCACTAGTAGGAAAGTACTCTTGGCAAGTACTCTACCTAATGCTCACACACACAGATGATATGCTTAGCCAGTTACAATGGTTTTGTCTTCTCTCTTCCTACTACTTTTATATTGTTTTGTTGAGACAAAATCTTGCTACCCCTGCCTCCCCAATTGACAAGTCCCTAATTCCAAATCTTGCGGAATTTTCCTACCCTGGCGTCCTGAGCACCTGTGACAATTGACATGTGTATGCCAATGTTCCCGTTCTACTACACATTTATATAATGTATTTTATTGGCATAATTTCTTTAAAGACTGCCCTGCTTTTATAAATCAGTTCTCATGATATGGTTTTCTTGACACTATATTTCAGTTCAATATCATATTTCATTTTCTTAAGTGTTTCCATAAGCCCTTGAATTACAGCCTTGTAAAGATGATAGAAGAGTACACCGTTTACTGCTTGATTATGCCCCAAGTTGCCCTCTCCCATTTTTTGCAGAATGTGATGCTGGAGTTTCAAGTGTTCTTTCACACATTTAAGCTAAATCAAAACTACTGTTGAGAAGAATCTAGGCGCAGCTTGTGAATGCCCTGTGATTTCCCATTTTAAGGATCAACAATGACCCTTGGCATCTATCAGATTTATTTTCTTTCTCTTTTGAGACAGTATGTCTCTGTGTATCCCAGCTGGCTTCTAACTCTAGTCCCCTGCCTATGATACACTGGGGTTATAGGTATATAGCATCCTACCCAGCAAGATTCATTTGTTTTGTATTATAAATAACTGATACTAGATTTGACTGTTCTCTAAAGTTTTGAGATCATAGTACTTTTAATTAGCAAACCAATATTCTTACATACCAGGTATTTATGTTTGTTACCTTCTGTATTAACATTTGTTTTGTATCAGAGGCCCCGGTTTAGATAATTCATATTTAATAGAGACAAAATGAGATTCTTCATCATTTCCTAGTGACATGTCAAGATCATCTCTGACTACAACAATTATTATTCCTCAATTGAGCGTCCCAATATAATGTCTCAGCTTGGAATATTCTATAACTTTTGCTCTTTAAATCTCTATTTTGCTAAGGTAGTGACATGTTTCTGTGTTTATCACTCCAAGTGTGTTTTGAACATAGGCATGAGTTATAAGCAATGAAAATATTGTAGGGAAGACTCGTTTGATATAGGAATACCTGCAAAACATTTTATTTGATTATATCTTATTGAAAATCCTTCCATAACTGTTAAAGAACAACTTGGTTCCAGTGTGTCATGATACTGAAAAAACTGAGGCAGCCCCAGGGTTGGATCAGTATAGTTTACAAGTAAGGAAATAAGGAACTTGAAGCTCAGAGAGAGTAACTCACTTGCAAATAAAACATGCATTGCCGAAACCTGCCTTTTAATGCCCAGGCCTTTGCTAGTACTGCAAGCATATTAGACAGCTAGGCTACCCTAACAGAATACCACAGACCAAATGGCTGAAGTAACAGAAATGTATTTCTTATAGTTCTGAAGGCTGCAATCCCAAGATGAAGCTGCCTACAGAAGGACAGATCTTTTCTTTCTTTCTTGCAGGTGACCGCCATCTCTTTATGTCCTCCAGGACCTTTCCCCAGCCACAGAAATACTCCAAGCATCACGGTTTATTTGTAAGGAGACCAGGCCTGTCTGATTAAATAGCCTCTAGGATGACAATAATTATTTAAAATAACATATATTTCATTTGAACATCAATAATAACCAGCATAATAGGAGTGAAAAGGGAGTTAATAAGAAATTTAGTCATCTCGGTACTGAAGTGGGCCTGAGAGGTCTACCTCTGTGTGGTATATTCACAGATCTGGGAAATCATTGCTTGGCCTTCCATTTGATCCTTTCCAAGTGACTACCTGTGTTCTTATAACATGGCACTGGATTCCCCAAGAACGAATGACTCAAGAAAATGGATGGAAACTCTTTTGTCACCCTAAATCCAAAAATCAAATAGCACACTTTCCATTGTGTGGAACAAACCATTCATTAGGTCTGAATGCATCAAGAGGAAAATTACAGTCCATCCTTTGAAACAAGATGTGTTGAGTTTTTAGATGATTGTAGGCTGCCATACTCCACTTCCTGCTCAACACAGATGACTGTAGATATAGTAAGTTTATCCCTGCAAAGCACCTGGAATAATGTAATGAATTTTTAACATTCTAAGATAGTACATCTTAATCATGGTAGTCTACCAGAATTACCCAGGTATCAATGAGAAAAGCTGCAGAATTATCATCACTGGTTAATGAACATGGGCACTTGAATATTTAATGGAATCTCTTTTCCTCAAACATTTTTTTTAAACTTATTTACTCTCTGTGAATTTCACAACATGCAACCCAATCCCAGTCATCATCCCATCCCTCCATATTTGCATCCCTTGCAACCTCCCCCCAACAAACAGAAAATAAACCAATAAAATATCTCACTGTGAAGTGCCACAGCCTATCAGGAGTAGGATCAGCTCTCTGCACCCCTTAGACATTGACATGGCCCCAGAGTGGCAACCCAGACCAGGGAAGTTCCCATGGCTTTTGGTGAGAACATGGGGCACAGACATCGACACAGACCCCTGCTGCTTCAAGGCCACAGACTCAGACATGGCCCTCATTGGCGCCACAGGCCAGGACATCACCATGGCCTCATGTGGCAGCACAGGCTACTGAGATCGGGCTGATCCTCACCACCTTTGCATATCTCCAGATCTGCCTCTTCATAGTGTACAAACCGTTCTGCTTTTCTTTCTCTCCCATCTCTCTACGACACACGTGCTCATCCATCAGAGTGGCACCCGCCCACCTATACCACATGGGGTGGGTAGGCCTCTCTCTTGCCCAAACATTTGTCTCATTTCATCTTCCACCTTCAGTCATGTACTCTGGTTTCTTGGTTATAGGAAGACAGACAGACAGACAGTTCAGCATGAATCAGTCCACATTTTCATTTTCAATCTTGAAACTGATCTCTTTCCTCTATTAAAACTTCCTTATCTAAAAAGTAAAATGAAATATTTTACACTATGAAACAGTTATAGAAGAATAAGTACTTACCCAACAATATTGGAAAAGAGGCAGGAAAAGGAAAAATATTAGATTTCTCTTGGCACTCTATATAGTCCTTTAATTTTTGGCTGTGGTGATAAATTATATAAGATGAAACAAGCTCTTTCACAAATGTTTTGTGACTAATCTTGAATCTGATACTAATTATAAATAATTTCAGCTTTTTGTTTTATGTAATTGTAAAGGCTGTCTAAATCTGCAGATATATGGTTTATATATGTCAAATAAACATTCAATGATAACTCAATGATTGGTAAGTTGCTTTCAAGTTATAAAATTGGGGAAGTTATTACTTTGGGTATTTTATTGATTCTGTAGCAATTAAGACTATTGCCTTGCCTATAAGTTTACAGTTCTGTTAGGAAAATATACTTTCAAAGGTCAGGATACACACAAAAATGTAGGATTAAAAGACAGGAATCATGTCTAAGTGAAATGACAGGAAGAGGTTTAAGGGAGAAGAAGGCAGGTGTTTAAACTGAGCCCACAACAGTGTACCTTGAGATGGAGAGGGTTGCTTAGAGAAGTTCACAGACTGTAGACATGAGCATTGATTATACTGTATGTATGTGAGTTTGCATATGTATATATGTCTATGTGTATATGAATGTCTAGATGTGTGTCTGTGTGTTTATCTGTGGAGAGATAAGTATAGTTGAGTTTGTTAATATTTAAGTAGTATTATTACTTAAATTATCAAATATGTGTGCCATCTTCACTATACATATTTTCTTTTATCGAAAAAAAATTTAGCTGGTATCATTGAGAGTCTGGTCTTGGTATGATTACCTGAGTCCATAAGTTTTGAGACCTGTTTGGGCAATATGGCAAGATTTTTTTCATGGTCAATTATCTTTTTTAATTGAAAATTCATATAATATATTCTGATCATCGTTTTTTCTTTCAGATCCTCCCCACCTCCTGTCCCATGCAACTGCATGCTCCCTTTCTCTTTAGAAAACAACCAGACAAATAAAACAAAAAACAGAATTGTCACAAGAAATTAAAAAGCACAAGAAATACACAGAAACCCATAAAAATAAAATAATTGAAAATCATAATATACATAGAACAGACCAGTAAGATCTAAAAAAAAAGTGCAACACAAAGTGTACTGGCTGGTTTTGTGTCAACTTGACATAAACTGGAGTTATCACAGAGAAAGGAGCCTAAGGTAAGGAAATGCCTCCATGAGATCCAGCTGTTAGGCATTTTCTCAATTAGTGATCAAGGGTGTGTGGGGCCCATTGTGGTGGTGCCATCCCTGGGCTGATAGTCTTGGGTTCCATAAGAGAGCAAACTGAGCAAGGCAGGGGAAGCAAGCCAGTAAGTAACATCCCTCCATGGCCTCTGCATCAGCTCCTGCTTCCAGTTCTTGAGTTCTAGTCCTGACTTCTTTTGGTGATGAACAGCAATGTGCAAGTGTAAGCTGAATAAACCCTTTCCTCCCCAACTTGCTTCTTGGTCATGTTGTTTGTTTAGGAGTAGAAACAATGACACAAAGTAATATGAAACAAAAATTGCCTAAAACCACCATTGAGTTTGTGTTGTGTTAGCCATCTCCTTTTGGACATGGAGACTGTACATAAAGTGTGGTTTGTATACCCAGTGAGATTCCATCAGATAAAACTCATTTTTCCTTTGCAGTAGGTTGTGGATTGGAGAATTGTTTCTTGGTTAGGGATAGGAACTCGCATCCACTTCCCTGTCTCAGTTCTGCAATTTTGTCTGGCTTGACCCTGTTCAGATGGATACAGCATGCTCTATTATCCCCACACCTCAAGTTATTGACCACTTAAGCATGTATGTGCACACACACACACACACACACACACACACACACACACAGGTGAAACTTTCCGCACCCATGATGGTATGATGCCTGGTATTGTAATTATGCAGATCATGTTTAGGCAACCATATTATTGGGGTTTTATTTATGAAGTTTTCCTGTTATATGCAGAAGACACTACCTTTTTATAGATGTCCTGGTCCTTTAGCTTTTAAATCTCTCTGTCCCTTCTTACATGATGTCCCTCAAGCTTTAATTATAGAGACTGTACTGTAGCTATGTCAATTGAGGCATAGCATCCTATAATCAGCGGTTCTCTGTATTTTGACCAGATGTGAATTTCTGTAATGGTCTCCATCTGCTGTAAAAAGAAGCATCATTGGTGAGGAGTTGGAACTACTCTTATCTATGGGTATGAGAATAAGAATTTAAAATGCAATTGTGATTATTCTGGTTTAAAACGTGGCAATAATATGTTCTTAAGATCATAACTTCACTAGCCACAGGTAGTTGTCTCCATTTTCAGTAGCAGTCATAAATTCTTTCTCATCGAGTAGGCCTTAAGTTATTATAAATATGTCAGTTATTGTCAAGATGTAAGTACCACCATCTTACCCTTGGGTATATCTTGGTGATTGTAGTTTGTAGGTGTATCTTGCCACTGTTGTGGTTTGTGGGATTTCCTGATGGGTAGGTTTGTTGACTGCTTTTCTCCCTTGGCAATTTGCATTACTCCTTCAAGAACGCGGAGAACTATTTTAAGGGAGAAGACATCCAAGAAAGTTCTAGTTGTATTCCTCCAAGTCTTAAGTATGTCATAAGTATGTAGTGTCTTCAGTAACAGGGCCTGACTCTTTCAAAGTTTGGAAATAAACCATTGGCAACTGCAATAACCCATATTGTTTTGGAAATCTCTTAGATTACTCCAATAACATAAAGGGTTTCCATACCTGGCACTGGAGTTATTGTTAGTCTATATGGCTTTTGGAAGGAACAGGATCATCCCAAAAAGTTCATATATATTTTTTTGTGCCAGCACTATAGTTTTGTTTTTTGGTTTGGTTTTTTTTTTTTTTTTTAATTGTTTTTGTTTTTTAAATTACGAAAGTTCTGTAATGCGTCTTGAAATCTGACATTACAATTCCTCCAGCATTGTCATTTTTGCTGAGGATTGCTTTGGCTGCCCAAGGTTTTTCCTGTTTATATATGAGGATTAGAGCTTCTTTGTTGTTTCTTAGAAGATCATTGTGTTGATTTTATTGGAATTTTATTGGATCTCTAAATTGTTTTTGGTAGCATGTTCATTTTCACAATGTTAAGTTTACTGATCTCCTGGTTATGAAAGGTCTTTCTGTCTTCTCAAAATTCTTTCTTTTGAGACTTTAAGTTTTCACAATAGAGGTCATTCATATCATTGATGTTTATCCCCAGTTTATTCTCAGTTTAATCCCAGATATTTTTAAGGCAACCATGAATGGGAATATGTTCTACATCATTTTTGTTATTAATATGTACAAAGGCTACTCATTTTTGTAAGTTAGTATCCTGGCCAATTTTCTTTTCTTTTAATTATTATTAATTTATTTATTTTTAAATCAAATCGTAATTTTTACTTATTCACACAGGGGTTATAAACACAAAAAAGCAGGACGTGGGGAAGGGGATGACACCGGAGCGTAGGTGTTCAGGGGGTATGGGACTGTGTAAGGGTATCCTGATTCTTGGCTGGGCATGGGCCTAGAACCTCGAGACTCCAAGGGAGAAACGGCAGAAGTTCGGCCAAGTCCCCAGAACCCAGGGTCCTGAAAAGCAGTCTAATCTCCATGGACCTACATTGTTCAGTCATGTAGGCCATTACAGCCCCTCCCAAAGTGCACAGGTAGAGGGTGTGACTACAGGCCTCAGGCCCTAGAGATTTACATACTAATGAAGGTCAGAGGGCAGAGCCAATTAAGCATTTCTCCCCAGAACCTCCCCCTTTCTCCCTCCCTACTTAACTCAGGTCTGCCCTGAGTTTGGGGGGGGGTACATCCAGATCCATCCACCATCCACCATGACAATAAACCCTTTTGGAACCAAGGACTTCCTCGTATCATTGGGGCCTGCCATCGCCAAAGGTTCTAGCCTCTGGAACCTTAGACTTTCTCCTGTATGTGGGATCTGCGGCGTGGAAGTCTCCAGGCAGCCTCCTCCATTGCGGCCCCATTTACCCACAAGGGGGCGTACAGATATCTTTCAGAACAGGGTATCAACTGGGTTTAGGTTCAGGACAGGTCACTATGACTCTGCCTATGATTCACTTGTCCTTATCTAAGTTGGTACTGTCCGCCGAGGCTGCCTATTTATAAGACCTATGACTATTCAGGCTGGTAAATTTCCACAGAACCTGCCTGTTTACAATAGCTTATAGCCATTTGTTTCAGTGTTTTTCCGCAGAGACCCAAGACATTGTGTTAGCATGTATGTATGTCAGACCTATTGCTGATTTTAGGTCTATGGCTGATTGTAGGCCTTCAGTATATAAGCAGGGCTGCCCCTGACATCTCCTCCCTTCTCTAAGTATAGAAGAGCCGTGGCAATTCTAATCTTGCAAAGGTGGGGATAGAGACCTGACCTCCCATAATTGAATGGGATCTTGTAATGGCTCCGGTCCTCCTGTCATTGTCCAGTGACCTGGCCACTTTTCTAAACATGGTGATCATTTCTAGATTTTTTTCTGGAAGAATTTTTGATATTGTTCAATTATATCCTAACATCTATTAATAGAGATAATTTCACTTGTTTTCACGTCTCTATCCAAATGTCCTTCACTTATCATATTGCCCTAGCTGGTGCTTCCAACACTATATTGAACAGAAGTGAGGTTATTGGACAATTCCCTCTCAGTTCTGATCTTAATGGGATTGCTTTGAGGTTTTCTCCACTCATAATGATGTTATCAAAATATTTGTCAGGTAAAGCCTTTATTAGGTTGAGGTATATTCCCTCCTGTTTACTGTCACTCCAGCTTTTACAATGAACACAGGCTGAGGTTGTCGAAGGCATTTTATGTGCCTGTCAAGATAATCTTGTGATTTTTGTCAATAAGTTCATTCATGATATATTACCTTTATTGACTACATATGCTGAACCACCCCTGCATCTCTGAGATCAAGCTGACTTGAGGATATTGGATGAGCTCTCTGATATATATTTATAATTATTTGACATTTTCATTTTATTGTTTAGAAATTGTACATCTATGTTCATCAGAGATATTGGTCTGTATATTCTTTTTTGTTGTGTTTTTGTTTGGTTTTGATATTATAGAAATAAGAGATTTACTGGAGACATTTAAACATTCTCCTTCTGTTTCTAATTTTTGGAATAATTTAAGATGTACTTTTGTATATCTTCACAGAAAGTCTGTAAGTGTGGAGCTGTAGACCCATCTGGTCCTGGACTTTCGCTTTAGTCAGAGACTTTTTATTAATGTTTCAATCTTATTTGCTGGGAGTCTAAGCTGTTGATCTCCTCTTGGTTTAATTTTGGTAGTTCAGATGAACCTAAAAGTTCATTGGTTTCTTTTACGTTTTCTGACTTAATATGGTACATGTTGTTAAAGTAATACCTCAAATATCCTGTACTTTTCTGATATCCATTGCATTTTTTCTGTTTATTTCTGATTCCCTTTATTTGGCTTTTCTTTTCCTTCTTTTCTGTTAATTGGATTAACAATCTATCAGCTTGTTTAACTTCTCAAATAACCAGCTCTTAGATTCTATGAATCTTTATATTGTTTTCTTAGCTTCTAGTCATTATTTTTTTTTTTCTGATTTTTATTATTTTCTTCCAGTCTAATCAATTTGGTGTTGCTTTGTTCTTATTTTTCCAAATTCCTTAGTGGCAACACTAAGTCATTTGGTGTGATCTTTCTTATTTTTAAATGCAGATATCTAAGGTGATAACCTTCCCTGTTAGGGTTGCTTTCCAATTGCCCTAGAGGTTTTGTTGTGTTGGGTTTTCATCTTCTTTTGTTCCAGAATTTTTAGAAATTTCTTTTAAGATTTGTTTCTTGGCCCATTTATCATTCAGTAATATGTTGTTTAATCTTTGATTGCTATAGGTTCATTTTGTTGATCTTAAGTTTTATTGCATTGTGGTCAGGTAAAATTCATTTAGTTATTTTGAACTTTCTTTACTTGTTAAGGTTTTTTTTTTTTAGTCCCAGCATGTGAATACTTTTAAAGATGCTTCTAAGAGCTATTGAGTAGAATGCCGCCACTCCCCTCTTCCCCCACCTCTCTGTCTGATGTGTGTATGTTTGGGTGGAATATTCTATATGTAGCTCTTAGGTCCATTTGATATATGATGTCATTTAATTCTGATGTTTCTTGCTTTATTTATCATCAATATGTCCTGGTTTTGGAGGAAGCAGAATATTGAGGTCATTAACTATTATTAATTTAAAGTTGATCTGTGTATTGAAGTCCATTACTATATTTTTATGAGATTCAGTGCACCAGAGTTTGGTGCATGTATGTTTAGGATAATGATGCCTTTATGTTTAATTGTTCCCTTGGTTAGAATGAAGTATTTTAGTTTGAAGTCAATTTTGTCAGATATTAGGAATAATTCGGCATAGAGAATTATTGCTTTCTGTTCCTTGTTGCTTGAAATACATGTTTTTACAAACTTTACCTTTAAGGTGATGCCTATCCTTGAGGGTAAGATTAGTTTCTTATAAACAGTAAAAAATGATTTTATTTCTTAATTCATTCAGTTTACATGTGTATTTTGATTAAGGAGCTGAGACCATTAATATTTAAAGCTAAGGTGGGTATTGATGCCTGCCATTTTAAAAATTTCTATTCTTAGTTTTCTTTTTTCTTTTTTGTTTCAGTACTATGGTCTTTGTTTTTTTTCTAACCTCTTGGCTAGACTTATTTGTCTCTGTCTAAAGTGTTGTTTTCAATATTCTCTGCAGGGTTGATGTCATAGACATCAATTTTTAAGCCTGTTTATGCCATAGAAAGATTCTTTTATTTTTAATTTTAATCTCCATCAACTATGGCATATTTTTTGGTACAGTAGTCTGGGTTAGCATGTATGATCTTCTAAATTTTGAAGTACATTTTTAAGGCTTTTCTGGTCTTTAAAGTTTCCACTGAGAAGTTAGCTGTTATTCTGGTGGGGTTTCCTTTATATGTGACTTGTGAATTTTCTCTTGCAGTTTTCAGTATCTTCTGTTTGCTGGGCACATTTTGCATTCTACATCTAATATGACGTCTGAAACTTCTCTTCTGGTCATGTCTATTTGATGTTCTTGCATCTGAATGCAACTGTACAACTTTCTTTAGTTTAAAAAAGTTTTCTTCTATGATTTTGTTGGATATCTGGTTTAAAGCATTGACCTTGGATTCTTCTTTCTTTACTTATGCCTGTAATTCAAGATTTGTTTGTTTGTTTGTTTGTTTTGTGGTGTCCCAAAGTTCTTGTATTTTCCTTTTGTGTGTTTTCATATTATTTGCTTTAGTAGTTCACTTACTTAGTTGTATATTCAGATAATGATAGTCTATCTTCTATTCGATCTATTCTATTTGTAAGGCTTCTCCCCAACTCAAGTTTTATAATTGGATTTTTCAATTCCATCTTCATTTTAATTAAATTCTCTTTAGTATTTCTATCTCTTCACTCAATTCAGTTTTAAACCTTGAGTTGTCTTCATCATTTCACTCAACTGAATGTGTCTGTTTACTTGCACATCACTAAAAAGGTGCTGTTATCCTCTTTAATTTTATTGAAGTATTTATTTATAATTTTTCTTTTTTATTGGTATATTTTATTTATTTACATTTCAAATGTTATCCTCCTTCCCAGTTTAAATTCCCTATCCCCTCTCCTGCCCCCTCCTTCTTTGAGAGTACTGCCCCCCATAGCCACCCACTCCCACCTCCACGCCCTAGCATTCCTCTACACTAGGTCATCAGCCTCCATAGGACCAAGTGGCTCCCCTCCCATTGATACCAGATAAGGCTAGCCTCTGCTACATATCTGGCTAGAGCCATAGGTCTCTCCATGTGTACTCTTTGGTTGGTGTTTAGTCCCTGGGAGCTCTGGGGAGTCTGGTTGGTTGATAGTGTTGTTCTTCCTATGGGGTTGCAAACCCCTTCCATTCCTTTAGTCTTTCCCCTAACTCCTCCACTGGAGTCTCTGTGATCAGTCCAATGGTTGGCTGCAAGCATCTGCATCTGCATTGATAAAAAATGGGGTATAGAGCTAAACAAAGAGTTCTCAACTGAGGAATCTCGAATCGCTGTGAAGCACCAAAAGAAATCTTCAACATCCTTAGTCATCATTGAAATGTCAATCAAAATGACTCTGAGATTCCACCTCACACCAGTCAGAATAGCTAAGATCAAAAACTCAGGTGACAGTAGATGCTGGCAAGGATGTGGAGAAAGAAGAATACTCCCCCTTTGCTAGTGGGATTGCAAGCTGGTACATCCATTCTGGAAATCAGTCTGGTGGTTCCTCAGAAAATTGGACATAATCTGAGGACCCAGCTATACCACTCCTGGACATATACCCAAATGATGCTCTAATATATAACAAGGACGCATGCTCCACTATGTTCTGACCAATATTTTCTCTTTTTAAATTATATGTTTTATTTTGATATTACAATTACATCATTTTTCCCATAACCTTTCTCCTTATTACCCTGCTCATATATCCCTCCTTTCTCCCTTTCAAATTAATGATTAATGACTTCTTTTTTTCTTTATTTCATTTCATTGTTGTTAACATACATAGGTAGGTGTGTATGCATGCCTGCATGCCTGCATGTGTGTGTGTGTGTTTGTGTCTGTCTGTCTGTCTGTCTGTCTGTGTGCCTGTATATGTGTATTTATATTCCCAAACAATTAAATACAATCTGGTTAGTCTCTATATTGTTACTTGTATGAATGCTTTCAGTGCTGACCAAATTCGATAACTAATTGCTGTTCTCTTCCCTGGAAAAGACTATTTCTTCAGCTCTCAGTATTCCTTGGTTGTCTCTGGTTCTTTACGCATGATTGAGGCCTCTTGAGCTTTTTCATCCTCTGTTAGCTTGTTTGGTGCTATACTTCTTCAGATCCTATTTAGGTAGTCATGTTGGTAAGAATTTATGGGTGAAAATTCTGACATTCCTAGGAGACACAATGTCACAATTAAAGTCTCCAGTCCTCTCACTCTTACAATCATTCTGTACCCTTATTGGTTGTAGTTTTTGTAGTAGTATCCCTCCCTTGCAAAAAGAAGTTTCCTTGCAGAGAAGTGGAGACTACACTTAGCTATGTGTAGAACAATACATGTTTAGAATGCAGTTAGGGCTTTGCTGGCCTAGTAAGGTAGTAGTGACAGGTTCTCATTCAAGATCATGACTTCACTATCATTGGGTATCTGACTGTATTTCTAGTACTAAATGTGATTTCCTCTAATTGAGCAATCCTCAAATCCAAGAAGAGAGCTATTGATTAGTGCCAAAATGTGACATAAAAGGGATAGATAGATAGATAGATAGATAGATAGATAGATTGACAGACACCATATGAACCAATTGTCTCACTCCTTGGCAAATGCCCTAAAACTTCAACAAACTACTCCACAGATACTTGGTCAGTCATGGTCATTGTTGCTCTACGCACATTACCTAGAAATGGAAAAAGCTTAAATGTCTTTCAACTGGAAAATGGATAATGAAAATGCAGTACACATACACTATCGAATACTATTAAGCTATAAAGAAAATAGAATTATGAACAATGCACATAAATGAATGGAACCAGAAAAGATCACAAGTGAGATAACCCAGACCCAGAAAGAGAAATGGCAAATATTCTTTCTCCTCTGAGGCTCCTAGCTCCAAGTTTTTAAGCAGGAGTCCTGTAGAAATCAGGAAATGAAGGAGATAGTAGTGTGTGGGGGAGGAGGTGTTAAGAGAGCAATAGAAAGGGGAACAGCAGAAAAAAGGTGATCTGATGAAGGAAATGAAAAAAATGGGAAGAGGAAGAAGATAAATACAAATGAAAAAAAGGTAAAGTAACAGAGAACCTGAAAAACTCATACGGAATCATATTATTCACTATCTAGCAAAAATACCTAAAAATACATGTAAATTGGTATATAAATATATAGTTTAGATGAAATTCTCACATATGGACTAATATTCCCTCTAATAGCTAAAGACCATCTTACAAAAACCCAACACCAAACATGAGAAGTCTTCATTATTATTGTTGGTCAGCTTTATCCAAGAGATTCTCAAAATATAGGCTATTGCTACTACTCTTTGTTGCCAGCTCTTTCCACCCCCATTCAACACACACACACACACACACACACACCACACACAGAGTGGTGGAAGGTAAGGGGTGAAGATGTCATGCACTTCAGACACAGGTTCCAAAGATCTCTGAGTTTGAAATTATCTGAATGCCTCTTTCCTGTCTAAGGACTGGCTTTCATAGCACCAGAAGGCACAGGGATGGGGTGGGGGCAAGCTTCAAAAGGAGGGGAGTAGCCAACAGTCTACCCAGCTACATTTCCTATGAATCAAAACAGCAACTAGCATCCACAATAACTGTAAGGGTCAGTTACACCTTCTTTAAACCTCTAATACCTTGAAGAAATGTGTGGTTGTTCTAAATTTTGTGTTGTGGTTCTCATCTATGTAATTCTCATTGGAGAACATTTCTATAGCACTAGTGTGTTTGGAGAGATCCATAAGGTCTTGGCTTTTTATATTGTGTTTTCGCAATGTGACTTGGGCATCTGACTTCTTTCATTGGTTTTGTGTCTAGCCTACTCATAGTGAGCCAGTACTGGAACTGTGTTAACAGAGCTAGGTCCAAGAGTCTGGGGCCAATGTGGACAGGTTTGATTCATTGAGAACTCTCCAAGAAACACTTGTGTATGAACTGAATGTTTAAAGCTAGGCCTATATGTGTAGAGATGGTGTGGTCAGGCTGGGTTCTGGGGGAAACATACCAGGAAAAGTCTGTGCAGGAGCTAGGCTGATGACATGAGAGTAGGGGAGAAGGCTCATAGAAGCTCATGAAACAAAGCTAGTGTGTGAGCTTCTCAGTTTAACTCTTTGTGATGCTGGAGCTTGAACCCCAAGTACTGTGGTGTTAGGCAATCACTCTTTCACTGAGCTACCCCAGCCCTTCACTTTTATTTTTACTATTCCAAATGATCATATATCCCAAATAGATCAGAAAATCTATGTAGTGTTTTTGCATTTGAAGATCTTGTTGGTTTTATCTTCTGTCTTTTAGTATTGTCTAACTGGGGGTTTTCATGGCCTCATTACACAAAGGTATGCTACACCCAGAGATGTGGGTTCATCTGTTGACTTACTTCCCCTCAGGGGCTTCACTGGGTTTCTTCAAAAGTCGGTGGGTGAAAACATTTTCCTCTTTAACAATTTCATTGCTCATGTCCAGGAAGGGAGAGCCATGCTTGCCAAAGGACTCTTGTCTCTTTGTAGGTTTTAAGCAGTTCACATTTTCAGGTGTACTCTTGCCTTCAGTATCTGAAGTATGCCAGACTCTTTGGCTACTTCTAGGTCACCTTCTTCCTGAGAATCATTTGCTGGGTGTGCAGCTGCAGAGCCTCCCTGAGCCAGCAGATTTCCAGTCAGGGTCTCCTTTCAGTTTACCTCCATGACCGGGTTCCATCTTCTGGGCTGAGATTTTTAATCTTGGGTGCTTACACCTAGTAAACATAATTTACTGTCATTGTAGTGGAGTCTGGGTAAGATGACAAAATCTCATACTATAGCAATTGATCTCTTTAATGGAAATGAGCCCCTGTCTTTTTTATCCCTGTAACTGATTGTAAAGGGAACAGAGCTTCACAGCAGCAGCTGAGCAAACACTATTGAAGGCCTCTGGATCTCAATTCAATAGAATTTGATAATTCATACAACAGTTGGCTTTTTCTTAAAAAAGCCATTATAATGACAGGGCTGTTTAAGTTATTACAATAAGTAGCTATAAAGAAATAATGAGCTTACCTGGGCCTGGGACTTGAATTTTTATCTTTCGTGATTCCATGAGAAGTCTAGTTGAAGGTAGACAACTTTAAGCAGGTCTTTCCCACCCTCTCCTGGTCCCACATACATTATTAGAGTTGACTCAGTGGGCTTGCCTTGCAGGTTTAGTTTCTGATCATGAACTGCTGAAAATTGGATAGTAGGCATGTTCATTGAATATTTGAGTCCAATGAAAAGCAGAGGACAAGTTTCCTTTTCTATACGTACATTCTCATTGAGAAGTGCTTTTCCTTTTGAGGTTTTTTTAACTTTCAAAAATTATGTTTCTGTAAAAATTATATAAATGACAAGTTTGACCTTTTTCTTACTTTATATGTGTTTTATTTTCTATAAGCAATATTAAATAAATATAGAAGCTGATTGTTTTCTTAGCTGCAGATTAAACACAGAACAGAATTAGATGGCTGACATCCAAATATCTGCCCCAAGGTGCAACTCAGTCAGAGATGCATTCCACATAGCATCAGCATGACAGTTGGCCTGCTTCCAACCAGGTCGATATGACTGGAAAAATCCTCTTGTTTTTATAACCCCTGGGCCTCTAAAATTCTAGATTCTGATAACCAAATGATGTGTTCTTTGCTGAATATGCATGTTAATCTTTAATCTTATTGTAATGACATTTGACTTCTGACATAATTTGGAGTAAGGGATAGGTTATCTAAGCTTGTGAAGAGAAAGAGCATTATTGCATGAAACTATGTGAGTCCATAATGCAAACACAGTGGTGTCTGTGTTTGAGTCTTTCACCTGCTGACTCTGACTTTGCTGATGTTGTTCTCTTTATCTGTGAGGTCTTCTTTCCTTTAAAAACCATTCTTTTCCATCCCATGGTATTTAAAAGGGAAGTAGATGTCTCTATCATTAATTGAAGCAGTCTGTCATTTTAAAGGAAAGCTCTACTCTGATTATCTTTTTCCCATGCTTATGTTTAAGCCAGATGTACTTTGAGGTATTACTGATCCATAAATTATCAAACATGAAATTGATGCTCTTAAAGTGTGTTATTCGGTAGCCATTAGCATATTTATACAGTGTTATCATCACCATTATCTAATGCTTGAATATTTCTCCGATCCTTGCTTTCTTGCTTGTACACAACCTATGGTTCTCCCCTAATTCTATTAATCTGGACTTTAGACTCCTGTGTTACTGGAAATAATCTTTACAGAGTTCATAAACAATTTAGGTCCCTTCAAGAAGAAAGGGAGAATGTACGATGTAGGGTTAAATAACTCTGGGTTTAAGTTGAATTTGTATGCCACTAAATGCACTTAAAACCCCCTTGTACTGAGGGACTTGATCATTAGAGTCTAGAAAAAGACTGGTGATGATATGATTTTTTTGCTGGAATTTCATATTAGTTGTACTTTGTCCATTTATGTGGCACTAGCATTATGGATAAAAGCCAAATTGTGTTAGTTAGGCTACAGCCCATATTGTTCAAGATTAGCATGTCATCTTGAAGAAAGTTCCACTTCCCACACACATGATTATTTTCTCCACTCTCCTGTGCACTTGTTTTTTATATACAAAAATCAGGCTCTTCATCTGTTACAAATGTGTGGTTTGAAGCATGGTATTTGATAGCAATTTTGACATGTGGGTCATTGAGAGTGTTATGTTTTCTTGTATATTTTTATTCCTGTCTACCGTCTGCACACAATAAAGTGAATATGCTGAGCTACTACATAGCATCACTTGGTGAGTGGCTGTTCAAGTCAGGACTGAAGGTATCACTTCCTCTCATCCCCCTTTATTGAAAACAGATTATTTTCTCACACAATATATCCTGATTACAATTAGTTCAGGAAAATTTCCCCTATGTCAATGTGTTTTGGGTTTTTTTCCCACTTTCTTTTCAATTAAATTCATCATATCTGTTTTAATGTGGAGGTCCTTGATCCACTTGCACTTGAGCTTTGTACAAGGAGATAAGAATGGGTCCAGAACACCAATGGCTTATGCTCTAAGATTAAGAATTGACAAATGGGACCTCACAAAATTGAAAAGCTGCTAAAAGGTGAAGGACACTGTCAATAGGACAAAATGCCAACCACAGATCGGGAAAAGATCTTTACCAACCTTACATCTGATAGAGAGTGAACACCCAAAACATACAAAGAACTCAAGAACTTAGACTCTGAGAACCATTTAACCCTATTAAAAGTGGGGTACAGAGCTAAACAGAGAATCTTCAACTGAGGAATCTTGAATAGCTGAAAAGCTCTTAAAGAAATGTTCAACATCCTTAGTCATCAGGGAAATGCAAATCAAAATGGCCCTGAGATTCCACCTTCTGCCAATCAGAATTGTTAAGATCAAAAACTCAGGTGACAGCAGATGCTGGTGAGGATGTGGCAAGAGAGGAACACTCCTCCATTGCTGGTAGAATTGCAAGCTGGTACAACCACTCTTAAAATCAGTGGCCATTCCTCAGAAAATTGAAAATAGTTCTACCTGAGGACCCAGCTATACACCTCCTGGACATATACCAAAAAGATGCTCTAACATATAGTAAGACCACATGCTCCACTATGTCCATAGAAGCCTTATTTATAATAGTCAAAAGCTGGAAACAACCCAGATCTTCCTCAACAGAAGAATGGATACAGAAAATGTGGTACATTTACACAGTGGAGTACTACACAGCTATTAAAAACAATGACTTAATGAAATTCACAGGCAAATGGATGGAACTTGAAAATATCATCCTGAGTGAGGTAACCCAGTCACAACACAAAAAAAATACATATGGTATGTACTCACTGATAAGTGGATATTACCCCAAAAGAAGCTTGGAGAGCCCAGGATACATCTCACAGGTCATATGAAACCCAAAAAGAAAGAAGACCATACCAAAGTGTGAATGCTTTAGTCCAACTCAGAAGGAGGAAGAAAATAATCTTGAGAAGTAGAGGGAAAGAGGGATATGAGAGAAGAGAGAGAGGGGGGAGGGGAAAGTAGATGTTTCAGTTATGGGAGGAGATGGGAGAGAATTACAGATGGTCAGCAATTTGAAAGGAAGTATGTATCAGTTGGGGAGAGAGAGGAACCACTAGAGAGTCCCAGATGCCAGGGACTCAAGAGGTTCCCAGGACCCAACAGGGAGAATATTTGCCAAAATACCCAACAAAGGGGAGATAGAACCTGTAGAGACCATATCCAGTGGATATGCATGGTCCCTGGTTGAAGGATGGGGCACCTATCCACCTCAAAAATATTAATCCAGAATTACTCCTGTCAAAAGGAAATGCAGGGCTCACTTGGTCTTTTTGGCTGGGGCACACACCTAGCTAATCTGCTCCTGTGAAGACACCATATCCTGAGACATCCTAGAGAACCATTGCACTCAGAGCAGCGGGTAAGAATCCTCTGCAACTACTCTAAGCCCCAGAGCTATAACTGGGAGCCTGGGGTGCTCAGGAACCATCAGCCACCCAAACCCCACCCCTCCCATATACCACTTCCTTTCTGCCCCTCAGTTGGTCCTTTTGGCTGGGGCAGACACCTAGCTGGTCTACTCCCGTGAAGACACTGTATCCTGAGCCATTCTAGAGAAGCCACTATACTCAGAGCTGCAGAATTTCAGTATCCCAGAGGGGCCTGAGTCCCAGGAGTTCTTCCACCCAGGAGCTCAGGATCACAGGATCACAGGATCACAGAGACATCTGAACTCTGAGGAGTTCTGACACAAGCAAGATAACTGGAAAGACAGGCTCCAGTCAGAGATAGTGAGTTCAGGTAGCACTAGAGTTAACCAGATGGTGAAAGGTAAATGTAATAACATAGGCAACGAAACCAAAGTTACTTGACATCATCAGAACCCAGTTCTCCCACCATAACAAGCCCTGGACACCCCATCACACTGGAAAAGCAGGATTCAGAATTAAAATCACTTCTCAGATGATGATAGAGGACTTTGAGAAGGACATAGATAACTCCCTTAAAGAAGTACAGGAGAACACAGGTAAACAGGTAGAAGCCTTTAAAGAGAAAACACAAAAATTCCTTAAAGAATTGCAAGAAAACACAACCAAACAGGTGAAGGAATTAAACAAATCATCCAGGATCTAAAAATGGAAGTAGAAACAATAAAGAAATCTCAAAGGGAGACTACCCTGAGGATAAAAACCTAGGAAAGAGGTCAGGAGTCATAGACGAAAGCATCACCAACAGAATACAAGAGATAGAAGAGAGAATCTCATGTGCAGAAGATACCATGGAAAACATTGACACAACTGTCAAAGAAAAGGCAAAATGTAAAAAGTTCCCCAACCCAAAACATCCAGGAAACCCATGACACAATGAGAAGACCAAACCTAAGTATAATAGGTATAGATGAGAGTGAAGATTCCCAACTTAAAGGGCCAGTAAATATCTTCAACAAAATTATAGAGGAAAACTTCCCTAATCCTAAAGAAAAAGATGTCCATGAACATTCAAGAAGCCTACAGAACTCCAAATAGACTAGACCAGAAAAGGGATTCCTCCTGTCACATAATAATCAAACCATCAAATGCACAAAACAAAGAAAAAAATACTTTTAGCAGTAAGGGAAAAAGGTAAAGTAACATATGAAGGCCGACCTATAAGAATTACACCAGACTTCTCATCAGAGACTATAAAAGCAAGAAGATTCTGGACTGATATCATACAGACCCAAAGAGAACAAAAATGCCAGCCCAGACTATTATGCTCAGTAGTATAGATGGAGAAACCAAGATATTCCATGACAAAATTAAATTTACATAATACTTTCCCACAAATCCAGCCATACAAAGAATAATAGACAGAAAACTCCAACACAAAGAGAGAAACTAAAACATAGAAAAAGCAAGAAAGTAATCTTCCAACAAATCCAAAAGAAGATAGCCACACAAATAATGCCACCACTAATAACAAAAATTACAGGAAGCAACAATTTCATTTCCTCAATATCTCTTAACATCAATGGACTCAATTCCCCAATAAAACAACAGACTAATGGACTGAATATACAAACAGGACCCAGAATTTTGCTGCATACAAGAAACACCTCAACAAAGACAGACACTACCTCAGAGTAAAAGGATGGAAAACAATTTCCAAGCAAATGGTCCCAAGAAACAAGCTGGAGCAGCCATTCTAATATCAAATAAAATTGACTTTCAACCTAAAGTAATCAAAAAACATAAGGAAGGACACTTCATACTCATCAAAGGAAAAATCTACCAAGATGAACTCTCAATTCTGAACATCTATGCTCCAAATGCAAGGGCACTCACATACAAAACAAACTTTACTAAAGCACAAAGCACACATTGCACCTCACACAATAATAGTGGGTGATTTCAACACCCCACTCTCAGCAATGGACAGATCATGGAAAGAGAAACTAAACAGAGACACAATGAAATTAACAGAAGTTATGAACCAAATGGATTTAACAGATATCTATAGAACATTTATCCAAAAACAAAAAAATATACCTTCTTCTCAGCAACTCATGGTACCTTCTCCAAAACTGACCATATAATTGGTCACAAAACAGTCCTCAACAGATACAAAGAGATTGAAATAATCCCTTGCATCCTATCAGATCACCACGTACTAAGGCTGGATGGAAACATGAACAAACGATGTTCTACTCAATGATGACTTGGTCAAGGAATAAATAAATAAATAAATTAAAGACGTTTTAGAATTTAATGAAATGAGGACACCAAAACTTGTGGGACTCCATGAAAGCAGTGCTAAGAGGAAAACGCATAGCTCTAAGTGCCTACAAAAAGAAACTGTAGAGAGCATACACTAACAACTTGACAGCACACCTGAAAGCTCTAGATCAAAAAGAATCAAATATACCCAAGAGGAGTAGACAGCAGGAAATAAACAAACTCAGGGCTGAAATCAACCAAGTAGAAACAGAAAGAACTATACAAAATATCAACAAAACCAGGAGCTGGTTCTTTGAGAAAATCAACAAGATAGATAAACCCTTAGCCAGATTAACCAGAGGGCACAGAGACAGTATCCAAATTAACAAAATCAGAACTGAAAAGGGAGACATAACAACAAAAATTGAGGAAATTCAAAAAAAAAAAATCAGATCCTACTTCAAAGGCTATACTCAATAAAACTGGAAAATCTGGATGAAAGGACAATTTTACCAGAGTGATACCAGGTACCAAAGTTAAATCCAGAGCAAACAAACCATCTAAACAGTCCCATAAGCCCTAAAGAAATAGCAGCAGTCATTAAAAGTCTCCCTATCAAAAAAAGCCCAGGACCAGATGATTTTAGCGCAGAATTCTATCAGACCTTCAAGGAAGACCTAATACCAATTCTCTTCAAACTATTCCACAAAATAGAAACAGAAGGGACACTACCCAATCATTCTATAAAGCCACAATTACGCTCATACCTAAACCACCAAAGACCCAACAAGAAATAGAAACTTCAGACCAATCTCCCTTATGAATATGATGCAAAAATACTCAATAAAATTCTGGCAAACCGAATCCAAGAACACATCAAAACAATCATCCATCATGATCAAGTAGGCTTCATCCCAAGGAATGCAGGGATGGTTCAATATATGGAAATCCATCAATGTAATCCACTATATAAACAAATTCATAGAAAAAACCCACATGATCATCTCGCTAGATGCTGAGAAAGCATTTATCTCTAAAAATTCAACATCCCTTCATGATAATAACATCCTTTGAAAATCTTGATGAGGAATTCAAGGCCCATACCTAAACATAGTAAAAGCAATATACAGCAAACCAGTAGCCAACATCAAACAAAATGGAGAGAAATTTGAAGCAATCCAGTAAGATCAGGGACTAGACAAGGGTGCCCACTCTTACCCTACTTATTCAATATAGTACTGGAAGGCCTAGCCAAAGCAATTAGACAACAAAATGAAGTCAAAGGGATACAAATAGGAAAGGAAGAAGTAAAAATATCACTATTTGCAGATGATATGATAGCATACTTAAGTGACCCTAAAACTTTCACCAGAGAACTCCTAAACTGGTAAACAACTTTGGCAAAGTGGCTGGATATAAAATCAACTCAAATCAGTAGCCTTCCTCTACTCGAAGGATAAACAAGCTAAGAAAGAAATTAGGGAAATGACACCCTTCACAATAGTCACAAATAATATAAAATACCTTGGTGTGAATCTAACCAAGCAAGTGAAAGATCTGTATGACAAGAACTTCAAGTCTCTGAAGAAAGAAATTGAAGAAGATCTCAGAAGATGGAAGATCTCCCATGCTCACAGATTGGCAGGATTAATAGTTAAAATGTCCATCTTGCCAAAACAATCTACAGATTCAATGAATCCACATTCAAAATTCCAAATCAATTCTTCATACAGATAGAAAGAGAAACTTGCAAATTCATTGAATAACAAAAAAACCCAGGATAGCAGAACTATTCTCAACAATAAAAGAACATCTGGGGAATCACCATCCCTGACCTCAAACTGGTACTACAGAGTAGTAGTGATAAAAACGGCATGGTATTGCTATAGAGACAAGCAAGAAGATCAATGGAATAGAACTGAAGATCCAGAAATGAACCCACACACCTATGGTCACTTGATCTTTGACAAAGAAGCTAAAACTGTCCAGTGGGAAAAGGATAGCATTTTCAACAAATGGTGCTGGTTCAACTGGAGGTCAGCATGTAGAAGAATGCAAATTGATCCAGTCTTATCTGCTTGTTACAAAGCTCAAGTCCAAGTGGATAAAGGACCTTCACATAAAACTCAGATACACTGAAACTAATAGAAGAGAAGATTGGAAGACCCTCGAATACATGGGCACAGGGGAAAAGTTCCTGAACAGAACACCAATGGCTTATGCTCTAAGAGCAAGAATTGACAAATGGGACCTTATAAAATTGCAAAGTTTCTGTAAGGCAAAGGACACTGTCAATAGAACAAAATGGCAACCAACAGATTGGGAAAAGATCTTTACCAATCCTACATCTGATAGAGGGCTAATATCTAATATACACAAAAAAACTCAAGAAATTAGACTCCAGACAACCAAATAAGCCTATTAAAAATGGAGCCCAAAGCTCCCAGGGACTAAACCACCAACCAAAGATAAACAGGGGGACCCATAGCTCCAGCTGGATGTGTAGCAGATGATTGCCTTATCTGGCACCAATGAGAGGGGAGCCTCTTGGTCCTCCTTAGGCTTGATGACCCAGGATAGGGGAATGCTAGAGCACTGAGGCAGGAGTAGGTAGGCAGGTGGGGAGAACCCTCATAGAGGCAGCGGGAGGGGGAAGGCGTAGGGTTTTGTGGAGGGGAAACTGAGAAGGGGAATAACATTTGAAATGTAAATAAATAAAATAACCAAGAAAAAATAAGTGACAGATCATACAAAAAGAAAGAGAGAGAAAAGAATGAAAGAAAGAAAGAAAGAAAGAAAGAAAGAAAGAAGAAAGAAAGAAAGAAAGAAGAGAAAGAAAGAAAGAGAGAGAGAGAGAGAGATAGAAGAGAGGGAGGGAGGGGAGGGAGGGAGGGAGGGAGGGAGGGAGGGAGGGAGGGAGGGAGGGAGGGAGGGAGGGAGGGAGGGACTATGTAAAGGGAAAAAGAAACAGAACAGACTCTAAGAGGTAACAACATAACAAAACAAAATATAATAAGATAAAACAAAACCATTACATCAAAGGTGAACAAAACAAACAAATAGAAGGAAAAGAGCCCACAAGAAAACACAACTTAAGAGTCCATAAAAATACTAAACTGAAAGCTATGATTATATATATGCCAAAGTCCACAAGCAGATATGTACAAGCCAACACACAACTCTAGATTCAGAGTCCAGAGTGCTAACCACACTGGAACTCTATCAACACACAACTCCAATAGGGGTGTCTCTATCCAATCCCTCCCCCTCAGAGTTCAGAGAACTCAGAAAAAGAGGTAGAAAGACTGTAAGAGCCAGAGGAATGGAGGACACCAGGAGAACATGGCCCTTGGAATCAACAGAGCAACTGAGAAAGAAAATAACTCACACTTTATTTATTATCATATACTTTGTACATTTTCTGCCCATTCTTCTAAGCTTTTATTAAAATATTGTCTCCCGCCCCACAAACCATCTAGAACCTACAAACTCATATTTTAATCATAAATAAATTAAGATATTCCTCTTCCTGCACTAATGATTTTTTTTTTCTTATTTTATTGGTTGGGAGAAACATCTCAATGTTCTCATCTGGGAGGCATTGTCAGGAGCTCTGTGTCAATGACCGATATAATAATGACCTGCTAGGTCTCTCAACTCAAAGTTTGTGCTCTGATGTCAGACATTTTGGAATTCAGCTGCAGCTCAACCAGTCATTGGTAAACATGAAAATATTCAATATTTATCTGTGATGATTTAATTAGCATAACATGATTTCCTCTACTTGCATCCATTTTCCTGAAAATGATGTAACTCTATCTTTATGGCTAAAATAAATTTCCCCAATGTGTATTTAAATAATGTTATTCATTCCTTTGGTTTTGGACACCTAAGTTGATTTCATAGCTTAACCGTTGTAAGTAATACTACGTTGAATGTAATTTCTAATACTTAGCTAAGCTTGCTATAAGAGACCATTTTTCCTTTTTTGAGGAAACTCCATGCTAATTTTCATAGTAGTGGACTGCCTTATATTTCTACTCAAAAAATTGCTAACATTTTACATGTTTTATTTTAATGCATTTCTTCTGAGAGAATTTCATATATGTATTCAATATATTTTGATTATATTGACTCCCAACACCTCCCCCTTACGGTACTTAACTCTCCTGCCCATTCCTCCACCTCTTTTCAATGATTCAAATTTTAATACCCTACAGAATGTAATTTGTGCTGTGTTTTCATATATTCATGTATAAGGCCATCAATTGGAGCATGGTCTACCTATCAGTGACCAGACCCTTAAAGAAAATTGAGTCTTTTTCTTCTAGCAGTCATCATCTGTGAATAACTCCTTATCTAGAGTTGGGGTTTATGATCTCCCACCCCTTAAGAGAATGTTGACAACCACAGTTGTTATGAGTTCAGAAGTGAAGGTGTCTCTGTCACATCCAAGAGATGCTGCTTCACACTTAGACTATGACTCTTATCTTTCTCCCTTCTTCCTTTATGTTCCCTGAGCATTAGTGGGAGGGGTATGATATACATGTTAGTTTGTGCCTGAGCACTTCACTGAGACATATTCCTATATTTGGTCTAGTTGTGAGTTTCTGCACAGACCACTACCCACTGAGAAAGCTAGCCAAGATAAAGGAAGCTACCTGATCAGTATCAATTTGACTTCCCCCAAGTCCTATTACCGTCAGCAATGCAACAAGAGACAGTTGCAATAGCCTGAGGTACTTGGAGAGATGGGACACCCTGACAAACTGCTCCTGTGGAAGTATTTCATACCTGGCACTGTACTTTTTGTTTGTCAACCTATGGCTTCTGTGTAGGTTAACTCCAATTTGACTGCTTTGTGTTTTGTTTGTTTACATTTACTTTGTATGTGTAGCTTATAATATAGTAATTTTCCATATAGCCATTTCAATAATTCAGTGTTAATTATCCCTCTCCTCACACCTTCTCTGCCCTATCCTTTCACCTGTCATAGTACCTGTTGTTAGCATTCTGTATAAGCTCCACCCCCACAGTTACCTGACAACAGCCAGGTGGGTCTGACCCACTATAAAAGGGACTGCTTGTCATCTCCCTCTCTCTCTCTCTCTTTTACTCTTGCTCTCTCTCGATCTCCTACTCTCTTGCCTCTTGCTTCTCTTTCCCCTCCCCCATCTCTCCACGTGCTCATGCCTGGCCTCTACTTCTCTACTCTCTCTCTCTCTCTCTCTCTCTCTCTCTCTCTCTCTCTCTCCCCTCTCTCTGCCTCTACTACCATCTTAACTCCCCTCCCCATTTCCTGAATAAACTCTATTCTAAACTATACTATTGTGTGACTAGTCCCTCAGGGGGAAGGGATGCCTCAGCATGGGCCGCTGAGACATCCCCTCTCCCTATACCTCACCACACACCCATAGAACATATCTCTTCTCTTTCTCTTTTTATAAACATATCATTGGTTTGAAGCGCGCGCTCACAACAAACCACACTGGGACAAACGGTTCCATGTGAGGTTTATTCAGGAGATAGGGCAAAGGTGAGGGCAAGAAGAGGGGAAAGAGAGGAGGTAGGTCAGAGGACTTTGCCTATTTATATGGATAGTGATATGACATAGCCTCTTGTAGGTAAAGGTGGGAGGTTAGCCAAGTGGATTCTGGGAATGTATGGCGGTTGCCTTGAAAATGATGTGGGGTCGCCTAGATGTGATGTCACTGGTTTGGAGCCTGATACCAGCACCTGTGTTCTACTATTTTCCTTTCCCTTAAGGCCTTTATTCCCACTTCCTTGTGGTCTAGTTATCTAGTTAAACATAAAAACCAAAAGGCTCTATGTGAGGATCCATAAGTAAGAACATATGGTATTGGAAGATGGATTTGTGTACTGTGTATTTCAGATGCTGATTTCTATGCCCAGAGATCTGGCTGAAGTCCAGTTGGCATGATCATTATTATTGGAGCATCTTTTGTCTCAATGATGTGTAAAAAGTGTTTTCCAACACCTGATTGATTAATAAAATGCTCATCCTGCCTATAGGTGGGCAGGAGGAGAGGAGAGGCAAGATCCCAGTTAGGGGATCCCAATGAGAGACAGGGAGAGGGAAGAGGGGAGGAAATGGGAAGGGGAAGGGGATAGAGGGAGAAAGATGAAGGACCAGGAGAATTCACCATGAGAAGGTCACCAAGGAAGTCACCATGAGGACACACATGGAGCAGGCCAAGGCAGATAGACTAGATAGCAAGTAATGGGGTACATGGCTGGAAAGAGGTCCAGGTCAGCATAGTGGGTTAGAATATGTGAGTATATGCCCAGCTATAGCACTTGAAGCCTTTTAATAAATAAATGTAAGGTCTCCGTGTCATTTATTTGGGAATAAGAGAGCATAGAAAAGCCTCCCAAAATTACACTACAATGTGGACTTGTCCTTTGGTTCTGGGTATGGCACAGTGTGGTTTGTTACAGTTTAGTTCATTTACCTGTATTTTTTATTGTTCCATATTTTACAGGTGACACAATATCCTTTGTGTATACATTGCTCATTCTCTATCCGTTCATCAGTTGGTAGACATCTAAGCAGTTTCTTAGCTTTTGTGCAAAGAGCACCTATGACCATGGGTGAGCAAGTGTCTTTGTAATGGACGTCAAGTCCTTTGGATATATGTGGAAGAGCTGAGTCATCATATAGATCTGTTTCTAACTTTCTGAGGAACTTCCACTCTCATTTTCTTAGTGGATATACCTATTTGCCTTCTGAATAACAATGAATGAGGAATCCTCTTTCCCCAAATTCTTGCTAACATCTGTTGTCATTTCCCACCCCAACCCCTTCTCAACAATTCTGAGTAGGGTGAGATGAAATCTCAAAATAGTTTTAATTGGCAGTTTCCTGATTGTTAAGAATCATGAACACATCTTCACATATTTCCATATGTATTTTTATTTCTTCTTTTCCTGGACTTTGTTCAGATCTATAGCATATCTTAAGTTGTTTATTTCTTGGTATTTAGTTTGTTGAGTTCTTTGTATATTCTAGATCCTAATTCTCTGTCAAATATATAGCTGTCAGAAATTTTCTTGAGCATTCTGGAAGTTGCTTTTTCAGTCCATTAACATTTTTCTTTACAGTATGGGGCTTTTTTGATTTCCTGAGGTCAGTCTTGGAGACTGTGATGCAGTCAGTGTCCCCATTTCAGAAAGACTTTGCTTGAGCCTGTTTCCTAAAGTGTACACACTGCCCTTTCTTCTCCATGTTTCAGAGTTTCAGGCGTAACATCTTTTATCCATTTAGAACTGATTTGTTTGCAAGGGGAGAGAGTATCAACCTTCTACATATACTAGTAGTTTTCAAGCACCAGTTGTTAAAGATGTTGCATTTTTCTAGTGTCTATTCTTGTATCTTTGATAAAAATCAGATGGTTGCATGAGCTTACATCTGACCCCTCTATTTTATTCTGACAATCAATGTGTCTGCTACTGTACCACTACTACCCCAGTTTTACTATTATGACTCTGTAGTAAAACTTGACATCAGGAGCGGTGATACATCCAGCGGTGTTGTTATTGTTTGGGATTGTTTTGACTATCCCAGCTCTTTTGTGTTTCCATATAATATTTTATTCTATTTTTAAATGTTTTTAATGAAACTAACTTTACAATACTCCTTCTCTATACCTGCCTCCAGTCCATCTCAGTTATCCTCTTCCCATGTGCCCCACCTCAAATTGATAGCTTCTTTTCTTTTATTCTATTGGTTATATAGATGATTTCTTAAGATTGTTTATTTTTATTTTTGTGAGGACTTGCATTCAGATTTTGAGAAGCATTACATTGAACCTGTAGATTGTTTTTGGTAGAATGGCCATTTTTTGCAGTATAAAACTGCCAATCCATGAACACAGGAAAACTTCATCTCCCAAAGTCTTCAATTTTTTCTCTGGTGGTGAAGTTTTCAGTGAGATGTCCTTCCTTTCCTTAGTTAGGTTTCTGGGAGTCATTGTGAATGACATCAAAGGACTCAAGGTATTTTGGGAGTCATTGTAAATGATGTCATTTCCATGATTTCTCTCTCAGTTTGTGTTTCTTTGGTATATTGAAAGGCTACTTATTTGAGCATGTTATTTTTGTATCCTGCTATTTTGCTGGAAATGTCTATCAGCTCTGGGAATTTCTTGGTGGACTCTTTGGGGTCCCTCATGTATGAATCACCTACAAACATGGATTCTTTGACATCTTTTCACATTTGTATCCCATTTGTTTCCACTTCTGAAGTCTTAGTACTCTAACAAGAACTTCAAACACTGTTTTGAATAAGAATTCAAGAATAAACAACATTGTCTTTTTTGTTTTTCATCCCCCCCTGATATACTTGCCTTATTCTTGATGTTCGTGGGAATGCTTCAGGTCTGTCTACATTTGACATGGTAACGCCTCTTGATTTGTCTTGAATAGCCCTAACTGACATATGTTCCCTTCATCCCTAGTCTATCAAGGGTTTGTGTCATGAAAGGATGCTGGATTTTGTCAAACTTGTTTTCTCTGTCTATTGAAATGTTCCTGTGAGATTAGTTCATAAGTCCATTTATGTTGTGAATTACAATTATTGATTTACACATATTAAGACATTCTGCATCCAGGGAGTGATTATGGTGTATATTTTCAATATGTTCTTAATTTGGTTTGCAAGTACTTTATGGAAAACTTTTGCATCTATTATCTGTTGGTGAATTACCCCCTTTATCTGGTTTTGATAGCAGGATAAAACTGGCTTCGTAGAAAGAGTTTGGAAGTGTTCATTCTTTTTTCTGTTTTATTCAATATTTTAAGGAAAGTTTATTATTCTTTGAAGATTTAGTGGAATTCTTTACTGAATCTATCTGAACCTGGGCTTTTTTTAGTCAAGAGAAGTATTTTTTTTTTTATAAGACATAATTTCACTATGTAGCCCTGGTTGTCCAGGAACCCTTTATGTAGACATGGGCCTCAAACTAACAGTGACCTACTTGCCTCTGCCTCCTGGTGCTGGGATAAATGTATTTGACAACACAGCTAACCTAACTAGGTAATCTGTAACTACTGCTTCTATCTCATTGGCTACTATGGATCTATTTAAATTATGTACTTCCTCTTGTTTTAATTTTGTTGAGTCATATGTATCTAGAAATTTACCCGTTTCTTTTAAATTTCATAATTCAGCAGAATATGAAAATTTTAAACTATGTCCTTATGATTCTCTGAGTTTCTTTTGTATCTACTGAATTATGCCCCCCCTCTCTTTCTTTCTGATGGTATTATTTTAGATCTTCTCATTCATTTGAATAATTTTACTACACATTTGTCAGTGTTGTTTTCCTTTGCACAGGTTCATTGATTCTTTGTATTCATTCTCATTTCTAACTTATTAATTTCTATTCAAATCTTTGTTATTTGTTTGTCTACTGCTTTGGTTTATTAATATGTGTTTTTCCAATTTCCTGAGGTTCATCATGAGGCTATTTGAAATCAGTTAGAGCCATGAACTTACATTTTAGGCATGCTGTCATGGTGTATCATAGATTTGAATGTGCTGTGTTTTATTATCTTTTAATTCTAGGGATGCATTTATTTCTTTGATTTCTTCACTGATCCATTCATTCTGTGATATGCTGTTTGCTCTCCACAAGATTTTATATTTTCTATAGTTTCCATGTTGTTTATTGCTAACTTTATCCCATTGTGGGTAAACAGAATACAGGATGCTATTTCAATTTCCCTTTATTTCTTGAGACTTGCTGCTACTTGGATTCTTAATAACTAAAATATTGGCTAGGATGAGATAAAATAGACTTTCAATGTAGTTTTAATGTGCCATCCACTAACTTAATTACAATGAACTTTCATGTGTTTATTGGTCATTTGTACTATAGCTGTTGGAAACTCTGCCCATTCTATTACTCCATTATTGATTGAGTTGTTTTATTTCTTTGTTATTTAGCTCTCTGAATTGTTTTAATTGTCTAGATAGAAATGAATACTCTGTCAAAAGTGCATTTAGAAAACATTTGTTCTCCTACTCTAGGATCTGTCTCTATTCATCTGCTTTCTTTGCTATGTACAAGTTTTAAACTTAATAAAGTCAGCCCACAAAACACACCATCTCTCTGGCCACTCTCACTCTCGCCCTGGTTCTTGCTGCTCTCTCTCTCTCTCCTTCTCTCTCCTCTCTCTCTCTCTCTCTCTCTGCTCTTTTCTCTCTCTCTCTCTTCTCTTTCTCTCTCTCTCTCTCTGTCTCTCTCCTCCTCCTCTCTTCTTTCTCGTTCCTCTCTCTCCTCTCTCTGTTTTTCCCTCTCCATCTCTCTGTCTCTCTCGCTCACTCACTCTGTGTGCATGTGTACCCACATCCCTGTTTGAGATGGGATTCTCTTTTGTTCACTTCTGTGTAAACCAGCATAAACTCACGGTGCATGAGTTCGTGAGGATTCTCTGATCTCTGCCTCATCGAGCTATTCAAACAGTGGAATACAAACACATATTTCTGCAAGCATCTTTATTTGAGTTCTGGAGATTTGAACTTGCATCCTTACTTTTGGACTCGCACTTTACCTACTGAACATATCCCACCCTAGCCCTAGTCATTGTTTTTCACGTGTTCCCTCCACTGCCGAGACATGCTTCTCTGTTCTTACTTTCCCTAGTCTCCAGAAATATTGAGCAATAACACGTCCTCACACATAGGCATCCCATCTGTAGGATTCCTGCAGGCTGGCAGGAAAGTTGCTTTCATCACATATTTCTGGAAACAGTACAAATTACTGATTTGTAGTGTGTTAGCACTTAATTAGCATGAAATGAGGTGAGGATAAATGTTGTGCTAATAAATTAAGGCCTTTAATTTACTCTGAATATATTTGAACAAGGATTCCTAAGGGATCCATGCTAGCAAGATGGCTCAGTGGGTAAAAATGTTTGTTATACAAGCCAATTTTAATATTACTGATCTGATAAATTTATAAACAAGTTAGTGCATATAAAAAGCTAGATATTATTATTCAGTTATTCTTTCTTATGCTTAGTAGACAATGCTGAGGCAGAATTTGTTAGAATAATTGGTATTGTAAAGGGGCTACTTATTCAGGTTTTGCAGGAGCAAAAATTAGGGCAAATGTGAAGCATGTTGATAAAATTTTAAAACCATATAGCTAATTGTTAGGGCAAGGAGCAATCAGTGAGTAAAAAAAAAACATTCAAAGATAGCCTCGAGTGACAAGGGAAATTAGGATAAGTTTACCTAAACAGTAGATAAACTGTAGATCTTGTACTAGGAGCTCACTAAGTGCTCAGTACTTCACATATGAGTATTCATTTTACCTTACAGTAAGATCAGCATTCATCTGCTTTCACAGATAATGAGCTATGACCCGGTTGGCTTCACTGGATCAATACACAAATATAATAGAGGACAGAACAGTGATTTGAATCCAGGCTACTCTGACTCTATTCCTCATACAGCTTTCCCACTGTTGAACTGATAAGTGCATTTTAACAGGAGCTACAGAACTAGATCTGGCTTGACTCTTGACTCCTGGAAAGAAAACAATGTCTAAACTCAATAATGAAATAGTGTCACATAGATAGATATTTTTACACGACTTTGTATCACAGGAGATATCTTTTTTTATAAACATTCTTTGACTTTGTGTAACTACAAAGTAAAGAAGTAGAGGATGCTATTCAGCTACTAGCAAAAGAATTGCTTTGAATGAATGAAGACTTAGGTGCTACTACGAAAATACCATTAGAAAGGCTATGTATGAGGTAGAAAATTCTGCTTTTAATTTAAAAACCTAACGGTCCAAAAGTGAGATTCATCAATATCATTTTACACACAGAATAAATAATAAATTCAATCAATAAATTCTTTAACATGAAAAAATAAATGCTCAAGGCTTACTTCAAGCTCTTAAGATTTTTTTTTTTTCAGAATAAAAATTTGGAATTTTTATTATAACTATGAATTTTTATGTTTGGAATATACTAAAGAATTTTCTTTGTTTTTGTAGATATCAGAAATGATGCTGAAGAAAACTCCTTCAGAGACTCTAAAAGAGCTCCCTCAGCACTCACCAATGCCTCCTCAGGTACACCTCAGCTGCACTAATGTCCCCTGGCTACTCATTCAGGTTTATTTTAATTGTTTGATGAGTTCTTTGTGAATGTCATATTATGCTCCCATCCCATTTATTTCCCCCTCCCCTTGTACCTGCCCTCCACCCTTGCAACCTCCCGCTCAACAGAGAAAAAAATCTGGTTGTGGAAGCTGTAGTGTGTCACAGTGTGTCCTACAGTACACACCTTGAACCACACTTCTTTTCATAAAATTACTCTTTGGTCTGATATGAGCTCCTGCTACTCTGTAGATACTGGGATATCACTGGAACTCCCCTCAGATATCCTGCTGTTGGCCCGTGTCACAAATATTTTGTAGTTTTTATATCTGTAAGATCAGCCCCCTCACCAGGTTTCTTTAGTGAGTTAGTGGAATTCTGCTGTTAATGTTACCATGTCTTCTTTTCCATTTGCTACTTATTTACATGGATGATGTAGCATCATGTAAACTAAAATTTGACCAACCTATAGAAACTCTCTCTCTCTCTCTCTTCTCTCTCTCTCTCTCTCTCTCTCTTTTCTCTCTCTCTCTGATGGAATATGATCACTTTGCTTCCTGACTTTTAGGCCCCTGCAGTGATAGATGGACTTTATCCATATGGAACTGTAAACCAAAATAAACTCTTTTCTATTTGCCAGGCTATTTTATCATAGTAACAAAAAATAACTAATGCAAAATTGGTACCAAAGAAGTGACTTTATCCCTCTGAGAAGCACAACCTGAACTTTGGGCTAGAAAAGCTACTGGGTACTGTACACAGAGGTTCATGGAGGTTAATGGACTATGTTTGTGTAATACTGGGAGGCAGATGTGCTCAAAGCAATGCAGGCGGTGGGTGTCTGAGTCATAAGGCTCCTGAGAGAAGCAAGGACTCTATTAGCAACAGGGTAGAGGCTCTACATGTGATATTTTGGCAAAGAATCTTTACTTCATTCTACCTCCATCCTGAGAATTTACCTGAATTTTATGATAGCGTTTACCATTGAATTTGTGCTGTTCTTTTTATTGATTATCCTTATTCAGGTCTGCAATGCAAAAGAGCTACAAGTGAGACAGAAAGAAATAAAAAATGTATAATTTGGGAGAAAACTGCACTATGGAGTTGATGGTTAGAGTCAAGTCATTCACTGAGAAAGGCTGGGCTGTAATCCTTAGAGCTGAGCACTATAAAAGAAAACCTCTTCCCTTGCTGATGGAGTGATGGAATTGTAGCTGGCTGGATACACGCAGATATTTCCACAGCTGGATAGCCATTCTCCAGCAATTCTAGAAGTTCCCTGTCATTGGCTCTTTTCCATGGTTTTCTTATTCTTGTGTTACAAATAGTTCCCTTTCAAGAAACCTTTGCTGGGGCATGGGGGAGCACAGACTTGCAGTGTCTGCCTACCCACCAACTTTGGGTCCTAACAGCCAAACCAGAGACAGAGGAGGCTGAGAAGCACTGGTGGAACCCTGCCTCATTTAGGGAGTCCGGCGTCCCACCCCACATCCTAGTCTTCTATACAGATTGGAAACTGGGAACAGGAAGCAAGTGTGGGGACAGCAGAGGCCTTCTGGTGAGCACTGCCCATGCTCACATTCAGATTTAAATCATCAGGTAACGTTCTAGATTCTAGACTTTAGTGTATGAGGAAAGTAGGTGAATAAATACCCCGAGAGTGAAGTATTAGAAGGACCGAGAAGGACAAAAGTCCTTGCAAGAAGGACTTCGTACATAAGACTATTTAGGAACTCGGACTAGCTGCCTGGTTTCTTGACAGGCTGGTTCAAGTACACTGAAAAGTGACTGCTGAGTTTGTAGAGTCCAAGAGGAAGAGTAGAACTGGCAGCTGGGGGTGAGATTCCTAAAACCATTTGGGGTGGGGTTGTGGGAGGGGAGGTATGCATCTGTAATCCTGATACTCTGAGTCTCAAAAAGAAAAAGAAAGAAACTTGGAGGAATAGGTCCTGCACATGACCAAGAGAAGCAAAAGTAGAGAGAGGTGACTGAGGAGGATGGGCGAGCATGTCAGCGCTGAGTGGTGCTGGTCCTTCCGACTACAAGCATGATGGTTTTGCCAGGGAAGCCAGGGGTCAGCTGGCACCACAGGCAGGGAGGTGTGCAGTGTCCTGGGGCTCCCATGGATTCTGTCCCCAAATGAGCGTCCCAGATGCAAGGTCACCCTGATTCTGGACATAACAGGATATCTGAGATAGGATGCACTGATAGTCCAGTATTTATGGTGCTTCAAAAACTAGAAACCTTCATCCAAGCCAATAACTCCTTTAAATAAGTATTTGCATGTAAAGGTGCATGGGCAAAACAATATTCTGTGTGACACACAAGAGTTTCTGGTGTTGAGCAAAACGTTGATGGGTGAACATGCAGTGCAAAGGGGGAAGGGCAGAGCAGCGGCTTTGAGGCAGTGGAGAGAGTTGGAACTAGAGAGATGGAGGCTATAGCAACAGGGGTGGGAACGAGGCTTTGGTGGACCTGGGAGCATATGGTTGCCAAGTAGGGTTCATTAGGGTGGTGAGCAGCAGCAGCCTGAAGCTTTCACAGACTCTGCCCCTGAACATGCTGCCCAGTTGAACAATGGTTCTGCCTCTAAGCAACAATAAAATATCTGAGATGAGGAATGGTTTATTTTCTGGACTAAGCCCCTCAAAAGACCTCCATGGTCCATGCTGCTGCCAGAAGTCAAGCTGGTGATAATGATCCATGGTGCAGCCAGAGTCGTGCTAGTGTACATGGTCCTACCGTGCTGATGTCCATGATCAATGTCTTGGCCAGAAGCATGCTGATGTCTGTAATCAGGACTGCAACAGGAGACCATGTTGATGTTCATGGCTTATGCTACCACTGGCTGTTATGAGCAGAGATGCTTCTTTTTCAGTATTGATGCCTGCAGATTCATAATTGAGAATGAAAGACATTGAAAGCTTCTATGGTAACCTCTCCCTAACCCCAACCAAAAATAAAATAAGAAACAATCCAGACAGAAGCTATTGACAAATTTTTTAAATTGTGATAAAGGTGCTGTAGTGTATCTCTTCACAGTCAATGGCTTCTCGTTAGAGTTGTAGGGGAGGACTCAGTTATGTTTAAACAGTTGGCCACTGGGCATGTGGCCATGCTCCAATGAGTATATGGACAACACAAATTGGACTTGGTTTATTTATTTTTTCTTTTTTTTGAGAGGGCACAAGGGTGGGGGGTAGACCTGGGAGGAATGGGAAGTGAGTGTGATCAGGTTACATTGTATGATATTCCCAAATAATTGATAAAAATTAAGTAAAATAAACAGAAGCCTCCTGCTCTGCATGGGACCACAGTAGAACTGTTTGGAAAGGATTGTTATGTATGGCCTTGTTGGAGGAGGTGCCTCACTGAGGTCAGCGATCCCTAGTGTCTCTCTGGGGACCAATATTCAAACATATAAGTATTGGGTATTTCTCATCCAAACCATAGTGAAACCACAGTGAAAGACATTGCAGGATTCTGCTGCTTGAGATGGAATCTATCCCCTTGGGCCACAGTTGAAGAAGCTTTTGTATGCTGACATTGGTGAAAATTTTCCCTAGCTTTTCCAGGATCAGGAAATCTCTTAGTCTATTCATTCAAGTTGGAGGCTCAGCTACATGTGTTGTTGCCCTGAGGAACATTCTCAGATTACTTTAGGCCTAACAACTTCCCAACCCAACCTTCAGCCATTGAAGACTGATTTTATTTATTTACTTTTTAAACTAGCTTCGGGAATTGTGAATCATCTTGACAGAAGCCAGAAACTGCACAGATGGCTGATTCTGTGTTTACTGTGGTTTACGGTTAATTACAAACTTACTTATTAAGTGATGGGAAGAAACAAAAGACTCTATTGAACGTTAGCTCATGTTTCACTTTTTAAATTCTGTTGCTTGCTAATATTCTTGGCACTTTACGTTAAATTCATTGTGTATATTCAATTAGTTTTTATGACTTAAAATATCAATGTCTTTAATCTCTAGTGAAAACAAATTTTGCAATTGCTACTAATGGATAAAGCATTTTAATCCATAATGCCTCCTGTCTTTGCTTGCTTCGCGGGTAAATCTATGAACGAGTTCTTCCTCTTCAACAGTATTTAAATGCTAATCAGTAACAATTGCAAGTGGTCCTACAGACTCAAGATATAATCAGTTTTACATTGTGAATTCATCTTTCATATTGACTTCTATCAAAGATGATGCATATCACTTAGTGGCAGCACCAAAAGTGTTTTGATATTTTGTTTTGTTTGAAACAAGCCTTGCCAAGTTGCCAAGCTGGCACTGAACTTGTAATCCTCCTGCCTCTGTCTTCTGACTACTAGAATTATGAGTATACACCATGATACTTGGTATAAAATCCTTTTGAAATTCTAACATATAACATTTATGATACCCAATATAATTTTTTATTTGTTGCTGGAGTGAAACTATTTACATTGAGTATTATGAGTGGAATTTTTCTACTTTATTCTTCATTTTAAATTTTCTGGGAAATTGTGTTCTCCCAAAGACCTAAGAATATTTTTTTCTAGATTTAATTATACCAGTGAGCTTTTTTTCCTCAGTTGAGTATGGCTGAAAGCTTTAATATTTCTATAATTTTGTGTCTAAAAGTAATGCATTTCTCCATTTAGACTTGTTTCTCCATTTATGTTTTTATAGCTCTAAATTTTAAAAGCTTTACAAGGTACAATATGTAATAAAATATAAAAAGTTTTATGAAATAACTTTAAATTGTTCATTTCTTTCTCTCTAACTTTCCCCAAGACACATTTATTTTAATTCTTACCAATGTTTTATTATTGTATACATTAAATCTCTGTTTTTTTGTAACTCAAAAGACACATCTTGTTGAGTCATTGGCCAAAGGGGACACATTGACAACCCGAAGTATCACAAGCTATTGGTTGTTCTCCACAACCTGATGGGAAGACCCTATTACTGAAGATACCACTTAATATCATCCAATGTGGAGAACCTGGGCCAGTGCCCAACTAATAGTTTTATTCCTGCTGACCAACTTCATTGTTCTGAAACTGAGGGATGCTACCAGGAAAGAAAAGTAATCATCAATGTCATCCAACAGCAAACCATGCAACCCAGAACAGTGATTGCCTGCAAGACATACTGGTGAAATGGAGGCACAATTGTTATGGGAATAACCAACTGCTTTTTAAAATTGAATTTAAGACCCATTCCATAGGATGGAATTCATACCTGACACTGTTAATGGACCCAGAATCTGAGACTAGATAGGTTATGGGTCCTAGAGAAAAACCTACCACTATTAGTCTGTAAAAAGAACATAGCAATAAAATAACTCCTAACAACAACATACTAATATATATATATGTGTGTGTGTGTGTGTGTGTGTGTGTGTGTGTGTGTGTGTGTATATACATATATATATATATATATACATATATGTGTATGTGTGCACACACACACACACACACACACATATATATATACAGATCGATGCATCACTCAAATCATCAAAGAAGTTTCTTCTTGCAGTAGATAATAATTAGCAGAGACCCACAACGGAAAAATGTGAAGGGAGTAAGAGACTTGGGAGCACTTAGTCCTAAGTAGAATGCTCTTATTGAACCCTTCCCTTAAGGCTAAGAAATCTATGTAGAAAAGAAGCAGAAAGAATGTAGGAACCAAAAGTAGTAGATGACTCCAAGGAAATAGCATCTTTCACACATAGTAGTACTAATGCACATATAAACTCACAGAAACAGTGACAACATGCACAAGACACAATCCTAGCACTGAGAAGAGGAAGTAGACATGGAGTCCCACCCCCAACCAAGAAGCAAGTCACAATCGTTACCTACTGGGAAAGGGGAAAAATCAGCTTTCTTCAGTTTAGTGTAACTTGGTACATCAAACATACTCCAGGGCATACTTTGTGCCTAGAAATAGTTGGTCAAGATGAAAGAGATTTCATCATTTTGCTTGTGGGATTTTTGTTTCATTTTTTTCCTTTTCTTTTTTGTCTAATTTGTTTTTGTTTGTTTTGATTTTTATATTTTTAGAGAAAGAGGAAATAAAAATTTGGTGGTTAGGGAAGTGGGGAAGATCTAGGAATTGGGAGGATGAGAAAGAATGTGACCAAAATATATTGTATGAAAAGAATCTTAATGTTTTTTTAAAATTCTGCCTTTTATAAAACATTAAAATACAAATGACTCCATGTCTCTTAAATCACTTGTTTATGCTATTTTCATTTGCTTACAGTCAAGTCTTCTAACAGAGAGAGTAGACTTTCTGGCCTTCAGTCAATTCCTTCCTCAGCATCACCCATGAAGCATGGTTGGGATGCACCCACTTTTATAGATGGAAATTCAAGTGAAATAAATGTATTTGGGGATTACCAGAGAAAAACAGAATGATATGACCTGTAATTGTTTGTTCCAATAAGAACAGATAAGAGAATAATATGAGAGAGGAGATCAAAATGGCGTAGAATTATTTCTATGATATCATTGTCTCTTTGTAAAGTGGACAAAGTCACTCAATTGAAACATTGTTAACTTCTGGGTTTTTAAATTAGTATTGCACAAATATATTTTCATGCAAGTTGGTTTTCTGATAATAACAAGTCTCTTATTTATTTATGTCAACCAAAAGTATGAGTTTTAATCACAAAATATAATAAAGACATAAATGTCTATGACTCAGTTACTCATGAGTTATTTCTTCCAAAGACATATACTTTTTATAGCTGTTTTTAAGTAATAGATCGTCTTTCTCCAGGCCTTCTGTATGAAGAATTGGGTATACATTATAACTCTGACTAATTATAATGATGCTTTTGTGCTCAGCTTTTAAAACATCAATTATCAGAAAAGAGATTTCTAATCTTGGTCCCCTTCAAGAGGTGGCTCTCATGGTGGTGGTTCAAGAAGCATAGATCCACCTCAAGATCTGGTTATAGCACTCTTGAGTATATATGCTACATTCAACTACAGAAACATTTGCTCAACCATGTTCATAGCGATTCTATTCATAATAGGTACAAATTGGAAACAGACTAGATTGTCTGTCAATGGATGAATGGATAAAGAAAACATACTACACAGACAATGAAATATTATTCAGTTGTTTTTAAAAACTAAATTATGAAATGTGCAGGTAAAGCCAGGCGGTCGTGGTGCATGCCTTTAATCCCAGCACTTGGGAGGCAGAGGCAGGCAGATCTCTGAGTTCCAGGACAGCCTGGTCTACAGAGTGAGTTCCAGGACAGCCTGGGCTACACAGAGAAACCCTGTCTCGAAAAACCAAAAAAAAAAATGTGCATGTACTAAGAGAAAAGAATTATCTTGAGTGAGGTAGTTCAGACCCAAAGACAAATATATTCACTTATATATAGCTGTTAGCATTTAAGTCTTAGTCAAGCAAGCTAGAATTCTAATAACCACACTAGCTAGATATAAAGTAAGGGACTAGGGCATGGGGCATGATTTCCATAGAAAGGGTAAATAGAACAGATGTTATGAGTGGATAGGGAAGACTGGAATGAGAGGATAAAATGGGGATGGAGAGGATGGTATCTACCTAGAGCCTTCACCCACTATGTCCTAGTATTCATGGTACTAGAAGGTATTCTGCACAGTCTGCACACTACAAGAAGAGAAAGGTAAACACCATCCCAACTATAATCCCTGTGTTCTCCAGTGGTCACTAGCTTGCAAGGTGCACTGGTGTAATTGCAGCACAAACTTATAGGAGTTACCGACCACTGTCTGATTGGAATTAAAGCCCACTCCATGAGACGGAACACATGGCCAACACTGGGTAGGTGGCCAAAAACCTGAGACTAGATACATCAGCCATGGACATAGGGCTATCCATAAATCAGTGTCTTGCTCAGCCATCATTCTAGAAGCTTCTTCCTGCAGTAGATGGGAAAAAATACAGAGTCTCATGACTGGAAAATGTGGAGAGAGTAAGTGACCTCTAGCATAGCAGGGCTAACACACATGTCAAGTCACAGAAACTATGGAAGCATATATTAAGGCCTACATGGGTCTAAAACAGATGCAGCCTAGTGCTGAGAGGAAAATAGACTCAAGCTCCCATCCCTAACCCAGAAGCTATTTCTGACCAATAACTAAGGGGGAGAAACAATTTTCTCCAACAGAACCTCAGTGTGTAGAGAAACTAGACTTAAGGCAGGCCCCTTGCCCAGCAGTGGATGGTCCACATAAGGTGAACTCAATGGTAGTTTTGGATTTTTTTTTGGCCTACAGTGCATTGTCTGGTCATTTCTTTCTTCCCCATACTCCCTAAAGATCTGGTTATCTATTATGATTTCTGATTTTGTTTTGATGATTTTCTGTGTGTATATGTCTCAGCATCTGTATGTGTTTCTTATGCTTTTTCTTTCATGTTTCTTAAATTTATTCTGTCATATAGAAAACTCCAAACACAATTTTTCCTCCCTCTAATTCTCTCAGTTCCTCCCCACAACTTCTCCTCTCATCCACTCTTATTCCATTTTCCTTCAGAAAAGAGCAGGCCTCCCAGAGATATCAACTAAACACGGCAAAACAGGATGTAATAAGACTAGGCACAAACCCTCATAGCAAGGCTGGATGGGGCAACCCAGTAGAAGGAAAAGGGTCCCAAAATCAGGCAACAGAGTCAGAGACACCCTTACTATCACTGTTAGGAGTCCATCAAAAACTCCAAGCTAAACAACCATAGCACATATGCAGAGGACTTAGCACAGACCCATGCAGGCTCCAAGGTTGCCACTTCAGTCTCTGTGAGAGCCTGTGAACCCTGCTTAGTTGATTCTTTGTGTCGTGTTCTCCTGGTGTTCTTGACCCCTCTGGCTCCTACAATCTATCCACCCCCTCTTCTGTGGGGTTCCCTGAGTTCCACCTAATGTTTGGCTGTGGGTATCTGCATCTACTCCCATCAGCTGCTGGAGGAAGCCTCTCTGATGACAATTGGGCTAGGCACTGATCATTAGGAATCACTTCACTGAGATTTTTGGAGCAGGGAGGGCAGTCTGCTTAGTTCAACTCTAGAACTCCGGATTATCCACTTTTGTTTGTGTTTTTCATTGGCTCTTAATTTTTCTATTTGTTTGTTTTGTCCTATTCTAACTTGTTTGTTTTTAGTTTATCTTAAAAATCTTTAGATGTCTGTCTGCATTCTAATGAGAGAAATAAAAGAAAGAATGTAGATGGGGAGGATCTAGGAGTTGGGGTTAGAAAAACCATAATCTGAACATGTTGTATAAAAAAAATATATTCCATTTAAAAAACTATAAAAAGATAGCACTAAACTAGAAACTATGGTAAGTTTAGTTTATGTTTTGGTCACAGTCAGAGATTAACAAAAATATGTAGTGATTATAACATTTTATTTTGTGTTATAAACAATATTATATTATTATAGTCTACCCATTATCACAGTATGCTGTAATGAAAGTTTGTACTTTGAGACTATTATTAAGTAAAGCAAAGGTTACTTGAACATGAGTGCTGAGAAACTGAAAATCAATAACTGAGGTGCTGACTAAGTGACTAATAGCCATGTACTGTATATGGTATTTATATGCTAGACAAGGAATGACTTATGACCATTTAAAGTTTATAAATTGTTTATCATTAAAATTTCCTGTTTAATATTAAGCCACAATTGACTATAACTTACAAAAACTATAGAAAACAATCCAGTAGAAGAGATTAGCAGTGAAATTTATTGAGATGTGTGCATTGTGATTAGTATTTTTTCATACATAAAATAATTTTCTTTGTTATATTTAAAAAACAGTGATTCTCTACTATCCTCTGATTTTAATTAAGTGAACTTTTAGATTTGAGCTCATAGAAAAGATGGTTAAATAGGTCCTTTTTCAGGCTCTTTCCACAGCAGTGTGATTTAGGGTTGGAAGTGTGTGACCCTCTTCTCAGGAGAGTACCACTCTAGGGACTAAGCAGGCTTAGTGGTCTACCACTGCTGACTGGGGCCAGAGTCAAACTTTCTTCAGACTCTCTTATCCTTTTAAAAATAATCCCTTGAGTCCTTGAATCTCTGTGGGAAGGCAGTGATTAGCAACATCTCCTCAGTAGCTGGTGATCATCTGATGAAAAATACATGCTCTCGCATGAATGCAAGATCCTTTAAATGAGTTGCTTAGTAAGGAGCTGTCGAGAGCCCATCAAAACTGTTCTACTGATACAGTTTTAAAACTGCAGTTGCACATTTCCCTCCAAGTATGTTCTCAGAGAACTTATGCACACGTGAATTTGATTCCGTATGTCAGACTTTGGAGGAGAGCAGCCCAGAATATTCTATTTAAAGGCTGATTGGGGTGGGTGGATGTTAGATGGATCAAAATGTTGGTATGGTTTATAAAACTACATACGATGTCCAAATTAGAATTGCTTGCCTTCTGATTTGACAAGTTTCTTACTTTATAATGATATAAAAATACATTTGGTACAAATCTGAAAATTGAATTTTGATTTCTTCTGAGCTAGTTTACAAACAGCCCTGTGCTAAAAGTAAGCAATTCATCCTCTCTGCCATGGTCATTAGGTTAGGCATAGTGAGCATATTTTTGACCCACAAAGTTTTACACTGATGATGATGTAATCTAATAAGGAGCATGCTAAGTAAGCAGGAAGACAAAGGAGAGGGAGTCTCCTGTGCTGTCTTTCCTGTGGGTCACACATTGCCTCAAGAAGACTATTTCTAAGCTAGTACCTGCTGCACACTATCGTACTAGTACTGAGCTGCCCATTGAATTCACACCATTCATTGTATAGTGCTCCTTCTCCAGGTGGCCTGTTTGTGCTTAGATTCAGTTGTTAAGTACAATGACTGGATACTGGGGGAAAAAAAAGAAGTGTTCTTTGGGGACAAAAAAAAAAAGGGAAATTTTGTATTTTGGTAACTCTGCTTTTCTATTTATACTTTTAAAATCAAGTTGAAATGAAAACAAAACTTATTTTACTAACATGAATTATCTAACTAACAAAATTAACTCACTATGGTTTTCGTCTGAGATAAAAATGAAAACTTTAGTGCCAGATGTCTATTGAAGGATAATCAGGAAAACAGCTCTTGACTTAAACCACTTTCAGCATTGTCCAGGCATAGCAAATTGAAGTTTGGGGCATGAAAACACATGTTTTCTCTCTGTAAAGAGAAGCACACTCATGAACTCCTCACAAAATCTAGTGACACCTTAGACTCTCAACAGGATACAAGGAAGGAGTGTGTGGCACATTCATCACCTCCAGAATTGCTGTCTAGCACCCCTTGTACCTTGCCTTTTATTGCTGCCTGTATTTCTCTAGTAAGATTCTTACACAAATTCAGACTTGAGAGGGCACAATTTTCTTCCTACTTGCCTAATTAATCATTTTTGTGACTTATAAATGACTCACTGCATGTTTCTGAAGCTCTATTTCCTACATGCTGATGTATGAGTCAGTTTTCATCATTATAATTTCTCATATGATTTATATTTTTCTATAACCTTTATTTATTTAATAAATTTATAACATCATTTGAAAAAATATGTGCAGGATCTCATTCAGAGGTTCCCCGACTTAGGGAGTTCACACTCTAAAGGGATGGGCTGGGGAAATTACTACTCAAGTAAAGCACTGCTTTTGTGACAGTATCATTGTGATAATTACAGTAGAGCCTCCCCCTCCTTTTAGTTGATAGTTTTATGCAAACTATTTTGATCATATTAACTCACTTCCACAATGCTGCCAAGAATAACCCCTCCCTACCCAACTATGTGCCATTCCCTTCCCTTTTCTCTTCTTTCCTTCCTTCCTTCTTTCCTTCCTTCCTTCTTTCCTTCCTTCCTTCCTTCCTTCCTTCCTTCCTTCCTTCCTTCCTTCCTTCCTTCCTTCCCTTCTTCTTCTTCTTCTCCTCCTCCTCCTTCTTCTAATCCACTAAAACAAATTTGTGCTAAGTACGTTTGGATGTGTGTCCTTCACTGGTCAATTTGCCATGGGATAAAGTCTTAGAGAAAACTTTCTTTCCCTTTCCCGGTAGCTAACAATTGCTGACAGCTCCATGGATATGGATAAAATATTATGCTGATTGACACTGAGTTAGAACCCTTACTTTACTACACTATAGTAGAATACTTTGGGCAATTGACAGGAGTCTTCTCATCTAGCTTTCTGAGGTTCAAAAGATGATAAGCATATCATATTTCATCTTCAAAGATTATAAAGCTAATAATCTTACAGAGTTAATATTCTAATAATTAATTGAGCCTCATTTATTTGACAAGTATTTACAGGTAATACTTTACATAGTAGGCAAATGCTTTATATTGGTAATATGATATCAAGCACCTGGGTGGCCTCTCCTTGAGAATTCAGAAATGAACTTTCTCTACAGATAACATTTATACTGAAATAGAAGGTATGAGAAGTTACAAAGTACTCAAAGATGAGCAGGATATCAAATACTTCTGGCATCACGCCAACCGGGCTCTGGTACTATATGCCCTAAGACTGTTTCCTTACTTTCTGAGCCTCAGCTTCTTAGCTAAAAGGAGAATAACAGCCATATCCTTATTGAGATGGGAGGAAGAAATCAGTTTAAATGTGAAATGCTTATGCATGGTAAACACTCTCCATTACATTTGTTATTGTGCTTCTCTCCCAGTAGAAAGAATCAGGCAAAGGTTCTGCAGATAATTTATTTGGCTTGTTTCAGAGCAAAGTATTTTTGGATAATGATAGGAATGCACATATATGCTTGCTCACAGTATTCTCCCAGTCAGAAATGTCCTTATTTCCAATGGTCATCTTCTATCAAAACCCCTCTGTGAATCTATTGTGAACCCATTTCTCAGAGTCAACTTGCTTTTCAACAGACACTTAGGACTCCCTCTGACCACTCTGAGTTGATAGATGCAAGCTCCTCATTTTTTGTTAAAAAACAATGAGGAACCTTAAATTAAGATCTAAGTTAATATCCCTTATCTGTCACTTAGAAACTATGCTGTCTAGACAAGCCACTTATAGGAACCACATTTTCTATATTTAACATAAATATTGTGAAAATCATCCTCAGAGAGATACCTTAAGGATAAAAGCAGATGTGCAAATGTGGAAATTTATCAGGTAGCACTTGACTGTAATAATTTACATATTTCAATTATATGACAGACTTTTTAAGTAAGTTCATTTCTGCTTACTTTCCTCACAAATACTTCCTATCCCTACGATGTATGCTATATTAACAGAAGAGGGTGAATTGTAACTTTAAATTTTTTTCCTTTGAGAATTTCTGACATGTTTTCTTTCTAGTCACACCTCAACTCTTCCACAATTTACCCCCATTCCCTACCAACCCAACACTGTCTCCCTTTAAAAAAATAACCTTGTCGCATCCGCTTTGGCCAGCAAGTAAGACACAACACAGTCGAATCCTTCTCAGTCAGCTTTATTCCAGGAACGACTCTTGACTTAGGGATGGGGAACTGGACGGAGGCCTATGGATGGGGACGTATGGCCAGGGGCCTGGACTAGGAAGGGGATGGGCTCCCAAGCAGCAGAAATGAGCTGCTTATATAACTGCCCAAGGCGGGCTGGGTGATGTGTTCTCTCAGGATAGGTTCAGCTGCCAATACCTCATTAGCATAAGCCCACTCAGGAGGGGCACAAGGCCGATGCATGCTCAAAGGACTTGTTTACCAGTTTAGCTGAGCTGGCCACGCTGGAAGCCAGCTGCCTACATCGTCAGGTGCTAGTCATAAGACTTTGCAACCGTCCCAGGTGATATTGTAAACACGGCTGCCTACAACGGCTGCCAACATAACCTCACCAAGACCAACTTGTATTACTTAAATATTCTTGGATATGTGACCTTCCATTGTCACATAGTTGACTCTATACACAAGAGCGCCAAACTCTACTTTCCGTGCTAGGATTTGATAGGGCCTGGACTTGTGCAGGTTTTATACACGCTGAACGGGTTCATACGTGCAGCTACACAGCTGTGTCCACAGCACACTGTATCCTTATAGCCATCCACCCTTATCACTACTCCTTTCTTGATGATCCCTGAGCCCCTGGAGGACAGGATGTGGTATATGTGTTTCTTTTAACTGAAGAATCTACAGACTCTCATTCTCCCTACCTTCGACAGCTATAAGTCTCTGAGTTAATCATATCTACAATAAAGAGAAGTGTCTCTGATGAGCCATACATTCTTAGCTGATATGGTGTGGTTTCATTGTAAGGAGCAGGATTTGAATCTAAACAGTGGTTGGTTACTCCTATGATGTACGTTTTGCTATTATACCAGTGAACATATATTCTCAGGCTAGTCATTACTGTGGCTTGGCAGGGTCACGGCTGGATAAAGCTGATGATTACTTTTCTCCTCTGGAATCATGCATAGCGACTTTCAGTTCTATGAAAGCTAGTTAGTAGGGATGAAGCCTCCAGATGAGCTCTGGCTTGATTTCGACATGTTCTATAACTCAGGTGTATAGAGTCTTATTTTTATTTTAATTTTTAAAAATTTTTATTGGATATTTTATTTATTTACAATACAGATGTCATCCCTTTCCCCATTTCCCCTCCCTAGAACCCCCTATCCCATCCTCCCTCCTCCTTTTTGATTTTATACCATTTTATTTATATGCATGTATTAAGGTCAGTTCTAGGTTGAGGGTCTAGCAACACAATAGATGCAAATAGTCAAGGAACAAGCAAGACAATAAACATAAATAGTCAAAGGAAAAGCAAGGCATTAAACCCAATTATGTAGACACTATTTCTAAGGGATTATCAGAATGACCCTTTGGGTCATCTTCCCTGAGCCTACTTCCTTGTCCTAGCCCAAGCTCATTTTCATGTCTGAAGCCTACTTCCTTGTTCTAGCCTAAAATTTGGATTCCTGCCTGAAATTACTTCTTTGTTCTAGCCTAATATTTAGATTCCTGCCTGAAATTACTTCTTTATTCTAGCCTAATGTCAGATTCCTGCCAAGCAGCCCCAAAGGCTTTCCGCCTCTCCAGCCCTTTTTTTATTTCATTAACAAGACTGAGCCTATCTTAGGTCATTCTGAGAACAATGCCTTCCTTACCCATCATGGAATATGCATTTTCAAAAGCAATGCACTTCTGTCTTGGGTTGGTAAGGCTCTGGGTACATAGAGTCTTAAGCAGTAGAGTTTTACTGTCAAGTTCTGGAGAATAGCCAGGAACAATGGCTTCAGTCTGTAATGTTTGGTAGTCTATGGGAATTCACTAACCAATAGCTTCAAGAGACATAACCCATTCTTGGGACTGTGGCTTTTTATTTGTTAGTTTATGAAATCTAATAGCAATATTGATGCCCCATTATAATATAATCTGTTTAAAGTAAGTTTGTTCATTTCCATGTGACTTTTGTTCTTCCCATAGTTCCTCTTCAACCCTCCTCTCCACTTCCCCACCCCAGTTTAACCCTTCCATTCCTACTATTCACTTTTAACCCTTTATAAAAGTTAATTCTCCATCCCCTTGAAAGACTCATCCCATAGCCCATTAGTAATTTCTTGACCTCTATGTATATTCCAAATGAAGAACATGTATCTAAGGATTCAGAACTAATACACACAAATGAGAGAACATATGTAATTTTTTATTCTGGGTCTATATTTCCTTACTTGAAATGGTTGTTTTCAGCTCCATTCATTTAACTGAAAATTTTATAATTCCATTTTTCTTAACAATTGAATAATATTCCTTTGGCTAAACATACCACATTTTTATTATCCATTCATCAGTTGATAGAAATCTAAGTTGTTTCCATCTCCTGGCTATTGTAAATAGACCATCAGTGAACATAGATGGGCAAATGTACCTATAGTCAGATATTGAGAAGTCCTTTGGATATATGCCCAAGAATGGTATAGCTGAGTCAAGTGGTAGATATTTTCCCAGCTTTTTAGGGAATCTCCACACTGATTTCTGTAGTAGTGACACCAGTTTGCACTCTTACAGTCAGTGAATATGTCTCTTCTTCCTATATCCATGCCAGAATTTGTCATTATTTTTAGCTATATAAAAAAAGAAAGTGTGTGTGCATGCATGCTTACATGTGTATGTGTGTGAGGGGTAAATGTTGTACATGTGAATGTAGGTGCCTGCAGAGGCTACAGAAGTTAGATACCCCTGGAGTCACCTTACAGGCAGTTGTGAGATGCCCATTATGCTTGTCGGGGATTGAATTCGGGTCCTCTGGAAGGGTAATACTTAATAAAGTGATCATGTGACTTCTGCCCTTTAGTCTATTTAAGCAGTGGATTAGGTTTATTGGTTTATGTACTTTGAATCATTCCTCTACCTCTGTGATAAAGCCAATGTGATCATAATAAATAGTAGGTTTGTGTGTTCCTGAATTTGATTGACAAGAATTTTATTGAAAACTTTTGCATCTGTGTTCATCAAAGAGATTGGTAGGTGTATGTGTGTATGTGTGTTTGTGTGTGTTTGTGTGTGTGTGTGTGTGTGTTTTGGTCTCAGGATAATACTTTCTTTGTAAAAGGAACTTCAAATACTTTTTACTTCTCTGTTTTGCATAATAATTTGAGTAGTACTGAAGTCAGTTCTTCACTGAAAGTCTAGTAGAATTCTGCCCTGAATCCATCTAGTCCTGAACTTCTTCTTTTGTGGAGATTTTTAATTACTGATTCTATCTCACTTGGTGTTGTAAGTCTATTCAAATTATTTATTTCATCTAGATTTAACTTTTGTAATTCATAGACATATCTATAAATTCATCTAATTTTTAATTTTTCTGGTTTGGTGAGATATGAATTTTAAAGTATATTCATTTTTTTAACTTAATATGTCCATTTAATGAAGAAGAGGCTACAGGGATCTTACAAATGTCTTAGCATTCTTATGGGATTTTACTAAACATTCAAATTGCCTCCAGCTACATGACAGTCAAGACAGGATAACATAATCGAGACAGCTCTTAATTTTGATGACATCTTTGTTCCTGGGAGATTTTGGCATAAATAATCACATTATAAATACATATCATTAAAAAGAGTGCCACTCTCTGATTTCTGTTTTATGAAGCTGCCCGACCACCATATGGAGATTCAATTATATTGATCAATACTGACAATATAGCTTTAAAACTAACAGAGACAATATGGCTGCCTAAAAAAAAAATGATCTGCACAAGGACAACACCAAAAGATACACTAAAGTAGGAAGAAGAAAAATGCAAGAAAAGTATATTATTATCCTAAACATATACACACAGTGTCTCAACACTTGACAAAATATTCCAGGCAACTACATGATCCTAAGAATGAGAGAAATGAGTGAACCTCCCACCTCTCCCAGTTAATTAGCCAATACCAAGAGGTCAGCCCTGGAATGGTACAAGTACAATTAATATTATAAAGATTCTTATGATTCTCTGAATTTTTTCCCTGTCTGATTAATTTCTCCATTTTTGTTTCTAGTTTTATTAATTTGGATTCTCTTCTTCTAGTGGTTAATGTAGATAAATGTCATCAATCTTGTTCAATTCTATTTTGCTGATTCTTTATTTTTGCTTTTTGTCTCCATTAATTCAACACAGATTTTCATTATCTCTTTCCGTCTACTTCTTTGGGGTGCTTCTTGTCTTTATAAGGCCTTAAGATACATATTAAGTTATTAATTTGCAGTCTCTCACATATTTTGATGTAGGCATTAGTGTCAAACAGCATCTTTCTATGCTTGCATTCAGTGTGTGCCATAGATTTTGATGTGTTATATTTTTATTTTCATTCAATTCCAGAGATATTTTAATTTTCCTGATCTCTTCCTTCATCCCCATCTTGATTCTGTAGAATAGTGGTTAGTGTGTATGAATTTCTGACCTTTCTGTCATTTTGTTGAAATTCAACTTTATTCTATAATGATCAGATACAATGCAGGATATTATTAAATATTTCTATATTTGCTGAAACTTCCTTTCTGCCCTATAAGTACTCTATTTTGTAGAAAGTTCCTTGGGCTGCTGAGAAAAACAAATATTACTGACTGCTTTCATGGAATGTTCATTAGACATCTTTAGGTCCATTTTATTTATGATGTCATTTAACAGCAGAGTTTTATATAATTTTTCCTAGATTTCGTCTACATTGGTGAGAGTGGGAATATTTAAATCACCCACTATCATTGTGTTTATGTCAATCTGTGATTTTTCAATTTAATTGATTTTGTTTTGTGAATGGATGTTTCTGCATTCTGTATATATGTTTAGGATAATAATATACTGTTTTTTGGATTTTTTCTTTAATGAATGTAAAATGTCCTCCCTCATTGCCTCTGATTAGTTTTGATTTCAAGTCTATTTTGTCAGATAAAGAATAACAATACCTGCTTGTTTCTTAGTTCTACTTGATTAGAATATGTTTTTGATCCTTTTTGTGATAATCATAGTGGAATTTTTATTTTCAATTATCTGGAGTCAATCAAGGATGCCCACATATCAGCTCTAAAGATGGCTGTTAGAAACTCTGTTATTGCTTTCAAAGACAGCATTTCCCCTCGAACATAGTGTGATCAAACTGAGTTTCTTAGGATTGCAGAGACCCAACACTGTTAATCATATTTACATGATACTTATAAAACAAAATATCCTTTTAAGTAAAGTACTGTCTGTTTTTGGTCCTGAGCTATGTTTCTTAGAGGCCACTAAAAATGGATCTCATTTTCTTATTCAATCTGTTTGTCTCTTTATTGGGAAGTTGAGACCATTAATTGTTATTATTTTATAATATTTACTAATTGCTGTCATTTTGTTGCTTTGGTTGTATTTGTTAAACCTCTTTGTATTCAATATTCTAGGACTATTTATTTCTTGTATCATCTTGAATGTGTTTAATTTTCTCTATAGATCCGTATTTTTCTAGTATCCTCTTTAGAGCTGACTTGGTGGTCATAAATTTCTTACATCAGTTTTTATCATGGATGGATAGTTTTCATTTTCCTTCAATTACGATTGATAATTTTATTTGAGATAATATTTTAGTGGAAGTGATTACTATAGTCTTTTCCATCTCAGTCAGAACAAAGAGAAAAGCTGAAAAGCTATTTCCAATAACGTCAGTTTTACCCTGCTGCTGAGAAAGTGTTTCTATTCTTGCTATATTGTAAATCAGTGGTTGTGGCTTTGCGCCACATGATCATACTGTAGGGGTTATAAATGATGACACTTGAGAAAATAGAATTCCTTATGAGCAAATAGGAGTGAGAATATTTTCAGATGATGACCTTTGTTTGCAAGTGGCCACACCTGAGTACAGTTTTAATACCTATGATGTTTGAGGCCCTCATACTGGTACTCTGTCTTAAAGATAATGCACAGAGTAGGTTTTTATTATTCTCCTGTATTGGCCATTGGACACAGAGACTTTACCAGACTTACACCTTTAGTCAACAGACCTTTAGCTGATAAACACTTTCTATATCCTGGTCCCTTGGAAAAACAACAGATGATGATGTGACCCTCACAGTGGACTACAGTGTGGAGACAAGGCGCTCTCACAGTTGCTGTCACTCAACCTGTATACTCTGTAGCAACATTGAGCAATGCTTAGAAGTAAGATATCTGAAGAGAAAAAGCAGAAAACTTAGTGCTATCCAGAGACAACTGATTTACAAACTCCAAAAGAATTTCTTCCCTTCCTTCCTTAAGACCCACCTCCTGACTACAGTGGAAATATTTCACTGTTCACCTAGGTTTACTCAATGTGATGATTAGTTTGTATCAACTTAGCAAAAACTGTAGTCATTTGAGAGGAGGAAACCACATTGAGAAAATTCTTCCATAAGATTGGGCTATAGGTAAGCCTGTAGGGCATTTTCTTATGCTAGTGATTGATGGGAGAGGAACCAGTTGATTGTGGGTAGAGACACCCTTAGACTAGTGGTCCTTGGTTCTGTAAGAAAGCAGGCAGAGCAGGTTATAGAGAGCAAGCTAGTAAGCAGCATCCTTCCACTGCCTCTGCATCAATCAGCTCCTGCCTCCGTTTACTTGCTACATTTGATTTTCTATGAGCTCTTCTCTTTCTCCTTTCTTTCTTTCTTTCTTTCTTTCTTCTTTCTTTTCTTTCTTCTTCTCTTTCTTCCTTCCTTCCTTTCCTTCTTTTCTTTTCTTTCTTTCTTTCTTTCTTTCTTTCTTTCTTTTCTTTCTTTCTCTTTCACTTTTAACTCTATTGATTCTTTGTGAATTTCATATCATGAAACCTAATAACAGTCATCTCCCCATCCTTATCCCTTCACATCTGCCCTCCACCCCTGCAACTTTCCCCTAAAAAGAAAAAAATAAAATAAAATCTCATCGTGAAAGTACAGTGTGTCACACTGTGTCCACAGTATACCCTTTTGTCCACACATATTTACTTGCAAATGTTCATTGCAATGATTCATTGGTTTGGTTTGAGGACTCTGACTTCTACACTATCAATACTGAATCCTTATGGAGACTTCTTTCTGATATGCTGTTTTTGTCCTGTGTCATTGAGATCGTTCAGGACTGGCCCCCTCATATTCTCCAGCAATTCATAGATGGTGTAGATGTTGAGGTGTGCCAATTCAAAGCCCTGGATCTAGGTCCCAGTGGAGGCTAAGTTAGTCAGCCAACCAGTTCTCCTATACCCATACTACCAGAGCCAGCTTTCTAGCACTGCTTTAGCTAGATCACCCAATGTTGTAGCCTACAAGGGACAGGGCAAGCTCTTCCACTCTCATGACCCCAGGGACATCTCTCTTGCCTGTCCCAAGTGTCATAGGGTGAGGGAAAGAGGGCATATCTCTCTCATCCAAACCACCTCATAGCAGAGAAATGGTGGAGCCAGCTCTCCTGTGTTTATGATCTTGGTCCAGCTCTCCTGAACCCCTGCCACTATTGTGTTAGCTAGTAGCCCCTGCTCTACTGTTACCCAGGCATGGTGCAGTACCCACTCTCATGAGTGCTGCAGCTGGTGAGGTGTGGTATCAGATTTGGACAGTCTTTGGACATCATACATAGTTCCACATGGCAGCACAGACGCCTCTTCCAGTCCATACCACATAGCCTGCAGCTTATTCTGACTTCTTTCAGTGATGAACAGAGATATGGAAGCATTAGTCAAATAAACACTTTCTTCACCAAGTCTATTTTGGTTATGGCTTTTTATCACAGCAATAATAAGCCTGAGACATTTTTTTTCCTGAATATAATACTTGCTCCACTGATCATCCCACTGTTTTGTTGGCAGCTTTGCCAAAAGCTCACTTAAGACAGATAGACAGACAGACAGATAGACAGACAGACAGACAGATTCTTCATTCCATACCTTTCTGAGGGGCATATGCTTCTAACAGTAACAGATTATACACCAGTGCACAATTGATGGACCAAACAGTATGTCCCTGCCCTCGATGGGCTTATGCCTTGTAGAGGAAAATAGACAAAAATGCCAAATACATAAATAATGGTTATGGCAATAAGAACATGTATTGGTAGTTGTTGGCTGCCAGGTACCATTATCACCAAATTATGTTCATTAATTATCCAAATTTAATAATAAAGAAATATGAACATACAAGTTAAGTGTCATATAATATTGGATTAGTGAGAAAAATATGTTATGATTTGATCATAGTAGAAGAATTGGTGACTAAATTTTTGGTTCTGTACTTGAATTACAAAAAATTGCAGTTTGTGTTAGGTGTTGATTTAGGTGATACAGAAGAGAAACAATGGCAGTTTTCAATATACTGAGCCATACACACACAAATGCCATGCTTATCATGACATTTCTTGCCACATGAACAGTTTCTTCCTTGTGGTCCCTAGAAAAAGCACTACTATAAATAGAAGTTAAGACATATTAAGTACACTGAACACTGTGACTGAGGGACTCTACATGCTAGAGTTAATTAATAAAAGATATGGGCAGGTGGTAGTGACACATGGCTTTAATCCCAGCACTCAGGAAGCAGAGGCAGGCAGATCTGTGAGTTCAAGGCCTGCCTGGTCTGCAAAACTAGTTTGAGGACAGCCAAGGCTACACATACCCATGAGCACACACACACATACACACACACAAACCCTGTCTTGAATAAAACAACAGATAGATGGATAGATAGATAGATAGATAGATAGATAGATAGATAGATAGATAGATAAGAATAAGAGGTTTCTGTTAGGTATATTTAGTGTAGCCCAACCTTTAGGTAGAAGAATAGATAGCTGTGGCTACTCTATAACTATAAATCTTAACTATTGTAGGAAAAGGACCAGAGACAAGTGAGGACAGGTAAAACACTTGGTTTGGTAGTTTTTACTGGCACTATACAATGCACAGTACCTACTACATAATTGACCTTCAATGAATGTGAAGTGTATGAACTGACAAGGAAACATGAAGATTTAAATTGTTTTTAATATTGTAAGAAAAGGTAATGAGCATGGCCCACAAAAATTTATTTTAAAGCATAGCTGTAATAACTATGTAACTCAGTCATTACTTCTGTATCAAGTAACATCTTTTCTAGGAGGCCTTTTCAGTAGCATTTTCATCAAATACAGAATTCCTCATTCTTCTTATAGTAGGACTTACTTCCATTGGCTTATATTTTTCTTATATAAATTGCTTATTACGTATGATACTTATATAGCATTCTATCTCCTTATCTCATAAAGTAATTTTTCAGAAGTGTACTCACTTGCTTTTCTCTTTATTATTCCCTGAAGCATTTCCTGTCTGCAAAGAAAATCGTAGCCATCTGGTAAATGTATCTTGGATGGAGCTGAGCCCACTTTTGCACATGTGTTAAATTAACTCTTTTGATATTTCCAGTCAGTTGAAAGACATGCAACTCTACACTCTTACTATATCCTATTGCCTAACTTAGTTAGCAAATACCGTAATTTCTTGTTGAGTGTTCAGGAAGTTTTGGTTTGTGTTGAATGGAAGCCAAGTCTGATGAGATTTTTGGCACACGGGAAGTTGTTTATAGCCTCTCTTTCTCATGGATACTATTGTGTAAAGGGACCAGCTTGAGGAAGTACTATACACCACAGTCATGTATTCAGTGGAACACCTATCAACTGACCCACTTACCACTCAGATAATTAGGTAAAGTGTGCAAACTTGAAATGTTTTCAGTGTGGGGCCATCTCCAATAGATACCCTGCTGTACTATTTATGTTTTAATATCATGTGGGACAATTCCCTTAACCACACACAAATAAAAAGCTATGAAATACGAACTAAATTGCTCAGTTCACATGGACTAGTTGTATATGTTCAGGATATCCAGTATGTTGTTCCTGTACAGGTATATCACATGCACTGATCAAATCTATCCTCCTCTTCCCCAGCCTCTCACTATTCTCCTTGCAAATTCATATTCTTTTTGAGAGAACAAATGTGAGAAGGAACACATAATACTTGTCTTTCTGCATCTGGCTGTTTTGTTAAGCACAATATCCTCTTTCCACATCCATTCACTGCAAGTGACAGGGTTTCATATCAAAGATAATCATTTGTGTGCACACATCCATGTGTGTGTGTGTGTGTGTGTGTGTGTGTGTGGTGTGTGTGTATGTGTGGTTTTCTAGGAGACCGGAGGACAGCCCAGCTGTCATCTTCAGGAATTCTGTCCACCTCCTTTTGAAACAGGGTCTATTTTGACCTAAATCTCACACAATGACTAGACTGGGTAGCTATAAGTCCTAGAGATGACCCTCCCGCACCTCTATCTCCCTAGCACAGAGATTACACTATGAGATACTATGCCTATCTTCTTTTCTATATATTTAATTATTTATTCACTTTATATCCCAATCACAGCCCCTCCCCCTGTGGGTCCTGTTCCCCTGACTGAGCTTCTTTGTCTTGCCTCAGTGAGAAAGGATGTGCCTAGTCCTACAGTGACTTAATGTGCCATGCCTATCTTCTATGGAAGGATCTGGGATTGAACTCAGGTCCTCACGCTTCTGTAGCAATCGCTTTACCAAGCGAGCTATTTCCCCAGCTCATATGTATGCCCTCCCCAGCCTTGGGCAGTCTGAACAGACCTGGTCTGCCACACAGGACCTTACCACCTAGGTGAATCCTGCTGCTCTGTTTACACTTGCAACTTCCAGCAAGAACTTTGAAGAAGAGACTGCCCGCTGAACCTTCTTTGCAGCTGAAACAGAGGATGGGTTCAGTGCGGCTTTCCCTATAAATTACTCGAGTAAGATTGTGGGTCATTTTTCTTCCTGAGCAACCTTTATAGCACCCTCTGACATGCAGGCTAGGAAATAGGAAGAGCTCCCCCAACTCATATCCAACTTGATTTCTTTGTGTTCTGGGACTAAGTGTGTGGTGTCTTCAACAGTAAAGTCATCGTCTCAAGAGCAGTGGCAATCACCTGTGTTGTTAAATTACTTTTTTTAAGAATTTCAAAATGAAGACTATATAAATATTTTCAACCCCCAATTCCTCCTATGTTCCCTACTCCCTTTCATATTCATGACTTCTTTTTAAATTATATTGTGTATGTGTATAATGTATATAATAATATACATAAACAGCTATATACATAATATATATTATATATATGCTATATATACCTATTGAGTCCATTTCATGTTGCTCATATGTATAAATGTTTAAGATGGACATTTCAGATTTAAAAACTTATCAGGAGACTTTTCTTTGGATAAAACAGATCTTCCCTTTCTCAGTATCCACTTATTATATTTAGTTCATTATTTGGAGGTGGGGCCCTGTGAAAGTTCCCCTGTCCACATCAGGATTCCCAAGCGTAGTATCATTACATACATGTCTTGTTTAGGCAACCATGTTGTTCAGATTTCACCAGTTATCATGGTCTTCTGACTCTTATGATCTTTCTGCCCACTTTTCTTTAATGAGCCTTGGGAGTACAGGTTACACTGTAAAGCTGCCAACTAGTTCTGGGTCCCCCATGGTCACTTAATCTCAGTGGTCTGACCAGGTGTGGACTTCTGTAATTGTCTCCATTTTCTGAAAAAAGAATCTTCTTTGATGATTGGTGAAAGATACACTTATTATAAAGGTCAAGTATGTAGAATTCAGTTAGGAATTATAAGAGCCAAGTATAGTTGTTCACTTTGTTGACAGTACCAGACATGGACTCCCTTCTGTTTGCCTGGCCTTAAGTCCAATTAAGAAACTATTGGTTATATTAAATAATCAGAAATGACTTAATGGTGCAGCTCGAGTTTGGAAAAACCCAAAACATCGAAATAAAAACCAAGCAGAAATTAACTGAGTAGGAACAAGAAGAAACTTGAAAAACCTTTATAAAAATAGTCATGTTTCTAGATTCATTCAGTCTCTTAGTTTAAGTCAAGGAGATCAACAACCTAAACAATCACATAACAAAACTGGTGATTGAAACAGTAATACAAGGTATATTCTACCTCCTGAACTCCCACACAAGGGCCAAGCCAAGGTCTGCATGGATTCACAACAGAATTCTACCAGACTTTAAATAAATAATCCAATACATATAGACAATATTTTAAAAGCAAGAGAGAGAGAGAAACAGAGAAGGGGAAGGGAGGGAAAGGAGAGAGGGAGGGCAGAAGGAAGGAAGGGAGAAAGGAAAAGAGGAAGGAAGAAGGAAAGAAGGAAGGAAGGAAGGAAGGAAGGAAGGAAGGAAGGAAGGAAGGAAGGAAGGAAGGAAGGAAGGAAAAAAGGAAGGAAGGAAGGAAGGAAGGAAGGAAGGAGGAGGAAGGAAGGAAGGAAGGAAGGAAGGGAAGGAAGAAAAAAGGAAGGAAAAGAAGACTAGATGCTCACTTTTAAAGTATGCTTCCTACTTTATTTTCTGGTCAGTTCAGCTTCAGACCTGACACTGAGGTCCTTGATAAATTCTGGAAAAGATTTTTATTTAGGGTAAGAAATGTGGAACAAATTCTGCACTAAAACCATCTGGTCCTGGGGTTTTATTGTTTTGGTGGGGAGGCTTTTTATGACTACTGATATTTCTTTAGGAGATATGGGACTGTTTAGATGGTTTATCTGCTCCTCATTTAACTTTGGTATCTGGTATCTGTCTAGAAAATTGTCCATTTTATCCAGATTTTCCAGTTTTATTGACAATGGGATTTTGTAGTAGTATCTAATGATTTTTTTAATTTCCTCAGTTTCTGTTGTTATGTCTCCCTTTTCAGTTGTAATTATATTAATTTGGGTACTGTCTCTGTGCCCTCTGGTTAGTCTGGCTAAGGGTTTATCTATCTTGATGATTTCCTCAAAGAACCAGCTCCTGGTTTTGTTGATACATTGTATTGTACTTTTTTATTTTACTTGACTGATTTCACCTTCAAGGAAGCCCTAATTCCAATTCTCTTCAAACTATTCCACAAAATAGAAACAAAAGGAACACTACCCAATCGTTCTATAAAGCCCCAATTACTTTCATACCTAAAACACACAAAGATACAACAAAGAAAAAAAAACTTCAATCTCCTTTATGAACACAGTTGGAAAAATACTAAATAAAATTCTCACAAACCGAATCCAAGAACACATCAAAACAATCATCCATCATGATCAAGTGGGCTTTATCCCAGGAATGCAGGGATAGTTCAATATTTGGAAATCCATCAATGTAATCCACTATATAAACAAACTCAAAGAAATGATCATCTCACTAGATGCTGAGAAAGCATTTGACAAAATTCAACATCCTTCATGGTAAAAGTCTTGGAAAGATCAGGAATTCAAGGCCCATACCAAACATAGTAAAAGCAATATACAGCAAACCAGTACCACATCAAATAAATGGAGGAAACTGAAGCATTCCACTAAGATCAGGACTAATAGGCTGCCACTCTCTCCTACTTTCATTATAGTACTGGAATTCCTGGCAGAGCAATTAGACAAGAAAAGGAAGTAAAGATACAATAGGAAAGGAAGAAGTCAAATATCACTATTTGCAGATGATATGAGAGCATACTTAATTGACCCCCAAACCTCCACCAAGAACTCCTAAACCTGATAAATAACTCAGCAAGTGGCTGAATAAAATCAACTCAAACAAATCAGTAGCCTTCTGTACTTGAAGGGTAAAAGGCTGAGAAAAAAATAGGGAAATGACACCTTCACAATAGTCAAAATAATATATAATACCTTGCTATGAATCTAACCAGCAATGAAATATCTGTATGGCAAGAACTTCAAGTCTCTGAAAAAGAAATCGAAGAAGATCTCAGAAGAGGAAAGATCTCCTATGCTCCTGGATTGGCAGGATTAATATAGTAAAATGGCCATCTTGCCAAAAGCCAATCTACAGATTCAATGCAATCTCCATCAAAATTCCAAGTCAATTCTTCATAGAGATAGAAAGAGCATTCTTAAATTCATTGGAATAACACAAAAAACCTAGATATCAAGAAATATTCTCAACAATAAACGAACTTCTGGGGGAATAACCATCCCTGACCTCAAGCTTGTACTACAGAGCAATAATGATTTTAAAAAACTGCATGGTATTGGTACAGAGACAGGCAGGAAGATCAACTGAATAGAACTGAAGATCCACAAATGAACCCACATACCTACGTCATGTGATCTTTGACAAAAAAGCTAAAACTGTCCAGTGTAAAAAGGACAGCATTTTCAACAAATTTGGGGCTAGTTCAACTGGAGGTCAGCATGTAGAAGAATGCAAATTGATTCAGTCTTATCTCCCAGTACAAATCTCAAGTTCAAGTGGATAAAAGACCTTAACATAAAACCAGATACACTGAAACTAATAGAAGAGAAGGGTGGGAAGACCCTCAAATACTTGGGCACAGGGGAAAAGTTCCCGAACAGACACCAATGGTTTATGCTCTAAGATTAAGAATTGACAAATGGGATCTCATAAAATTGCAAGCTTCTGTAAGGCAAAGGACACTGTCAATAGGACAAAATGGCAACCAACAGATTGGGAAAAGATCTTTACCCAATCCTACATCTGATAGAAGGCTAATATCTAATATACACACACACACACAAAAAAAAAAAAAACTCAAGAAATTAGACTCCAGACAACCAAATAAGCCTATTAAAAATGGGGTACAGAGCTAAACAAAGAATTCTCAACTGGGGAAACTCTAATAACAGAGAAGCACCTAAAGAAATATTCAACATTCTTAGTAATCAGGGAAATGCATATCAAAACCACCCTGTGATTCCACCTCACACCAGTCAGAATGACCAAGATAAAAAACACAGGTGATAGCAGATGCTGGTGAAGATGTGGAGAAAGAGGAACACTCCTCCATTGTTGGTGGGATTGCAAGGTGGTACAACCAACTCTGGAAATCAGTCTGATGATTCCTCAGAAAATTGGACATTAGCATTACCTGAGGACCCAGCTATACCACTCCTGGACATATACCCAGAAGATGCTCCAACACATAACAAGGACATATGCTCCACTATGTTCATAGCAGCCTTATTTATAATAGCCAGAAGCTGGAAAGAACCCAGATCTCCTTCAACAGAGGAATGGATACAGAAAATGTGGTACATTTACACAATTTGGGGTATTAACTCAGCTATTAAAAATAATGAATTTGTGAAATTCTTAGGCAAAAGGATGGAACTAGAAAATATCATCCTGATTGAGGTAACCCAATCACAAAAGAACACACATGATATGTACTCACTGATAATTGGATATTAGCCCAAAAGCTCGCAATACCTAAGATACAACTCATAGACCACATGAAGCTCATGAAGACGGAAGACCAAAGTGTGGTTGCTTCAGTTCTTGTTAGAAGAAGTAACAAAATACTCATGGGAGTAAATCTGGAGACAAAATGTGGGACAGAAGTTGAAGAAGGGGTCATCTGGAGACTGTTCCACCTTGGTATCCATCCTATGTGCAGTCACAAAAGGTAGATCGCTGACGTGGATGTCAGGAAGTGCATGCTGACAGAAGCCTGTTATAGCTGTTCCTTAGAGGTCTGCCAGAGTCTGACATATACAGAGGTGGATGCTCAAAGCTAACCATTGAACTGATCAATACATTTTATTTACATTTCAGATGTTATCTCCTTTCCCCATTTCCCTCCCAGAAAACCCCTATCCCATCCACCCTCTCCTACTTCTTCATGAGTTCCAAATAGAGGAGTTAGAGAGAAGACCGAAGGAGCTGAAAGGGTTTGCGGCCCATCGGGAGAGAACAATACCAACCAACCAGAGATCCAGGGTCTAAATCACCAGCCTGGGAGCACATAGGGAGGGACCCATGGCTCCAGTTGTATATGTAGGGGAGGATGGCCTTGTTGGGCATAGGTGAGAGAGGAGGTCATTGGTCCATGAAGGCTGGATGCCCCGTGTGGGCGAATTCGAGGGTGGGGAAGTTGAAGTGGGTGGGTAAGGGACGATTCCTCATAGAAGTAGGGGACGGTGGATGGGATAGGGGTTTTCTGGAGGGAAATGGGGAAAGGAGATAACATCTGAAATGCAAATAAAATATCCAATAAAAAAGGAAAGAAATGTGGATTCAAATTTCTCTTCTCTGTGTTTAGATATCCAGTTTCTCCAAATCCATTTGATAAAGAGCCTGTCTTTTCTCTAGCATGTATTTTTGCCTTCTTCGAAAAAAAAAAAAAAAAAAACACTTAGCTGTATTAGGGTGGAATTATATCAGAGTTATTCTATTGTATGTTCTGTGTATATGCTTTTGTGCTAGTACTATGTTGTTTTTATTACTATGGCAAATGATACTCTAACAATATTCTTATTGTTCAGGGTTGTTTAGGCTATCTTCAGTCTTTTGTTCTTCCCTCAGAATTTTGCTATTATTATAATATTTCTGTGAATAATTGAATTATCATTTTGACTGGCATTGTATCAATGTATAAATTTCTCTTGGTGGGATAACCATTTTTATATTATTAATCCTAGAAGTCCATTGAATAACACTAGGTCACTCCATTTTCTAATGTGTCCTTTAATTTCTTTCTTTGGTGTTGTAAACTTTTCTTTGTAGTAGTATTTTGCTTCTTTGATTTGGTTTATTCTAATATATTTTCCTCCCATCTATTATGAATGAGCTTGTATTCCTAATTTCTTCTTCATGCTTCTGTCATTGGTCCATAGAAATTCTACTGAGTTTATGTGTTATCTCTGTATCCTACCACTTTGGCAAAAGCTATTATCACTTCTAGAAGCCATTTGCCCATTTTTAAAGATTTGATTGCTTGGCTTTTTGTTAGCTCTTTTTATTTACTTACATATATAATGTAGGCATTAACTCTCTGTCATATGGCAAACACATTCTGTCACTCTGTGAGGTGTATCTTTACTCTGTCTACTGGGTCCACTATTGTATAAAAACCTTTTCATTTGCTATTGTTTGCTGTGCTTGGGATTTCATTGACAAATGAAGACCTTGAAATCTTTTTCGTGTGACTTAGAACTTCAGTTCCTGCATTCTGACTTATCAAAACATTTTGAGTAGATTCCATACAGGGTGAAAAGTAGGGTTTAAAGTTATCATCTTGTTTTGAAATAGGTATCACATGCAATACTTAAACTGTATCACTACCTAAGCTGTGAGGCATGAAAAGTTTTTTTTCATTACTATTCCAATCTGACCTTTTGGTCTTTCTTTCCCAAACTGCCATTGCCAATGTCCTTCCCCATTTGGACAGTTCTAGTTATTTTGTCTCAAGAATTGTTTAATACCAAGGGTAACTGATTTTTGGTTATAACTCTTTGATTTGGCAGCATTTCCACCAGAAAGGAACTATAATATTCACAATGTTTTATATAAATCATAAGGATATCAAATATACTTTTTATTTAATTTTGATCATGGTCTTTCTCCTCTCCCGATTCCTCCCAGCTCTTCCCCACCAACTTTATCCACCCAACTTCATGTTCTCTCTCTCTTTCTCAAAACAAAAGCAAAACAAGAGATGAAGCCAAAACAAATAAACAATAACACAAATATCAAAATGAAAACGAAAATCTATACACACGCACACAATGATGGAGACGGTTTTCTATTTTGCACTGACCAACTGTCTCTGGCCATAGGACCTTCTCCTGGAGTGTGATTGATAACACCCAAAAGGCACTCCACCAGAGAGAACTGGTTTCTCATTTCCTAGCAAGGAACACCAAGACCTAAATGGAATGTCTTTTATCAAACCATTCCCCCTTAACACTCAGGGGAGCTATGTAGACAAGGAGACAGAAAGATTATAAATAACAGCAGTGGTGAATGACTCCAACAAAATAGCATCTTCCAAATATAGCAGAACTGATGTACGTTTGAACTCACAGAAACTGTGAAAGAATGCACCAGTTCAAACTAAACAAAATCCCAGCACTGGAAGTGGAAGTAGACACAAAAACCCTACCTGAAACCAAGAAGGTATTTGCAATAGAGACCAAATATAAACTTTATAATATATTTACAAGTATATAGTTTATATATTTACAAAAAGGAAAATAACTTATATATAATGTGCAAGAACTGCAAAGATTAAAGGTTTTAATTCCCTTTAAGTCATACATGATATTAGCTCATATTTGGTGATACCTGGTGAATGGACACCTTGTCATTAAAGTCTTCTCTAATGAAAACGCTTTCACCACAGATTTCAGTGCAATAGAACCTGCAATAAATGCTATGATTGAAGATGAATCTAGTTTTCTCCCGAGTAACAGTGCCACAATTTATTCTAATGTAGTAGAGGAACATAACACAGTAGGACTTTGGAAGATAAATAAGAATTTGTAAGTGAATGGAAGAAAGAAACAACTATACAATAAAAAGATCATGGTGGAAACTCTGAGGTTGGGGATGTATGTTGGAGCATAAGGAGCCAAGAATGAAAATTAAAAATGCAATTATAGGAGTTATTCAATCTTAATCACTTTGGGTAGCTATAAAAACCTAAGAATTATGCTGAAAACTGTCTCAATTTTTTTTATTCTAGAAATTAATTTTAACACTTTTTCTGATAAGGTCCTAAAATTAATCCCTTAAGTACCCAGTGATTTTTCCTATTCTTGAATTATCAAATGACAGTGGTTCTAATCTACAGTTGAGTTTCCCAACCCTTTCAACTTGTTGAAGAGGGTAGAATTCATACTTGCCCCTGATTTCCCACACAGTAATTGGTATTCAAGAGTTACCAGTAATCTATCCTTTACCAAGACATCTGGACTAGAGTTATAAATGATTGTTAACTGCCGTGTGGGGACTGGCACTTAAACCTATGTCCTCTGGATTAGCAGCCAGTTCTGTTAACAACTGATCCATCTCTCTAGCATCTCATCTGGGCTTTAAAATGGAACAATCTTCTTTACCTGTTTGTTAGTTCCTGCTCAATAATGACCCTTTACACAAGCTGAGGACAAATGCCATCATGCTTCTCACCTCCAAGAAGGTTTTATAGGAGACATACGGTAAGATTTTTCATTTCACTGTAAGATACTATGGCAAATGTCATGAAAAAAGTATTGAAAATTATAATACTTGAAAATGTATTTGTGTATATCATTATTTCTGTTTTAATTATTGCAGATTTAATAATGATTATTCTTAATTATAGTCAACTGCCACTTTTTCACTATTCTTTTTAATTTCCTACCCAAAGGATTGGTACAATGAAATCAAAATATTTATAAGTCATTATACTATAATTCAGACACAGTTGGTATAATCATTTAGAGCTTTCAAATACAAATGTGTGGTTTTTTTAGTGGTTTAAGAAGCAAATACTTAATTTTTTCAGTAGTAGTGTAGTACTTGTTATAAAATATTTAACATAAAGAGAAAATAAATTTAGGACATAATGTTTGCATGGAATGTATGTGCACAAGACTGGGCAGTTTGATCAGATGATCATACAGGCAGATTTAGGCCCATCAACATCCTTATTCTAAAGTTATCAATGAAGCAAATGATGACAGTCTATAGGATGCACAAATGAAATAAAGGTTTACCCATGAATCCTTTTTATTTAATGACTTAAAGCAGAGAACACTTTATATGTTTCTCCTTAACCCAAGGTCTCTATGCCTATATCTTCAATATCCTATGATTAATCACAGTCTAAAAATATTAAATAGAAAGTTCTACCAAACTTTAATGCTTTAACGTTTAAAAACTGCATAGTATGTCTCACAGCACAAAATTTCATGCTGTTCCATACAAGCCTATTGTGTCCTGCTCAAGACACGAATCATTCCTTAATATAGTCTTAAGCACTAGATAAGCTACCTGCTTGTTAGTCATTTAGTAGTTGTTTTATAATTAGATCAGCTGTCAGTTAACATAACACTGAAATGATCACAGTCTATAATTTTTTCTTAATAATATACCGATAGTTCAATAATTGATCTAGGTATGCAAAGAAGAAGGTGTGGGGCTGAAAAAATGACGCAGTCACTAAAGTACTTGCATGTGTCCATGTCCATTTGGGAACCAGGTGTGCTGTTACATATCTGTAACTCCAGCAATAGGAAGAGGGTAAGCAAAAACAGAAGTATCCCTGGGCCTGGCTGGACTGCCAGTATAGCCAAATCTGTGAGCTCCAGGGTTAGTGAGAAACTCTGTCTCAAAACTTATAGGGGGAACAACTGAGGAAGACATCTAATATCAAACCTCTGACATCTACACGGACATTCATAAACATGTTCATACAGAACAGGACCCTGGATTTCATCACACAGGAAAAAAAACAAAAACAACAAAGAAGAGAAGTTGGAATGTGCTTCCTTTAAGAAATTCTCAATCAGGAAAGAGAAAATCATAGGTTAGGATTGCTAAGTTGTATTGGTAAGAATGAGTCTCCTATTTATAATATTGTGAAGAAAGGAAAAAGAAAGACTTGATAGCTCAGGAACTTTTTCCTGTGCCCATATGATCAAGGCTTTTCCCTATTTTCTCTTCTATTAGTTTCAGTGTGGCTGGTTTTATGTGGAGGTCCTTGATCCACTTGGAATTGAGCTTTGTACAAGGAATAAGTATGGGTCAATTTGCATTCTTCTACATGTTGACCTCCAGTTGGACCAGCACCATTTGTTGAAATGCTGTCTTTTTTCACTGGATAGTTTTTAGCTCCTTTGTCGAAAATCAAGTGACCATAGGTATGGGGGTTCATTTCTGGGTCTTCTATCTATTCCATTGATCCTCCTGACTGTCTCTGTTCCAATACCATGCCGTTTTTATCACTAATTGCTTTGTAGTACAGCTTGAAATCGAAGATGGAGATTCCCCCAGAAGTTCTTTTATTGTTGAGTGTAGTTTTCGCTATCCTGGTTTTTTGTTATTCCAAATGAATTTTAAGATTGCTCTTTCTATCTCTGTAAAGAATTGAGTGGAATTTTGATAGAGATTGCATTAAATCTGTAGATTGCTTTTGGCAAGATAGCCATTTTTAACTATATTAAATCCTTCCAATCCATGAGCATGGAAGATCTTTCCATCTTCTGAGATCTCCTCGATTTCTTTCTTCAGGGTGTTGAAGTTCTTGTCATACAGGTCTTTCACTTGCTTGGTTAGATTCACACCAAGATATTTTATACTATTTGTGACTATTGTGAATGGTGTCGTTTCCATAATTTCTTTCTCAGCCAGTTTATCCTTTGTGTAGAGGAATGCTACTGATTTGTTTGAGTTAATTTTATACCCAGCCACTTTGCTAAAGTTGTTTATCAGGTTTAGGAGTTCTCTGGTGGAAGTTTTGGGGTCACTTAAGTATACTAACATGTCAGAACAAAGAACACCAATGGCGTATGCTCTAAGATCAAGAATTGACAAATGGGATCTCATAAAACTGCAAAGCTTCTGTAAAGCAAAGGATACGGTCAACAGGACAAAGCGGGAACCAACAGACTGGGAAAAGATCTTCACCAACCTTACATCTGTAGAGGCTAATATCCAAGGTATACAAGAACTGAAGAAACTAGATTCCAGACCATCAATAACCCTATTAAAAAACTGTCTCAATTTTTTTATTCTAGAAATTAATTTTAACACTTTTTCTGGATAAGGTCCTAAAATTAATCCCTTAAGTACCCAGTGATTTTTCCTATTCTTGAATTATCAATGACAGTGGTTCTAATCTACAGTTGAGTTTCCCAACCCTTTCAACTTGTTGAAGAGGGTAGAATTCATACTTGCCCCTGATTTCCCACACAGTAATTGGTATTCAAGAGTTACCAGTAATCTATCCTTTACCAAGACATCTGGACTAGAGTTATAAATGATTGTTAACTGCCGTGTGGGGACTGGCACTTAAACCTATGTCCTCTGGATTAGCAGCCAGTTCTGTTAACAACTGATCCATCTCTCTAGCATCTCATCTGGGCTTTAAAATGGAACAATCTTCTTTACCTGTTTGTTAGTTCCTGCTCAATAATGACCCTTTACACAAGCTTGAGGACAAATGCCATCATGCTTCTCACCTCCAAGAAGGTTTTATAGGAGACATACGGTAAGATTTTTCATTTCACTGTAAGATACTATGGCAAATGTCATGAAAAAAGTATTGAAAATTATAATACTTGAAAATGTATTTGTGTATATCATTATTTCTGTTTTAATTATTGCAGATTTAATAATGATTATTCTTAATTATAGTCAACTGCCACTTTTTCACTATTCTTTTTAATTTCCTACCCAAAGGATTGGTACAATGAAATCAAATATTTATAAGTCATTATACTATAATTCAGACACAGTTGGTATAATCATTTAGAGCTTTCAAATACAAATGTGTGGTTTTTATTAGTGGTTTAAGAAGCAAATACTTAATTTTTTCAGTAGTAGTGTAGTACTTGTTATAAAAATATTTAACATAAAGAGAAAATAAATTTAGGACATAATGTTTGCATGGAATGTATGTGCACAAGACTGGGCAGTTTGATCAGATGATCATACAGGCAGATTTAGGCCCATCAACATCCTTATTCTAAAGTTATCAATGAAGCAAATGATGACAGTCTATAGGATGCACAAATGAAATAAAGGTTTACCCATGAATCCTTTTTATTTAATGACTTAAAGCAGAGAACACTTTATATGTTTCTCCTTAACCCAAGGTCTCTATGCCTATATCTTCAATATCCTATGATTAATCACAGTCTAAAAATATTAAATAGAAAGTTCTACCAAACTTTAAATGCTTTAACGTTTATAACTGCATAGTATGTCTCACAGCACAAAATTTCATGCTGTTCCATACAAGCCTATTGTGTCCTGCTCAAGACACGAATCATTCCTTAATATAGTCTTTAAGCACTAGATAAGCTACCTGCTTGTTAGTCATTTAGTAGTTGTTTTATAATTAGATCAGCTGTCAGTTAACATAACACTGATATGATCACAGTCTATATTTTACTTAATAATATACCGATAGTTCAATAATTGATCTAGGTATGCAAAGAAGAAGGTGTGGGGCTGAAAAAATGACGCAGTCACTAAAGTACTTGCATGTGTCCATGTCCATTTGGGAACCAGGTGTGCTGTTACATATCTGTAACTCCAGCAATAGGAAGAGGGTAAGCAAAAACAGAAGTATCCCTGGGCCTGGCTGGACTGCCAGTATAGCCAAATCTGTGAGCTCCAGGGTTAGTGAGAAACTCTGTCTCAAAACTTATAGTGGGGAACAACTGAGGAAGACATCTAATATCAACCTCTGACATCTACACGGACATTCATAAACATGTTCATACAGAACAGGACCCTGGATTTCATCACCACAGGAAAAAAAACAAAAACAACAAAGAAGAGAAGTTGGAATGTGCTTCCTTTAAGAACTTCTCAATCAGGAAAGAGAAAATCATAGGTTAGGATTGCTAAGTTGTATGGTAAGAATGAGTCTCCTATTTATAATATTGTGAAGAAAGGAAAAAGAAAGACTTGATAGCTCAGGAACTTTTTCCCTGTGCCCATATGATCAAGGCTTTTCCCTATTTTCTCTTCTATTAGTTTCAGTGTGGCTGGTTTTATGTGGAGGTCCTTGATCCACTTGGAATTGAGCTTTGTACAAGGAGATAAGTATGGGTCAATTTGCATTCTTCTACATGTTGACCTCCAGTTGGACCAGCACCATTTGTTGAAAATGCTGTCTTTTTTCCACTGGATAGTTTGAGCTCCTTTGTCGAAAATCAAGTGACCATAGGTATGGGGGTTCATTTCTGGGTCTTCTATTCTATTCCATTGATCCTCCTGACTGTCTCTGTTCCAATACCATGCCGTTTTTATCACTATTGCTTTGTAGTACAGCTTGAAATCGAAGATGGAGATTCCCCCAGAAGTTCTTTTATTGTTGAGTGTAGTTTTCGCTATCCTGGGTTTTTTGTTATTCCAAATGAATTTTAAGATTGCTCTTTCTATCTCTGTAAAGAATTGAGTGGGAATTTTGATAGAGATTGCATTAAATCTGTAGATTGCTTTTGGCAAGATAGCCATTTTTACTATATTAATCCTTCCAATCCATGAGCATGGAAGATCTTTCCATCTTCTGAGATCTCCTTCGATTTCTTTCTTCAGGGTGTTGAAGTTCTTGTCATACAGGTCTTTCACTTGCTTGGTTAGATTCACACCAAGATATTTTATACTATTTGTGACTATTGTGAATGGTGTCGTTTCCATAATTTCTTTCTCAGCCAGTTTATCCTTTGTGTAGAGGAATGCTACTGATTTGTTTGAGTTAATTTTATACCCAGCCACTTTGCTAAAGTTGTTTATCAGGTTTAGGAGTTCTCTGGTGGAAGTTTTGGGGTCACTTAAGTATACTAACATGTCAGAACAGAACACCAATGGCGTATGCTCTAAGATCAAGAATTGACAAATGGGATCTCATAAAACTGCAAAGCTTCTGTAAAGCAAAGGATACGGTCAACAGGACAAAGCGGGAACCAACAGACTGGGAAAAGATCTTCACCAACCTTACATCTGATAGAGGGCTAATATCCAAGGTATACAAAGAACTGAAGAAACTAGATTCCAGACCATCAAATAACCCTATTAAAAAATGGGGTAGAGAGTTGAACAAAGAACTCTCAACTGAGGAAACTCGAATGATTGAGAAACATCTAAAGAAGTGCTCAGCATCCCTAGTCATCAGGGAAATGCAAATGAAAACAACACTGAGATTCCACTTCACACCAGTCAGATTGGCTAAGATCCAAAACACAGGTGACAGCAGATGTTGGCGAGGATGTGTAGAAAGAGGAACACTCCTCCATTGTTGGTGGGATTGCAAGCTGACACAACCACTATGGAAAGCAGTCTGGCGATACCTCAGAAAAATGAACATGGTGTTGCCTGAGGACCCAGCTATACCCCTCCTGGGTATATATACCCAGAAGATATTTCAACATACAACAGGGCCACATGCTCCACTATGTTTATAGCGGCCTTATTTATAATAGCCAGAAGCTGGAAAGAACCCAGATGTCCTTCAACAGAAGAATGGATACAGAAAATGTGGTACATTTACACAATGGAGTACTACTCAGCTATTAAAAATAATGAGCTCATGAAATTCTTAGACAAATGGATGGAGCTAGAAAATATCATCCTGAGTGAGATGACCCAATCACAAAAGAACACACATGGTATGCACTCACTGATAAGCGGATATTAGCCCCAAAACACACAATACCTAAGTGAGGGTGCTTTTGTCCTTTTTAGAATGAGTATCAAAAGATTCAACCAGAGCTCCCAGAATCTAAACCTCCAGCCTGAGAACAGACAGGGCAAGCTGTCCTCTGAGAGGCTCTAACCAGCAGCTGACTCAGACAGATACAGACATCCAGAGCCAAACAGTGGATGGAGCTTGAGGACTCTTATAGAAGAATAGGGGGAAGGATTGTGGGCCCTAAGGAGTTAGGAACTGCACAGGAAGATCAACAGAGTAAACGAACCTGAACCCTTGGAGCTCTCAGAGACTGAATCACCAACCGTGGAGCATACCTAGTCTACACAGATCTACCTCCATGGGCTGAACCTAGGCCTCCCTGCACATATGTTGTAAATGTGCAGCTTGGTTTTCATGTAGGTCTCAAACATCTGGAGTGGGGGCTATCCCAAAACATGCAGCCTGTATATGGAGTATGGTCTTCTAAAAAAAAAAAACAGTTATTCAGTTATTCATGGAATATTATTTTTTTATATCTCTTGTATTCAGTTTGCAACTACTTCATTGAGAATTTTTGTATGTATACTCATGAAGGATACTGGACTATAATTTATATATTTTTGTTGGGTTTACACTTGATTTCACTATTTCAATATTATTTGCTTTGTGAAGGAAAAAAAATTCTTAATAAAGTTTTTTTTTAAGTAAAAAAAAAAGGATATCTAAAAAAAAAAAAAAAGAAAGACTTGATAGCTTTGTTATTATGCATACATACATACATACACACATACAAGCATACTTACATACATACACACATACATATTTACTATACTGTAACAACATGTAAATGTTACAAATGTTTAAACCATCACATATAGTAAAGACTTTGTTAAGATAAAAAATATACTACATTGGTTGTTGGAAAACATGAACAGGAAAAAACATTTCAACTGATGGCAGATGGTTATCCTTTATGAATATATGAGCAAAGGGTCCCCTTAAAGTAATGGTCCAAATGTGACCTTGAGTAAACATAAAGCTATTTATTACAAGTGAAAAGTACTTACATAATTTCAATAACTTTGGACTGTAATTTTTAAAGTATACTTTAGAGGCTGTGCTTCCCAATGACTAAATTTACTGTCACATTTCTGGCAGAGTTGAAGAAGTTGGTTAAGAGAAAGGAAAACATCTAAAGTATATATGTGGGTGTGATGAAGCTAGGCTCTTCTGGAGTCAGATGTTCAATAGAATCTATTCTAAAGGGACCAAGGAGGTGCCAGGTCACAAAATATGCAAGATTGAATAACCCCCAGCACTATGAAGCAGAGCAGCAAGACACACGGTAAAGCCAGGTGTTGAGTGCAGACAGAAGAACCTGTACTCTCTCAAAACCAAGAACAAAAGTAATTATCCAGTTTCTGGCAATATAAGCTAAAAATATAGATGACAATTGTCTTGTTTGCCAAGTTATTTGACCAGTGCTGTATCCTTGAAGTAAAACCAATTCTGAAGATGAAGAGATGGCATTGAACATTCTGTTTGTCATAGAATGCATCTGGAAACCCATACTTTGTCAGGTATGAAAATGTCAATAGTTACGTTTTACTTTATCTCTACATTCAACCTCATATTTAGCTCTTTCAATGGCAAGTATTCAGACTGTCAAAGTCAAATATATCTGCCTACTATTTGATCCCATTTACTCAGCCATTGCTACAGACCTTAATCTGGAAAGAATGGATAGAATGCAGTGCTTGGAATCATTCCATCACTGATCCGTTAACAGCTTGTCTGACAGTGACCCTCAGCAGTTCTTACTGCTTGTCATAAGTTTCGGGGAGAACAGACCTAGTAAATTCAGTCAGTTCTTCCTGAACTCATATTGATACATTTTATCCCGCTTTAGAACAGAGGTTCTCAACTAGTGTGTTTTGACCTGACCCTTTCATAGGGGTCACATATCAGAGATCCTATGTATCAGATATTCTGCCTATCAGATATTTACATTACAGTTCACAACAGTAGCAAAATTACAGTTAAGAAGTAGCAAAAGAATATAATTTTAAGGTTGAGGTCACCACAACACGAGGAGCAATATTAAAGGGTTACCGCATTAGAAAGGTTGAGAACCTGGTTTAGAACATCTTATATCTTGGAAGCTCCAAACTGGAATGTTTTATCTCAGAGGACATTGCTACACAGCACTTGGCCATGCATTTTTAACAAGTCAATTAATGAATAAGAATGACAGGCTCTATTCAGTTTGGCCACATTGAAGAAAAGAGAGAGGTCCATATTTCAGGTCCTGGTATGAGATGTGGCTCATTTGTCTTATTGTTATTTTGTAGGTTTTTTTTTTTAAAAAACTATTTTCTAATTTTTATTTATGTATATGTGTTTGTGTTTATGTGGGTAATGTGTGTAGGGGTGCCTATGTAAGCCCGAAGAGGGTGTAAGATCCCCTGGAATTGGAGTTTTAGGTCAGTGTGAGCTACCATATGTGGGTGTTGGCAACCATACTTGGTCTTCTGGAAAAGCATCACGTGTTCTTGAGACTTAAGTTAGGAAAGAAGTGACGATGTATGAATAAGTAAACCACCCTGGTCAACTGTGGCCCTGCACAGCATCGACTCATCACTGTTTCTGTTTGAGTCTCTTAAGCAACATAGTGCGACAAGTGATCGGTCTGTGAAATATCTTTCTGGGAGGCAAGTTTCTCTCTTTCAGGCACCAGTTTTGGCTTTCTCTTCCCCTTGGTTAGAGATTCCTAGGGAAATTCTTATTTCTTTCTTGTTAAAAGATTGTATTGCATTTACTTTATTTGTGGGGGTGGGCAAACATGTGACAGTACATGTATGAAGGTCAAAGGACAACTCACAGGAGGTAGTTTTCTTCTTCCACCATTTGAGTCCTGGGGATTGGACTACCATGGTCTGTCTTAGTAGCAATAGTTACCGGCTGAGCTACCTCACTGGTCAAAATTCAACTTTGTTGGGATTCACTATTTCAGTGGTCTAATAGACAAAAGGGCAGATGTATGCCCTGACAACATTCTCATTCCTGCCAGCACAGCTGACATTCTTGCTTCTTGGTCTCTGCCATTTGAGTTATCCTTCACAATTTGATAAAGGAGTGTATCATGCAAAATATATTGATCAAAAATTTTATCATTCTGTCAGTTTCACAAAGAATTTCTCCCACACTCCCCTATAAAAAGGGCATATCCACAGATCGTTTTTAAAGTAAACCATTTCTATCTTTGGCTCATGCTAGGATGGTTGAGAGGCAACCTGTGAGACCTGTATTTAGTCACCTGATGAGTACCCCAGTAAAAAAAGCTCTTGTTCAGGGACTGTGCCTATCTACCACAAAGGTGGTCTCCACAGGTTCTATCTCTCCCTTCTCAGCGCATTACAGCCAAAGTCAATCCCATTGGGTCCTGGGAGCTCACATTTTCATGGTGTCTGGGACCCTCCAGTGGCAATCCTCAGTTCCTTATTCCCCCTGCTACCTATTTGTATTCGATTTCCTGACCCTCTGTACCTCTCTCAATTGCCCTCCAGATTCTGATACCGTCAACCTTATTTCTTCCTCCTCCTTTCTCCCTCCCTTGTCCCCCTCTCCTTCCATCTCCCACAATTGTCCTGTTCCCCCTCAGTGCAGGACTAAAGCATCCACCCCCTGATCTTCCTTCTACACTCCATATGGTCTGTAGGTTGTATCATATGCATTGTGAACTTTTGGGTTAGTATCCACTTATTAGTGAGTACATACCATGTGAGTTCTTTTGTGACTGGTTTACCTCACTCAGAATGATATTTTCTAGTTCCATCCATTTGCCTTCGAATTTCATGAAGTCATTGTTTTAATCGCTGAGTGTGTATATGTACTACATTTTCTGTATCCATTCTTCCATGAAGGACATTTGGGTTGTTTCCAGCTTCTGGCTATTATAAGTAAGGCTTCTATGAACATAGTGGAGCATGTGTCCTTGTTATATGTTGAAGCATATTTTGGATATATGCCAATAAAATAGTGATATAGCTGGGTCCATGGATAATACTATGTCCAATTTTCTGAGGAGCCACCAGACTGATTTCCAGAGTGGTTGTACAAGTCTGCAATCCCACAAACAATAGAGGAGTGTTCCTCTTTCTCCATATCTGCTATCACCTGAGTTTTTGATCTTAGCTATTCTGACTGTTGTGAGGTGGAATATCAGGGTTGTTTCTCAAAGTTCTTTTAACCCAGAAATGTTTCTGTCCAAAGGAAAAGCAGAGACAAAAAATGGAACAGAGACTGAAGGAAGGGCCAACTGGGGAATGGTCCCACCTGAGGATACGTCATGTCTGCAGACACCAAACCCGATATTGTTGCCATGGCGCTTGCCATGTTGTCAAGAGGCGCTTGCAGACAGGAACCAAGTGTGGCAGTTACTGGGGAGGTCCGGGGCCAACAACTGACCAATGCAGAGGCAGATGCTTGGAAGCCAACCATCAGGCTGAACTCAGGGAACCTAGTGGAGGAGCTGGCAGAAGGACTAGAGGAACAGAGGAGAATTGCAACCCGATTGGAAGAACAACATGGGCTGACCTGACCACCCAGTTCTCCCAGAGACTAGACCATCAACCAAGAAGTGTACCATAAGGGCTCTTTGGCTCCAGATACATATGTACCAGAGGATGGCCTTGCTCGACAGCAATGAGAGGGGAGGCCCTTGGTCCCCGGGAAGTTTGATGCCCCAGAGTAGGGGGATGCTGGAACGGTGGGGTGGGAGAGTGTGGGTGGGTGGGTGGGCGAGCACTCTCATACAGGCAAAAGGGAGTGGTGAGGGTAGATGTGGGATGGAGGGTGGCGGAGGGGTAACCAGGAAGTGGGATATCCTGAGATGGGGGGTTGGTAGAGGGGGTAACCGGGAAGTGGGATATCATTTGAGATGTAAACGAATAGAATGATTAATAAAAATTCAGAGAGACAGAGAGAAGATTTGTGTGTGTGTGTGTGTGTGTGTGTGTGTGTGTGTGTGTGTGTGTGTGAAGAGAGAGAGAGAGAGAGAGGAGAGGGGGGGGGAGGAAGGAGAGGGGAAGGAGAGAGGAAGGGAGGAGGGAGGGGAGGGAGGGAGGAGGAGGGGAGGGAGGGGAGGGGAGGGGAGGGAGGGAGAGGGGAGGGAGAGGAGGGAGGAGAGGGGAGGGAGGGAGAAGAGCTTGTTCCAGAGTCTAGATGTCAGGAAGTGGTACAAGGCAATGGGCGTGAGAGAGCTTCTTTCTTGTGTCACAGACTCTGCCTTAGCTACTTTTGTTACAGACGTGAAGTGTCTGAAACTTTAGAATCAGATCTTATTTTCTTTTGGTAACAATTCTCCTAATTTATTTCTAATCTCACTTTACTACAATAACAAGAAGAAAGCAGGTGGCACATTTGAAAATGTTATTTGCAAATTCCTTAAGCTATATGTCAAAGTTATTCTCTTATAAATCCAGTTTCCTCGTACCTACAGATTAGAACTCACTGAGGCTCCTGTCATGGAAGGGTAAAACTGCCTTCCTCTTTCTCTGACAACACTCTCCTCATTTCCATCCTGGCCCTGAATCCATAAAATGCAGGTTTCCACTCACAGCTGTCCCTACAGCACCTCCTCTACCAGCCAGTTCCAGAAGTAAGCTGCTGTTGCTTCTCTCTGAAACATTTGTTAAAGAATCACCTTCACATAACAAGTTCTATTGATTTTCTATTGTTTTGTCAGAAACTACCACAAACACAGTGACTTAAGTGGCTCACTGTTTCCTGACTTTTCCTGGGGAGACATAAACATACATCTATTTACTCTAATTTATCATCAACATACCGAAGAGATGGTTCCACCCTAGTGCAGGTTAATGAGGCAGTGTGTTCCTTAGAGCGGATACAGGGGTATGGGGTTACTTATTGGAGGGAGCATGGATGAATCAAAGGTGGCTCCATCACTGAAAAGCCTACCCAGTAAGAGAAGAAAATCACAAAAACTGCAGCCCGGTAGCTTCATGCACAACTCTCAGGCAGTTTGGCAAATCAGAGAGTCTCGTTTTCCCTGCAAGTTTTAGTTACTTTGGTACAGGACCTTGTGTCCTGGAAGGTAGTCAGTCACCTGCCCAAGAAGTTAGGTGCTTGTCAATGGAACATGTAAATGTCAGCTTATAAAAGGAAAAAGAAAGAACCCACCTCTTTGCAGGAGCCATTAAAATTAGAATCTTGTAGTGAAAGGACTATCCTGGATTATCTGGGTGGGCACTAAAGGCAAATACATGTGATTTTATTAAAAGGATGCTAATTAAGAAAAGACACACAGAATAGGATGAAAGAAGGCCCTTTGAAAACAGGGCAGGAGATAGAAGTGTGGCCTTTAAATCATGCAAAATACTAATGTGCTACGAGGAGAGCCTAGGACTCAGTTCTTCAGGAAGCTCCTTACAGGTCTGCTCCAGTTGATGCCTTACTTTCTTACCCTAGCAACACTGGTTTTGTTCTTCAGACAGCTAAAACTGAAAGATAAGTTTCTATTGTTCTAGGCCACCCTGTGTCTGGTAATTTTTTTTTTTCAAGAAACTAATACAAACAAGTTTAAATGAGTCTAGGAACTAGCACGATGGCTCAAGGGTTCAGAGCACTGGATGCTCTTCAGAGGATTTGAGTTCGATTCCTAGCAATCACATGCTGGCTCACAACAATCTGTAACTCCAGTTTCAGAGTATGTGACCCTCTTCTTGCCATCACAGGCACCAAACATATGTACATGCAATCACCCACACGCATAACAATATTTAATGCATTGTAAATGATACCTAAGTATTAGTTTTTAAATTTATTTAAAAGTTACTCAGTGTGGCTCAATGCTTTCATAATATTACTGACTATTCATGCTTCTGATTGAGAGTTTTTCTAAGTTGTGTTTTTGTTAGGTTTTTCTTAAGGATGCATTCTCTTTCTTAAGTTAGAAAGTACACCTTGCCTAGTCTAACAGTATACCAATCCTGTGTCAAGTTTACATGTTACTAAATAAGATACAAGAGTTTTAGCTTGTATTAGCTTGTATTTTACTTTGCTCATGGTGTATTTTGAATTCAGCTTTGTTTTCAATGTATTTTTATCATGGAAAATTTAAATATTAAAATGAAAGAAACTAGTACAATAGACCTTCCCATTTCCCATTAGTCAACTTTAACAATGACTGGCATATTTCCAAGGACTAATATTTTCCCTTTAATTGTATTTTTTAAAAGATATTTTGGTGTGTGTATGTGTATACATATATCTGCACACATGACTGGAGTTGTATATAACTATGCATTCAAAGATGGATGCTGGGTGTCTTCCAATATCCTTCTCTGCCTTATTCTCCTGAAATGGGGTTACTGAACCTGAAGCCCACTAGTTTGGCTAGACTGGCTGGCCTCTCTGCTCCCAGAATCTGCCTGTCTCTGCCTACCCTGACTGAAGTTACAGGTACATGTGGCCAGTCCACACGAGTTACAAACTCAAGTCTTCAAGTTTTCACAGTAGGTCCCCTCACCCACTAAGCCTGTCTCCCGAACCCAATTCTTTCTTCTTTGACAATTTCATAGTTGTAGATGATATATTTGGTCATTTTTTCACCTACTTCCTCTAATCTGCTCCAACCTCCCATTCTTGCTAAACCCAGTCTTCCCCTAAGAAAGTCCTCCTCCTACTTTCATGCCCTTTGTTTTGTGGCCATGAAGTTTAATTAAGGTTGTTTTCATGAATATGGGTGTGAGGTTATTTACTGGATTGTGGGCACTGAAGAAAATTACTCCTCCTCCTATAGCAACCATGAACTCTTGGTAGTTCCTCAGAGAGTGGAGATACTCAGCATCGTCTCCCCAAACCATGCTGGAATATTGACATGTCCGTATCCTATGCAGGGTTGTGATGGCAACAACAACTCCTGTGAGTTCACAAGTACTACCGGCATGTCATGTCCAGAAGACAGCATGTCACATCACTCCTTTCTTCCTCCAGCTTGTTCTTTCTGCCCTCTGTTCCTGGAGCCTTGCTAGTGTTGATATAGATGTGCTGATTAGAGATTAGCACTCAATAGTCATTTGTTCCTAATATTTTGGTCAATTATAAGTCTGCATTAACCATCATCCATGGTAAAAAGAAGCATTTTTGATAAAGGTTGAGAACAGCCTTGATTTGGAGGTATAATCATAAACTGCTAGAACAATTTGACTCACATTACTGGGTCATCTTTTGGGTATATGCCTAGGAGTGGTACATCTGAGTCTTAAGGTAGACCTATTCCCAGTTCTCTGAGAAACTGCCAAATTGATTTCCAAATTAGTTGTACAAGTTTGCACTCTCACCAGCAGTGAAAGAGTATTCTCCTCCATCCACATCCTCTCCAGCTTGTGCTGTCCCTTGAGTTTTTTATCTTAGCCATTCTGACTGGTGTAAGATAGAATCTCAGGGTCATTTTGATTTGTATTTTCCTAGTGACTAAGGACTTTGGCATTTATTTAAGTTCTATTTTGCCATTTAAGATTCCACTGCTGATAATTCTCTGTTTAGCTCTGTACCCCATTTTTAAAATTAGGTTATTTAGGTTGCTAGTGTCTAATTTCTTGAGCTCTTTATATATTTTGGTTATTAGCCCTCTGTCAGATGTGGGGTTAGTGAAGATCTTTTCCCAATCTACAGGCTGTTGTTTTGTCTTATGTATAGCGTCCTTTGCCTTACAGAAGTTTTTCAGTTTCATTTATCAGTTGTTAATCATAGAACCTAAGCCATTCATGTTCTGTTCAGAAATTTGTCTCCTTTACCAATGAATTCAAGGCTATTTCCTACTTTCTGTTCTATTAGATTTAGCATCTGGTTTTAAGCTAGGGTCTTTGATCCACTTAAACTTGAGTTTTGTGCAAGGTGATAGATATGGATGTATTTGCATTCCTCTACATACTAACACCGAATTGGATTAGCACCATTTGTTGAAGATACTCTCCTTTTCCGTTGTATGGTTTTGGCTTCTTTGTCAAAAATCAAGTGTCCATAAATGTGTGGGTTTATTTCAGGGTCTTTGATTTGATTCCATTGATAAAATTGTCTGTTCCTTTACCAATGTCATGCAGTTTTATTACTATTGCTCTGTAGTGCAGACTGAGGTCAGGGATGGTGACCAGAAGTTTTTTTTATTGTTCAGGATTGTGTTAGCTATCTTGGATTTTTTTTTTTTTTTTTTTTTTTTTTTTTTTTTTTTTTTGGTTTTTCCATATGAAGTTGAGAATTGCAGGGAAATTGGATGGGAGAGAATATGGGGAGGGGAATGTGATTGTTTTTAGAATCAATTGAGGGAAGAGACTGGAGAGAGGGCTAGAGAGCCAGAAGAATGAATGGAAATTTGAAGCTGGGAGGGGTGGGGGCAAGAGAGTATCTTGAGAACATGCCAGAGACCGAGGAGTGGTGAAGCTCCCCAGGAATCAATGGTGGTGACCTTAGCTGAGACTCACATCAGTGGGGATATGGAACTTGAAAAAGCTACCTCCCATCACCAGGCAAGAACCCCATTGGAACAATAGGGAGACCAGCCCATTCACACAATCTTCGACCCAAAATTTATCCTGCCTACAAGAAATGTAGGGGCAGGGAAGGAGCAGAGACAGAGGGAATGGTCAACCAATGACCAGCACAACTTGATACCCATCCCATGGTCAAGCACCAATCCTTATTAATGATACTCTGTTATTCTTGCAGTCAGGAGCCTAGCATGACTGTCCTCTGAGAGGCTCTACCCAGCAGCAGACTAAAACAGATGCAGAGACCTATGGCCAATGGATGGAGCACTGGGACTCTTATAGAAGAGTTGGAGGAAGAATTGAGGGGTCTGAAGAGGATAGGCACTCCACAAGAAGACTAACAGAGTCAACTAACCTGGACCCTTGGGGAAACAAGAGACTGAATCACCAACCAAAAAGCATACAAGAACAGACATAGATTCCCTGCACAGATGTAGCAGATGTACAGGTCTTTATGTGGATTACCTAACAATGGAAGCAGGGTCTATCCCTAAAGTCCCTAACTGGATTGCCTTGTTGGCCTCAGAGAGAGAGGATGCATATTACCCTGCAGAGACTTGATGTGCCAGAGAGGGGAGATATCCAGGAGGGCTTCCACTCTCCCAGAGGAGAAGGTGAGGGAGGGAAGGAATGAGGGACTGTATAAGGGGAGACTGGGAAGGGTCAGCAATCTAGATGTAAAGGGAATAAATAAATTAATTTTTTAAAAAGTATGGAGTATGCCTTACAAGGAGGTGACAAATTTCCTGTTTATACACAGTTTTCAGATTCCTAAACTTGCATTAATCAGGTGAAAATATTCCTACTGATCAGAATAATTCCATGACCATATTGAACATAAGAAATAGTTCTACTTTATTTTAAAATATTTTAAGCCTAAGAAAGATTTTGTTTAAACCTTGTTATTTAGAGCAAGAAATTTTGTATGCTATTTGTTCTTAATAGATTCTAGTTGTCAGTTGTTCCTTTGGTGTAAAATGACTTAGAAATAGTTATAGTCCTTATCTGTCTCTAAGGACCAATGTTTTATCTGACTTCTGATTCTGAAATCAATATATGATTAGTACTTTGCAATGTAGTGGCTTGTGTGGGCCTAAACTTGAAAGTTTAAATGTAAAATTCATTGATGACAACAGGGGGTGGGGAGACTACCTGATCACACAGGAATCTATTTTCTGGCTTTTTATCCAAAAGGATCTAAGTCCAGACCTTAATGCAATATCTCCCTTTCTTGTTTATTCTGCATAATTCACAAAACAAAGCTGTGATAATAACCTATATGACCATGGATGGATGAATGGATAATGAAAATATGGATTTTGACACCATAATAATAAAAAAACATTATACTCTTTAAAAAGAAAGAGGCCTTGCCACATGCTACAAATTGGATAAACCTTAAGAATGCTCTGCTGCCCTCATAGTGGTTCTACCCAGCACCTGACTGAGACAGATGCAGATACCCACAGACAAACATTGGACGGAGGTTGAGACCCTTACGGAAGAGTTAGGGGAAGGATTGAAGGAACTGAAGGGGATGGCAACCCTATAGAAAACCCAACAGGGTCAACTAACCTGAACCCCTGGGAGCTCTCAGAGACTAAGCCACCAACCAAAGAGCATACACAGGCTGATGTGAGGACCCCTGGCACATATCTAGCAGAAGGCTGACTTCTCTGGCCTCAGTGGTTCAGGGTATTCCTAATCCTGCAGAGACTTGATACACCAGAATAGAGGGATAAGGGGTGGGGAACTGCCCTCTCGGAGTCGAAGGGGAGGGGTGAGAGGGAGAGGAACTCTGGGAGCAGAGATAGGGAGAGGGCAGCATTTGGGATATAAATAAATAGATAATTTATTAAATAATTAAAAAAAAGAAAAAACGAATGTTATGCTAAACAAAATAAAGCAGCCACAGGAGGGTGAGGCCTGCATGAAGCTAACTGTTTCCAGCAGTCAGCTTGATAGAACCAAAGAGTAGAGCTTAGTTGTCAGAGGCTTGAGGAAGATGGCGACACAGGGTTGCTATTAAAGAAGTACAGAGTTTCAGTTATGCAAAACTGAATGAGTTCTAGAGAGCTGTTCTTTAGCATTGTACCTGGACCTCATCATACCATTCACTTAAAACTTTGAGGGTAGAAATTCTCCAGTTGTTTGAAACCCGATCAAGTGACTTGACAAACCAAAGAACATACTGGAATACAGGAGCTTGAGCTTCCAGGAACAGATTTCACCGAAGCTTCACTTTTGGCTTCTTTAAATCCTAACTGGTGCAAACAAGAAGTTGGTGGGACCTTCAGGGAAGCCTTGGTGAAGGGTTTCTGTCATAGGCTGGCTAAGGATGGGGTCCTAATGCCTGTTTTTGACCAGCTATTGCTAGTCAGAAGCTGCTAAAATCAGCATGAGACCATTCTTCAGCCTTACTGCAAAACAGGGTTCCTTTCAGGAGCCAGAACAAGAGGACGACACTTTCAACTACATTTCTACTAACATTCTTTGGGAGCAAAGTTCAGATGGCACAACACACACACACACACACACACACCACACACACACACACACACCAGATTCTGTAGTGTTTGAACACATCTGCTTGGCCCACTTACTCCAATTAAAATAATTTTATTTTAAATTAGGGAAATATAGACTCTGAAGAAGTCTAAAAATGTATTTATTAGCTCTTGCATTTAGTGCAGCAAAAAGAGATGAGAAATGGCTTAGGAAACTTACGATTTTGCTGCTCAAATTTATTGCATGCATCTCCTTTTTCATTTAATGTCACACCCCTAAACACAATGAGATTCAATGAGGATTTGTTTACTCTCTCTTTTTGTTTAGTTTAGTTCAAAGCTGGATATTTCAAAGCAAATCCATGGAAATCCTCTGAGGGGCAAAAAGATGCCCCTGACCCTAGGAGGGCTTACAGTGTACAACAAAGGAAGTCAGTAAAGGATCAGAAAGACAACAGCAAGAAAGGGACTTTATACCTTTTACATCTAAAGTTCTTCTTTGTGTATTATCCCATTTACATATCATAGCACTGTGAAAAGGGGATTCTGTGTTAATTATTCTTTGATGCTCTCAAATATCTGAAAAGAAGCAACTTAACAAGAAATGATTTACTGTAACTCTGTTACTGTGTCCTTGGCTCTGACTATGTAGTGGAAACTTGTAGCGTAGTTACTATGCTTCCAAAGATTAGCAGTGGAGATGGGACAAAAAACAGGTAGTTTGAAAAGAGCAATAATAAAATACCATCTTGGGGACTGGAAAGTCAAGTTGCTGAGGTACATGCATGAGAAAGAGTTTATTCAGGTTTAAGGGCAATCGCTTACTATAAAGCCAGTCATTTTAACTGCTCAATTCCAACACACAAAGAGGCATATAGAACTCATCCATGGCTGTGCTCTTGTGAGAGGAATGGAATAATGGAGAATGGAAAAGGAAATTAAGGAGATTAAAATCCAATAAAAAAAAATCATTAAATGAGAGCTTGTTGACAGATAATTAAAAGCAGAAGTGTGCATAAAAGTTTGTGGAAATCAAAACTGGATCTTATTTATTCGTTCAGTTTATTCAGTCAACCGTTATGCTCATACTGTGTGCAGAACTCTCTTTTGGACCCTATAGAGTTGGTCATGGGCAAGATGGACAAAGTCCTTTAGAATCGAGGGGAAGTGGACAATAAACAACTAAACTAATATACCTAAAGTTAGTTTTTATAAGGAATATGGAAACAAAAAACGCTATTTTGTTTTTTAATGTCATGTGTGGTTGAATAGTATGGCCATATGCTGAGTAGTTTTATGTCAACTTGACACAACCTAAAGTCATCTGAGAGGAGGGAACCACAATTAAGAAAGTCTCCATAATATTGGGCTGTAGGCAAGCCTGGAGGGCATTTTGTAATTAGTGATTGATGTGGAAGGACTCAGCTCATTGCGGGTTGTCCCTGGGCTGGTGGTCCTGGGCTCTATAAGAAAGCAGGCTGAGCAAGTAGCAAGCCAGGAATAAGCACCGCTCCATGGCCTCTGCATCAGCTCCTGGCTCCAGGTCCTGCCCTGTTTGAATTCCCATCTGACTTCCTTCACTAATGAACAGTGATATCGAAGTGTAAGCCAAGTAAGCCCTTTCCTCTTCAACTTACTTTTGGTCATGGTGTTTCATCACAACAATAACGACCCTAAGTAAGACAGGCCAGCCGAGCCATAATGAACAAGGTTCTTTTCTTTCTAGATTTTGTCTTTAAATTATGTTTCCATAAGATTGTGACATAGTTGGCTTCTGAAAATGGTTGTTACACAGAACTCATTAGAGTATGCAGTCTGTTTAGACAAAGGTTTGCTTTAGCGGGACCATTTGTTTAAATAAATATAAGTAGGCCCAACTTGGTAAATTCATTTTCAGTTTACCACTCCATCCTCAAGTGCCCAATATTGTAATACCATCATAACAGGATTCAATTAATATTTGCTAAATGACATTTTATGTCTACATATAGTTTAACATTTAAAATCACAGAACATTCCACTTTCAAGAAAGTGATTTTTAGTGGAGAATTTGATTCATCTTTTTGCTCTGGGAGTACTTGATTTGCTTTGAAAAGCTTTATAAAAGACGTAAATACAACGCACATCCCACATAGTATAAAATTCACTCCTTTTAAAGTATACAATTCATTGGTTATTAGTGTATTCTGAAAGTTGTGTAACCATCATGATTATCTAATTCCCAGAAGATTTTTATCAGTCCTGAAAGAGCCTTCATTCAGACAAAACCCATTAGCAGTCACTCTGTGTTCTCTCTTTCTTCTGACCCCAGGCAACCACTGATCTGTCTCCTGTCATATGCAATTGCCTGTCCTGACATTACGCATAAAGAACCAACAATATGTGTCTGTTTGTTCTTGACTCCTTCTTTATTTCTTATTAAAGTTGAATAATGTTCACTGTGGGATTCTCTTTGGACATTAACATTGTTGCCTCATTCAAGAGTCTCTGAATATGCTATAGTGAATATTGTGTGTGACTTTGTGTGTGGGCAAAAGTTAACAGCTCTCTTTAATAAGTATGTATAGGTCCAAGAGTGCTTTAAAGCTATACAATTTTGTCTTCAAATATTTCATATTGAAATGTACATTTTTAAGTTTTAGTTTTTGTTTTTAAGCATGTGTGTGTGTGTGTGTGTGTAACTACCCATAGAGTTCAGAAAGATGCTTTCCAGATCCAGATGTTCTAGGGCTGGAAGTACAGACTGTTATGAACCTGAATGTGAGTTCCTGAAACCAAATTTGGGTGATCTGCAAGAGTAGCAAATGTTTTTAACTGATGAGACATCTTTCTAGTCCTCCCCATGTGTTTTCGTTTTTTAAATACATGAAATTATTGTCCATTATTTTCTTAAGTTATATGTTGAGTTGCTTAGCTTTTCTGCAGGACTTTCAGTGACCTCAGCGATCAGGAAGGCACTGTATACTATGGTTCTGTCCACTCCTAACTTGCTGCCTGGATGGGGTCTGCCTTTTGTTGGCACTCTGGTTTGGTGGCACTCTAAAGACAAGTGTGGGATGCCCTGCAATGCAGAGCACTTCTGAACAGCTTGGTTTTTTGTCCAGAAATATTGCTTCTTTCTAGAGGAATCTTGAAACTGTGAACATAATAGGATTCCATGGGCCTATCTAATTCAGTCCATTTTTATAGAGATCTGGAAAATGAACAAGATCCACAAAGCTAAAAATGGTTGCCCAAGTACCCCCAACTAACTTGGGTTTATTAGCTCAGTACTCGATCTCACAAACATTATGTTGCCTGTTTGTCTGACCTTAAAAGTCACAAAAGAAAAAAGAATATGTGTAGGTGATAATTTCAAGTTAAAAATCTTAGGACTGTGCTTTTGGAGTCCCATAAGTGGAAATTAGCTGTCAAACTTGTAGCTGTTCATTCACAGAGGCATGGAGGAATAATAAAATTAATGAAGAAATAGTGACTTGTGCCTAAAGAAGAACAATAGACATATATAAACAGAGGCAGTCTTACACAAATGCTAGCTGTTCCTACTGACTGCTCTCAGATGCTATCAGATCCAAAGAAAACTCCATTTCCCCAAATTCCAAAAGGCAGAAGGGACGAAAAAAGTGTGCACTGGCCTCCAGGCTCCCTCAGCATTACGAGTACTTGTTACACACCTCAAAGTCTATAAATTGTGGTTCTTTTAATTTTAACCTCCTCCTCTAAGCTAAACTCCCTCCAGCTCACAACCTTCCCTCCCCACAGAGACTTATTCTCCTTGTAACCCAGCTCTTTCTCAATATCTCATGCTCTCTCTCTCTCCTCTCTCTCTCACTCACTCTCTGTCTCTGTCTCTCTGTGTGTGTGTGTGTGTGGTGTGTGTCAGTCTTTCTTTATATCTCTCTCTGTCTCTGTCTCTATTTGTCTCTCTGTCTCTCTCCCTTGCTCTTATCAGATCTCTGTCTATGTCCCTACATCTCTTTCTACTCTGTTCCTCTTTCTCTATTGGACAGGTCCAGTCTGCTGTCCATGTTCAGTCCACTTTTTTCTCTTTCTGCTCTGAATTCTTCTCAGATGCCTCTGTTTCTTCCCTCTCTCATAGCTATAATACTAGCTTACCCCTTAACCATACCATGCCATATGCATGGAGCAGTCATGTTGTCAGTTTATACAGGTTGCCTTGTTTCTTTTTATCAATGTTCTAGTGTTTACTTACCAATAGTTTTAAAAGTACAAAACTAATCATAATTATTTTATCAAATTTTAGTCAAATTGGGCAATGGTTTATGTGTTGAATCAGTTGGTTCTCCTTCATGCCATGATGGATATAGTTATCCCGTCACAGTCAGACTAAAGTGGGAATTGGCTCACTCACTATTTACAGTAAGTGACCCGCCATAAACAGCTGTTGTAACTGAAAGAAAGTGTAGCACTACAGCATGTACTTGCATGGAGACCTCAGAAATGTGCCCTTAGGTCTTTGTGTAAGGCTGTAATGACAACAGTGGCAGCTGAGAGTCTTGGCAGCTGTCTGTCCCAGAAGGGGTTCCTGAGGCCTCTAGGAGCAGGGGATTTGTATTTTAATGGTGTTACACAGAGAAAGAACACATTCTATTTAGAAAATTTAGTCTACTAAATTTTCTTAAGTTCTACTAAAATCGTTCTACTCAAAAAACTTTTCAGGACACCTACACAAAGTTTATTTCCACTTCTTAGAAAATTAGTTCATTTCTGCTTTGATGCGATTCCTTTACTCAGGGGAACCTGCCTGAGATACATGAGTTTTTATACTACTACCAAGCATGCCAGAAGTACACCAGATGCATTTTCCTTCCTAGGAAAAGTGAAGTATTCGATTCTAATTTTTCTTCAAAATAGAAATAACTGGGACAGAAGTGGGTAAACATTTACACATACATCCCCCCATAATAAATAAATGTAAATTAGAAATAGTTTCATGGAGTTTCTTCATACTCATAAAAGCAAGAGATTATTATTAGAAAAGAGGACATTAGTAGAAAATATTTGAGTGGATCTTCAAATAATGACTATTACAGTTATGATATGATAAAGACTCTAATGTATAAAATTATATTAATTAGGCAAAATCCCAACTACACATTATTGCTCTTGCAGCAAAATGAAAAAAAAACTTTTAATCCCAAAATATGTCATAAAGGCTTCATCATTTGTCCACTCAAAAAAAGTTATCAAATTAATTTAATAATCATTTTAATAGTTTATATTTACTTTATATATGCAATATTCCAGACTAGTCCCTGTGACATTTATACAGCTGATTTTTTCCAGTTTTCCAAATTTTCTTGAATTGACTATCAGAAACACTTAAAGGAATTCTTGTCTCTTGATATTAAGCACAAGTTGCTATAAAAATAATTATGGCTTTAATTTTCATAGGAAATCAAGTGAAATATTCTGTCATTTCTTAATAGTTTATTTGTAACAATAGCACATGGCTTTTAAAAAAGAAATAAAAACATTCCTTATAAAATTCAATCCATTTCAATTTTCATCTGAAAAGTTACTTCAAATATCTGTTTTGCTTTCCTTTCTGGAAAAGCTACCTTTTGTTGGTTTTTCATGGGAATGCTTGTATGTTGACTTACATATGTCTAATTCACATACAGAGTAGCAATGCCACCTATTATTCAGTTAACAAGAATTGGGTATCAGGCAGGCAAGCTGGTTCAGCAGGTAAAGGTGCTTGTTGGCAAGCCTTGCAAACTCAGGTCAATTCTCAAGTCTCAGGTGGTAGAACTGAACCTTCTCCAGCAAATTGTCCTCTGGCCTCCACAGATGCACAGTGGCAGGTACACAAAATAAATGAATAAAAACATAGATAGATAGATAGATAGATAGATAGATAGATAGATAGATAGATAGATAGATAGATGGATGGATGGATGGATGGATGATGGAGATGGATAGATAGATAGGCATGTAAAAGTTTATATTGGTGTTATACTCATGAAATAAAGATCTTCAAAACCTAATGAGCAGGATGTGGTCATTCTTACATAATATTTTCTTGTGAACTCTGTATAGTCACTTCAAGGTCAAGACTCTAGGTTAACCACTTCCACAGTGAGTGTTATTTTAGAAACTGTTTGAAAGAGTTCTAGCACTCTCACTAGATTCATTTAATTTGTTAAAGTTTAAAGAAATGGATCAATTAATGAATGTGCCCTCATCCTCCTTTGTCGATCACTCTACCTGGTTTATGACTCAACTGATTCACCAGAGAAATTATTCTTCATTCATTCTTTAAGCCTAGGTTTGTAACTTTAGATCTCTGTAGGCCTACATGATTGAGTCTCACTTTACATGCTCAGTTTAGAAATGATTGCACTCTGTGATTTCACCTCCCCATGATAAGCCAGAGCATGTGAGTACAGAGGATTATTATAGAACTAACTCTGTAACCAAAGCATTTGTTTAGGTGGTATTTGAAAGATGAAGCTGAGAACATCTCCTAAATATGGACAGTGTATTCATTCCAAAGGGCCTATGTGAGCTACGAGAAGGATATGTGTCCTCTCAGTATTACTGTTAGCCATCTGGCTCCCACCTCTGTCTTTCTCAGACATCTCTAGTTACAGCTGTATTTGCCTTGGCCAAATAAGTATTTCTGATGCCTACATGGGCCAGAGATATGAAATGACAACCAGGCAATGGCATCTATGCATTGGCTCTGGGACATCTCTCTAATCTAAGCTATCTGTCCCTGTGTTTATTTCCTCTGCCTCCAGTTGTCTTTGCAATTGGGCAATGAGAAGGATTGTATTTCTCTTACTTCCTTCCAGAAAAGGCCTCTTTTTGGTCCAAGATGATAAAAAATGTACACCGTGTCATAACTTACTGGATGAGTGATGCCCTCATAACATCAGGACCAAGGACATACTCATGCAACTGCCATGACCAACACTCCACTAACTACAGACACAGACAAGCAAGTGGAATAAATAACACAGAAGAAAATATCAAATAGATTGTTAAGTTTAAAGATATGTAGACAGTAAAGGCAAAGGCACAGCTCCTGGTAACCTGGCATGATCACATTATTAGAGGAAATGAAATCTATCTCTGTCAAAAAGTAGACTCTCTATTTGAACAACCCTGGCATCCTATAGTCATTGCTCACAGTCCTAGTACTGAGAAGAGACAAGCAAACTGAGAGAAGAAGGCTGACTTCCCGCTTTCTTGCCATGGTTCTGCTATGGCCTAAGCTGTCATCCTGCATTCTTGGCTTTAGCAAAAGCTCATGGTAGGGTCATCTCAGGAGGGTATTTATCAGACTCACTCAGTTGAAAGACGAAGAGAAATAATAATGATGACCCATTTCCTTCCTGACTTTGATCAGTGAGTTTAAAAAGGGATAAGAATTAAAATTGCAAACACATAATAGTTGAGGATTCCGCCCATGGTTTCCTACATGTGTCCTTTGGGAAGCAGAGCTGGAGAGTTAGACCACCTCAAGTGTGTGCTGAAGATGATGCAGTTGTGAACTAGACAGCTGTGTGGACAGGCTACTACTAAGGTAGCTTTGTTCTTGCAGGTCAAGTGTTTCAGGGACTGTGAACAATTTCAGAAGATTCTCTTCGATGATTAAAAATCACCTCTCTCAAGTGTATTATCTCAATTTTCAAAAAAAAATTATCTATACTTACTACTAACAAAAATGAAAACTTAAAAATAATCTAGGATTATGTGACCATTTAGTGGCAACATTTTCAATGTTCAGATGATTAGTTGAGTCACAGTGAGAATTACTTCCAGGTTATTTTAAAATAATTATTAGTACATATGGATGCATTTTATGCTGCTTCTATCAGCATATACATTCTAATTAGTTTGCTTTTTCTATTTAATGATATTACTTCTCGGTGTCTCATGTATCAACCTAGTTTATCCACCTAGTCTTTTGGATAACTAAAGGTAGTAGTAACAGAAGTAATAGGTACTAGGTACGACAGCTAACACTGATGGAGTTCAGGCACTTGTAGTCACTCCATCTTGTGTATTATCTCATACAAAAATTGTCTCTCAGATGTTTTGTCATAATTGGCCATTTTAGTATTGTGACAAATTACAATTTACTTTTGATACAAAGAGCCACTATACCATATGTGTTCATAATTTTTAAATTTGAAAGATTATTTCAAGATACTATTACCTACAACATAACAAAGGAATGTGGATAGTTCTCTGACTAATGTTCAATAAAGTTCCACCTCTACTCCCTCAAATAACGAATTTTAAGTAAAATTTATTGTTTATTCATATTACAGCTACCTGCTATTTATATTAGTTATATATGATATACATTAAAGTTCTTCATGTTGAAGCTTTGTGTGGAAAAGAATAGTATGTAGGGCATTTCTGTCAACAGTTTCTTCCAACCAACATTATACACATGCACTATAGCCTTGTGTACACCAACTAGACGAAGGGGCACAAGTCCTACGAAAACTCTGTGGAGCACACACTCCTGTCAATGTTAGTGAGGTCGAGGTCAACCAAGAAATAAACGTCTATTGTGTTACACCACTCGGATTTCAGAGTTAATTTGTAACTTCATTACAATGTAGTCTACCATGATTAATGTGTGTGGACAGCTTTCCAAGAGTCTGTGTTTTTTTAATACATTTATTAACTTTTGATCACATTTGTGATTATTAATTTGTGCACTGCTTTCTCTTACTGCTGACAATTTTATGGTTAGATTGTTTGATCTTTATTAATTTGTAGTGTTTTCAACTGTTATATATTGAAGGTCTTCCAAATAACCTGTTTTTATATAGAATTTAGTGGTTTTTCATTTATTAAAATTTTTATTGTAATATAGCAAATATACTAGTCCTTTGTTTGTGTGTGTTCCAACATCTTGTCTAAGAAATATTCATCTACCTGGAGCTAAAAAACATAATCTTCAAAAAAAAAACCAAAATCTTCTTTTATTCATTTTTAGAAGTCTTTTAGGTGTTGTTTTAATCTACTTGGTAAAGTATAAAGTAGCAATTTAATTTTGAACATGAAAATTAGTCCTCACATGTTTAGCAGTACTCCTTCTCCCTACAATTTGAAATGTCATTTGTTATGTATCATCAGATTTTCCTGCATCCATTCTAAGTTGTCTTATTTGGTGGCTTCATGTTTCGTGCTAACAGGACAAATCTTGACTATTCTTCATTACTGAATATCATCTAGGCCATTCTGATATTTGGCTTTCACAGTTAAACATTGTCAAGTTTTTAAAAGAATGTTTTTAGACAGGGTCATATGTAGCCCGTACTGCTCTCAAATTTGCTTTGTATCTGAAAATAACTTGAACTTCTGACCCTCCATACCCACCCCTGCCTGTACCTCTCAGGTCCTGAGATGACAAGTGTGTATCACAGTGCCTGGTTTATGTGATACTGGTTATCAAATCCAGGGCCTTGTACTTGCTAACCAGAGCTTCATACCTAACACAAGACATTTTATTTAAAACAGAATAAATGGAAATAGCCTGTGCTATTTTGAAACAGTCTGGTGCCTCCCTGACCAATAATTCCCAGGGAAGTAACCCGAGCCTTGGACTGAAAATTTCATTAGTTTCTACATTGGAATTTTAAGTGAGATTATGGTTACCTTGCAGACATTCTTCCTCTCTCTGTAGACCCTAATAGAGAACTAAACAGACAAATGATTTCATTGCTTTCTGTATTTAATATGAAATTGTATAGTGTTGATATACGTCTTCACATCTACTTATTGTTAGGCTGATGACATTTGCTATAGATATTTCATGTTTGTCTAAATGTCATCTTTTACATCAGTAACGATAGTTAGACAGTTCTGGTTTTTGTTACAAACATTCTCTTAATGATTCTTTAACACTGAATCAAGTCGGCATCTTGGGAATAAAACGGTTCTGAGCTTGGTGCGTTATTCTTATAAAATTTGAAGGCTTTGCATAATTATCCTTCGTTTCTGTCCCTGAAACCTATTAACATTAGAATGATCATTCTTTCAATATTTATCAAAATGTGCTCATAATACTGTCTGTAGTGAGACTTAGGGGTTCCTTTGCTTATATATTAATTCTCCATTTTTGTTAGCATGTTGTCGTTTAAGTAGTGATTGAATTTATTTAGTAGTTGTAAGTATATCCATGTTTCCTACTCTGAATTTACTTTGGTGAATTATAATTTATAGAAAATTTATCTATTTTAATTAATTAAAACAATATAAAACATGTCAGCCAGTTGTGTTTTTTAAACTTTGTATAGATTCCTTGTGAATTTCACATTATGCACCCCAATCCCACTCATCTTCCTGTCTGTTCACATCCACTCACCACCCCTGCAACCTCCCCTCCGCAAAATTAAATAAAATAATGTAGAATAAAAGAAAATCTTGTTCTAGAAGTTGTAATATGTCACAGAGTGCCACACAACATATCCTTGGTCCATACAGTTTTACTTGCAAATGTTCATTGCAATGAGTCATTGGTTTGTTTTGAGATCTCTGGCATCTGTTTCACTATCTATCCTGGAAACTCACTGGGACTCCTCTCAGATATCCTATTGTTGCTCTGTGTCAGAGAGATCTTTTACCTTTGGATCTACATGACCAGCCCTTTTGCATGCTCCAGAAGATCATAGACAGGATAGATGTTAGGGTGGGCCAACTCAAAACCCTGGGAGCCATGTGGGCCAGGGAGATAGCAGAGTTGGTCAGCTCTCCTGCACCTGCACTGCTAGGGAGAGGTCTCCAGCACTGCCCCAGCTAGCTCACTCACTTCTATAGCTGCCAATGGGGCAAGGTCACCTCTCCTGCTGTCAAGTCCTGGGGGCCGACTCACCCAAGCCTTCTCCACCAAGACCTGTTTCTACTGTGCTGTCCAGGGAGGGGCAGAGCCATCACAGCCCAGAGACTCAGGAGGCAGTCCAAGACCAGGGACATTTGCATGACTTTTGGTGGTGGGGCCTGGGATATCTATAGAAGCCCCTGCTGTCATGGGACTACAGACCCAGACATTTACACACACCTCCAACCTCCGCAGCACAGGCCCAGATGTTCCCATGACCTCAGGTGGCAACACAGGCCACACAAATCATCATGTCCCACAATCGCAGCATAACCCTCAGTATTCACAAGATTGCCAATGGCAGCTCAGACCACGCATATTCTATTGGCCTTAGGTGATTACTCAGGCCACAGATATTGACACACTCCAGCTACAACAGGACCACGGACCCAGCCATTGTCCTTGGCAGCAGCCAGGACCAGGACATCACCACTGTCTCCTTATATCTGCCATCCAGTCTCCAGTTCCATCTTTCTCCCCTTGGCTTCACCTTTCCTTCTATCTATACACTTCGTACTCCAACTTCTCCATCTCTCCATCACACATTTGTCCATTTTCGTGGCGCCTGCACCAGATTCTTGGGTGTCTTTCTTCTGGCTTACACGGGCAGTCTTGGCCAGGGTAGGTACTTCTCTAATTGTTTTATAAAGCCACAATTCAACCCTTGTAAATAAAACTTGGGGGCAGGGGCACCAGCAAGATGTCTCAGTGGGAAAGTTACCTATCCCTAGACCTGTGATCTAAATTCAATCTCTGCAACTCACCCAGTGGAAGCAGAGAATATATTCTTGCAATTTATCCTCTCTCCTCCACATACATACGATGATGTACAGTAAAATTAATGTAAAAATTTTAAGGAAAATTTTTACTGCATTTATGTATTTATGTATTTATTTTGTGGGGTAGGATATTGTGTCATAGTGAGCTTATGGAGATCAGAGGACAACTTTTGGGAATTAAATCTCTCTTTTTATCATGTGGACCCAGAGGATCAGACTTAATGGAAAGCAGCTTTCCCATTAAACCATCTTGCCTGCTGGTGTTCTAATTTTTTTTTTGGGGGGGGGGGTTCAAGACAGGGTTTCTCTGTGTAGCCCTGGCTGTCCTGCAACTCACTCTGTAGACCAGACTGGCGTTGAACTCAGAAATCTGCCTGCCTCTGCCTCCCAAGTGCTGGAATTAAAGGCGTGAGCCACCACCTCCCGGCTGTGTTCTAATTTTTTAAAGCTACATCTTACCTTAGTTATAAAATTTCTCATTTATAATATTATACTGTCAGCTAGATGATTAAGGCGGTAGATTACCATCCTAATTTGTTTTTCTTTCTTCTACTCCTTTTCTTTTTTCCTTTTTTCTTTTCTGGTCTTGATTAAAGTCATGAGAATCACCCATTTCTCTCCTCTTTTTTCACAAGTCTATGTTTATGGTGTGTGTTATGTTCATGTGGGGGTGGGTAGTCATGTATGCATGTGCTTGCAGGTGTATATGCAAGGATCAACATGCATGTAACAACCCAGAGATTGATGTCAAGTGTCTTGGTTGTTTCTCATCTTACATATTAATGGAATGTCTCTCACTTGAATCAGAGCTTGCTATTTAGCTATACTTGGTAGGCATCATGTTTCAGTTTTCTTATCTCCACTTCTCACCTGTTGGGACTACAAGGAGGCCACCTTGTCCATTTGGCATTTGTACAAAATAGGGGGATTCCAAACTCCTATCTTCACACTTTCTCGGTGTGTTGGGGTTTTTTTTGTTGTTGTTGTTTTTTGTTTTTTGTTTTGTTTTGTTTTTTGTTTTTGGCTAGTTAACATAAATGAGTCTTTTGAGATGAAGTTTCTCAACTGAGAAAATACCTGCATCAGGTTGGCCTGGAGACAAGTCTGTGGGTTATTTCCTTGGTTCACTGTTGCTGTGGAAGGTCTCAGCACACTGTGGATGGTGCTGTTCCTGGGAAGCTGGTCATAAAAAATATAAGGGAACAAATGGGATAAGCCAGAAAGAGCAAGCCAGTGAGCATCACTCAGTTGACTTGACTGGATTTTCTCTTCTCTGTGTTACCTTTGGGTACAATATCCTGTTGGTATATGTAAACAACTCAGCTGGGTGCTTTGATTCTTCCATAATGCTAAATGTCTCATTACCTTCCTTGGTCCAGGTTTCCCTTACACTCTTTCCAGCTAAGACCAAGGACTAACAAACCAGGGCCTAAACAATGTCTAACAAACACCCTAATAATATCACAGGACTTTGTTTTAAGTAGGTACATATATATATATGTCTTTCCACAGCCTGATCCAAAGGTGAATTTTAAGTCCTAGGCCACAAGCCTTCAAGTATGATTCACTTCACAAACTGTTACCTTCTTTCAACTGTGCCATCAAGGTGTAGAAGAGAGAAAAATCTGTGCAGAGTTCACAAGCACTTTCCTGTCTCTGCACAGAAGTGACATCTGCCCCTTTAGCAATGTTCTAGAAGTCCGTAGCATCCATGTGAGACTGGGAGTTATCATTCTTCTCTATGCCAAGGAAATTAAAGAAGAGTTGCATGATAAAGACCATTGTCATTGACAAAGCTTTCCTTTATGTTCACCAAATACAGTTTTTTCCCATTCCTTATTTCGGGAAAACCCACACTCAGCCCTCCTCCACACACATGAAAGTTAATTTAGAAAGAATGAATCATCCATTACAAGTAGCTCAGACTCTAGCATCCTTGGGTATGAATAAATATTTCTTCTTGGCCAAGACATGGCTGTTCCTTCAATCTAAGAATGTAAAATTAAATTTCCTTCCCCTCCTCTGTACATACAGCCATAATCAGAGGGACAGTGCAAGCAAGCACAGTGATTTCTGCTTACATTCTAGCACATACACTTGCACGGCACAGATGAATGCAGAGCCTTTGGTTAGCCCTAGATCACTTTATATAAAAGAAACCTGTTCTCTGTTTTCTCTGGCCATGGTCCTCACCCTCTGAGAATCTCCTTGTTATTCCCTGAAAGTGTGTAGAGAGGTATGTCTTGCTTAAGCTCTCCAACCTGCCTCCCATTCCTGAAAATTGAGTGACTCAGGGATTCTTCAGTCTCGAATAGCAAAGGCATGTTTAGTCTGGCTGGTGTTTTTGTGTGGTTGTGATGGTGGCTGTGGTTTCAGGGGAGGTTGGTGATAAATCCCCTCAAAGACGTAAGAATGTAATCAAACCTTTCTTCCGTCAGTCAGCCCCAGGGCCTGTTAGAAATCCCAGAGAACTCTCCTCTTTCACCCACCTTCCAAATCTCTTGGAAATTTTCTTAGCATAATTAATTACCCAGATTCTCATTGTAGGAAATTCAGAGAAATGAAGTTCCCAGGCTTTGTGTCTTATCAGTACAAGATATCATAGAACGAAATGAAGTGTTTCAACTAAGTAGGACATGCTAGCTGTTAAACTGATGAGAGCTGCCTTTGTGGGGATGGGGTTGAGCTTGAACTTTTTATATGAATCCCTTCCACTTTTGAGATAATAATAATAATAACATAATTTCCCCCTTCCTTTTTCTTCCTTCAAACCTTCACATATAGCTCTTCTTGCTTTAATACAAATTCATGGCCTCTCTTTAAATTAATTATTGTTACATGTATCCATGTATATGTGTAAGTGTATGTGTATATATGTATATATACATATATATGTGTGTATGTATGTGTGTACACATATATGCATATGTATGTATATGATGTATATTCCTAAATATCTCTGTCTGCATAGTGTTATTTGTATGTATGTTTTCAGGGCTGACCATTTGTTATTGGATAACTAATCGGTAAGCTCCTCCCTTGGGAAGACTATGACTCCTCCTTTAGTTGCCTGAAGTTTTTTGTGTAGTGTTGAGGCCTCTTGGGGGTCTCTACTCATCCACTTTAACAAGTCTCTTGTTGTCCCTGTTCAGTCCATGTTTTGTCTGTCATGTTGGTGAGACTTTATGGGTATAGCTTCTGACATTAAAGAGTCTCCTTTAGGAGGGTTAAATAACAGTAAGGATTTCTAAGACAGTCTCACAGTAAACTCCCTATTCCTCTGGCTCTTACAATCTTTCTGACACCACTTCCTCAGTGGTTGAGTCTTATTTGCAAAAGATATATTGTAGATATATCAGTTAGGACTGGGCTGCACAACTCTGAATTTTGATTGGTTGTGGTTTTCTGTAATGGTCTCCATCTGTTGGAAAGAGAAGTTTTTTGATGAGGTATTAGGAATACACTTATCTGTGTGTATAATGACAAATATTTAGAATGTAGTTAGGCATTAGGCTGGTTTAGTAAAGTGCAAGTTTTAGGTTCTCCTCTAAAATTCATGATTTCACTAACCCTGGATAGTTGGCTAGGTTCCTACTCTTGTTTAGTGGTTATTATTACGATCAAAGAGAGAGCTGTTGGTTACTGTCAAGGGATCATCATATGCCACTACTACACCTTTATGTTTTCCTTGCCATGTTGGTCATTGTTGTGGTATGTAAGTTGTCTGTAGCACTGTTGCTTTCCTCCTTTAGAGGCTTGCATGGCACTTCTGGTACCATAAAAAATCTAGTCCTCTTACAGGAAGAATACATATCAACTATAGTTCAGGGGCCTATGACTAAAGTGCATGATATCTTCAGCAGCAGAGAATTGTCACCTCTCTAGGACAACCAAAGGCAATAGCAATAGCCTTTAACATTTTTTGAGTCTCGTGGACAACTCTGACCAAGAACTTAAAAGAGGGCTTCTCTTGCCTGGTGTTAAAGTTAGCGTATAGTTCTTTTCCACAGTCTTGGCTATGCTCATTACTCTCCTCAGCCAAAAATATTGCTTGCCATATTTTCTTATGTTTGATTTATTTAGTATAAAAATTTTAGTCTTTATATCATGAAAAACTTGGAGAAGTTTTCTTGTATGATCTTTTTGAGGATCTGGTCTATGTCATTGACTTGGGATTCTTTTCCTTCATCTATGCCTATGGTTTGGAGGTTTCTTTTCTCATGGTTTCTACATTTTTCTGCATGTCTCTTTCCAATGTTTTCTTTTTCTTTTTTTTTTTATTGGATATTTTATTTACATTTCAGATGTTCTCCCTTACCCCATTTTCCCCCCTCCCTCCCAGGAAGCCCCTATCCCATCCCCCTTCCCCCCCACCTAGACCCCCCCCCCGCACCTCACCTCCCCACCCTCGAATCCCCCCACGACATCCAGCCTTCATGGGACCAAGGATCTCTTCTCCCACTTATATATAGCTCCTTTGCATATATAGCTGGAGCCATGGGTCCCTCCCTAAGCGCTCCCAGGCTGGTGGTTTAGACCCTGGGAGCTCTGGTTGGTTGGTATTGTTGTTCTTCTCATGGGGTCTCAAATCCTTTCAACTCCTTCAGTCTTCACTCTAACTCCTCTATTGGGAACCCATTGATCAGTTTAATGGTTAGCTGTGAGCATCTGCCTCTGAATATGTCAGACTCTTGCAGACCTCTAAGGAGACAGCTATATCAGGCTCCTGTCAGCATGTACTTCCTGACATCCACATCAATGACTACCTTTGGTGACTGAACATGGGATGGATACCCAGGTGGAATGGTATGCAGATGGCCCCTCCTTTCTAATTATATTCCTTCATTATTTCATCAAGGTCTTCAATTTTTTCTTTGAGTCCTGATATTCTATCTTATGTGTGATTCATTATACTTGTAATGATTTTCATTTGAGTTTTCAAATTGGATTATTGCATTTTTTTGTTTTGTTAATTATTGTATTTATTAACATTTCAAATGTTGTCTCCATCCCCTCTGAAAACTTCCTACCCCATCACCCCTCCCCTTTTCCTCTAAGAGGGTGCTCCTCTATCCACCCACCCACTCACTCCTGCATTGCTCCTCTAGAATGCCCCTTCGCTGGAGTAACAAGCATCCACAGGACAAAGTATCTCCCATCCCACTGAGGCCAGAGAAGACAGTCCACTGCTACATATGTAGTGAGAGTCATAGACTAATTCATGTATACTCTTTGGTTGGTGATTTAGTCCCTGGGAGCTCTGAGGGGTCCGGTTAGTTGATATTGTTCTTAGTCAGGTGCTGGCACAGCCTCTCAGAAGAGAGCTATACCAGGCACTTCTTGGCATCAGCAATAGTGTTGGGGTTTGCTGTCACGGATGGGATGAATCCCAGATTAGGGCGTCTCTGGATGGCCTTTCCTTCAGTTTCTGCTCCATTTTTTTGACCTAATTTCCTTTGGACAGGAACAATTCTGGGTTAAAGATTTTGAGATGGGTGGATGGCCCCATCTCTCAACTGGGGTCCATGTCTATCTATAGGAGGTGATCTCTTCAGGTTCTATCTCCCCTCTAATGGTTATTTTGGTTAATGTCATCCCCATTGGATCCTGGAAGCCTCTTGTACCCCTGGCCTCTGGAACTTTCTAGCACTCCCACCCACCCCCATTCCCCATCCCCCACCACTTGTCTCGTCTGCCTTGACCAGCAATTAAGACAAGACACAGTCGGATCCTTCTCAGTCAGCTTTATTGCAGGAACGACTCTTGACTTATGGACGGGGACGGGACCAGGACGGGATGGGGACGGGGAACAGGCCCCAAGCAGCAGAAATGAGCTGCTTATATAACTGCCCAAGGCGGGCTGGGTGACGTGTTCTCTCAGGATAGGTTAAGCTGCCAATACCTCATTAGCATAAGCCCGCTCAGGAGGGGCACGAGGCCTACGCATACAGAAAGGACTTGTTTACCAGTTTAGCTGAGCTGGCCACACTAGAAGCCAGCTGCCTACATCATCAGGTGCTAGTCATAAGACTTTGCAACCATCCCAGGTGCTATCTTAAACACGGCTGCCTACAACCACTACATATTTCTATTCATTCTTTTGTCTCTCTGGACTTCTCTCTTGTCTCTTCTCATAGTTTATCCTGCCCCCCCATTCCCTCCCCCTCCCCTCTCCAACGAGGTCCCTCCCTCCCACTGCCTTCTGTCATTATTTTGTTCCTCCTTCTAAGTGAGATTGGACAGCCACCCTTTGATCTTCCTTCTTGTTAAGCTTCATATGGTCTATGAGTTGTATCATGGGTATTCAGAGCTTTTGGACTAATATCCACTGATCAGTAAGTACATATCATGTATTTACTTTGGGGTCTGGGTTACCTCATCCAGAATGATATTTTCTAGTTCCATGCATTTGCCTGCAAAAATCGTGAAGTTGTTTTTAATAGCTGAGTATTACTCCATTGTGTAATTGTACCACGTTTTCTGTATCCATTCTTCTGTTGAGGGACATCTGGGTTGAGTCCAGCTTCTGGCTATTATAAATAAGGCTGCTATGAACAAGGTAGAGCACATGTCCTTGTTTTATGTTGGAGAATCTTGGGTATATGCTCAGTAGTGGTATAGCTGAGTCTTGAGGTAGAACTATTTCCAATTTTTCTGAGGAACCACCAGATTGATTTCCAAAGCAGTTGTACCAGCTTGCAATTCCACCAGCAATGGAGGAGTGCTCCTCTTTCTATACATCCCTGCCAGTATCTTCTGTCACTTACGTTTTTGATCTTAGGCATTCTGACAGGTATGAGGTGGAATCTCAGGGTGGTTTTGATTTGCATTTCCCTGATGACTAAGGATGTTGAACATTTCTTTAGGTGCTTCTGTACCATTTGAGATTCTTCAGTTGAGAATTCTTTGTTTAGTTCTGTACTCCATGTTTTAATTAGGTTATTTGATTTTCTAGAATCTAGCTTCTTGAGTTCTTTTTATATTTTGGATATTTGTCTTCTATTGGATGTAGGATTGGTAAAGATTTTTTCCCAATCTTTTGGTTGCTATTCTGATCTGTTGACAGTGTCCTTTGCCTTACAGAAGCTTTTCAGTTTCATGAGTTCCCATTTATCAGTTGTTGATCTTGGAGCCTGAGCTTGATGTTCTGTTCAGGAAATTTTCCCCTGTGCTGATGTGTGCAAGGTTATTTCCCACTTTCTCTTCTACTAGATTCAGTGTATCTGGTTTTATGTGGAGGTCCTTGATCCACTTGGACTTGAGCTTTGTATAAGGAGATAAAAATTGATCACTTTGCATTCTTCTACATTCAGACCTACAATTAGACCAGAACCATTTGTTGAAAATGCTTTCTTTTTCTCCACTGGATGGTTTTGGCTTCTTTGTCAAAGATTAAATGATCATAGGTGTGTGGGTTTATTTCTGGGACTTCAATTCTATTCCATTGATTCTCTGTCTCTGTACCAATATCATGCAGTTTTTTATCATTTTTGCTCTATCATGCAACTTGAGGTCAGGAATGGTGATTCCCCCAGAAGTTCTTTTATTGTTGAGAATAGTTTTCGTTATCCTGGGTTTTTGTTATTCCAAATAATTTTGCAAATTGCTCTTTCTATCTCTGTGAAGAATTGAGTGGGAATTTTGATGGGGATTGCATTGAATCTGTAGATTGGTTTAAAAAGATGGCAATTTTTACTATGTTAATCCATGAACATGGGAGAGCTTTCCATCTTCTCAGAGCTTCTATTTCTCTCTTCAGAGACTTCAAGTTCTTGTCATACAGATATACAGATCTTTCACTTGCCTGGTTAGAATTACACCAAGATATATTATATTATTTGTGACTATTATGAAGGGTGTTGTTTCCATAATTTCTTTCTCAGCCCACTTACCCAGTGTGTAGAGGAAGGCTGCTGATTTGTTTGAGTCCATCCTGTGATGAAGCCTACTTGATATTGATGAATGATCATTTTGATATGCTCTTGGGTTCAGTTTCTGAGAGTTATATTGAGTATTTTTGCATCGAAAGTCATAAGTAAAATTAGTCTGAAGTCCTCTTTTTTATTGGGTCTTTGTGTGGTTTAGGTATAAGCTTAATTGTGGCTTCATAGAATGAATTAGATAGTGTTCTTTCTGTTTCTATTTTGTGGAATAGTTAGAGAAATATTGGTATTAGGTCTTCTTTGAAGGTCTGAGAGAGTTCTGCACTAAAACCATGTGGCCCTGTGCTTTTTTTGGTTGGGGACTTTTAATGACTGCTTCTATTTTCTTAGGGGTTAAGGGACTGGGTTAATATGATCCTGATTTAACTTTGGTACCTAATATCTGTCTAGAAAATCATCCATTTTATCTAGATTTTCCAGTTGTGTTGAGTATATGCTTTTGTAGTAGGATCTGATGATTTTTTTGAATTTCCTCAGTTTCTGTTGTTATGTCTCCCTTTTCATTTCTGATTTTGTTGATTTGGATATGGTCTCTGTACACTTTACTTGGTTTAGCTAGGGGTTTATCTAATTGCTGATTTTCTCAAAGAATCAGCTCTTAGATTTGTTGATCCATTGGATAGTTCTCTTTGTTTCTAATTGGTTGACTTCAGACCTGAGTTTGGTTATTTCCTGCCATCTATACCCTTGGGTGTATTTGCTTCTTTTTGTTCTAGAGCTGTTAAGTTGCTAATGTAGGATCTCTCCAATTTCTTTATGAAGGCACTCAGTGCTATGAGTTTTCCTCTTATCTTTGCTTTGCGTCCCATACGTTTGCATATGTTGTGCCTTCATTTTCTTGATATTCTAGAAAGTCTTTAATTTCTTTATTTCTTCCATGACCAAGGTATCATTGAGTACAGAGTTGTTCAGTTTCCATGAGTATATGGGCTTTCTGTTGTCTTTGTTGTTATTGGAGACCAGCAATAGTCCATAGTGATCTAATAGAATGCATGGAATTTTTTCAATCTTTTCATATCTGTTGAAGATTGTTTTGTGTCCACTCACATGGTCAGTTTTGGAGAAAGTACCATGAGGTGCTGAGAAGAAGGTATATTCTTTTTGGTTTTGGGTGTAATGTTCTATAGATATCTGTTAAATCCATTTGGTTCATAGCTTCTGTTAGTTTCCCTGTTTCTCTGTTTAGTTTCTGTTTCCATGTTCTGTTCATTGATAAAAATGGGGTGTTGAAGTCTCCCACTCTTATTGTGTGAGGTTCAATGTGTGCTTTGAGCTTTAGTAATCTTTGTTTTACAAATGTGGGTGCACTTGCATTTGGGACATAGATGTTCAGAATTGACAGATCATATTGGTGGAATTTTCCTTTGATGAGTATGAAATGTCCTTCCCCCGTCTCGCTTGATAACTTTTGGTTGAAAGGCTATTTTATCAGATATTAGAAAGGCTAGTCCAGTTTGTTTCTTGGTACCATTTGCTTGGAAATTTTTTTCCAGTCATATATAATAGCACATCCTTGTGATCCTAACCCTGAAGTGGTTGAGGCAGGAGGATCATGATTTGGAGGCTAGCCAAGCTATATAAGTAAACACTGTCTTTTAAAATAAAAGGACTCATTTAGTTAACCTTTGTTCTACTACTTTAATAACATAAAGAAAATGGACAGTAAAGAGACACAAACAAGCTTCCTTTCTTAATGTTTTAACTTATTTCCTACCTCTATGAGTATGCTTCAAAAAGATACATTGATACTTTGCACCATTTTATTTTCTGATATATTTTTTACCCATAATTTGTAATTGTCAACATTTTCTGTCCATTCAAGCTTCATAATAGCAGTAATAACCATTCTCATCATTTCTCAGATGCTTTTAGTGCTACATTATTTATTGTTATCAATAGAGTTTGATTAATCCATTTTTAGCAAAACTTTACTAAAAGTGATTCACTAGTTTAAAGATTAAAAACATTGTGTTCTTCAATCAAAGCTAAGTTTATTTTTACTAAAGAGTTATAAAACAATTATACAGCAGCTAGAAAACACAAAAAGCCAGTTGTATACATCCTCCCACGTATAAAATATTATATTTTAATTTTGTCTCTGAGTAGAAGAAAAACAACACCTTGGATGTTTGTTTGTTTTTTTTTTAATTTTACACTACTATATCCAATGAACTACTATATCTAGAATAGAAATCATCTATTTCTGTATATTGGCCCTGGTGGTTTGAATTGCTATGCTTGATCCATAGGAAGTGGCCCTACTGGGAGGTGTGGCCTTGTTGGGGGAAGTGTGTCACTGTGGGGGGCAGACTTTAAGGTCTCATATGCTCTAAGCTACTCCAGTGTAATACACAGTCTCCCCTGGCTGCCTGGGGATCAAGACTTCAAACTCTCAGCTCCTTCTCCAGCACCATATCTGGCTGCATGCTATTATGCTACTTGCCATGATGATAATGGACTGAAACTCTAAAACTGTAAACCAGCCCTAATTAAATGTTTCCCTTATAAGAGTTATATTGACCATGGTGTCTCTTCACAGCAATAAAATTCTAACTAAAACATTGGCTTCTATTTGCATTTCCTGTTTTGCATAGTATATTTTTTGTTTGATTCAGGGTTATGACATTTATTCACCAAAATGGATCAAGAGTTTGTGATAGCAATATATATACCAGAATACAGTTCTTCTCTGTGACAATGTCATTTATTATGCATGAAGTTTTCAGAGAAAAGAATGGAGAGTCAAAATAATATAATGATCATTGAAAAAATACACGTTTGTCACTTGCCACTTCCATGAAATTCGTTGTATAAAAATCATCCTACAGAATTTTTTTCATACTATTTTAAGAAAAATAAAAGTTCAAAACTACTTAGTTTTAATTTCATTTACTTTTCCAATACAGAGCTCAGTAGCAATATGTATCTTTGTTTATACAGCAGTGTGAATTTAAGTGTAAAAAATTAACAATAAACTGAAATCTTTATAGTCTTCCTTTAAAGATAACCTTATTTTTTGAAGGTGACACAATTAGATGGAATGTACACTACCTAAACTATAGTTTATAGTGATTTCTTGGTTCTTAATTCTCTGAGCATATCATAATTTTATCACTTCATCATGCTAAAGACAATATGAAGAAGACAGTCATTGACTGTTCAGCCTGTGTTAAGCCATATCTATTGCATATGTATTACCTAGCCTAAACGGACATCTTTAAATGCTGTAGAAGTTCATATTATACAAAGAATAGCATATTAGTTATTTATAGTGTGTCATCATGAGTCTGGGAAAATTATAAGCAGGGAACCTGGAAAAATTGTCTGATTCTTTACTCTGTTAAATACTCTAAGTTATAGCAACTCAATCAGTTGTCATCTGATACTGATCATTGTGGTCATTTCATGCTGAGTTGTGTGTGATTTTATTTCTTTTATTCTTCATTAATCTACATTAGTTTATTTTTTTATTGTTATTGCATATAATGGTACTTTTTTTGATCCCAGTACTTGGGGCAAAGATGGACAGATCTTTGTGAGTGCAAGTCCAGGCTAGTCAATATAGTGAGTTGAAAGATAGCCCAGGACATGTAGGGCTATATTGTGAGACCCTATCATTTTAAGGGATGTGTGTGTGTGTGTGTGTGTGTGGTGTGTGTGTGTGTAATGGTAGGAAGATCATCTGAAAAACCAAGATAGCACATTGCAAGACTCAGTGACTAAATATTACCACTTTGAGGCTGATGTCCTGGGAGAAAAGCAGAGACACGCACACACAAAGTGGGAGAAGGTCCATGTAGTATATTCAGAAAGTGACTATTGTCCCAAATACATTTGGTAGCCACTGATAAACCTTAAGTAAAAACAACTATGTTTAAACATATGCTTAGAAAGTACAAATCCAATGACTTATTAGAAAAACATGTAGTGTAGGTGATGGAAGTATAAGAGCCAACTAGAAAGTAGTCTGTTGTCCAGATAGTAATTTTTAAAGCCTAGATTGAATGTAGATGAAGAGATAGATTTTGAGAAGCACACGGCTTAGGATTCTTGTGTAGGCAACTCTTTGACTGGAGGCCATGGAATCTAATGATTGGATTCTAGCTATGCTACTTATACTGTAACGTTAAATCAATATTTTGCAAATCAAAATCTTTATTGAGGCTCATGGTTTTGTTAAGTTGGATTGGACCTCAGAAGAGTAGGTAAAAAGAGACATATTTAAGAATCACTGTCATACACAAGTCAAACATCTATGCTGTGAGTTCCTGAACTCTCCTAAAATTTTAATCTTTTTAAGTATTGACATTACACCGTATGCGGAAATTTCCACACCTAACCTTAGGGCCAAAGGCAGTCAAGTGTGGGTACACTAACTGTTTTTTCCAAAATTACCTCAGACTACATAGGAGGAATATATAGAATGTAAGTGAGTTTTATGATTAGTCTTGGGCCTCAGCTGCAAGATTATCATTATGTATTTGAAATAGTTCAAAACATGAAAAAATATAAAATATTTAAGTCCTCTGGTCATAGATATGTAGATATACTTCACTCTACCTATAGGTGTAGCCACATCTGCATCATGCTAAAGACAATATAAAAAAGACAGTCAATTACTGTTCAGCCTATGTTAAGTCAATTAAGGAATCGCATGTATATTACATGGCCAAGGTGGTCAGTTTTTTACATGCTGTAGAAGTTCAGATTGTACAAAGAATATCATGTTAGTTATTTATATTCTAGTGTGACATCATGAATCTGGCGAAAATGACAAGAAGGGAGCCTGTAGAAATTGTCTGACTCTTTATTTGGTTATATACTCTACGTTATAGGCTATAGGAAATGGAAAACTAGTGAATAATTTTAACCAGGGAATAAGATCAGACAACCTGTAGCAACAGAAAACAGGATTTAAAAAGCGAAGTCTAAAGTGATCAATGGGGGGGTGGGGGAGTGGTAGACAAAAAATATGCAACTTGGTTAATGGCAAGAAAGCTTGGAGACATGAATCTTTATATCTGAGCAGGTTGGACCTGCTTCCTCTAGGCGAGAACTAAAAGAAAGGGAATCTAGCGGGAAAGCTAGGGACAGGACACACTCACTTTGGAGACATATGTAGTGTGCAGCATTTTGAGAAAATAAGGGGGAGGAGCTCAGTGATGAATTGCAGTACCCAGCAAATGATCCTTTAAATGAGCACTCACGTCAGAGCCGGGGCTATGTGTGTGTGCCTAACAGCTGGTGCACTGAATGGACCTTGCTAGATATGACAACTGGATGTCCTGAATTGAGCTCAGTTCAAAAAAGATTACAGCCTAGAGTTACTCTAAACCTAAGGATTAAGTCCCACAAGACTTCAGACACCAATCACAATTCCAGGTTGTAACTCACACGCACAGCCAGCTGGCTTACAAGCAGGATTTACACACACTCGTCCTCTCGCCCCAACAATACTGTGTGGCTCAGAACTCTCCCGTGGCACTTCACGTTCCTTCTCCAGTTCAGTACAAAGGAAGCAACCCTGCAGCAGCTGAATGGAAGAAATGCAAAAGCCCCAGAGTTTCCATAGCCTCTCAGCGTGCCACTGGTCACATTGCTTCTTCGGATTTGCAAATCAGAAACTCTTGGAACTGCACTCTCTCCCTTTTTAACTGAGGTCTTACTAAATAATAGTGATTCACTCAACCATTGTGGTTAAACAAAATCTCCAGACTGTTCTCCCCTTTCTAGAGTTTAAAGTCCTCTTCCTTCCCATCACCACACAGTTCTTGTGGTTAGCCTAGGAATTCTTGGATCTGTAAAGAAGATATTATTATTATTATTATTATTATTATTATTATCCTTCCATCAGGTCTGACAGACAACTGAAAACCAGACAGTAAAGGTCATTCCCCAAATATGTCAACAGCTGCCTATTCACACCCTAGAAACCCAGAAGCTTTTACTAACTTCCTTTTGTATATGCTGCTACAGAACGTGACCTTGTTTACACACTCCTTCTGCCAAATACTCAGCTTAGCCAATGACCTTTAAATCCACAGTCCGGCTGCATTGATATTCAGCCAGGGGAACATGTGATTAGTCCAAAGTTAGTTTGACCTGTGTTTAACTCAGATATATTTTTGATCTAAAAAATATAATTCCACATGGAACTATCAAGAATACCTTTGATTTCAGTATTCTGAACTACTTAATCAGCAAAGGAGATGTACTGGCTCATACGTCTGAAATTCTGGAAATACCACGAACTTCTCAACATTTTTCTTTGATTCTGTGTTGACTTCATGTTTGGACAACTTGTCTTCTAATTCCAGGTGGCTGCCAGGGGCTTTCATGGCAATTTACCAGTAATTGAGAACTGAAGACTCTGAAATCTTACTACTTACTGAGAGCTGACTGGTTAGCTTGCCTGTGTTCAGGGTGTTGGCTGAAGGCATAAGACTGCTGGGTCAGATTTGAACAGTTCACTAGTCACAGCAACAGCAAAGACTGGCACTTTATGTGTTGTTTCCTTATACCCAGTAGCCATTCGGAGGAGGCTGGGTAACTCCAGCTGGGACAAGCTGTGTTACAGGAGGCAAAACCCCCACCTGGTGAACCTGAATCTTTCATAACTTGTGTTGAGCATGGACTGACCATCGCTCCCGAGGGAGATGCTATTTTTGTCTTGAAGGCTATTAGGCACAGAAGTCTTTGCTCCTGATTGTTTAAACTCAACTAAAAGGTAGAAAAAGAAATAAAGAAAGGAATATTAAACTGACATGCACACAATAAAAGTGATGGTTTCCTGTCCATGCCAGGAGACTTCAAAGAAGGCCTTGGGAGATTTGTGTGTGAAGCGTATGCTGGTGGAAGTTCAATATATAGTTCCTTAATGTGTTTCTAAATCAGACCAGGCTGTGCTGTGAGTTATTGATCCTTATAACCTAGAGTCTGGCATATTATTATCTTAGCTAGTTGTTGAATGAATAGATAATTTTTCTCTAAATTCATTATCACGTTGTATTTTAATCTTTACTTTTATAAACTTGTTCGTAAATACAATTTTATTTGATTCTCATCTTGAGATGTATACTCAAGAAAAATCTTTAGTTTAACTTTTTTCTGGTTCATGTTAAAATCCTATAGTTTGGGCCTGAAAATGTAGCTTATTCCTTAGAGTGCTTACCTAGCATCCACAAAGGCCTGGGTTTGATTCTCAGCACTACCTAAAACTGGATGTGGTAGTGAATGAAGTTGGGTGGGTAGAGAGGTGGTGGAAATCCTGAAGAAGATGAAAAAGTGGAAAGAATATGCTCAAAAGTCACTGTATGAAAAAATGAATAATAAAAAAAATTTTTAAATAAGGTAAAACTGGAAAAAGATTATCTTTTCTTCCTCAGCTGATTGCTGTATAGACATCCTTGAAGAATTATGACAGAACAAGGCAGCCACTGCCTCCATTTATTCATGCAGCTTGTCTCCCAGTACTGTCATGATAATCTGAACAGCGGAATCTCTGGTTTACCCTAAATGTAGCCACCTGAGCAACTGCTATGGATAGTAGACTGTGTGCACTTCGTTGCTGGTTACTCTTTGTCACCTTGAAACAAACAAGAGTTGGCTGAGAAGAAACAGCCTCAGTTGAGAATTGCCTCCATCAGATTGGCCTCTAGCCATATCTGTGGAGCATTTTATTGATTGATGGTTGGTGTGGGAGAGGCCAGCCCACTGTGGGTGTTGCCACTTCTGGGCAGGTGACTATGGGTTGTAAAACTCAGCAGGTTGAGCGAACCATGAAAATCAGTCAGTAAGCAGCTTTCCCCGTGACATCTACCTCACCTCCTACTTAAGTTCCTGCCCTTGCTCTGTCAGTGATGGACTATGACCAGGACATCTAAGCCAAATAAGCCATTTCTTCCCCAAGTTGCTTTTGGATGTGGTATTTATGACAAAAACAGACCAAACTAGAAATATAGGTTACTTGTTTCACCTCTACAGCCACAGGAGTAGTCATCCCTGGGAAATCCATGCAGGTCCGAATTTGGGGCATTGAGACACAAGAAGGGATATGGGGATTACAGAGGTAACCGACAATTGCCCCCGTCATTAGTAAGAAACATTTGTATTTAGTGGGTATCGGGTTTAGAAGACTGAGTAAGTGTGTAATTTCTGATGATATAGTTTTTTTTTTTTTAACTGAGATTAGTGTTTAGAGTAATTCTATCCAGGAAATGCACCGATGACACCCTACTCTTTCCTTCACCTCATGGATGAAGTAATTACTACAAAGTGCTCTGCGGTCCAGATAATCATTAGTCTGTATTACCTTTAACGGTTTGACTACCACTTAGATCTCCAGCCTCAACTCTTTCCACAACCTCCCACTCTCTTCTATACATGGCTGGTTCAGATTTTCTATTGTCCTCCTATTTGAAGAACTTTTAAATATCCATTTCCAAATAACTATATTCATTTCTTAATACCTGTCATTTTTAAAATAAATATCATTTCTCATATGTTTTGTTCCTCCAGTGATGTGGTACAAGGCATATTATTAGCATAGCTAGTTTGTTGAATGAATGAATAATTTTTCTCTAAATCGATTATCACATTGTATTTCAATCTTCCCTACTAGGGTACAAGCTCCAGAGTATAGAAATCAGGTTGACTTATTTTCTTGTGCATCTTTAGTGACTTACAGGTGCCCAATGGCTAGTGAATGTTTTCCAAAGCTCTAGTAGCAGTGTGACATGGGAGTTACTACCTCTGGAATTAGTGTCCCAGTTCACTTTCTAAGCTGATCACTTATTACCTGCTAACCTTGAACAAGTTCCTTAAACTATCTTACGTTTGTCCTTCTTTATAAACTAGATATTTTAAATGCCTATTACATAGTTACTATTTTTTATTGAATGTGAGGAGGAGTCTAATGTTTAAACGTTATGCCTACTATGCAGTGAATACCTAGCTATTGTTACAACTCCACTCACCTTGGAGTTAGAAGGACAGGTATGTATACTTTTCCTATATCAGCCAGCTCTGCAAGACAATAGCTAGTATTGTTCATTATAGATTAGTTCAAACTTAATCTATTAGCATAAGCATTTAAATTAATTTTCAAATTCAAAGAATTCAGATATTTAAATTTAAATCATCAGAGGATAGGATGGTAACAATGGCATTTCTTCCCAAGTTCTATAGTCATTGTTTTTATGAATTCTTATGAATTCCTACATATCATTTATTATATGCCCAATCTATTTCAGGCAGTAGAGATACATGAATTATCCCAATAATTTTCCCAACAACTTATGAGGGTTAGTTTTTCTTTATTTGCCCTGACTAAGGCACAGATGAGTCCCAGATGAACTGAGAGACTCCCTCACATCATTGACTGCCAAAAAATAATGAAAGGGACAAAACAAATGTTACTTATTTGTAATCAAGCATTCTTTGTAATGTAGGTTATACTATAAACTAGGAAATGACAGAATGTTTTGTCTTCCCTTTGCCAAACTCTGAAGATAAACAACCCAGGTCGTCAATGCCCAGTGGAAATTTCAGGGCCTGGATCTCAAGGTTTCCACCCAGGAGGCCTCCTCCACCAGGAGCTGTACTGCCAGTAAGGCATGTGCCTTATGTGACTTTCTGGCATGTACATTCTCAGTGGACTAGAAGGCATTTCATTGTCAAAAACAAAAAAAATCACTACTTGATAATATACTAATTCTTAGAGAAGCCACAAGCTTTGAGCCGGTGGCTGCCCTCTCTCTGTGTTGTTAGAATACTGGGGGGGTTCTGTTCTTATTCCTCTGTTCTTATTCCTCTCGCCATCTCTATGAATGTTCACTCTCTGAGAACCTGATAGGGAGCCAAGAGACACAGCTTCACTTGCTGACTGAGGAGTTCCCTTCTTTGGAGATCCCTACTCAGGGAAAGCCAGAATTCCTGGCATCCCCACAAAAAAAGAGTTTCTGAATGAGTCAGTATGAAGTGATGTTGGAATTTATTAAGAAGCAGTTTTTAAGGCCAGATGTAATATCCACGCCTTTGACCCCCAGGGCACGGTGGCAGAGTCAGACTGGGCTCCATGAATTCGAGGGATGCCTGATTGACAGAGAGTTCCACGGCGGCAAGAGCTGCATAGTTAGGAGAGTAAGTAAGCTTGGCGATAGAGCAGCAGAGTGAGAACAGAGTTTTAACATAAATTTCCTGCCTGTGTTAATAGTAAAGTGCTCAGGGGAAAGATAGTATAGAGCCAAGTTAAGTGCAGTGTGACCTTCTCAAGAGATAGGTGCGCTTGGGCTGTGGGAGTCACACAGTTAGTTGAGTGCCTGCCTAGCATACAGGAAGTCCTGGGTTCTATCTTCAGCAGCACATATGTCAGGTATGGTGGGTCATGCCTGTGATCTTAGCCCAGAGGAAATAAAGTCGAGGGGATCAAAAGTTGAAGGTCAACTTTGGCTGCATAGTGAGTTCAAGGCTACTCTGGGCTACATGAGAACCTTTCCACAAGACAAAACAAAACAAAACAAAAACAGAGAGCTATACTTAGCAGTAGTCATATAAATGATTTTAGGCTTCTCGAGCTTCGCTTCAGAAGGTTGCTGAAGGACAACAGCTCACGTTCTTCTCTTTCAGTGTGAGAGATGACGGGTCCTGAGGTACACCACATAGCTTTATTAACTGAAAAGATAAAGTCATAGGGCACAAGGATTGCACAGAGGAGTTAACACACAGTGTTTTTCCTATAAAGGGAATTTGTATAGTCCTGCCTGCAAGATTTCCAGAAATTTTCAAAAGACTAGGGAAACAGTAAGTAAGGTACACGCGAAGGCCAGATCTTGACCACAGTTCATTGCTATTTGAAACATTCCTGTTTAAAATATCTGTATGTGAAGGCTTGTACAACCAGCTTGGTTTAGCAAGGCAGCTTTTTATTTAACTTTTTAATCTTAATATATGTTTTAACAAATACCAAAGAAAAAAGAGTTTGCTTCCTGACATCTTAAAACTTTGAGTCAGTTGCATACAAATTCGAACACATTTGTTTTTGTTTTTTTTTAATTCTAAGATCTAATACATAAGACATCTTCTTAAACATCAACTGCTATCTCAACAGGTAACTCAGATTAAGCCTCTCAGCCCTGAGCGTCTGCCTGGTTTCAATGGCTTCTCCCTGCATCTGTTCACTCTCTACACTAGTGAGAATTGATGATTACATGACAAATTGGGATAAATGATGAAAAGGTATAAGAACAAAAATTTGTATTAGTAATAGAATCAAAATTGGTTAAAGTATTATATCTACTTAGCCTACGTGGGTCAAACCATTGCTTTTTGCTTCAGATTTTTCTACAGGGAAGCCTGGGAATCAGGGAGTTGAACAAATAACTCTGTAGAGTAGAAAGCCAACATCTGTCAACATTGATGGATGTCCTCACTCCACTCCACTGGCCACTTAGCTGTGAGCAGCTCTGAGAGATGGGACTTCCGGAATCCACACCCAGCACAGATAGTGCCCTATAAGCCAAGCAGAGGGCAGAAGAGCTTTTCTGATTTGCAGTCCTTCCTTAATATACTACAAATTCAGATTCTTCTCGTTTTTCTGCTATCACTACCTCATAAACAAAGTTTTTTGCTATTTTTGTTTTTGGTTAATAAACAAAGGAGTGTGTTTTACAGTGGGATTCTCATACATACTTTTGAGTCTACGCTGACAGATTTTAAATCCAATATGAACAAAACTAAGACAAAAAACTTTGCACATAAAACTAATATGCTTTATGATAAGATCTGCTTATAAAAATTTCAGCATTTCTCAAAGGAAAGCAGGTGATAAGCTTTGCTTTGCTTGGTGGTCATTTATTCATTCTCTATACAAATATTTATAGGCCACCTGCTGTTTGCTGGGTACTGTTCTAAAAGGCAGAGCTGTACCAGTTACAAACAGAGCAATACTTCTGCTGTACTTGTACTGTACAAACAGAGATGAGAAGGTAGTTAAAGCAAACCCTGGGTGGAGCGGCTCCTAAGGGAGCACATTGTGAAGCTGTAATTCACTGGATTGTTTTCAAGATGATTTTAATTGAAAAAAAAGTATAAGCTTTCTATGAGTAATTTTTCAACAAAGTGAAATTGGTTTTATACTAAGTTCTGGAAACTACCATTTCAGGATACAGACACTCTGTTGTTCAGTTACTTGGGATTCTTAGATACAGGTATGAGTACAACCTTTAGAAAAATAATTTGTTTACACTAACACATAACAGCTTGCTGAATTATTGTTATGAATTTCAGTCCAGGTGAATATGCATTTTGACTTTCCTGAGAATATATTTGCAATCATTGGAAAACATCCTTCTTTTAGTTAGGGATTTACTGCTATGAATAGACACGATGACCAAGGCAATTCTTATAAGTATAACATTTAATTGGGGCTGGCTTACAGGTTCAGAGGTTCAGTCCATTATCATCAAGGCAGGAACATGGCAGCATCCAGGCAGGCATGGTGCAGGCATTAGCTGAGAGTTCTACATCTTCATCTGAAGACTGCTAGCCGAATATTGGCTTCCAGTCAGCTAGGTGAGGGTCTTAAGCCCACACTCACAGTGACACACCTACTCCAACAGGGCCACACCTCCTAATAGTGCCATTCCCTGGGCCAAGCATATACAAATTATCACAATTCTGTATCTCCACAAAAGAAAAGGGAAGACTGGTATCCCATGCAGAGCACAGGTTCCTGTTCCTTCTTCTGTCCTTCCGAAGCTCTCATTGCTTGCAACACTCGTGTGCTATTACGTTGTCCCCCCAGGCCAGGGGCTCACTGTCACTGACACATTCACGCCAGGGTAATATATATTAAGTGTGAGCATTCTCGGCTCTTTTGGTTTTGATCATGGCTGTATTTGGTTTACAATTATTTTAATTTTTCTTTTCAATAATAAAACATTTTTAAGTTTTCACTCTATTAATAAACAAAAATAAAGCAAGTCCATCTTGTCTTGAGGTTACATTCCTGAGGATTTTGTGGGTGTTAGAAAGATAAAGAAAGGGAAGGTCTAAGCACAGATTACAATCAGGGAGAACAGGAGGAGACAGCAGGAGAAAAGGGAGGAAAAGGAAGAGCCTTACTGTGGGTGGTAGTACCATTTCCCAGAATGCCATTTCTAAGCTGGAGAGCACACTTGTCCCCCAAGCCCAGTGGCCTGGGGCTGTTCACTAGAGCTCAGATTTATAAAAAGCAAACAAACAAAACAAATTGGGTGGTGGCTCGAGTAATCTTATAATGCTTGTAATTTCAGCACTCTGGATCCCTGGGGCTTGATAGCTGGACATACAGCCTTACCTGGCTGGTGAGTTTCAGGCCAGTGAGAGACCCTGGCTCAAATAAACAATAAATGAATAATTAAAGAAATAAATAGGAATGGCTCCAGAGGAACAACACCTGACGTTGGCCTCTGGGCCCTGCACACACCATCACATATACTGCCATGCGCACATACACACAACACACACATGCACACACAACACACACAAAGGGGGAGGGACAGAGAGAGAGAGAGAGAGAGAGAGAGAGAGAGAGAGAGGTCATTTCTTCTTCCGATGCTAACATTCAACCTGTAACCAACCATGTAGAGAATCAAGAAGCCCAGAGTTTGAGGCTGGAGCTGTAGCAGTTCTGACCCTCACTTGGCAGAACAAAAAATTCCAACTCTCTCTGCCCAGGTTTCCTTGCCCTTGAAATGGTAGTAATTGCTGCCTTCATTACTGTCAAATTGAGCAGGTGAATTTGTGTAAAGTTCTTGGCAACACAGCTGGCAAACGGAGCGCAGATCAAGTGTTCAATAGCACCTGCACAAACAGTAGCAGCATGTAACAGACTGTTTTCTGTTTACATTCTCAGGGGACAATTATTTTTGTTTCTGTTTCTATAACACTTTAGATGCTCAAGGAGTTCGAGTGCTATAATTAGACTTACTGTATGCCTGCAAAGACATGCGTGGAATGTACTCTTTTTTTAAGTTCCTGGGATTGTTGATGTACACATAACTGATCTTTATCTCAAACAGCCAGTGGCCAAATTCTTACAACAAAGTGTTTCTCACAGATGTTTTACACTTTTCAGTTTTTACCTTCAAGTTCAAATGTTGGTGACTGACGCATGCGCACAAACACACACACATACACAGGGCAGTGTGGTGGAGTAGTAAGTATTAGCCAGAAGCCATTAAAAAGAAAACACACCCTAGTCGGCCTTGGTTTCAGGAGGTGTTTGTTGGGAGCCGACTCTTAGCCAAAAGTGGCTATCATCTTTACAGCCATTTCGAGCCATATACCCTGACAAGAGACTTGTTTCAACATCCCGAAACAGCTGAGCACACTCTGATAAACATCTTGTTTTGCTGTTTAGTGCCGCCAGCAGCTAGGAGCATGTGGTCTCCACGCTGCTAGGAGCATGATGTAGTGCCTTCAGCTGAGCTTGCCCATGAGGACAAGTCACATGGTAAAGGGTATAAACACCCAGGATTTCCTTTCAATTAAAGAGACTTGATTAGACCCTTTGTCTTGTCTCCATCCTTTGCATCTCTCGCTCCTCCATCCCCACTCTCTCTCTTGCTAGACCATGACCCGCAGACCGGAGCAGCAGAACGTCCGTTACAAAGGCGCTGGACTGGGCAGTTATAGGTGTTTGAGAGGCCGGTGCTGGCTGGGTGACTGTCCATGTAAAATCAAGCACAAAGAAAGTCTTCGAAGCAGGGAACAGATCCCAGTCCTACAAGCACAGTTGATTCAAATGTCTGGATTTTTTTTCTACAATTGTGATTTTTTTTTCAATACTTTTTTAGGAAAAAAGAAATATTGGAACTCTTCCCATCGCAAACTCAGAGAGCTTAGGGTATTTTATCTTATGCATGAGCTTGAGTTCAGATTTCTCTGGGGAATCTAGCATGCCTGGTGTTCATCTGAGACATATGTCACCCATGCTTGTGGAGGTTTTAAAAGGTCATGTTTTCTCTAGATGTTATCCAGCTTAGACATTGATGAGACCGTACTCTGCAGAGTGGAAGAATATTTCAAGTTGAGACAGTGATACAAGCCTGAATTTCCATATAACTGGAACACTTAGACAAGAGGATCACTTGATCCCAGAAATTAGAAGGCAGCCTGGGCAGCGGTTAGACCTGAAGAAGACTGCACAGGAAAGCATCCACAGTCTCCTGGTGTTTTGCTCATGGGTGACATTGTACTTCTGGCCTCTTTTCGGCGTTGGCTTTTGTCTTTCAGCCATCACTGAGAAAACCTGCAACCCTTTAGAGAAAGGAGAGGTTTATCTTGAAGAACAGTTTGGGGAGTTCAGTCCGTGGCCACGGAGCCATTCCTTCTCAGCATGTAATGAAAGTAGTGCATGGTGGAGCAAGAGATCAATGTCCCACAATCCCCTAGGAGGCTATTCCTCCAGTGACCTAATACGTCATACTAGGTGCCACCTGGTAGAGATTCCACCACATTCCATAGAGGCACATAGCCAAGCCTCTGTGAATGAGACTTCGGGGGATAATTCCTGATCCCAGCTCTAGCATAGCCTTTCCCTGCCAACATTTTCCATTTGTTTCTTCATTCATTCTCCCCAGGTTACCAATCTGATACACCATCATCACCCCTCAGTGACTGTTCTAAGCAAGGATCAACATGAGAAGGATTGTGTTAGAATAACAGGAAGGGTGTGGCATACAGACCATCTGAAAGTTTCCCTAGGAAACGTCAGTGCCTCCTGCTGCCTCCGCCTTTTAACAAAAACATAGTTTTACATATATTTTAAGTTCTAAGCTTAATTTGCTATTTTTCCAGGATCGTTAACAATTTTTTACTTGATTTTTTAGATCCCCAAATCCAAGAGAAAAATATCTACTTGACCTTTCAGGACTCTAGATCCAGAGCTATGTGAAGGTATCCTTCAGATCAGCCTGCAACTAAAACTTAAGAAGAATCCAGCTGCTTTCCTCATGGTGTCTCGAATCCTCTCAACTCCTTCAGCCTTCACTCTATCTTCTCCATTGGGAACCCCGTGATCAGTTTAATGGTTAGCTGTGGGCTTCTGCCTCTGAGTATGTCGGACTCTTGCAGACTTCTAAGGAGACAGCTATATCAGGCTCCTGTCAGCATGTACATCCTGACATCCACATCAACCTCTACCTTTGGTGACTGCATATAGGATGGATATCCAGGTGGAATGGTCTGTCTCTTCTTCAGTTTCTGTCCTGCACTGTGTCTCCATATCTGCACCCTTGAGTATTTTGTTACTCCTTCTAAGAAGGACTGAAGCCCCCCCTACTTGGTCATCATTCTTCATGAGCTTTTTGTGGTCTGTGAGTTGTATCTTGGGTATTTCAGGCTTCTGGGCTAAAATCCAATAATCAGTGAGTGAATACCATGTATGTTCTTTTGTGATTGGGTTACTTCACTCAGGATGATATTTTCTAGTTCCATCCATTTATATATGAATTTATCAAATTCATTGTTTTTAATAGCTGAGTAAAAAGCAACAATCCCAACCAACCAGAGCCCCCAGGGTCTAAACCACAAGCCTGGGAGCGCTTAGGGAGGGACCCATGGCTCCAGCTATATATGCAAGGGAGCTATATATAAGTGGGAGAAGAGATCCTTGGTCCCATGAAGACTGGACGTCGTGGGGGAGGGATACTCGAGGGTGGGGAGGTGAGGTACGGGGGAGGGTGGAAGGGGGTACACCAACGTGGAGATAGGAGGGGGGGAAGGGATAGTGAGTTCCTGGGAGGGAGGGGGGAAATGGGGTAAGGAGAGAACATCTGAAATGTATAAAAAATTTACAATAAAAAAAAAAAAGCTGGAAACAGCTAAGAAAAAAAAAAAAAAAAAAAAAAAAAAAAAGAAGAAGAATCCTGCTTGGATAATATGACTTCAGTAGAAAATGTTGATGGTGCCAAGATGATGCCCAGATTCACAAGTTTCTTTTACCTTCATTGTACAAATTTAGTCATGTGCTCTGTGAAATCTACCCATTTGTCAAGCTATTCTAATGAACATTACATATTCTAATGACTAGGGTCAACAGCATTGGTATAAAGGAGGGAAAGTATTTAAATATTTTCAAGCCATTGTATATAGTGAGAGTGTTCTAATAACTATAATGTATAAGAGACTGAGGGTTATTTTTTTTTATTTAAAAGCATTTCATTAATAAGGCTATCCTGAGCTTACAGTTTAAAGTTGAAGTATTCATTTTGAATTTTCTAAAAAAAAAAAAAATGCTCAGGAAAATACTAGGTACAAATCAAAGCAGAAATCATACTCATTGCTAAAACCAACTTCAACACATTGTGAGACTGTTTAGGGCCTATGGAATTATTCATTATACCTGAAATTTTTTCTCTGATATGCTAGAAGGAAATGCTACACGTTATTTACTAGTATATGAATTTGGGCATAAAGAAGATGCTTAGCTGGTAAGGCACTTGCTGTGCAAATGTCAAGACTTGAGTGTGGATCCTTCACTCTTGTATGAAGCTGGGCACAGTAGTATGTTCCTGTAACTACGGCCTGAGAAGTAGAAACAGGCAAAGTCTAGGATTCAACAGCCTGTCAGCTTAGCCAAATTGTAAGCCCCAGACCAAGGAGAGACCTTAACTCAAAAAACAAGGTTGTTTGTTCCTGAAGAATGACAACCAGGTTGTATTCTTTGGCTTCAACGTGCACACACAAATATGCACATATACATGCACACACACAGAAAAGAATTATCCTTTGTGACAATTTATAATGTACTTCTAAATGAAGAAAAATCTGTGTAAGTATTAGCCATCCTAGAGATTGAAAATGTTCAAATATTAAATAGATAGCATGGACTTAGGGAGATTTTGCCTTGGGTTGCTTTAAAGAAAAGCTACACTTTGAACCGAATCTTGAAAGATAATGATAATCTTAATAGAAAGGAAAAGACCAGGATACTTTGAATAGGTCCAGTTATGGAGGATGCTGGAGTGAATATAAAACCAGACAAAGCTGGAAGAAAGAAAGAGGCTGGGTTGGCTAGGAGCTTGACTTCTGTATTCTCCATTCACTAAACTGATCCTCTCTGGCTCCAGGAACTGCTCTACAGCAGATGTTGCTGTAACTGCACAAAGCTCATCAGACCCCTGTTGTTTTAAACCTGACATTCTATCTGAGAAAACAATGAAGAGACACAGGGAAAATAGTCCCTGAGAAAGGGGATTTCCACATTCCAAGCATCAAGAAATTACAGCAGGTTAACAAAAGACTTACTCAACATCAGTTTAGTATAAGGGAAGCTTTAGTCTAGTCAGAAGGCCTGGGCTCAAACACAAGGAGGGAAATGAGTCCATGAGGATCAGGAGACCAGATTCTAATAGACATCCTACCTGATGCAGAGGAGATGGGACATGAGAAGCTAATCTTCACTCTACAGGTAGAAATCAGCAGAATATGAGCAAGATAGAGGTGTGATAGGTGCCATGGAGAATTGATGTGTTAAGAAACAACCTGCCCACCACAAGAAAACCCTGGACCCACAGGCACTCAAGGAGACTGAACCAACAATCACGGAATCTACATGGATCTGACCTAGGCCCTCTGCATAGAGGTTACGGTTATGTAGTTTGGTCTTCGTGTAGAACACTTGACAGTAATAGCCAGGACTGTCGCTGACTCTTTTGCCTGCTTTTGGGACCCTTTTCCTTCTAAAGGGTTGCCTTGTCCAGCCTTACTATGAGGGGAGGTGCCTAGTCTTACTGCAACTTGATATACTATGTTTGGTTGATATCCTTGGGAGGCCTGACCTTTTCTAAAGGGAAAGGAGGAGAAGTGGATAGAGGTGGAGGGAAAGGGATGTTGGGGGAGAGATTCAGAGGGGAAGAAGGAGGGAAAACCTTGGTCAAAATGTAAAATATGAGAGAAGAATGGATTTAAATTTTGATTTAAAAAGTTAAAAAACAATAGAAAGAAACAGTCTTCTATCAGTGTGCAGGTTAGAGTGGAAGAAGCCAATTTTCAAAGCAATTACAATTTTGCCATGATAAATATTAATCCTTACTAAGATCTAATCTTGTGCCATTTGTAGAAACGCTTAAGTCTAATATTTGGGGAGACAATAAAAAGAAAGGTGAATAAACATTCAGTGATTGCTTTCCAAGACACATTTGATAGATTCCTATTGTATACTAGACACTGTGAGATAGGCTGCTACTAAAAAATCATGCAGTGGTGCTCACCTTTAATCCCAGCACCCAGGAAGCATTGTCAAGCAGATCCCTATGAGTTCAAGGACAGGCTGGCCTTTGTAGCAATTCCAGGCCAGTTGGAGCTACACAATGACACCCTGTTTCAAAAACTGAAACAACAAAAACATTCAAGTACTCCTCTTAAGAATTTTTTTTTTTTATTCAGAATTTTATTGTAGTGAATGAGGCAGAGGAAGGCCCACACAATGCAGAAGAACAAGGGCTAAAGAAGACTTTTATTGTTTTCTCTTCTTTTTAGATTATTTAATTTATTTCATGTGTGGATTTTGCCTATGTGGCCCAAGGAGGTCAGAGATGGTCATTGGATGAATCCCTTGAAACTGGAGTTAAGATGATTTTGAGCCACCAAATAGGTGCTGGGAACTGAATCCAGGTCCTCTACAAGAACAAGTATTCTTAACCACTTAGCCATCTCCCTGCCCCACTGAAAAAATTTTGAATTAAGCCTGGTAGGATAAGTAGTTTCATTGAGCAGATAGAGATAAGAGTGTCTTTGTAGACCATATATGAGGACATGCAGGGCATGAGGATAACTTCCAAAGCAGCTGTGGATTCCTATTATCTGCAGTTAGAATATAAAGGGTATGGTAATTTTTTATCACTGTACAACATACCTGAGAGAAATCAACTTTTAAAGAGAAAATTGTACATATTAGTTGAATCCTAGCACTGAAGAAGTAGGTCTCTGTGAGATCTGAGCCAGGTTGGTCTACACAGAGAGTTCCAGACAAGCCAAGGCTACATAATGAGACCTTGTCTCAATAAAAATTAATTAATAATTAATTAGGGCTGTAGAGTTGACTCAGAGATTGGGAGTACTCACTGCTTTTTCAGAGGATCTAAGCTCTATTTCATGCACCAACAGGATAGCTAACAATCCCCTGTTACTAGAGTTCCAGAAGATCCAAGACCCTCTTTTGGCCTCTATGAACTGCTATACACATATTAGTCATGTACACACACTTAGGCAAACACATAAGGTCCTACAAATTAATTAACTAGTTAAATCTAAAAAACAATGCTTAGTGACACAATCATTTCATCCAGTGAAAGAACTGGCTAACCTTTCTAGAAGATCACCTAAAAGACCACATATAGCAAAAGTATTTCTAAGAACCAAGAACATAGCTGGACATACAGTAATACTTTACCTCAAATTATACTACAGGACTATAGTGACAAAGTCAACATGGCGGTGACATGCAAAATAAAGATAGTTAGGCCAATGGAATAGACTATTTTAGGCCAATGGAATAGAATATATCTGCAAATAAACTGCCAAAGCTACCACCACCTAATTTTTGACACAGGAAGCAAAAACATGAAATGATGAATCCTGTTTGGCTATGTGGAAAGGACAGTATAACATGGTTTCCTGCCCCTGGAACAGAGACAGCAGGGCATGTGCCTCCACAAATGTTTACCTTCAGGACAGACCTTAAGGCTTTTGGAAAGAACTCTGAAGACATGAGCTCAAAACTATGTAATTTTTCAACTACGTAAAATAAAAGGATGCCATTTGAATTGTATAAGAAGTTTCATAGATCTAAAAGAACACAGCAAGCTGTACTATGAGCCAGCTTATCAGAAAGATACTAAGGAAGGAGATAAAGAGATTTAGGGAGTAGTGATCTCAGGGCAAAATCCCACTAAGTTTTTTGGTTTTGCTTACAAAGGCAAGAAGATTCCTGAGTTCAAGCTTAGCCTAGGACAGAGGGAGTTTAGGTATAGGCCCAGTCATGGTAGGAATGGTAATTTTAGGGCAAGGTCCCACCCAACTAGTTTATGGTCTGTGCTTAACAAAGGCGGGAAGATCTCTAAATTCTTTTGCATTGTTAAAGTGTAAAATGTACTTGTCCTTTTCCTAAAAGTCCAGGGCTAAGGGCAATGAATGCTGATTTGTTTGATAGTTAAAAGGGAACCTAGAGTAAATGAATACATTGATATGTAAATGAAAGACTGGGATTTTGGTCTGCAAGAGATGAGTTAGCAGGTTTTTTTGTTTGGTTGGTTGCTTTTTTTTTTTTTGTTCCTTTGTTTGTTTTTTAGAATTTTTTTCTAGGGAGAACTGAGCTGTCTGAAGATCTCTAGAGAGGGAACACAGCTTTTTAAATTTTCTCATAGCTCTTTTAAGGTCAAAAATCCTAAAAATTGCTTGGAAAGCTAACACGGAACTTTTAGAATGTTTTCTAGCAGCTATATAGAGAGAACTGCTTTGAGAGCTAACATAGATCTTTTAGAATTTTTTCTGACTTTCTGATTTTGATCAGAAAATTCCAAGAATTTTAGAATTTTTCTAACAGAATTTCTGACTTTGTCATGAAATCCAAGAATTTTCTTCTAGCAGCTTTTCTGACTTTTATCATTAACCCATGAGTTATCCAGAAAGCGTTAGAAATTTTTTCTAGCAAAAGAGAGCTGTCTAAAGCAGAGACAGCTATCTCTCTCTCGAGAGGGCTGTCTCTAGCAAAAAGCTGTCTCGAGCAGACTACAGAGCCAAGTGCTACCTACAAAGAGCTGTCTAGAGAGCCATCTTGAACAGAACACAGGCCATCAGCTTGGACCCACTATTTGACTTTGAGTCATTTATTTTGCCACTCTCAAACACCTGTTCTCTCATGAAACCCTCTCCAAGCTGAGGCTGGTCCTTGGCAATGCAATAAATTAAAGATAGCTAACCTAACAAATGGTCCTAACAAAACCGAATTCCACTCACTACAGAAGTTACATTACACAAAATACATTCAAAATTAATGACAGGTCTTAATATAGAATCTGAAACATGGAAACTACTGCAGGAAAATGTAAGGTATTCTTTCAAGACATTGAGATAGACAAGAATTTTCTGTACATAGGACCTCAATAAGGAAAGAATTGTAGAAAATACTAAGGAAATAAAAGTGCCAGTTAACAAAATAATTAATGAAACAAGCAGGCATTCTAGAAAAGAAGACAACACAAATTGGTTAACAACTACTGTAAAAACTGTCCAACAACCTTAGTCATCAAAAAATGCAAGTTAAACCTACTTTGAGATGCTTCCTCACCCAGTCAGGTGGCTGTCATCAAGAAATCTCAGTAGCCGGGCGGTGGTGGCACACGCCTTTAATCCCAGCACTTGGGAGGCAGAGGCAGGTGGATTTCTGAGTTCGAGGCCAGCCTGGTCTACAGAGTTAGTTCCAGGACAGCCTGGGCTACACAGAGAAACTCTGTCTCGAAAAAAAAAAAAAAAAATTGGCTCAGAGGGGAAGAACATTGGCTGCTCTTCCACAGGACCTAGAGTTGAGTCCTAAAACCTACATAGTGACTTATTGCTGTCTGCAACTCCAGTTCCAGTTGATGCCCTCTTCTGCCTTCTGCATGCACATGGTGCAGAGACACACACAGACAAAACACCTACACATGGAGAATAAAATATAAAAACTAAAAACAAAACAAAGTATTTTTAAAAAGGAAATTTAGCAGCAAATCTTAGAAAGGACATGGGAAAAAACGAACCCTATTTACCTCTAGTTGGGATACAAACTAATATATCCATTTTTGAAATTAGTTTGGAGGTTCCTCAACAATTTAAAGTTGAGCTGTCAAATGACCAGGTGATTTCACTTGTGGATGTATATGCAGTTAACTTCATATCTGCCAGAGAGATATTGACACCTTCATGTTCATTGCTGCTCTGGTTAAGAAGACAGTAACGAAACAGAACCAAGGCAGATGACCACTAGCAGGTGAATGAAATGAAAATGCAGCACCTACACAAAATAGACTATTACTCAACTGGAAGGAATGAAATTTGAAGGAAAATGAATGGATACAGAAAGTAAACTATTAAGTGAGAAAGATACATAAAATTCAGATAGAAAAAAATACATTCTCCCCTATACACGGAGCCTAGCCTATAATATACACATTTATATTTGTAAACAGGCATAAGTGCGGGTAAAGCACACATGTGTCATGAAAAAGAGTTGAAAGCAAACTGTTCTAGCTTCAGTTTTCTCATGTATTCTTTCTTCTTATTGATCAAATGCAAAAAGTGCAATTATAATGAGTATAAAACATTGAGCCACACTTTGGCTCACAATGGCCATTTTAATTTTCACTCAGCTAGGGGCAAGTGTTTGGTAGATTGACTACTTTATCCTAGTTTTGTAGGTTCATTACAATAAAGTGATTTTTAATTTAAAAGATGGCTAGATAATAGAGACATTAACATGAAAAATAATTATTTTGTAATAAAGACATGTTACTAAAATTCAAAGAAGAATGACTAGTACAGTTTTTATTTTGTTATTTATTTTGTGTGTATGAGAGTTTTCCTTCACATATATCTGTGTACCACAAACATGCCTATTGCCAGCAGAGGCCAGAAGAAAGTGTTGGATTTCCTGGGACTAGAGTTACAGAAAGTTGTGAGCCATGATGTGGGTACTAGGACTAGGTCCCAAGTCCTCTGGAGGAGCAACAGATACACTTCACTGTTGCCCTAGAATAGCACAGTTCTACTGGAGCATGCCTGACTAGCACCACACATGAACTCAGCTCTTTCAGAGGCACTGACAGATGTGATGAGGTTATTGGACTGTTAGTTAACTCTTCTAATACAAAGTAGGGTCATCCCAGTACTTACTAAACATGTCATTCTTACTCTCTTAAAAACATAGTGATAGGAGCAAACAGATGCAGTTACCACAGGGACTAGACTGAAGGTGTTAACTACTGTGTTAAAACAAACAAACAAAAGACATTTCAAACCCTAACAAGCCACACTCGCTTGAAGATCCCTGAAATCCCAGCATTGTAAGCATTGGTAACTGCAGAGGCAGATGTCTTTGTTACATTGGAGGAGAGTTTGTCCCTACTCAGAGTGTAACAGGGCACAGTAACAGAGAGAAAGGGCAGGTACTCCTGAAAGGTGACTCTTCTGGGAGAGGGAGAAAGGCTCTTTGTCTTTTCACCCTGGAGGGATTCCAGTGTGAAGCTTCTTGGACTATAATCAAATGTTACTGGGTGATCAGTATTCCAGGGGACACAGAATCAGAAAGAGAAGCTGCAGAGTGCTGGGAGTGATGAAAACACACACACACACACACACACACACACACACACTCCTGAGACCACTGCTCATAAGCACAGGATTGGCCTCTGTTCCGCAGGATTAAAGTGAGCAGTGTGGCTTAGAAAAATGTCCTTAGTTTCAACATAAGCCTGTGATTTCCTTCCGATAGCAGACATCTGAAGACACTGAACAAATAATAAAAGTTTTGTCCTTGGCACTTAAATAAAGATGTCAAATCATACAGAGCAAATTAATGGGAAAAATCTGTGGTGATAACATGGTAAATAATGGTACTGAAACACCCTTACATAACCCATAAAAATATACATCATACCTTGTTCCTTTTACTTTCTTAACACTGTTTCATCATGCTAGCTGTCTTCTGGTGCTTTGTGGGTACTTGAAAACTCTCTGGTTTGCGTTCTTTCTTCTCCTAGGGCCATATTCCTTCCTTTACCTCTCCATCCTGTCTCCTTTCTCGGGCACCTAAAGCTCTTGCAGCTTGCTAGTCCTCTTGGGATGAATTCTGCGTCACAGAACACTTTCAGGTCAGTGTCTTGGACCTCTCTGCACAAATCCAGATCTCCAGTGCTGGGACCACTCCACCTTAGCATTTACTATATACCCACCATGCCCAGAGTTGGCTTTCATATTACCAGTTCCCAGAAGCCTACTGCATTTTCTTTGAGATGTCTCCAACATCCTTTTCCCATTTTCACCTTGTGATCTCAGACGTAACTCAGACCTCATCATCCTTGCAGCTAGATGATTACTAATTTCCTTTCATTGGTCTGCTCCATTTACTTTCTCCACATGAATGTTCCATGTGTTTGTCTTTTATTCCCCGCTCTACACAGTGTTTCCAGGTCTCTGTGTGGATCTTCTCAGTGCCGTCATTGCCTCGACTCATCAGCGACTCTACCTAGCAAACATGTATTCTATTTCCTCAGAAAGTAACCCCTTCCCTGCCCTTTAGCCCTGCTATACTTCCATAACCAGCCAATTCCAGACTGTACTTTCCCATTCCCTCTACCTCTGCGGGCCCTGAAATTTAAGCATCTCACTCTGAAGTGAAAATTTCTGATTTTTTTTGGAGGCTCAGTTGTGTCATATGATGTTTTTCTGGAAGCTGTCTTATAAGAGGATGTTTTGCTGAAGTAGACACATGAGAGGACATGTGATGTTTGGAAAGAGTATAAGTAGAACCCAACAGACAGTGAACGAGGCTCTTGCATTGGTTCAACTTGCAATGCTTTGCTGGTCTTTGCTGATGACACTCTTGCACTGATTTGCCTTGCAACAGTTCACTACTATTTGCAGATCTTCACTTGTCATGACTCCTTAGAGAATGATATACTAAAGAACTTCTTATGGTATTCTACCTGCTTCATGCCGCTTCCATAGACTCCCACCAATTTGATGGAGCCTCTCAGTTTCTTCTGGATCTAGCCCTGCTACTGATTTGTTTGGTGTCTGCTGCTTGGACCAGACTGCCACCACTGATTCATGTTTGATGTTTTGAACTGGACTGCTAGTATCCTGAGAACAGAGATTGGAATCGTTCCAAAGAACTACTTCTAAACAGGTCCACACCTCCCTCGTCCTATTAACCATCTTTCTCCCCCACCATTGGCCATGGGCTAGAAGGGAGGTTGAAGCATTTAAGAACCATTATTAAAGTAGATTTTGACAAGTCTAAGCCTATATCACTCATAATTAGAACTGTGTATATTGCTTAATTGCATTAGACTACTTGAGACTTCTTGTCCTCTGCCCATCTTTCTAGACTACTTCCTCCTAACACACTTCATAATCAACTGAAAAGCTTTGTTGGTCTCATGTCAAGCCTGTGTTTGCACAGCATAGTAGATAACGTGCACTCACCTCAGGAGGCCAAGAAGCACAGAAAGTGAGAGTTCCAGTATCTCCTTTCATGGCACATACCACCACTTAACTTCCTTCTACTAGGACCCCCTTACTAATGATTCTTCCATTTGCATGCACAGTCAGCATAACCAATCCTGAACAACACATGGACCATGGGGAAGGACTTGGTCCTTGCCCTTTTTTCATACTACAGATGCCACATACCATAGGCCTCCCAGGAATGTGTTTGCTTCAGACATTCCCCTCCAAGAGCCAATCATCTATCAGATTTTATTCTTTCTAAACACTGCAATAAATTCTCTGAGCTATATTATAGCTTTGTCAGATGGCTCAGTAAAACAATAAAGAATTGCTGGTTTCAAGAGTGACAGTGGATGAGGAAGCCATGCTTCTGAGGTCATTGTGTTGACATATGTTTATTAAGTTAGGCAACATATCTAAGATGATCTGTTTGGCCAACAGGCTTGGACTGAGTATTGGTCTTCTGATAACCTTGTAGTTATTTCTTGCCAGTCTTCTACCTCCAGGTGCTTTATCCTTTTGCGTCTTTATCTTCAGGTCACTGAAGCACTCCTGCATGTTTCTTTCACCTCCACAGCAGCAGCTATTAGCATGTTCACTGTCGCTGCCAACTCAGTCGTTATTGTTGTGATAGCATTACATGAGCCCCATTTGGATTTACATTCTCCTGTCAGACAAAGACACCCCTGCCTTCACCTCTCTATTCCATTGCTTCTCAGAGACTAGGCACTGATTCTAAAATATGAGAACTGTATGTGCTTGTTTTCCAATGTAGTCCTTGGAAAGACCTGACACAGAGCGTTTCTATTCTATGCAAATGCTGCACACAGAAGTGGCAGTGGTTGTGCCTGCCTTGCACTGCCCAATTAATCCTGAGCCATCATATTGCATGTATATCAGGAATCTGCTTTTTATTTACCGAGGTGAATAGGTTTGTAAATATGCACCTACCTACACTGGCAGAAAGTTTGTGCCCTGTAATATTTGCCAAAGAATACTCAATATTTTATCAGTGAAACTCATAAGAATGTAACATGACAAGATTAATGATGAATTAACATCAACACTATTCTCACTTTCCTTCAAATTATCTAATCTATCAATTCCTGCTATTAAATATGATATTATTTCTAAGGTACAGCCAACAAAAATGTAGTCATGATTGTTCTGTGTTTGTACTTCAGGAAGGGCACACGAATTACTGCTTATACATTCATTTGTTCCCTATAGTCTATCTCCCTCCTCCATTACTTGGAATTTTAATATTTTAATATTTTAGACTGGATTTCCTCTAGGATCTGTCTTACCTGAATCTACCACAGGACACTTTGCACCATCTACACTACCCCACTTCGTATGCAGACTTTCAACAGCCTCCCCAGGATCTAGCCTAGTGAGTTCCCCTGACCTCTTCATTCATACCTTTTGGTAATCTATCAAATTTAGTCAGAGCCTTACAACTACTGTAACAGCCTACTCTGGTTTCTGAATCTAATCTAACAGTTTAGCAAGAAAGGAGGAGTTGGTGAAGAGGATGACCTGCCAGTGCCATGTTTGCCATGCCCAAGCCTATTAGAACCCTTCACCTTTTCTTTAGTGAGGGGAAGTTTTCTTCTATAATCTATATCTGCCCTACCTTCATTGCAGAGGAGCTCAAGGCCATGATCCTCCTCCCAATGTATTGACCATACCGACAGGACTCTTCTATGTCATATCTGACATAGATAAACCCTAATACAAAGAGTTTAAAGGAAAAATCATGTACCTCCTCAAGGAATTCAAGAAGTTTAAAGAAGATTCAAAGAAACAGCTCAACAAAATCAAGAAAAAAAGCTTAAAGCAAATCAATGCCTGGGTGATGCTCAAGAAATTCATACCTAAGCTGGATGAAAATGGCAAAGACAATCCAGGTTTTAGAAATCGAATTCAATAAAGAGATAAAAACATTCAAGAGGACTGGAGGTGAATGAAGATGGAATTGAAAAACACATTAACCCAAAGAGAAAAAATACAAAGGAAAAGCTTGTAAGTATAGTGAATCAACCAGAAGACAGAATATCAAGTCTGGACAATAAAAATAAAACATACAGATAAAATAAACAAAGAACATTAAAAAAATGAAAAGAAAAAAAAACACATATAGGGAAGGAATGCACAGGAAATATGAGACATTATGGAAAGACCAAACTTTCAAATTGTAGGCATAAATGAGTGTGGTGACTTACATAAGCACGGCTCACATATTCAAATACTTAGTCCTCAGGGAGAAGGATTAGGAAGCACAGCCTCACAAGAGGAGATGTGGTCTTATTGGAGGACATGAATCACCGGGAGTGGGCCTTGAGGTTTCAAAAGCCCAAGCCAGCCCCAGTGGCTCTCTCTTCCTGATGCCTGTGGATCCCGATGTAGAACTCTCAGCTACTTTTCCAGCACCATATCTGCCTTCATGCCTCCCTCCCATGATGATAACTGACTAAATCTCTGAAACTGTAAGCAAACTCCAATTAAAAGCTTTCTTTCATAATAGCAGTTGTGATAACAATGTCTCTTCATGACAGTAGAACACTGACTAAGACAATGAGGGAGGAGAATCCCAAGTCACTGAAGACCAGATCTTCAATGAAATTATTGAAGAAAATTTTCCCTCACTAAAGAAAATGTGAAAGGTACTAGCAGGCCCACGCACAGTTAACTAGGCACTGGCAGGTCTTACCCTTCCCCAATTCCCTCTACCTTGCTAAACTGTTAGATTACATTCTGAAAGTTAGCCCTCAATGTCTATTCCCTTATCTAGCCACTTCCTCCTTCTGAGACTAACCACCAAGGTACAGCTCTTAAGGTATTGAGGTCCAGGAATCAAAAGCCCCCTTTTGGCTACCCTAATTAACATGTCCAATCAAAACAAACCAGCTCAACCTAACAGGGGGTTCCCTTTTCCCCTTAGGTAACCACCATTTGTCTATGGGCCATGGCTATCTCCTCTCTACCCAGAGGCAGTCCTTTGACCCTCCTGGGCAAATATCCCTTCCCCCTCTCCATTTTTTCCTTTACCTTCTCTTTTATCCTCTATCTCCTGTCCTTGTCACTTATTATTGCCCTCTTTCCTTTTGGGGCAAATAAATCTCCTTTGTGCCGAGAACTTGGTTTTAGTGTGTCCTGTGCCAACTCTAGTCCTTTGAAAAGGCAGATCCATACAAATACATGAAGCATACAGAATATCAAACAGGGGGAAAAAAACAGAAAAAAAAAATAGCCATGACATGTCACAGTTATAACACTAAGTATAAATAACAAATAAAATGTATTGAAAGCTTCAAGAGAAAACAAACAACAAACAAAAACAATAACACAAAAACCTCACAAGCCACATGTAAAAGAAAACCCATCAGAGTAAAAGGGGATTTTTTTCAATGGAATATTGAAAGCCAGAGGAACCAGGAAAAATACATCCTAAGTTCTTAAAGACTATGACAGCCAACTTAAATTAATATATTCATGAAAACTATTTGCTGAGATCCTAAGAGGAAAAACATTTCTCTACCATATGAATAGCCTAAGGAAATATAAGAACCATTATATTGGGCTGAAGAGAGGAATGAGTGTAGCAGAGAGAATGTTGAGAGAAATATAAAGGCATAATTATTAAAACACAAAATACCACTAAGAATACAAGCAACACTATCAAAAATCAACAACACAAGAACCACAGCTAACATACACACATTTCAATAAGAACTTTAAATATCAGTAGCCTCAATTACCTCATCAAAAGGCATGGACTGAATGAATCAAGAAACAGATCTATCTGCCTGCTGTCTACTGAAACACATCTTACTTTAAAGATGCACACTGCCTTAGAGTTAAAAGAGATTTATTTGCCCCAGAAGGAAAGAGGGCAGAGAGTAAGAGACAGAGACAGCGGACAGAGGATGAGGGAGAAGGAAAAAGGAACAGGAAGAGGAAGATGAGATATTTGCCCAGGAGGGTCAAAGGACTGCCTCTGAGTAGAGTGGAGATAAAAGACAGATAACAATATTCTAATTGAATGAGACCAGGAAGAAAGCAGGCATCATTGTTCTAATACATAATAAAATAGACATCAAATGAAAACAAGTGAGGAGACAAATCAGCAGAGTCAGAAATGAGTAAGGAAATACTACAACAGATACCAAAGAAATTCATAATATTAGAAGGGTATATTTTTAAAACCAGTACTCCATAAAGCTGGAAAAATCTAAAAGAAATGGTGATTTTCTAGATTCAGCCAAACCTCCACAATTGAACCAAGAAGTAAAGAACCTAAGCATACCCATGATGAATGAAGAGATTAAAATAGTAATAAAAAGCCTTCCTGGAAGTCCAGGACCAGGTAAATTCACAACAGAATTCTACTAGACATTTAAATATCTGCAGTCGGTCCTTTTTTTAGCTATTCAAATAAATAAAAGGAGCATTCTCAATGTCCTTCTATGATGCTAGTACATTCTGACACCCAAACCAGGTTAAAGGCACAACAACAGCAACAACACAAAAGAGAGAGATTGAGAGAAAGAAAGAGAGAGAAGGAAGAGAGAGAGAGAGAGAGAGAGAGAGAGAGAGAGAGAGAGAGAATTGTAGGCCCTCAATTCTCCCATCAAAAGACATAGATTGCCTGACTGGATCAAAAAATAAAACTTAAAAAAAATAGGCAATATCCCTAATGAGCATAGGTTCAAAACCATTCAATAAAATACATGCAAACAAAAATAAATTATACAACATGACCAAGTGGCTTTATCCCTGAAATGCAGGGATTGTTCAACATACTTGAGTCAATAAATATAATGAACCACTTCAATAGACTTAAAGACAAAAATCAGATGATTATCTCAATAAAAAGACTTTTACAAAATCCAACATGCCTTTTAAGACAAAAGACTTTAGAGAGTAAAAGACTAGGGGGATCATATCTCAACATAATAAGAGCTCCATATGAGAAACCCATAGCCAACATCATTCTAAATAGATGAAATCTTGTTGAAAAAAAAAAACAGAAACAATGGAAATCAGGAACAAAATACAGTTGCCCACTATCTCTAGTCCTTTTTAACACTGTGAAGAGAGTACTAGCTGAAGCAAGAAGGTATTAGAAGAAAATTAAAGGAATACATAGAGGAGAAAAGAAGTCAAACTATATATATCTTCCAATGATATGCTATAGATTTGAAATCTAAAAAATCTACCAGAAAAGCAATAGAAACTATAAGCAAATTCAGAAATGTGATAGGATACAGAATCCACTTGCAAAGTCAATAGCTTTTATTTTTAACAACAACAAACATACAGAGGAGATCATGGATACATTCCCATTCACAATAGTTTCAAAGAAAATAAAATATCTAGGATTAAACCTAACCATGGGAGTGAACAACCCCTGCAATGAAAACTTTAAAGCTCTGAAGAATAGAGAAAGACATTAGAAAATGGAAAATCTTCCCATGCTCATAGATTGGTAGAATTACCATTGTAAAAACATATGATTTATCAAGAGCTATTTACAGATTCAATGTAATATCAATTAAAATTCCCATTTCATTCATTGCTGAAAAAAAACTACCTTAAAATTTATATACAATCACAAAAGATCCCAAATAGCCACAATAATATTGAACAAAAAGAACAATACTAGAGAAATTACCATTTTATATCTTGAGATATATTATGGGACCATAGTAATAAAAACAATGTATTAATGACACAAGAACAGATGTGTAGACCAATGGAACAAAATCGAAGACAAAAATGTGAGTATATATAACTTCAGCCATTTAATATTTGACAAATATTCCATTGTCAACATGAACTAGAACTGAGAAAAACATGGACTAGAGAAAAGACAGCATCTTCAACAAATTGTTCTGGTCAAACTCTGTGTCCATATGTATAAGAGTTAAATAAGACCTATATCTACTACCTGTGTACAAAACTGACTCCAAATTGATAAAAGACATAAACATGAAACACTGATACTGCTAGAAGAAAACATCGATAGTATCCCACATGATATAAGTGTAGGAAAAGACTTCCTGAATAAGACCCAATTTGCCTAAGAATTAAGGCCAACAATGGATAAGTGAGACCTCCTGAAACTAAAAACTACACAGGAATAGAAGCTATCAACTGGGTGAAAAGGAAGCCCACATAATGGAAGACAATGTTTCCCAGCTATACACCTGACAGAAATTTAATGTCAGAATGAACTCAAATAGTTAAAATAAATGATTCAATGAAAAAAAAAATGGGTCTGGGACCAAAACAGAGTTCTCAAAAGAAGAAAGAAAAGAATTTCTAGGAGATAATGCAAAAAATATTCACCATCACTAGCAATTAGGGAAATACAAATCAAAACAATTTTGAGATTTTACCTTACCCCATTCAGAATGACAAAGGTAAATACAACATTCAAGAACAAATTCTGGAGGAGATGCAGTAGAAAGGGAACCCTCATTTACTGTTGGTGGGATTTCAAACTGGTTCAGGCACTACAGAAATCGTGTGGAGAATTCTCAGAAGGCTAAAAATAAATCTACCATATGACCCAGATATACCATTCCTTGGCATGTGCTCAAAAGACTTCACATACTCCCCAGACGCTTACTTGAGCATAATAATTGCTGTTCTATTCACATTAAGGAAAAAATGAAATCATGAATTTCGTAGGTAAGTGGGTAGAAATACAAAAGATAATATTGAATGAAGTAAACGAGACACAGAAGGACAACTGTTTTATCTTACTGAAAGCTCCTAGCTCCAAAGTTTCAGATATGGATACATCCTGTAGTAACTACAGAAACCAGGAACTAAAAATGTGATCATTGGCAGCACAGGAAGAAATGAAGAGAGGAATAGCAAGGCACAAGTATTCTGCTCAGGAAAATAGGAAAAGGAGGCTCCTTAGGGAGGTAAATACAGAAGAGGGTAATAGGAGAGTACGGAGGAATAGCAGGATACAATTGACCTGATAGGAGGAAAATAAAAGGTGTAGTGCGGGGCTCTCTAAGGAAGGACGAGGACTTAAAATACAGGAGAAGGAGATAAGTAGGTAAAAATATCAATTTGGATGGCTCAAAGGGCCACAAGGCATTATACTATTAACTATATATCAAAAAAACTATAATGTACATAATTCAGTGTATAAATGTATGAATATAGTTTTATGAACCTTTCTTATTTGGGCAGGGTTCCTACCAAGAGCTAGAGACCACCTACAAAACCCCAACATGAAAAATCCCTCTTTAGAGTTGTTGTTCAACGTTACCTAAGAGAGTCCCAGAACATACAATCTATTGCTATTTCTCTTGGTCACCCCTCAGAGGTGGACGGCAAGTCCCTGTTGCTAAAAACACTGTGCACTTCAGACACTGGTCCCAGAGGCTCCTGAGTTCGAACTGACTTCAATGCCCCTTTCCTAAGGGCTAGCTTTCATGATACCAGAGGATGCCATGAAGTCTTCCAAAGGAGAAAAGCAACCTAAAGTCCCACCCAACCATGATGCCTATGAAGCCTACAGGTGCAATAGTGGTACACATACCTTAGTGGTAACCAACAGTTCTCTAACTGGACTTAAGACCCATTCAACAAGAGGTATACCGTGCCTGGTACTGGAACTATGCCCGACTACCTTCTGCACCACTGTAGTCTTAGCTTCCTGCTAGTATTAGCAAATATCAGCCCTTAGTCTCACTTGTAGTTGCTTTCTTCTTCTCCAGGACTCTCAAACTTGAAGCTCTTCCATATATAGTGTTAAATTAAATCTACTAAATTTAGTTAATATTCAACATTTTAACATTAGCACTCTCTCCCCATGTTCAGCAGTATGGAATTATCAAATCAACTATGACATTGTATATTTTACTAAATGACAATAATTTTGTTTAGCAGTCATCCGATAGATTTGTTGACATTATTGAAAACATAAATCATTTTTTTCTGAGTATTGTCATTTACTGTGTTAGAACTTAACACAAATAATTTTAAATATATGTACTATTTTTAAATGATAATAACTTTAAAGAAAACTTTTGTAAATTATTTTTCAAAGTGAAGTAAACACTATTAATATTTTTTCAGGACTCTTTAGTAGTTAATATAATAGAAGACAGCTGCATTAAATCTGTTGTAGCATCCATCATCTTATAACTTTTGGAAAGTCCACTGCACATCCCTAGGCAAGTCATAGTGAACTAAGCAGGTAGCATCTTAGTATCACTTTGACAAATAGCTTTTACCCTGGGGTTTCAAGGTTCATGAACTACTGCTATCTAGCATAGCTGAAAGATATTGTAGAAGATCAAAAGTCTCAAGAGGATACACCATGAAATATGTTTCAAAGTAGCACATGTTGCATGGCCTCATCTTTTCTGAAATGGTGGCAAAATAACTTAACTGACCAGGATAACCACTCCTAAGTATGTAGTTTAATGGTGTTAAATATATTCACAACGTCCCATCTTTTGTAATTATACTTGATTTTTTGTTGTTGTTTTTTTCGAGACAGGATTTCTCTGTATAGCCCGGGCTGTCCTGAAACTCACTCTGTAGACCAGGCTGGCCTCGAACTCAGAAATCCGCCTGCCTCTGCCTCCCAAGTGCTGGGATTAAAAGCGTGCACCACCACTGCCCTGCTTGATTTTTTTTTAAGTTAACAGACATAGAATCTAAAGCAGTGGGTATGTGTTTGACGTTTATCATCTTGTCTGTTTTGAAATGTTTCTTCAACGAACATATACTATAAAATCTCCAAGATGAAACGAAATTTTTAATTTTAAATTGAAGAAAACAAACGTTCAAAGAGGACATGGCAGTCATGATGCTTTAGAGCTATCTGCTAACAAATAGTCTGCCTCTGAGGAACTCCATTTGCCTTTCAATTATGACTTCATCAAACATGAAGGAGGTTAAAGGCCTGAATGGAGAACCAGAATGGCCCCTTTCGAGAAGTTCAGAATGCTGGGATTTATTGTTGATTTCACAGGGGAAGTTTTGCCTGGGGAGTTGTGGCAAGCTAGAAGAGACGCCTGAGAAAAAACATGGTGAAAGCTTCGAGCGTGACAGGATCCACACATTCTTGTGAGAGAGATGAGGCCCTGATGAGATGGTACAGAATTTAGATTTTAATCCCAGGTAGTGAAGAGAAATCAGAGCTTTTCAGTTAATAGTGAAGAAGGTCATTTCTTTACAATCTGGACCTGAGGTGGGAAAGACTGAACACTAGTAAAGCCTGTTAGAAAAATAAATGTTTGAATGCAAAGGTTAAGCAATAAGATAGTAAATAGGAAGGGGAAAAGGAAAGGGAAAGAATGGATGCTCCATGGCAAAGGTAAAGAGAATGGAATCTCATTCAAGCTTTCTTCTTCAGGAGGTATTCATTCATTCATACCCAGGCTGAGCTTATCCCATACTGTGTTATCTATTTCATTATTTTGAAGTCTAAGAGTCTATGAAGTACTTGAGTGTGTTAATTAGGTTGGTTATGTTTTTAAGTTTCTTCCTGAAGTAGAATTTTGAACAATTAGTTTTCAGTGCAGTTTCTTCTACTTGTTTTTTAATGCTTCAGGTATAAAAATCTGATGTTGGGATATATAGGAAAATGTCTACTACATTTTCTTTATTTTAATAATGAACTAATATTAATATATAGATGAATATTCAATAGTTTTATTAACTCTTTATTTATAAGCCTAGTTTCTTTTCTAATCATCTGAAATTTTCTGCTTTACATATTTACTCTAATATTCAGCGAAAAAAAAAAAAATGCTTCATTGTGAATTATAAATGCTCCATACATAAACAGCCCTAAAAAGACACATATACAACTATTTAATACACTGGGTTCAATTTCCTGATGACTTACAGGAGAGGTTTTAAAAATCAGATCATTTAAAATGAACTAGAGATTTGGACACTTGAAGACTGATTCTATGATTCTCTTCATGTGAAGTATCCTTGGTAGTACAAGTAACAATTATTTCCATTTATTTTCCTTTAAAATACATTTTTAGTTTCAGTTATTAGGCTCTTTCAGAACAAAACACTGTGCTTTGTGTTAAAATAAATTTTGCCAGGCAGCACAATGGCCCTGAGAATGTCTGCTTTTTGTCAACATCTCATGACTCAGAAACATGTACTATCGATCTCTGTGGGCACAGAGCCAGCCTGCCAGGTACCATGCTGAACTTAACAGTGCGGAGGCCATGCCCAGGCTGCTTCTCCTGACAGAAATATCATTTAACAGAGTGAAAGGTCCCTGGGAGCTGGAAATAGTGGTCTCAGGTGTGGCAGCACGTGCTGCGGGGACCCATTACTTAATCTGTGAGCCCAGAATCACTGTCATCTGGACTCCGGGGAGATGTGGAGAGTCAGGCCCAAGTAGGGCCGTTCCAAGAAAAACGTGCTTGAAGCACTTATTTATTGGCAGTGCTCATTGACTGAGGTTCCGTCTGGCAAAACTGTGCATTTTTCCCAGAAAGCTGGGGAACAATTATGTAAGTTGTCTCAAAGAATTTATTTTTAAACACTCTTAATGCATCCCTTGTGTGTTTTTGTTTGTTTGCTTGCTTTTCCAGGATTTAAGTACCTTCGTTTTCTGCTGAAAACACATACACAAAGGGGGAGGGAAGGTGACAAAGTAAAAGAACATTGTGTTGACACAAAGACTTAAAACTCTACTCAGAGTTAAGACCAATTTTAAACGAACAACTGATGTTTGCAGGAAAAACAATAACTACAAGAAGTCGGTCTGATTGAGGCCCAAATATCTTGAGTCCCATTATAAGGTTCAAAAATGTAGGAAAACATTTTTAGGAAATTTCCATCCCTAGCTGTCAGGGGCAAGGAGTTTCTGGAAAGGGTTCTCTCCATGAGTAGTGTATAGACCAGCTGGCCTTGGCAAGCAGTGTCTTCAGCTTACAGTGAGGCAAGGTCGTGGTGTGTAGAGTAGAGGAGGCACGGGCACAGAGGCAGGCCACAGGGTTTCATGTCCACTGCGTGTATTGAAATGTGTCATGCGCTAGTATTTTCCATAGCCTGGCTAAGCGCCTCCTCCTCTGCTCTTCTTTCTGTTGCCTGGCTTCCTCCACACAGCGGCATTTTCCAGGTCTCCATGTAAACTGTTCTCTTTCTGATCCCACCACTCCTTAGCCCTCTTCACCATGGCCAATTGAAACAGTTCCTGAAAAGCAAGTGCTATTTTTCTCTTTCTTGAAGAAGACGTTGATACCTGAGCCTCGAAGCAAGCTTGTTTCTCTCAGCTCTTTTGGTCCTCCTAGAGCGGTTCTTCCACACCTCAGCTCTCTGAATAAGCAACTCCCTTTGCTCTCCTGGGAGAAAGACTCAGCTTAAGTCTCTAACCTTTTTCTTTGATAGGTTAATAGGTCCAGCTGAAGCAAGAGAAGCACCTTGAATTTGGGTGCCTACCCTTTCTGCATTTCTTTTGTTTTCCTCTCTTTATGTAACTAACATTCTCTGGTCCAAGGATCAAAGAAGAAAGGGCACATAAATGTGTGCCCCTTGCATCAGACATTGGGGCCTGTTTAGCACCCCACAATGTGGCACAGCATGAACTCCCCTCACCACTGGTTCATCCTCTTGTGTTTCTCTGGTGGACATTCATCAGATCCTGATCTTCCATGCAGAAGTGGGTGACTTGCAGACAGTGACTAGACAAACTACAAAAGAAGGACACAGGCCTTGCACACTGTTTGGTTTGCAGGACAAGAATCTGGGGGTCTCTGGAGATCTTGGTCACAGATCTGGAGGGTAACAGGCTAGACTCCTTACTACTGACTTGATGTTTATTTTAGGGGTTCATTAGTAAGGGGCAAGGATGTAAATACTGCTTTCGATGTTCTTTCTTTTGGACAGTGTGAAAGGCTTAAAAACAGCACATCTCTTACGTGTCTGGGAAAGAGATAGAGGGTACTTTTGCAGTACAGACATGATGATGGCTTACTTATTCTCTTGTGTTTCCTCCGATGTTGTCTGTGTCACTCATCTGCATGGGGGTGAAAGGCAGCTGCTTTGGTGACTTGGCTCATGGATTTCTTCACAGGGTATCCTGCTTTTGTGAGAGGAGAGTTCTTGAACTGTCATCCCCCCCCCATTGCTGTTTGTATTTCCATTCCCTTCTCCAACTCTTCCTCCTCGGTGATAGGTTATTTGTCTGCCGGTAAAATGAGCCAATTCAAGCCAGATTACATTAAAGGAATGTTTATTGGGAAGCTGCACTCAGGCTGGTGAGCCCATTGGCCCCAAGGATTGAGGCCAGGGAAGTTGCCATGGGGAAAGGGATGAGGGGAGGGAGAGAGAAAGAGCTCCTGAGCAGAGAGAGAAAAAGAGAAGAGGAAGAGGAGGAGGGAGAGAGGAGGGATCTGGATTATATAGGGAAGAGTCTCTAGGTCTCTAGAGGAAAGGCAGAACTCAAGGTTAGAAGATGCCAGGAGATGCTGAGGGATGCTAGAAAAACCTTCAGGCCAGGTCTACTTTGATATATTAAACATCTACCTCAGTCCCTGTGCCAGAGTGTGAAACAAAACACTTAGTATTTTCTAGAACCTTCTGTTTTGCCAGTGAAATTCTAGGCACAGTGTGTCTCTCCTTGGCTTTCTCTTTCATTTTCCTCTGGTTTCTTTCTATGAGAAACTTTCATCTTTTTGGAAGGTGGAAGTTCGATAATGCTTCGTGGGGTGGTATACATCTTTTTGCTTTCATTCCAACATGATTTATTCCCTTCTGCTCCAAATCCTGAACACAGACTGTAATGCATCTGTGAGGCTGGACCCTGGTACTTCTTGATCAAGCTCCTTGTCATCCAGGGACAAACACTCATTTGCTGAAATGGGATTTTTACATTTTTGTTTTTCTGGTTTTTATAGTAAGTGCTGTCAAATGTGTTCACCAGTGTGACACAACCTTGCTGATGCTTCACTTTCTCAGGGAAGGTTTGCCCTGCAAAGACTCTCTTTCCATTTTGTACAAAAACTTACTCTCCAAGTTGTCCTCCTCAAACACAGTCACATTTTCAGCAAATTCCTCAGCATCCCAAGATGGAAAATTGATGAAATCTGTCAGGACAGCAAAGGAGTGAGGAGTTATAAATTGCGATATTGTCCCCACACACCCCTACTTCAGAAGAACAGGATTTCCCCAGTATTTGTAGCACTCTTCCTGGGAAGTCACCTGTAGCCCATCTGTCTCTCCAGTCTACCTCCTGCAGCCTGGAGATTCAGTCAAAGCTCTTCTGACTTCTTGAAGTCTGACAGATGCTTCTTACTAAGAGCTTGACTTTCTATTCCCCCTCCCCAGGAGAATTCTTGCATCCACCCTGAAGCCCTCCTTGTTATTTAGCCTCTTGTTTTTAACAGCCAAGTAATACTGCACTGTGTAAATGTGTCACTTTTTTTTTTTTTTTTTTTTTTTTACCCATTCTTCAGTTGCGGGACATCTGGGTTGTTTCCAGTTTCCAGCTGTTATGAATAAAGCTGCTATGAACATAATTGACTAAATGTCCTTTGGGTAGGATGGAGCATTCTTTGGTTTTGCAAGTCGACTGGAGATGGATAGGAATGGTCATAGGTGGAATCAGGTTGCTGGAGTAGGGTAGAGGGAGAGATTACTGGGAAAGACAACTGTAACTTGAGAGCATTTCAAGAGTGAGGTAGAAACTAGTGTGATGGGATCTCCATGGAATCTGTGAGAGTGACAGAAATGATGTGAAGTCAGTGACATTACCAGTAATGGGGGACATAGGGCCTGAACAGGTCATCTTCTGCAACCAGGCAAGGCCTTGAGTGAAGGGACTGGATGCCAACCCAGTCTCGAAACCTCTCATCTACAGTTTGTCATGCCTGCAGCATGTGCTGGGACCAGAGCTTAGTATAATCATCATCAGAGAGACTTTACCAAGCAACTGATGAGAACAGATGCACAGTCCCACAGCCAAATATTAGGCAGAGCCTCGAGAGTCCTGAAGAGGATGGAGAGAATGATTGGGAAAGCCAGAGGATACTACAAGAATACCAAATCAACTGACCAGGACACAGTGGGCTCACAGAATATGGATCTGGCCTAGGTCCTTTGTATATAATATGGTTGTGTAGCTCAGTGTTCTTATAGGATTCCTAACAGTGGGAACAATAGCTGTCTCTGACTCTTTTGCCTGCTTCTTGGGACCATTTCCTACTACTGGGTGGGCTCATCCAGCCTTGATGTGAGAATATGTGCCTGACCTTATTCTGTAGCTTGTTATGTTGTATTTGGTTGATCTCCCTGGAAGACTTGCTATTTTCTGAGGGAAGTTAAAGAGGGGGATGGAGAAAAGGGGAGGTGGGGAGGATACTCTGGGTAAGTGAGGGAGAGGAAACTGCAGTCTAGGATGTAATACATGAGAGAAGACTGAATAAATAATAAGAAAAATAAAAGCAAAGAACCTGGCTTTGGCCTTGCCACAGTGTGCTCTCTCTCTCTCTCTCTCTCTCTCTCTCTCTCTCTCTCTCTCTCTCTCTCTCTCTCTCATACACACATGCACTCTTCTCTCTCTCTCCCCCTTCCTCTCTCTCTCCCTCCCTCTCTGTATGTCTCTGTGTTTCTGTCTCTCTCTCTCTCTGTGTGTGTTTGTATATGTGTGCTTTTGTGTGCTATATCATTTGCTCTCTATCTCACTCTCTCTGTATAGCTGTGCTACTTTACCCCCCACTCTCACCCCCATGATTTGCTGGGAGTCCTTAGAGTTCAAAGTCCTCAGCCATCAGGGAAATGCAAATCAAAATATATTGCTGGGTGAGACATTCCATCTTACACCCATCAGAATGACTAAGATCAAAAACTCAGGAGCCAGCACGTGCTGGTGAGGATGTGGATCAAGGGGAACATTTCTTCATTGCTGGTAGGAGTGCAAACTTTTACAATCACTTTGGAAATCGGTTTGGCAGTTTCTCAGAAAACTGGGAATAGTTCTACCTAAAGACCCAGCTATAACCCTCCTGGGCATACCCAAATGATGCTCCAACATCCCACAAAGACATTTACTTGCTTAACTGTGTTCATAGCAGCTTTATTCATAATAGCCAGAAACTCGAGACAACCTAGATGCCCCTCAACTGAAGAATGGATAAAGAAAATGTGATATATCTACACAATGGAATAGTACTCAGCTATTAAAAACAAAGACATTATGAATTTTGCAGGCAAATGGATTAAAGTTGAGAATAACATCATGAGTGAGGTAACCCAGTCCTGAAGTGACATGTATGGTATGTACTCATTTACATGTGGATATTAGCCATAAAAATATTAGCCAAAAAAAAAAACGTTACACTCTACAGACCCAAAGAAGTTAAACAAGAAGGGTGGGCCAGTCAAGGAAGCTTCAGTCCTTCTGTTTTTCATCCTACTTTCTGCAATGTCATGAAGAGACTAGCTAGGTGCTTCATGGAGTATAGAGACAGTATCCTTGGGTGCTTAAGTCTCCACAGCTGCTCTCTACCAGCTGCTTTCTCCTCCTCTTCTCCCTGGCATCCCCTTTGGGGCTTTAGATTCTGAACAATTGAACCTTGTGAGACATCTGAAAGCCCAGCAGGCCCCTTCAGGCATATTCTAGTACTTTAAAAAATACACAAGTTTATTTACACAAAACAACTCACAAGCCACTGATCACTTGTGTATAGTAATGTTTAAAAGGGGAATAACATTTTCATAATTGAAGATAAATAAAAGTGGGGCTGCAGAGATGGTTCCCAGTTAAGAATGCGTGCTGCTTTTGCAGAGGACCTAAGATTTATTCCCAGCATCCATATCAGGAAGCTCACAATGACCTATAAGAACAGCTTCACGAGAATCCCACTTTTGTATTCCAAGGGCACCTGTACTCACCCTTGAGCATGAGCACACACACACACACACACACACCACAGAGCACAGTGTTAACTCACAGTAGCAGATGTCTACTGAGTGCCTATGGATGTCTTTATATTGAAACAGTCACTAAAAGACTATATGGTTCTTATTTAATATATTATCTTTAAGTCATCTAAATATAAAGTTCAAATGAGAAGGATCCATTATCTCTTACAGTTGTTTGATATTGTGTAGGTAGGTAGATAGATGGATAGAATGGATAGGATGGATGGATGGATGTGGAGGTATGTGGAGGTACGTTTAGTACTTTACTATTTTAAAAGGCTCTGTAATGGTGGAAAACTGTGGAAGTTGACATTCAAATACTGAGTTCATGTAAGTCCCTTACTAGCTGAGTGCTCTATCTTCATTTCTGCTTCTATTACAATGAGCATAGTATAAAAGTTCTCAGTGCATTCTAGTTACCTTTTAATACCACCATCGTAGTTCTCCCCTCCATCTTTTATTGACATTTTGTTAATAATAGTCATAATGATGATGATGATGATGATGACATTGTCCTGTAATCAGCTGCAAAACCCACTAGTGTTCCAATAGATATTGCTAGACAACTAGTTTTATAAGGGCCTTGTGCAACAAACTTTTAAATTACTCCAATTATTTATACCCTAAAATGTAAGCTTTGGCCTACATTTTATGTCTCATGTCAGATTTATTCATTTATAAACTCCATGTGAGTATATCGTAGAGGCATTAATTTTTAATGCATTGTTCAAGGACTAATTTTAAGATGTATATCAGGGGCAATTCTCCCTGAAAAAAATTTCTTTACCAAACCTCCAATAAAATAACTTATTTTAATATACAACACCATAAAAATCAATCTGCTTCTGAAATGATATTTGAAAACAAACTAATGTAGTCAAGAAATATTCCTGGCTCCTTGGTTGTTTTTAGTTGATGTTGAAATTAAAGCAAATGTAGTCACATCATTGTTGGAACATTTGTTGATCTTGATAGCACAAGGGCAAACACAGATATTACCAAATAGTTGGAATCTGCTGAAAGACTTTGGAAAAAAAATAAGACATTTGTAAGCCATGTGAAGTGTGGAGAAGCAAATAGGCAGTTAGGCAGAGCCTGTAAGCCATGTGAAGTGTGGAGAAGCAAATAGGCAGTTAGGCAGAGCCTGGCAGTGAGGGCGCTTGAGAGAGTCCAGAGGTTCCACACAGAATCTTACTTATTCATCTCTGTCACTACAACGTGCAGCTCAGTTCACTTATTTCTTCTCAATTACTGGTTATCCTGAAGTTTTATTTGGTTTATCTTAAGTGATTATTGCAAGAAAATGCTAAAATGCAGACATCAGCATGATTTGATCATTTAAATCTCACAAAAGGAGTTACGCTTTAGAATATCTAGACTTGATATTCACAATTCATTAAGCACTTACCAAGAAGAGATTCCAGAAAAGATAGAGTTTTTGTTACTCCTTCCAAAAGGAAGATGATATGTAGAGCCAAATAATTATAAAACAGTGGGAAAGTGCAAGTATCATTACAATAGGATACATGCGTTCAGAGGCTTGAAGAAGTTTCTTCCAACTGAGCTGTACCTGAAGTGTGAGCAGAAATTGGCCCAGAGGGAATAGAACTTGAGGGAGTAAAATAGAAGAGTGGTCTCAGCTAAACGTACACCATGACAAAATGTTTAGGTAGAAAAGTTCAGAACAAATTTGAAAATAGTGACCAGGGATAACTAAACTTTCTTTGAAGAGGTCGAGAAAACTGAACTAGAGGTAAACTGGTCAGCTGAGAGTCCTAAGGCCATATTAAAAGTGTTGAACTTTAAGTAAAAGGTTGTTATGAGCTACTTTGAGTAAGGGTGTGAGTGAGCTGTTTAGTCTGCTGAGGAGATGTAGGCCCTGGAGTCGCAGTGAACAGAGAAAGAAAGACTGTGATCATACTGGGACCAGTTACATTGGCAGACTAAATAGAACTTTCAGTGGATTTGGCTAAATTGAGGAGTTAAGATGATTGTGGCTTTAAAGTGACTCAGAGAATGGTAACATTGATAAGGAACAAAAGTAGAAGCAACTGGAGATCAGACAGTGGGAAGGCTTGCATGTTTTGACTGGGGTGTTAATAAAATTAGTGTGCGTTTTCCTCTGCCCAGAATAGTCTGTGTGTCTTATGTGTGTGGCCTACTGCTTCCCCAAGCAACCTCACTGCTTCAAGACAAGCCTTTAGAGCTTGTAGAACCCACATGATAGCAATGAAGCAGAATCCAATACCCAGGGCAGAATTCCAGGGCCCCAGTGTGTAATAAACCCAAATGAGTTGGGCCTGGAGGCAGAGGCAAAAGGGAAGGAAAGACAAATGAAATGAATGGACAAAGAGTATAAAGAAGTTTTGAGAAATCCCAGGGAAGAATATACAGAAACACAAGCCTTTCAGGAGATGAGAAGATGGGCACCAAGGTACAGTGCCAGAGGCTTCGTGACCTAGGAGATTGTTTTAGGCTAAGGGACACTTACTTATTCCAATTGAAAATGACAAGCTTAGAGTGTAGTAGACACCAGGCTTCTCCCTAGGGAAAGTGCTTGAGACCAAATGCCCATATGAAGGAGCTGCCACTGGCGCCTCTCCTTACCTCCTTACCATTCTCTCCTTACGTTGTCTCTGCTTTTTACCACAGCAGTCAGAGGAGCAGCGTGTGAAGGAAGCCAAGATCAAAGGCAACTGGCTCCTGCTTAATGATCTTGAGTTTCTCAATTAGGAAGAGGTGGACTGTGTGACAAGACATGAAGAATGTGCCATTGGAGAAGAGCCACATGAATCTCTAGTCTCAACAGTTAGCCTGAGAGTCTCTTTTACACTATTTAGCTATCTGGCAAGAGTATGCTTGCAACAGTACTGATTAGGGTGAAAGGGCAGAGAATATTAGTGAACTCACTTTTAAAACAATAAATGCTAAGGAGAACCAGGAAGTATTTTTGGTTGGTTAGCTGGTTAATTAGTTAGTTGGTTGTTTATTTAATTGGTTGGTATTTGCTTTTTATTTTTGAGACAGATCTTCTTTGTGTAGCCCTGGCTTTTCTGGAACTAGCTCTGTAGACCAGGCTAGACCTCAAACTGACAGAGATCTGCCTGTCTCTGCCTCCTTAGAGCTGGAATTAAAGGTATGCGCCATTACTGTGCTTTTAAAGGTTGCATCGCACATCATGGAGGTGCGGGTCAAGCTTTACAGACACTTCAGAACAGCAGAAGCTGATGGAAACTAGGTAAGAAAATCAGAGGAACCAAGACAGAGGGGCACATGTGGAGGAGCCTGTTGGAGGAGATGCAGCCTTCAAGAATTTAGAAGAAACGGCGGACTAAATGGTGTTCTGACCAGTGTCTGTAGAGTCCTGAGCAGAAAGAATTAGATATGAGAAATACAATGAAAGTAGTTAAGCAATACTTGGTAGAGAAAGCACAAAAGGCTGTGAATAATTACTGACCATCACAAGTAATGGCTAAAAAATAACCCCCCCAAAAAGAAGGGATTATGCATAAACAGAAAAAAATGAAAAATGCATGTAATTAGTAAGTGCAGATGTGTGTAGACTTTTCAGAAAAACAACAGCCTACCACTATGTGATACAAGGGTTAGAAGAATGTTGTTAGGAAGACAGGTCTCCAAGAAACATATTGAGAACAGAGATTAACCACATCTAATTCCTGTAGAATGTATTTGAAACTTATTGAACATAAATTCTAGTTCAATTTTAAGAATTTTCTAGTAATACTGGACTTTTAAATTACTGACCTTTTATGATTGATTTTTAAAATATTGAATAAGTATATGCATGTGTGTGTGTGTGTATGTGTGTGTGTGTGTGTGTGTGTGTGTGTGTGTGTGTGTGTACATGTGCATATGGAAAGCAGAGAACAACTTTCAGGAGTTGGTTCCATTATGTGGCGCCTTGAGATCAATCCTAGATCATAAGGCTTGGAATTAAACAGCTTTACCCGGAGCTGTCTTTTCAGCCCCTCTGTTTTATCTAAATAGTATTGATGCCTTCATGAAAAAAAATCATAGCAATAAATCTTAACTATTTTTTAAAATATTGGTGTCTACAAAGTGTTTTAAAAACTTATAAAGAACTTGGGCTTCCTGGGTTTCCCTCTGCTTTGTGGAGGGTCTTTTTCTCTTTTCTCTGTGTGTTTGTTGTATGTCTATATTTTCTTGTTCCTAATAAAACCCTTCCTTTGGCTGGTTCTGTCTTCTGTGCAGAATTTCTTTACTGCTACATGTCTGAGATTTTTTTCTGCCTTTTAATTTTTTAACTTAAATAAACAAACAAAAAAAAAAAACAAAAACAACTGATCTGATCATGACTCCTAGACAGTAGCATTTTTGGGGACATCTCTGGAGTTTTTTTCTGAGGTCTTACTCATAATAATGAGTAAAATAAACCAGGTCCAACCCTGAAAGGACAGGAAAGCATGACTGTTGAAGCCACCAGCAGCACACTTCCTCCATCCTAGAATGGACACCTGTCTTTCTAACCCTAATGTCTATGTGTCCTAGGAAGCAAGCTAAACTGTTGATGACTAACAGATCTGTGAGCAGATACTAAAATGCACTAGGGCCTGGCTCCACAGTGAGGTTACCTCACTCTCCTATGGTGAGATCCAACCCAGACTCCAGAAAAAGGACATTTTAAGTAGGTTGGGGAGGTTATAGGCAAATCTTTGCATTTTCTAAAGCTCTTGTTTTCCCCATTCTTCTCTTGTCCCTTTAGCCACCCAGAGATACAGATTCACTGTTGTTTTGAAGTAAAATTAGATGATGGTTAAACCTCTCTCCATCTCTCTAGATGCTCTCTGAGAGCCTCAAATTCACTATAGCTCCATATAGATGCTATTCCCTGGAGCTGTGACCATGGAAATTTTTTCCTCTGAATTTTTGTTGTTATTTTTTTGTTTTCATTTGAGGAGGGATGGCTACTGTCTCTTTCTATATCCCTAAAGTGTCTTTTTTAAAGAAAATGATGTAACAGTCCATAACAATGAGATATGTGGATCCCACATGGACTTGAGCCCTGAGGGGGGGATGGGTTCACCATAACCAGAAAGCAACCATTCAGTTTATCACCTTCTTTGCTGGTGACCTCATTGGATGGAGGCAACTATGTGATTTGGTCAACATCCTGCTAATTATACCATAAAGAGGCCAAATGCGGGTGACATCACTGCCATCTTGGTTAATGTAGCCACATGACATAACCCATAAAACTTTCTGATCTCTCTGAGCTCTCTGGAGATCACTGCATGTCTTCTCATATTAGACTTGGGAGATAGCATCAGAACTCCGAAGTGATTTATTTGTTGGTTTCTAGAGGAGTCCTAAGAGTTTTCCCAGTCACATGCCTCCAGCACTGGCTTCCTACAAAGGGACCTTTCACTGAAGTCTGTAGCTATAGGCTTAGATTTTTCAAAGTCTATTTAGGGTTCTTAAATGTTTCAACTTCCCTTCTAGGTCACCAACGAAAGGTAGGGGAGAGAGACTGTTAATAGGACAAAGGGTCTTGTGGACCTATTTAAAAATAGTTCTTTGGGACAATTCCAAACATAATTCAATAGTGACAGTCCAGTCCAACCACCAACCACCAAACAAGAATCAGTAGCAGTGGCTCTATCCAGAAGAAATCTCCAACCTCCACCAAATTGGCACGAGTCCACAGAAGTATCAAAAAATGCTACGAGGAATTCTTTGATGTGTCCATGAAGTTATGACAAGAGAAGATGAGCAGAGATCAGCAAAGCATTGCAAAGTGTACCAATACAAGAGCTTCATCAGTGAAGATCAGAGAAACAGTAAAAGATGAACCAATGCAAGAGACTCGTTCACGGTCTGCTGGGTTCTACTTATACTCTTTCCAAACATCATGTGTCTTCTCAAGTGTCTGCCTCTGCAAAACATTCTCAAAAGACAGCTTCCAGGAAAACATCACTGATGACATAACTGACTATCCAAAGAAACCAGAAATTTTCCACTTCATTTGGTGGTCTAGGGTAGAATATCAGTAAAGCACAGAACCCAAGAGAAACTCAAGGGGTAAATTGCCAGGTACTAGACAGGTTGTTGTCAGTGAGCACTTACTTCAGCCATCGCTGGAATGCCCTGCTTGGAGACTTGGGAGAATGGATAATGGAGATGTGGGCTCTGCTGTGCCTTAGTATCTGCTCTCTCTGCCTGGCATCTCTAGGTCCATTTTCTTCTGATATAGAATGCTCTCCCTTCCCATACCCCAAAATGGCATTGCTTCATACTTCTCTGCTCTCATTTCTGCCCGTGGCACTGTGAGTACCCTTACTTTGCTTTTGCCTCTCAGTAACAGTAGGAGAGATGAGTTAAGAAGAAAAGAACAGCTTAAGTCATCACCTTCTGAGACTTGTCCATCCCTGTTCCCAAAGAGTGACCCAGCAGATATGATTCATTTGGACAACTCTATGCAGGATGATAAAGAGTACAGATACATTTGGTCCAGCCAAATTGTGGTAAGACCCAACAGCAAGTTTTCTGCCCAATATAAGCCTATAAGTTCAGTTTCACCAGAGCAGAAAATATCTTCTATATGTATGCCATATCAGTACAATATCCTGTGCGGGCTAAGCTCACTGAGAAGCTAGACTAGGAGAAAGGACTTGGAGCTCCCATTTCAGATTCAAGCATGTTTATCTCAATGTCCTCCCAAACCCCTGCCTGGGTCACACTGGCCCCTGACTCTGTGACAAGGAAAAGGAGAAAAACAACACAGCTCAAGAGTCACATCATTGTGTCCTTTAGGACAGCTAAGGGGTAAATTATTTCCAACATGGGTTACTGTTACTTATCTGTTACTTATCTCATGACACAAATGTGAATGGTAAGGACAGCTAACGAGATGCTCATCTATGAAGAGAACAGAGAGTATATTCTGCCTAGAAGTCTTCAACCTATGACTCCATTTTTACAACTCTGACTGGGCTTCCTTAGCTGATGTCTAGAGGAGGCTGTGGGTACTAGTTTGAGAATGTTTTGCTAGTCATCTGGTGCTTCTGTTTATCTACTTACATGCATTCAAAACCAAAACACAGCTAGGGTTGGTCATTTTTCTTGACTATGAAACTATAAAATAACAATAACAACAACAAAAAGGTTAATCCCCTTAGCCTTTGAGAATTAAGGGAGTCACAAATACTTTTTATTGCATCCCACCAGAAACCCTTAATAGATTTCAAGGTAGGACTATAGGGAAAAAAAAATTGCATTTTTAGCCATAGGCTTTACATTAATCTATTCTAGTTAAAATGGGGGAAATGTATGTCCTCTCTAATCTCAAACTATAGTTACAAGATAAATGTGTAAAGTTTCTCTCTCTCTCTCTCTCTCTCTCTCTCTCTCTCTCTCTCTCTCTCTCTCTCTCTCCCTCTCCCTCTGTGTGTGTATGTTTCTGCCTTTTGTTGTTTGCAGAGACTATTTCCTCGTGTCAAGGTTATTTTAATAAACTGTCGAAACTCTTGCTAAAATGTAAATGTTTTCTATAAGCACAGGTAATCCTAATTTGAAATGTCTTATTTAGGGTTTCTATTGCTGCAATGAAACATCATGACCAAAAAGGAAATGTGTGTGTATTGGGGGGGGGGTGTATTTTGGCTCACACTTGCACATTGAATCCATTATTAAAAGAAGCAGGACAAGAACTTCAAGAGGACAGGAACCTAGAAGCAGAAGCTGATGCAGAATCCATGGAACAATGCCACTTACTGACTTGCCCATCGTGACTTGTTTACCCTGATTTGTTATAGAACCCAGGACCATCAGCCCAGGGTGGCACCGTCCACAATGGACCTCCCCATCCAATTACTAATTAAGAAAATGTCTTAAAGCCAGATGTTAGGAGGTTATTCTCAATTGAGATTCTTTCCTTTCATGTAACTCTAGCTTGTTCAGGTTAACACAAAACTAGGCAGTATATTATACTATTTTTTATACGTAGTTCGGATTCAACTTTTCTTTATTAAAGAGATTTTACATAGTGTTTATCTTCCAAGCTGAGCAACTACCATCTTTGTGAGTTCATCAGCACCTGCTTGCAAAAATCCAACACATCAGAACTTGCTGATTGTTAAGTGTTCCTTTATAGAAGTATAGGGTCATTGTACCCCTACCTGAGTACTCAACCACTCATCCCAGCTAGCATGCAATTATGCCTTCATTGCACATGGCTTGGTGGTCTTGGGCTAGGGTAAGGAGGCTCCACCTATGCAGTTGTAGGAAAACCATCATCAGCACTAGGTACAGACTTTCCAGTGTGGTTGATCTCAGGATGCTCTTGTGAATAACCACACATGTGCTCTGTAAATAAACCATACACATTCACTGGTCCCCCAGAATGAACTCTGGTAAAAGCAGAACTTTGGTTTGTTATTGGAGCCTTTTGAAGAAGGGATCTATACTGATTAATCCACACCCCCAAATTCTCCCAACACATAGTGAATTTATTTGTTGATGTTATTATGTCTTAGTATTAAAAAAAAGTAAGATATTAGAATATAAAAATAAAAATATTATTAGTAAAAGAAACTTGTATCTAAAAATTAAAGTGGACAGATTATTTTTCAAAATGAAAAAAACAAGCTAAAGTTTATATAAATTATATGTGTCTGATAAGTTATTTAGGATATGTAAAAGATGAGCAAGATAGGGTACTGACTTAATGTATGTCTAATCACAGATTATTTAAAGTGCTTGATTTCAGTTCAAGCTTTATCTAAATATTGCACAGTAATAAAAATAACAGACCAGTGTAACTAATCAATGTTCGACATCCACACTTGGTGTCTTATACTGATGTAGTCAAAGTGATTAAAGTGTGAATATTTTCCTCCTTACCTTCCAGGGTCGCCTTAGTTCCAGTGGGCTGTGCAGCATCTCTCAAGAGACTGTGGTGAGTTACCTGTTCTTTTGTTCAGGGAGACCATGGAAACACCACTATGTGGACTCCTCCAATATCTACAAAGAGGAGAGTCAGCAAAGATCAAGTATTTCCTCCACATTTCCAAATGAAACAATAGTCAAACGAGGTCTTTGACTTATCATCTCATAGGTGGACTAGCTGGCAAAAGAAAGACAAGAGGAACCAGAGTTTCCTCCCAAGCCCAAGAAACACATAAGGACCAGATGTTATAACTGGCCTTGACATTAAAAAGAAAATGGTTAATTTGAGCCCTACCTGGTCTTCAACACCAAGCAGGAAAGTATAACCAGGATAAAAATGATGAGTACATTTCTTTAGCAATCTTTAGACATTATAGTTTAAGAGATGTTATTTGGAGAACTGTTTCTCATTAATGAGTATTCTTAGTAAAAAAAAAAAAAAAAAAGGCTGCTGAGATATAGATATGACCTTGGCTCAGTTCAACATTACAGTGCCTACCTGAAGCTGAGGAAAAATTTGAGGTTAAGGCCTTAAATGCCAAGGCCAAATATAAAAATTATGTTTTTACCAACTGTAAACACTTGCTTTCCAGAAGAATGCGTCTAACAACTGTGATGTGTCCTTCTGCGCCTTAACCACCCATGTTCCACCATTTAATAAGATGTGGTTTGAATGAGAATGACTACCATAGGTTATATATTTGAATGCTTGGTTCCCTGATGGTGGAATTTTTTGTAAAGGATTAGAAGATGTCACCTTGTTGGAGAAGTTGTGTCACTGGGAGTGGGTTCTCTCTCTCTCTCTCTCTCTCTCTCTCTCTCTCTCTCTCTCTCTCTCTCTTCCTCTCTGTCTGAGCCTCCAACTTTCAGATAAGATGTAGTCTCTCAGCTACTATATCAAGATGCCTGTTGTCATGCTACCTACTGTGATGATCATGAACTAAATTCTGAAACTGAAAGCAAGCTCCCAATTAAAGAAAATGGTTAATTTTAAGCGTTGCCTTAGTCATAATATCTCTTCACAGCAAAGGAAAAAATAGCTAAGACATCAAGACTGTTCAAAAATATGATGATGATAATGAGATTAGTTTTAGGAATAGAATTGATAATCTAAAATCGAAAAAGGTGCAAATATAGTATCAAAAGAGTATATAGTGACAATTCCAACTCCTGAGTAGTCTGTTTAAAAAATTTAAAAAAAAAAGCTGAGAAAACGACAGGAAAGCCTTTAATCTGGTCCACTTTTTGAATGTCGTTGACTGGGTCTCTGTTCTTTCTGCTCCTAAAAGAAATGATTGTGGCTGTGTTAGAACTCGTTAAACTTGCATAATGTGAAATAAATTGTACATGATGTGTTTCTTGCATTCTATGAAACCTATGATTTGGCGACTACTTTCCTAAAAATAGTGCTCCTGAAGAAATACTAGGGGATGGGGCACTGGCTGCTCTTCCGGAGGACCCAGGTTTAGTTCCAGCATGGCCACTTAGCCATTTGTAACTCTAGATCCAGAGGATCCTGTGCTCCCTTCTGGTCCCCTCCGGTAATAGTCACCCATGTGGTACACGTGTGCATACGCAGGCATACATACATACATACATACATACATGTGAAATACAAAATTATAAAAGATAATTGACAAGCACTTAGAAGAACCTTATTGGAAAATTCGTTTTGTAAAATAGAAGAATATATACTAAGAAACAAGTCGTTTCCAAGTGCCAGTGCGTTGACATTTTCGGTAGAAAAAATAATACTCAAATAGCTACATTCACTTCATGTGAGTGAAATGTAAAAACAACAAACAGAAGGACCATGCTAGTAGACGTTTTGATCTCCTGAAAACCTGAGCACTGTTAGGGCACCTTGTCCTCCTCCCCTTGAGTGATGTCACCAGGAACTGCTCACAACCTAGTGTAAATAAGTATCTGGGGAAGAAAATGTGGGTAGGGCAAGGGTCTGGGTATTCTTTCGTCTGGAAAAGCCTGGAACAATCTGGAAAAGCCTTTTCTGGCTACTGTTTGGGTAACTCTTATTTGTTTATTTATTTTAGGAAAACAAGGCACAGTCCAACTCTTCCCTTGGGCCTCAAAAAAACGGGACATTAAGGGACTCAGTCTGTCCTTGACAATGCATTTCCTTGCTGGCTTTCTTGCACTTTGAGCCGTGCAGAACGGAGCTCCCCTGCAGTTATTGGTTGCTCTTCACTGACTGACAGACTTGTCTGGAACCTCTCAGAGGAAAGTTTCAGGTTGCTTGGGCTTGCCAAGCCCACTTAAGCAGCGAGCAGAGCAAAGTGGGGTGGGGACAGAAGGAGGAGCGGGAGAAGCTGGAGGAGGATCCGGAGGAGGAGCAGCCTTTTACACTCCACTGCTCCTCCTCTGATTGGCTATGGGTTTCAGCTGCTTCGCTGGAACAAAAGGTCAAAGTGGACTGCAGTGTAAATGTGGAGGCAGCCGATAAATATCCTTGCCTGCAGCTGGAGGTGGAGAGACAGTGTCAGCTGCAGCAGGTTGTGTGTTCCGCGGGTCCTGCACACAGGGCTTGACTGGAAGACACTCAGGGATCCCGTGCAGATTCGCACACGAGGATGGCTTGTGAAATCATGCCGCTGCGAAGGTAGTGTTCTCCGCTTATGCTGTTTGGTATTTTCTGGGCAGCGTACTTGGCCAGTGCTCGGCATCATTAATAACAGGCTGCAAACCTTGCAGTCTGTTCTTCACTGTGCTCTATCCTCAGACCAGATAGAAACATTTAAATAGCGCACTTCTCTTTCACTGACACTTCTGTGCAGTTGCTCCTGATTATCGCGTTCAGTTATATCTTCTTTTAATGGGAGTGCATTTACGACAATACCTCTACAACCTGAAGCAAAGCAAACTGAATGGGCTTCCCGGGTCTCCAGGCTGTTAAAGCACTCCAGTGAGCTCATTCGATGGATCTGATGATCTGCTCTCTAGGCAAGGACTTTTTCCTCTCAAGTATAATGGAGTCATCAGAATAAAGGTTGAGGACAATGTTTTTCCTTGAATATTTCTAGGTAGATTCGTTACCCAAATGATGATTGGAAAAAAATAACAAAAAAAACAAAAACAAAGACAAAGAAATGCTGTGTAAGAGTAATTGAGCAGAGTTCTGGCTTTGCTGCTGGGTACTGTGATGAGGGGGTCTCTCTGAGTCCTATAGAAATGAAGAAAGGTAACTGTAAATAAATAGCCCTGGGTGTTAAGAAGCACACTGCTGGTGAAGTAGACAGGATTGCTGTGTCCTGGTGTGTTAAAGCCACTACAGAAATCTCTGAGTCCTGCCCCACAGAAAGTCTGAACCGTCCCAAGGTCATAGCTCACAGTTTAAAAACTTACTTTTGCTAATCATATGGTCACCTTTGAATTGCAATTACTTAGGGACAGTGACATCTGACTTCATATATATGTTTCATTTACAGTTTTCTATGTAAAATGATATTTTCAAAACTCACACAGTAATGGCAATTTATTGAAAAAACTTAGATAAAATGAATTTTATAAAACCAATCCCATGGATATTTTGGTTGTGCTTTAACCACAGAAATATGATGAAAAAAATGTATCATTTATGGTAAAAAGGTTCCTGCAGACTGGCTATGGTGAGAGCCAGTGTAGTCATTTTTCTTTTGCTGTCCTGACATGTCCACTGTAATGGGAACTTGATGCGGTGTTCAGAGTACTTTATCAAAGAATTGATACTTAATGCAGAAGGAAGTGCTGTGTAGAGGAATCTATCATTCTGTATTGATTTCGTGAAAAAGTCTCCATGCTTGAAATTTCTAAGAGAACAAAACTAATGTACACTTTTTGCAGTTTTATTATCTAATTCTAAGGTTGGGAACTTTTGTCCTTACAACGATGTCACTCCTAAAGAGCTCTAAGCAGGTTGTGTTTTAGATAAAAAGTATTGGCCATTCCTAAGCCCTGTTGTAGCTGCATGACAATAGAATGCTTGCTATGCAGAACAAAAATGACCACGAGACTTCCTGAAAATTATTTTATATTGTTGGTCACTATAATGAACCTAGGAAAATCTCAGTGTGCACTTGAGAATGCTGAGTCATGGCTTTTGTCTCTCTGGTCACTCGTCACCACCTCACTGTGCACTCAATGTCCCCTACTTCCAAGTTCAGGGAAGGGGGGGATTGATTCCCTGGCAATCTTCACTTGCAGCTTATTTCTGCTTTTGGTTATAAACTTCTTGAAGACAATGTCCAGGTGTATGACGAGGCTGTCTGCACAGAGGTCCCTTGTGAGCCTACGTGTTTGTGCTGACTCGCTCATGTTCCTGCAGAGTGTTTCTTCAACTCTTAGGCCAATGTCTTTGGCTGTTGTTCTCTACCTTTATTACAGAAATGATACCCATCTCTGAGGATCCCATCCTCAATTTACCAAACGTGAGAGTTTATAGACTCGTGCAGAATTTCAGAGTACCAGAGTGCTTGAAACTGAATTGAAATAAATAGGTAAAGTAGTAGCTTTAAACAACAAGTAAAGCAATCCATGCTGAAGATTGCATTGAGAATACTGGTGTGAATTCTAGTTAATGATTATAGCTTGGAGAACTCTATTGACAGCTGGTCCGTGTAGTAATCTAACACTGTGCTGCCTAACATTGGTTCATAGCATATTTAATATCATGGCCTTATGGGAGGTATTCTTTTCCGTTTTGCCTGTTCAAACAAAACTTACAATGTTGTTTAATGTTTTCTCCTTGATCAAACACTACTGCCCTGCCAAGTGAGGTAATTAAGTCACAAGTTCTGCTGTCCCACACTAGTGAGGAAGCAGAAGCATCACCAGGCAATTGCAATGCCGTGCGGCAAATTCTGTAATACACAGCAAGATTAGAGTAATGACAGATGCACCTCGATGGATAGGTTTCACCCTGTGTTTTATGCAACCTCATCTGCGTGTCTGACGTTATTAGAGGGTACACATGTACTGTAATGTCTACCTAACTTATAATTTTCATAGATGACTTTTTAGCCTTCCTTTGCATACCTTCCTTCCAAAGGCGTAGAAGATATTCTGATACGACTGGTTTATAACTGAGATGAGAGTGCACACCAAGTTAAGAAGTGAGAATGATTTAAAGCACCTTGGTCCTTCCAGTCTTCTGTTTTCTGTGGAGTTTCCAGCACAGGCTTGACTCAGAAATTCATGGGCACCGGTGAGACCTTTGCAAAGACTGACTGTTCAATTTCTGTCCCTTTGTAAAGTTCTCACTTCTTACAGTTCATTTCAAATGACCTAAATTAAAAATGAAGTCTCATTAAGTCCTAAAAAAAAAAATCAAATTGTTTCACATTTTTATTTTTTAAAGATTTTTATTTATATTTTAATTGTGTGGTGACAGAGGCATGCATGTACCTTTGGAGGTCAAAAAAAAAAGGCATTAGGTCCCCTGGGGCTGGAGTTACACGTGATTGGGAGCTGATAACTGAACTCCAATCCTCTGCAACCTCTTCCCTAGTTATGTTTAAAGATTCTAAAATATTTACAGCATTCTTACAGTTCATGATCAAACAACCTACTCCATGTTCTTCCCTGTCTGTAAGGATCCCTGAATAAGTGATATGAGAGGAGTAATTAAGATGAAGAACTGCGTTGAGGATTGAAAAGAAAGAGAGATTTTTCTCCTCTGGTGACTAATGTGGTTGCATTTTTATCAGATCCCGGGTCAGCTGACAGCCCAGCTCTTTGAGTGATTCACCTTCTATTGGTGTTGCTTTCCCTGCAACAAGTAGGTTGGATCTCTCCCGAGCTGTTTCCTGAGAGAGACACACCATAGCAGGCCCCGATATAAAGGCTTTATGGAGACCTTGACAGAGTCAGCTTGAGGAGCAGTAAATCAATTTATCTCCACCAAGGGTGATGTGGAACACCATGAGTGCTAGGGATTTAGCTTCCTCTTTTAACTGTACGGGCATCTTGATGCTCTGGTAAGCATCAAGTGTGGGCCCGTGCTGATTTACTAAGTGAGAAGCAGAGGTTCGTAACGTCTATGGAAGCCTCTTTTTCATCATTTCATCCAGAGCATTATAGTAGCTTGAATATTAGTTTTCCAAGGATGAAACACATAAGAAATCCATGTTTCAGTGGACTTCAAAGAAGACTTAAAGCAACATAATTAATTAGCATGTACTAATGATTCAACATATAAAATTTTGCTGAAACTTCCTATCAGTAGAACATATCTGGCCTGTAAATGTGGGTCTTAAGAGTGTCCTTCAGCAGCATATCAACATCAACAATGGGCTGACATTTGAGTTCAGTGGTAAAAACCTAAGTCACATGGCACCTGCTCCTGGGCTGGTGTGTGATGTTAGAGAGCCCCCTGCTGCTTGTGGAGGTGACGCCTAATTTGCCTGGTATTACTGCCCTGCCTGCCAGCACAATGTAAGGAGTTAAAAGCTACCTCACTTCAGATCTGGGTGGGTTGTATATCTGAAGTTATTCTTTATCGATGATATAGCCTGTATTTGATTGTAACAATCCTGAAAGAAAAACAGACTCTGTGGACTCTATTCTCACTGGGTGGTGACTTTCTTACCCATAGAGCAGAAACGTTTGCCAATTACTCATGGAAAGAAGATAATTTGGCCAGACATAGTGGTACATACCTTTAATCCTAACACTTGGGAGGTAGAGACAGGAGTGTCTCTGTGAGTTCAAGGCCACCCTGCTCTGCATAGTAAGCTCCAAGACAGACAGAGATAATAGTGAGATTTTTTTTTTTTTGACCCTTTCTCAAAAAACAAAACAAATTCCTAAAGCAAGGATGTTTTGTTTCAAGACATGTTGAGAAGGTGGAGGTATTCAGCATTTAGTGCTTGGGATTGTGCAAGTGCAAGGACCTGGGTCAGGAACCTCAGCACTTGTGTTTAAAGCAGGGCATAGCTGTTTGTGTATGTAACTAAAGCACTGGGTGACAAAGACTGGCAAATTCTGAGACCTTGATGGCCAACCAGCTTAACTGAAAACAACCACCTACAGGATCAGTGAGAAACTCTGTCTCAAAGCAATATAGCAGAGAGTACTGTTGCTTTCTGATGACGCATGGTGTGTCAGATTACTACGACTTCCTCATTCATGCACACCCTCAGACTCAGCCTCTCTCTGTCTCTCTCTCTTTCTCTCTCTGTCTCTGTTTCTCATTTCTTTCTGTCTCTGTCTCTCCTCTCTGTCTCTATCTCTGTATCTGTCTCTCTGTGTCACACACACACATGCACACACACACAACATCAAACTAAATTCCTTGGAACACAAAAGCTTTTCACCTGTTTCATTCCTGCGCACATGTATTTGCATGTAGCAATGCATGCACATGTAGCAATCAACAGTCAATTGTCTGAATTATATGGAAACTTCTTGATGAACTACTAGTCTTTCCTTAAGAAGAACTAGAAAAAAAAAATTTAAAGGAACTAAAAATAACTTTCAGTCAGATTTAGATATAACACTTGCATATCACACATTTTACCCATTTAAAGCATGTGATTCAATAGCTTTCAGGATATTCGCAGAATTGTGCATCAACTGTAGACATTTTCATCACCTAGAAAGAGACCCACTGTTTAGCTTTCAGCCTCATCTCCTTACACATGTAGCATCATCTTACTGGCTTCTTTCCCTTTGATGTTTTAAAACTTCATTCACATTATGTATGATAGGTACCAATTCTTAGTTCCTTTTTATAGATGAATATTATTCTTATTTATAAATATATAAAATTTTGGTAATCCATTCTGTAGTTCATGAATCTTTCCTCCTTTTTTTCTTAATGTTTAAATACTTAATTTTTTTTTTTTTTACTATTTGACAGTTTCATATATTTGTATAATGAATTTGACTCATATACAGGAGTAGTTTTGGAGAATTCTGAAAATATGGTCTCTACTTTAGAGCCAAAGGGAATCCTAAGGGGATTTCTAAATTTCTTTTATTTCCCATGTGGCTAAACACAGACTCACGGAAACAAAATAGTTGCCTAGTCAAGGACATAAAAACATATACAAAATCCCTACCCAGATACGTAAATAAAAACATTTATATACAAAACTGATCATCACGGTGTACAGGGATTAACAGCAGAGTTAAGGGGCAGACATTGTTACCAAAAGAGAAAACCCATTAGGCAATAAAGGGAAGTGACCTGCTCACCCTGTTCCCGGAAGCTTGCACCCAGGTCTGTGAGATAGACACTGCGCTGAAATTAACTCTGTGGTCATAGATGACTCCTGTGTCACGCTCATATTATACACTTGAACTGAAGACCATAGACAATATTAGTGGAAACATCAGAACATTGTTCTCCGCATAATTCCATCGGATTTCCATTACAAATGATAGAAATACTCTTATACCCAAATATTGCAAATAATGTATTCTATTAAGTTTTATATGCATACATAGTACAAAGGAAAAACATTTGGAAGTCTATCTCTATTAGACTACTCCAATATTTTCCCTGAGCAACAAGGAAGCAGTTTTTAGCTCATTTCCTATAACTATTATAACTGTTGATTTAGGAAAAACAAAAGCACTATTTTATATGTTTATCAAAATTTGAAGTTTTCTTCTAGTTCTTTCTATGTTATGAGATAATAATGAGTAAGCTTGTTTTATAGCCAGCCATCTGGAATTATTTCTACCTTGTAGTGTTTTAACATGAAGACTTGTTCAAAAGAGCCAATGGGTGTGGGGGGGTACTTAGATACTCTTCTTCCTAGTACAAGAGCACTGTTTTGTATTGGGAGAAACTCTTCATCAACATTAATAATGAGCTACAGACCAGTGAAGTCTTAGGAGCTGGTTTCAGTCAGGCTTCATTCATTATCCTCAATAGACACGCCAAAACGAGACTCCTAATTCCAAACTGTATGAAGTGGTTTTAGAGTGCACAACCTGGTAGGGATTCACTGCAGAAGATTGCAGCATTCACTGTATGCATAAAGATGACAGATGAGCTGTACTGGGACCAAGTATACATTCATACACTTTTGAAGTTTGGAGTGACTCTCTTGAGCTATGTGGGTTTCTTGTTCGTTTGTCTGTTTGTTTGTTGTTTTTCTGTTACAGATTTGCCTGTATGTCTTCACATTTAATATTTCTTCCAAATCCAACATTGTCACCTTGGGATTGCACTCTAAAACCAGTTTGGTTTCCTTCATCGACAACAGATTTATAATTATCGTTGCCAAACCAGTGAATACTGTATCCCAGGAATAAAAACAACCATTTCTCGGCATGTTTTAAGATCAAATAATCTCACACAAATCCTCCCAAACACAAGCTGTTTAAGGCTCAGCTTGAAAAGGTTGTGTTAGTGGGGAGAGTAGGCCTGGTTAACTGTAGTCAAAAAGATAAGTGGAATCCTTAGAAGGTTTTTTTTTTGTTGTTTTTTAAGTTGAAGCATCTATGTGATTAAATAGGAATAGAGAGTGGGAAGGGCTAAGAGTTGAGAGTGACTGCTCCTAAGGCCTGGGCTTCGGAAAGCATAAAATAGAAATAAAGACTAAAACTCAGAAAACAGCTTTACCAAGAACTAACGTGAAGGGCTGGGTAGTCTTGGTCACATCACATGGAATGAACGGAGCTATCGCAAAGGACAAATGGCTTTGCAAAGGCGGTGAGCAAAATGGGGACTCAAAAAAGTTACTGCACTGTCAAGGCAAAAATGAACCAGACTCTGGCCAAAACACACTGCTCACACCCTTACACACTGCACAGACACTCACACAGACTCTGGCCAAAACACACTGCTCACACCCTTACACACTGCACAGACACTCACACACTGGTGTTTTTCTAAGTGACATTTAATCACTTTCATCTCCTTCACTTAACAGAAATTCAGCTGCCCCTCTCCCATTGGTGTCTGGAGCCTCTGTCCCAGGCCACTGCTGCTTACAGCTCTGTTCCCCTCAGCACCATGTTGCTTCTCGCAGCCTCCAAAGCCCAGTATCTTTCCACCACGTGACTAGTTCTCCCCTGTCCACCCTCTTTTCCCCTCTAATGCCTATGTGGCCATTTGAATTCAGCATGGCTTTCGTTACAAGTCCCACCAAACCCGCCAGGGCGCACAGTGCTCCAGAGACCAAGGGTTAGAGACAGACTGCAAGGACAGATAGCATCTGAGCGAGCCTTCAGCAGCTTATTCCTCGGTTGTGTTTATATCATTTGACTCTGACTGATTTGGATCTGATTGCTCATACTTTCCTTTGAGGATGCCTGAGGAGTGAAGGAGACAATGTGTGCAAACTCTCAGCCCAAAAGCCTGGCCTGAGATGAGCTTTCAGTCAGTAGTAATGCCTATCCACTGTCTGTGGATTTTGTGAGGCTTGCCAATACATCTTAGTAGCCTGTGCGTCTTTGGTAGTTGTCAGTGGTTCTAACAAATAGTAGTCTTTCCAAATGAGTGCCTGTGCAGGTCAGTGTGGCGCTCACACTTACTCCCCTGGGCTGCTCCTCACTTAAGCCTAGTACAGAATCACAGCAGTGCTTCAGGTTACCCGGGCAGCCCTCCTGGGAGGAGCAGTGGAGGGGTGAGGCATGAGGGGGAGTGACAGTGAGAGAATGACTGACAGTCCCTTCTGCACATCTATCATTGTCTCCAAAACTTCCACATGTAGATTCTGGGAGATTATATACCTATTAAAACTCTGTTAACAAATCATTGAAGTTTTGTATTAATAGTAAATATTGGAAGAACTTACTCTTTCTGTCTTCTCTCTGAAAATATCTACCTACTGTTTGTTTCAGTGACTAGAGTTGAATATATTTTAACTTAATAACTAATGTTCTAAAAATATTTGCCTATCAGCTAAGCTCAGTTGTTGATGATAAACCTGCTACTGGGTTTTGTACTCTAGCTTACCGCCTCACTGAGGGACTCTTTGTATTGTTATTACAGAAGAACAGTAGCCATCACACTCCTGGACAAGGCCTCAATGGCACATAAGATCTTCTAGCTGCATTGAAAATCACTTTGAAATAATCTAAAATTTTCTTTAAGTTCAAACAACCTTTGGATTTTCAGTAAAGTGAAATCGTTTTCTTTTCCTGTTCTCAAGCCAGAACAAACACTGGTGAGGCCATATTCAAAACATCACCTTGCCTGAATATACCCTCTTCTGGATTCTCCATACTCCACATGTAATGTTTACATTACAGGTGCAATGACAGAACTCCTGCCTCTAATTGTGCAGTTGGAGAAAAGACACTGTTTTCTTTTCCTAAGTAAGGATGGAAGGAAACCAGACTATAGTTCAATCCCACTAACTTTTGCAAAGAAAAGGACAAGACCATTTAAAGTAGTCAGCCTACAGCTTCCTGGGAGTGTTCTAATTGTCTAAATTGATCTCACAAATGATAAACAGTGTACCTCTTAAAAATATTTAACGAAAGCTTTGTTTAAAAAGTTGGCAAAATCTTGATGTGGTTTCTATTAAGCAGCCATTTACTGAGCACATGCAGTAGACTAGGCACCTGGCTAGGTGCGGGAGCACCCAGATAAAGACACATTCACATGGTGGGACAAACTTGAGAACCGACTTACACCACTGTGCACTGTTAGGAAGCTGTGAGCAGTGTCTGGGATCCTGGAGCTGAAGAAGCAGCTCTCTTCCAGGGTCCTGGCGAGGCCTTCCCAGATTGAGATAAAACTCAAAACATTCACTAAGCAGAGAGAGGTGTGGAGTGGGAAGGAGGAATAGTGTGTACAAAAGGAGAAGGTTACAAAGTTCTGTGACAGCAGTCTTGCTCCACAAGCATGGAGAGCTGAAGTGGGAGGGATTCGATCTGCCAGGCTTCAGCTTTTGTATTTTACCCAAATGCAGAGGGGAAGCAGAAAAGGCTGAGGGTGAATTAGCGTGGACAGCAGGGGCTGAGTAGTACCACTATGGAAGAGTGCTGGGAAACTGGACCTGGGCGAAGCAATAGACATGGAGAGGCTTTTGGAGGAGGAATGCGTGCAGGAAGCTTAGTGACTGAACAAAGAGTGGGAAAGATAAACTTTCAAAAGAACGTTTGGCTTGTTAATGCAATCTAAATACTGTACCAAGAGTGAGTGACCCCAAGTCCTGTTGTGTTCTGGCTTATAAGCCAGTCTTTGGACAAGCTCCTGGAAGAAAACAGCCAACCCAGTTAGCAGGGGACTGGGTTACTTTCTGCCTTCTGACTGGAAGGAGAGATGCAAAGGAAATGGAAAAGACACTTCTACATCCCCGCTCCTGGATAAGAGTTCTCTCCCTTCCTGTCACATGCAGCTACCCTCAACCCGCTCAAGTCCTTAGACATTGCAAGCTGTTAAACAGACAACCAGAGCTGAACAGATTGTGTGGGAATGGAATAGAACTGGAATGGAATGAGACGATGCTTAGTTCCTTATAGAAGTAATAAACAGTTCTTTGATTTTTTTTTAACATGTCTCCTACAGCCCAAGTTGCCCTCAGACTTCTTACACAGAAAAGTCTTGAGCTGCTCATCCAGACTACACATTCCTTAGAGATGGAATGGCAGGCATGTGCTGTCTGTCACCCATGGCTATATTCTAGTCTGGAGACTGAACCCCAAGCTTTGTACATGCTAGGCAAGCACTCTACCAACTGAGCCTGATTACAGAAGACAGTACAGGTTACAGACAGTGTTGCAGTCATTGAGTAAGGAGTTCCTAAGAAGCATCTAGAAAGACCTCCTCCACAGGCTTCGGAGTTATGCTCTAACAGTCTTGCATGCAGTCAAGTAAGGCTACCAAGAGACTTGGAGTCATCCTGTCTGTTCCCATGGCCATCCAGAACTATGTCATTATGTCTACCACTGGGCATATTTGGACCACTTTTCTGAACTTCTCCTCAGTCAGTCAACGTATGCTGTTTTGTTTCTTGGCTCAGGATGGTTCTGGCTGAGGGGTTGACTAGGAAGGTGACTTTCTTTATGAGAAGATCTTAATACAGGAGCCTTCCCTTAGTGTGCACACTGCAGAAGAAACTTTACACACCATGTTTCCAAGTGTTGTTGTGTCACACAGTATACAAGAGACCACAGCATTTCAGAACTCTATCTCTATACTTTGAGCCATAACCTGATAACATTCATAAGGCCAGTTAACAGGTTATGACACTCACTTTGCATACTTCTATTTTATATTTGTGCAACTATTCTACAGCCCATCAAAATGGAACATATCCAAGGAAAGCAATGACAACTTGATGACATCTGTGCCAGTACATATATGTGAATATTTAATGTAGGAAACATGTGAAGGTAGTTCAGTAGAGTGAGCACCTTAGTGGGGTCTTAAATACATGCTTGGAAAAGAAATCCAGTGTCTGCAATCCCGGTGGGTAGGGGGTGTGGGGTGGGGGCGGAGCTTACCTTGTCTTTCCCCACTTACCTTTATGCAAAGTTCGGCATGTTCAAGTTAAGAACTTGAAAACAAGCAGACAAAAATAACAAACATTTTAGTTAGTGTATAGGTTTATGAGGACTGATGAACTAAGTATCACAGCCCCCAGAAACTTAGAAAGGCAGAAGTGGATTGTCCTAGAGTCCGAAAGATCTGTAGACCTGTGGTTTGCTGGACATTCTGCAGAAGCAAGGCAGTGCTGCATATACTAGGTCCCTTTTCTCTTACTGCAAGAAAAACTTTATACACTGTGTTTCCAAGTGTTTTCATGTCTCCATTTATGTTTTCCTTTTTCCATAATGACACAGGCATTCTGACTCAAGGCTTAATGGCTATATTGCCACTTGATTGCCTTCTAAAGTCCCAATTTCAACACATGGTCACATCCTGAAGTTCAGGGGTGTTGGACTTCTGTGTGTATTTTCTAAGTAGTGAATTATACACATACACACACACACACACACACACACACACACGTTCAGATTTCCACCCACAGTAAAGAAAATGATAGCTATCCCTGGGGCTTAGCTAACTGGCAGAGTGCTTGCTGAGGTCAGGAACCCAGTCTCTAGGTTCAGATGGACATCAGAGGGGAAGGCAGGGAGAAGGATGAGGGGGAAAGGAAGAGGAGGAAATAGATGACAACGAGGAGAAAAAGGAAGAAGGAGGAGGAGGAGAAGGAAGAGGAGAAATGCTTTCTATGTTATTGGAATAAAAAAATAATCTTAAATCTTGAAAAGTATTTGTCTCTCCATTTTGCTAGACAGATAACACCATTCAGCGTTGGTTAATCTCATATTTGCAGTTCTTCCTTGGTCAGCGAAAGCCATTTTCTCCTTGGAAGAAGGCAATTTGTGCTTCTATGGACTTTGTGTTGCATTCTTAGTAACAAACACAGGGAAAACACTGTAAAGCTGTTGCTTGGGCTTATAACACAGAATTGTAAATAGTTCCCCAAATTACAGCCACCAACATTTAGCAACAAACTGATTATAAACTTTGACATTCATTTTCCAAAAAGCATATGGACTTGTGTGTGCTTTTGTGTTGTTTGTTCCTGAGTGGAATGAACCTCAAAATCTAAACAGCAGAACAACATTCAGTATCTCGCTGCCCAGCTGTCATGCCCCGTGGTCAGTGCCCAAGCAAGGACAGAGGCCACTCAAGTAAGCACAACACTTCATAAGAAGACAGAGAGGAAGCTAGCATCACTTCCTTCCTATTCTCAAAGAAGACTTCTCCGAGTAGCACTTCGTGCAGGGCGGAGTCTCAGGGAAAATCTGAGTTCCTGAAAGATTTGCTTAGTGCTCTGTTTTTCACTTGTGGCTCGGTTCCTCTTCCACCTGCGTCCTTTTTCTTTTAAGTCTTCACAAATGGTTTTCCTCATTTCTAGAAAGAATAGAACCCAAATATTACCATTTTCTGTATTTTCAATATCCAAGGAAGACTTTAAAAATCTCCTGTCTTAACTTAAGACTACATTTAAAGAGTGAAGATGAATATGTAAACTATGTTAATTTTTGGTAATCAGCCACTTTAAGAGATTAGAAAGTAGAATAAATTGGATTGCTTGTGTTAACATTCAGTTTTGACATAGAATGGGACAGCAGTTTGAAAATACATCTGAATACCCTATTCTGGGAATTCTCCCAACAGCTTTTGGGTTTTGGTTTGGCTTGTTTGTTTGGTTGGTTTGGTTTTCGTTTGTTTGTTTGTTTCCCACGTAAAACACCATGCTTTTTCTGTTTCTAGTTAGCTTGCTGTCTAGTGATCTGGATAGGCACTGCATTCTGTGGTTCCAAAGCTCATGAGAGGATTCCAAGGGTAGGTGCCATTTATATATATGATTTATCAATGCTGGCTGTATTAAGTGAGTCCAGAAGAGTTCACTAAAACCCCGATATCTAAGTTATTACCACTTCAGCTGTAACTTCTTTGATGTGCACTTTTGGGGTCTGTGCTAAACACTCTTCCCACAGCAGTTGTTTTAAGAAACTATACGCCTCAAGCATCTGCTTGTGTTACAGGAATAGAAAAAAAAAAAAGAATCCCGAAGTGTTACAGTGTGTCACTGCACAGCCTCCCAGCCCAGTTCACCTCTTCATCCACAGTGCCACATGTGCCTGCTTTTCAAACTTAAAAGTGAATCAGAATCCTAAGTTTAGAATCCAGGCAAAGGATTACACTTAATTTAGAACTTAAGTGAAGTCATTCAGTGTCTTTGGACCTGACTAAGATGGTGAGAAAATGAGTCCCAGTCAGGAATTTATCTAAGTAATGTGGGGCCAGGGATGAAAACGTGTTTGTTTTGTCAATCGTATAGAAATAATGATCTTTAGAATGTTTCCCATTCTGAACTATAAATTTTGTGAAATAGTTCATTTTCTTGGTGCTGTTAAAAAGCACTGTCCTTGGTGATTTTTGACTTAGAGTGACTTCTGAAATCAAGATACTTGATTATTCTTCAAAGTTAACTGATTTGCTTAATTTAAAATCTTTGATTTAGTTGTTTCAAATGCACAACTTTATCAAAAATCATATAGCTATGCCCCAGGCAAAAGCACTTCTAAAAAGTGAAAAGAAGTATGTCCATTATTTCATCAATTTGATTTATTTACCTTCATTTTCTTTTCATATTTTGTTTTTCCATACATGAATTGCATTCTGGTGTATACTAATTATCTATAACGTCTAATTCATTTTATTTTAATTTCTGTGTTTTTTTTTTCTTAAAACTGATCAAAATGACAGAGTTATAATTTCTAGTTTCTGACTTCATGCCTCATTGATGAATTTACTTTGTGCCAACACAGCCTAAAACAATGTTTGCTTATGATCTAAACCTGTGTTCCCATCAAGAGACATTCTTGAATTGGCATGACGGCCGACACCTTTAATCCCAGTTCCAGGCAGACATTCAAACATCCAAACCACATCCCTGGCCCATGACAAACTATTTTGATAATTAAAATCAGTTAGAAGGCAATTAAGGACCAAGACAGGGTAGGGTAGGTATAAAAATAAATTGTACTCATCACTGACCAGTAATATTGGGGTGCCCTTGAGAACAGCAGGGTCTTTCTGAGAGACCAGGACCCCAGAAATCAGAGTGACCACCTAAGTGGCCCAAGGCCAATGGCTTTCAGGTTCTTGTCTAGAGACTTCAGAGAATGAATTTTGAGAACCATTGAAGGTACGTTTTGGAAAGAAGTTTTTATAGATTCATAGTAGGAACTTAAAAGAAAGTGAATGCCAAGAAGGGTCTGTAAGCATGGGACACCATCAAGCTGCTAGTTCTGGGGACATTTTTTAAGAGCCTATGGTAGATACTGGGCTGAACCATGGGGAGAGAATGAGCTAGTCAGTGTGGATGGTCCAGCCATGAGGTGTCCAGTGCTTCTGCCCAGTTCCAGTCACATCTCACATACAGCTTCCAACCAACAGACAAAGACAACAAGGAGCCAAGAACTAGCATCCTCAACCCCCACCAAGGACAATCTCTGCACCTCTGCTTTGGGGTCTCTTCCCTACCTGACCAGTTTCTGTCTTCTGCTCTCATAATTGCCTGGATGAGTTATGTTCCTATTTTGAGCATACTTTTCTGGGTAAATGAGAGTAAAGAAAGTGAGAGTCTCTATGAGGATCCAAAGGCAATAAGTAATTCATTGCATTTGTGTGGGACATATACAAGGAGAAGGAGGAGGAGGAGAAGAAGGGGGAGGAAGAAGAGGGGGAAGAAAAGGAGGGGCAGGAGGAGGAGGAGGTAGAGGAGGAGGAGGAGGACTGCTTCTGCTTGCTACAAAGTAGTATAGTGCTCACCTATCTACAAAAACACTAGTGGAAGACATCTTTGTTCAGAGCCCTGTACTATCTGGCAACATGGTCCAGCACAGCTATGAATGTGGCTCAAACCCAAATCATAAACTTACTTAAAATTGAGTTATTCTGTGATTGATATTTTAACTCCAATGTATAATTCTCATGTAAACTGTAGATAACAGTGTCATAAAACATTGTCAGGAGGTTGGACATGCCTGCAAACTTTTAGCACTTAAAAAACAAACAAACAAACAAACACAATATGCTAAGCATGTCAATTCACTGTAAGTTGTTTTATGTTAGTGTTAACAGCCCTCACTTCACAGCACAGGGCAGTATTCCCTCCAATAACATAAAATGACTGCAGGATTATTACCGGTAGCTTTCTTGGCATAGTGTTGGCCATGATGTCTCATTGATATACAGCCCTTGATTAGAGAACAAGCCCAATTGTTTTGTCAAGTGTATTCTAGGACTACTTTGAAGTCAAACATGTAAATTTCTTGTGTGAGGTTAGCTTAAAGTAGTTGCTCCCTATAAAACCATTGCTTCAGATAGCTTCATCCCAGCCAACCTGAATATTTCTCAGAAGTGGTCACCTCTAACGTTACAGCTGAATGGTACCAGCTTTACCCCTAGCTCATCCACAATTAGTCTGCAATGAAGTGATACATCACCCCTCATATGGGAAGAATTAGCATAACTAATTTATGCCTGTGTATATGTATGCATGTGCACATAAAACACAAAGATGCTATGAACAGTAGGTATTAACAACATGGGCAAGAGAACACCCAAACAAGATTAAAATCGTAAACCAAAAATCATAGGAGATTGAAAAATACTGTGTCAAATTGTACATACCCAAGTCTAGCTAGAATGTAACGTTTTTCAACTCTTAAGACAATGTGTGTGTTTGAGTTTGTGTGTATGTGTGAAAGACAGTGTATGTGTGTGTCTCTGTGTGTGTTCAGGGTGGGGTGGGACAAGTGTGTATGTGAGAGATTATGTCACTGAAGTAAGCTATTGTTTACTTCCAGTTTACTATTGCCACTTGAATACAACATTTCCATTTTCATGAATTATGCTTAAGAAAGGAGAAACTCATTAGCAGGAGAAACTCATTTTGTGCTTTTATAATTAAAGGTGGTTTATTAGAAGACAAACATGTTAAAGAAAATTTTAGCATGTATTTCACATTTAAACGTTAAATACTTTTATATTAAGCTTCCTATTATTTCCATTTTGTTTGAGACACTTGAACTGTGTTGTAATTATATCCTCTCCTGTTATCCGTATCAGGTTATAATTGTGGGTCTGAGTCCGGTCCTACCACTGGGCATGCCTACTGGGGAGGCAAAACGCAGGGAATTTGACTGTGCTTATCCCATACAGCCACAGGGCCGGTGCTGGGCTTCAGGGAAGCACCGAGACACTGGAGACCCCCGTCTGGGGGTGGGAAAGCTTTCTGAGAAAGCTGAAGCTGCTATTCTCTGGCTTCTGGGCTCCCAGTCGCTGCTCAAGAATGAAATGTTGTGGGGGTCACAGGTCCTCTACGAGGCTGGGACGAGATGCTCCCAAACTCCTGGACATTCATGCTCCTCTGAGTCTTGAAGAATTGAAAGGAGAGTTGGAGCCCTAGCCAGGGCAGGGATGGGGCGGGGTAGGGGCTGGGGTGGGGAGGTTAGGGCTGGGGGAAGGGAAAGAGAGTCCTGGCTTTGCTCATTGCTGAAGGCCCTTAGCTTGGCCATGGTTAGGGCTGGGAGCACAGCCAGCCTTCTCTGGGAGATTTAGGCAGTAGCTGTGTAGGCGACGCCTGCTCCATGTTCCGCATACTCAATGAAAAGAGACAGTCTTTGGTTCAAAAGTGTTTATTGGTTGTTCATCCTGGAAAATGGCTGCGCACCATACCAACTTCTCAAGGTGGCCCCAAGATTAAATACCTTTTGCAGGGAAGAATGTCTGAGAAGGGAAGCAAGCTTGTTGGCTAAACCCTCAAAGCCTCTGGGTACCTCATTAGCATGGAGAGCTCTGTTCTGGGCCTAGGTGACCACAGGTCACGTTTCCTTATGTGGGAAGTGTGGCAGATGCACAGGAATCTGGCAGGGAGCAGGGAGGTGCTGACATCTCAGGTGTGCACCCATGAGTTTCTGGGGTCTCAACCCACTCTGCCCACCAAGCTTTCTGGCATGGTTTACCATCCCACAATCCCTAGTAGAGCAACCCACGAGATTTGCCTCAGGGAATGTGCTTTTCACTTCCAGGAAATCACTCTTGAAGTATCCCACACTTAAAAGAAGTTTGTCATCATTTATCTTACGCTTACAATTAAACTTTGCAAAAATAATTGTCTGCAATCATTTGTAAGGGTTGTGTGTAATATGAGTATCTAGTTAGATTTGTGGGAAAATATAGTAAAAAGCTGCTTCTTGAAATGTGATATAAATTACTTTAGTGTTAGGCTTATCTGAGAATACATCTGATGACCTGGCTTCTTTGAAGAAGTAATTGATGTTGGCTAGGTCCTAGGAAGAGTGTTTTGTTAACTTGAATCTAATACAATATCAGCAGTAATATGTCACAATTTGTGACAGGCACAACAGGGTTTTAGTAAAATATAGATGTTGTATTAATAGAAATTATATTAATTCACATGTTTTTTCTTTTAGCTCACAAGAAGATGAAAGACCTTTATCGCCTTTCTATCTGAGGTATGTATTTATTGACTGATTGTGTCGTATTTTGATCTGCTATAAAACATAGGAGTTAAGATTCCTTTGGCTAAATTTGCCCATTTTATTTTATTTTCCTTTCTTTACTTTTCATTTTTTCTTTTCCTTTCTTTTTTTTTTTTTCTTTTCTTTTTTGAGACAGCCTTATATGTTCTGCAGTTTACCATGCAGCTGGAGGTAACTTTGAACTTTTGGTCCTCCTACTTTTACCTCTGGAGTTCCAAGATTGCAAGCATACACCACCACATTTGGTTTTATGTGGTCCTGGGGGTATTGTTTTAGTATTTAATACAATTGAAAGACTAAAATGAGAAATTTTTATTTTAAATTTAGAATTTAACTCCCCAAAGTGCCTGATGCTAATGTAGGAACCTAAATTTTAAAACCTAGCCAGGCATGAAAGCCAGCTGGAGAATGTTGTTTGTCTACACCAGGCCCTGGGCTCGGTCTGGGTACCACAGGCACAAATACAGAAATCTGGTGTGTGTGTGTGTGTGTGTGTGTGTGTGTGCAGTCCCCAGCACCCTGAAAAGGCTTTCAATTATGTTAGCTCATTTTCTGGGCAGTAGTCAAAAAATCAACTAAATATTCGCAAGCTTCTGGAGCTCAGGATTGTTTTTAGCATTTACAAGTCCAGAATAACAACTATAGTAGCAACAGGTCAAGTTAACAGAATTCAGAACAGAAGTTAGGTGACGTCACCAGTAACTGAGCACCTGACATGTCCTTGGGATGTTTTATATTTTATAAAACCTGACTAAAATATACAACCAAGTCTTCCTTATTGCGTTTCTTTCCTAAATACCCTCCCACTTCAGAGGCCTCTAAAATGCTAGAACAGTGGTTCCCAAGGTTCCTAATGCTGCAACTCTTTAATATACTTCTTCATATAATGGTGACCCTCAACCATAAAATTACTTTGTTGCTACTTCATAACTTTTTTCTTAACTTTGCTACTTTTATGAATAATGTATAAAGTATATATTGATGAATATATATGGTGAATAATGAAATATCTGATATGCAGGATATCTGATAGGTGACCCCTGTGAAAGTGTCATTTCACCCCCAAAGGGGTTACAAACCATCGAGAACCACTGTGACAGAATATCATACAACCACACAAACTAAAAATGTTGCCCATTTTAGTCTTGCCTTAATTTTAAAGTCTACATTTTAAAGAAAATATGAGGACACATAAAACATAGTTTTTTATTTGCTTATTATTTATTTACATAAACTAGTTTTTTGCAATCATCACAGAGTTTGAATTAGACTTTATTTTAACCACTGATAGTTTAGAAATGTGTCACAGAATTCTAGGTACAGCCCAGTGACTATGTTCTCCAGCGTTCAGCCCTTCGATACATTGTGTAGCAGGTTCCAGGCTGAGATAGCCTAGCAGTCTGGTGATGTTGTTGCTATTGTTGTTACTATTTTGATTTTAAATCCTGGTTTCGTCCAAACTGAATCTGCACCTTCTGATCATGGTTAAGCTCAGCTGTGCAGTCACTGTGGGCATGTTAAGGTGTCTTCCCAGAGTTCAGAGTTACTCTGGGATCATTATGTAAACATGGGTGGTAATATCAAAGAAGTGATTGCTGTCTAGTAAGGGAAATTAAGCTTCACAAAGCACAGTATTGAATCGCTGGATCATGCCACCTATTGAAAGCCTTTCTCTGACTGTCTTAATTTTGTAACTCTGAGTGAGAACAATCTGTGTTTTAAGTACTATTTAATGATATTTTTATGTTTACTATATTTAAGGTAAATGGCAAAAATGGGCTTAAGTCTTCAAAGATGTATACTAGTCTTTACAGTATAAAGCTGTGAATTTTTCTCTCATTACCTGGACTATAATATTTCTTTAATATTATCTGTAAAACGAAATTCTAGGTTGGTAGACTGGAGGTAAAATAAAAGGGCTCGGGAGATAGCTCTATGGTTAAGAGCACCGGCTGCTCTTCCAGAGGGCCTGAGTCTGACTCCAGTGTCTGCGTGGTAGTTCCCAACAGTCTGTACTCCAATCCCAAGGGATCAGATACCTCCTTCTGGCTTACCAGAGCACCAGGTACAGGACAGAAGCATATATATGTGCAGGCAAAACATCCACACACATAAAATAAAAATAAATCATAAGTAAAAATTTTAGAAAGAAAGTAAATAAGAGTAAAAGACAGATCGTAGTGTATTTACTGGACTTTGAGGGCAGGCTGCTTCCTCTATTCGATATTAGGATCATAAACACTAAAATGTGAGGATATTAGGAATAAAGAACGATTATGCAGAGAGATGGCTCAGCAGTTAAGAGCCATTGCTGCTCTTCCAGAGGACCTAAGTTCAGTTCCCATCCCCCACATCAGAGGGCTCACAACCTCCTGCAACTCCCTCACCAGGGGTTCTGATGCCTTCTCCTCACCTTCTTGGACACACACACACACACACCGTGACATTACACACATATACACATAAATAAACAAATAACACAAATAAATCTTCAAGAATGAGCATTCCTCCGAGACTACATTCACAGGAGAGAAGGAAGAGGTAGGAGGAGCTGCTATCTTCAGATAATGAAAGTTCAAAGTAAGTGGAGCTGTTGTTTCTTGAAAGCAAAACAGTTATTATTTAACCTGTAATTAAAATTCCAAAAGTGGGGTTTTTTTTCCCCCTGAGTAACATTGTATGATAGTCTCAAAAATGATACAAGAATTAGTTTGGTGCAAGTTTATTTTAACTTTGTTTTACTTTCTCACTTGATATGAAACTAAAAGGAGCTACTGAAACAGGAGCCCACCCCGTAATCATTTGCACAGCTAGCTTGAAGTAGACTTTGTTGCTGTTCTAGCATAAAGAGTTTAAGTAGGAGAAAGAAAGGTGATTACCTATTGTTACTCATCTCTGCTGGATATTTTTAGCTGGAAATATGATATATCTGCTGAAGAACAGTTTATAAGTAAGTGTACATTTTTTTGTGTTATGTCTAGTAAGAGACATGCTTAGATGTTTTTAATATATTTTCGTGTATCTGCCACTTAGATTTTTGCTATTCTTTGATTCAATCCCAAAACAGAGCCATTGGAAGATTCATAAATTCCTCACTGATATTTTAAAAGATGATTAAAAAATTATACTCATTTCTTTACATTCAAAGTAGTACTTTGTGGATTGATAGTTGCAACCTGCTACTTTCCAAAATAGTAATTTTGAGTACTGAATGTTATATACTATATGTTGATGGTGTTGATTTTTTATAAGACAATAACAGACCCAACCAACAGATAGGACATACCTGCTGAGATATGTACAGTGCACAAGCAGCTCCATCTGTAAGGAGCTAGGTAAAGTGGTTAGGGATGAACAACTGGTCATTAGTTGGATTGGTTCTGGAAGATAAGCACAAAGTGGTACAGAAAACTCAACTAGTTGCAGTCTGGGAGGGGTCAGCCTTCATTGAAAATGAAATGGATCAGGACAGATAGAAGATAGAACAAAGTTGTCCTCTGTTCGCAAAGGCAAGGGAGCAGATGATCCATAAAGGCAGATCACACAGATAGGTACCTAGTCACTGATGCTCAGCTGGTGAAGCAGCTGTGGATGAGCCTGGAAGGAGGCTGCTGCATACCAGTGGAGACCTCAGAGTCCGGGTTTAGTTGGAGGAGGGGGTTGGGTGCAGGGGCAAAGAACCAAAAAGGGCCCACATTCCTCACCTTGCTTCACCACCATGAGGTAGAATTTCTTCTTCTGTGACATGTTGTTCTCCTCCTAGTCAGGCTGTGCCCTGTATTTCTCTCTTGGGCATTTCATTTGCTTCAAATGTTTCTGCAATAAAGCAGGACTGTTACCACCCTGGGTCTAAGTAAATACCTTCTGTGGTAACCGTTCAGTGTGCACTGCAGTCCCTCTGCAGCCTACCCTAAGTCAACAGAGAGCCAGGTGTCTTTCCTTGAAGGGAAAGGAAATAATAGCTATAGAGCAACACCTGCTATGACCATGTGTCAAGTTTACTGCAGCTACAGTAGCTCAGATAATAGGTGTCATTGTTCCTCAGATTGTTCCCTTGGGATTAGCCAGCCCTGCTGAAACAATTAGAGGAACAGAAAGTGAAGCAAAACTTTGGTAAGGCTGAAGCAAAACAAACACATGCCTCTGCATGTTACAGAAGAACAGGAACGTTCTTGGCAAGCACGTCCATACTCTGTTCTCTTTCAGATTCTAGGCTGGAATCCAAAAACAGGAACCCCCAACTCCATTGATCAGATTCTCATCAAAGCAACTTACCCTTGATGTTCTCCCATGCCCCTCTGCCTGGTGCTGTCTGTCTACCTTCCTCCTCCTGGCGTCCGGTCAGATCTGGCTGGGATCTTTGACTAGTTTATGTTTCCATTTGTCTGAGTTCTCACTGTCTACAAGCCTGGCTTTGGGCTTCTAGGACTGATTTCCACTGGAACCAAAGCCTTTACTTTCATCTCCTAGTCTCCCGTGCTCAACCCCCACCCACCTTCAGGCTCCCGGTGCCTAGCCAACAGATTTTACTCTTGAGTTCCACACAAATTTCTGGATGGTCTGTGTGGCTTGTGCTTTATCCAAGTGTGAGCTGTTTACTTCAGGGTCTGGCAAGCTGTAGCCAGTCTTCCTGAGCTGTTTCCAGCCACATAGCTTCTCGGGCTTGCACCTGATATGCAAACTAAACCTGTCTTCTAGCAAGGGTCCAGTTCTTCTTAGTGTCCTAACATGGTACAAAACAAAGCTAAATTACTATCTGCAAGTATGGACTTGCTTAAGTCAGGGTCGGGGTTTTATCCACCTTCTAATTGTCCTGAAAGAACACTTGATAGATTTATTTCCCAGTTAGTTGTTTGGGATGTGTTAGCATCAGAAGCTGTTTATAGCCAGCCTCTGAATCCAGCAATGATATCATCCCTAGGCAACAAGGACCCTCATGTGCTTCATGTACCTGTTGCCTTGGCAACCTCCTGATACTCCCTGTGCCTGCCTCACCCACATCACCTATGAGTGTCATCACCTAGGTTACCTACATCACAGCCCAGATAAAAGACAGAGACCCCGACCCATCTTTCTTTCCTCTTATGTAAAATTTATCTGATATCTAGATATGTTGCTCAAGAGAAAAGTGGGCAAAGCCCTGGGTTTGATTTTCTGTACCACAAAGAGGGCAACATCTAGAAATTATGTCATATTATTCCTATCTTTGTATGTAGAAAACTTTAAAAGCACTTGTAGACAGCTTTTTTTATACAAGAGGGAATATCTTCTTAAACTACTTATGCTATAATTTTTATGTTTCTAATGTTTGCATTATATTTCTTTAATTTTAAATTTCAATTGTTATTAGTTTAATTTTTGCCTTTCAAAGATATGTTTTCTAAAACTCCTTATTATCAGCCAGGTATGGTGGTACATGTCTTTAATCTGAGCACTAAAGAGGCAAAACCAAGATGATATCTGTGAGTTTGAGACCAGCCTGATACACACTTGGAGTTCCAGGACAGTCAGAGCTACATAGTGAGACCTGCTTCACAACAAACAAGCTGATTATCATGGAATAGTTTACAGAAGTGTGTGTACCCCAGATATTTTATTTGTGGGTGTTTGTTACAGGCTGTTGAAGGGAACAAACAAGCTGTTTATTTAGTATATGCTTACTTTTTTAACCAGATGAGAAATCAAGTAAGTGTTTGGACAGTTTGGAGCACAAATAAGTATCCTTTTTTTTTCCCCTTCTTCTTGACTGGAATAGTATTTCTAAGATGAAGGGAAACTATGGAGTTCATCTGTTCTCTCTCTCTCTCTCTCTCTCTCTCTCTCTCTCCTCTCTCTCTCTCTCTCTCTGTGTGTGTGTGTGTGTGTGTGTGTGTATGTGTAGTGCAAATAACATATCATTTACCAGTCAAATCAATTTTAATCATTTTTGATGTTTTCTAAGATTATAAGATTTATTAGTTGAAATTGGCCATTCATTTCTATCATCTTAAATGTACAGTTCAGTAATTTTTAAAAGTACATTCTGTTGTTGAACACCTGCCACTGCCGTCCATCGCTAGAAACTCTTCAGAACTTACAAGCCTCAATTCTAGCCCATGGTTAATTCTAGACCATGAACTTTTCATCACTTCCCTCTCAAGCCTAGCCCTTGGTAGTCATCAGTCTACCTTTGTCTTATATCTATGATGCTGTAGGCATCTCACTCACATAGAGCCATGCAGGATTTATCCTTTTGTAACTGTTCTATTTCCCTTAGCATAATATCAAGGCTCATCCTCTCTGTAGCATGTGTTAGAAGCCCATTGTTTTTGAAGGCAGGTCCCAAGCATCAGGCTTCATGGTAAATGCCTTTACCAGTTGAGCTAACTCACTGGCTCAAGTTGCTTCTGTCTTGGGCTATTGTAAATACAGCTTGTGAGCATGTGTGTTCAAATTGCCAGCTCAAACCTTTGCTTTTAGTTCTATTACATATAGAATTGTTGGATTTATTTTTGAGAATTCCCATACTGCTTTGCATACTAACAGCACCAATTACATTTCCAATAATCACAAATTAGAGTTTCAGTTTTTTCCATCTTCACCAACAATCATTAATTTCTGTTTCTAATAATATCCATTCCTATAGATTTGAAATATGTAGGAATCTTATTGCTTCTTGCTGACTAAGAATCCAAATCTTAATTGAAGGCCACCCTGATCTACAGCGGTAGATCCATGACAACCAAGGCTACACAAAGAATCACTATCTCAAAAAACAAACAAACAAACAAACAAAAAATAAAAAAGAATCTGAATTTTATGTAGGACTGAATGTCTATTTTTGAAATGTATCATAAGAGACTTTCATATGCATACCTAGCTATAGACCAAACTACCAGTATGATGACTAACAATGAGCAACAAACACTAATCAACAGTTTTTGAGAGGCTCCATCCTGAGTTCTTGATATATGAACATCATTGCTCAGATAATAAAAGGTAACTATAGAATCTGGACTCAAGTCTCTCAATGTTAATGAAACATTAGGCTTGTGTTCAGTCTTTACTGAAAAAGGTAGATCATATAAAATGTTTCTGTTTCTTTCCTTTGGCTCTTCATTAGCATGATAAAGCAAAGGAATGTAAAAACATACTTTTATACCCATTGTACCAAAATCTCTTACCGTTTTGTTCTTCTGCTCCATGACTTCATATTGGCTTCTCTCTGTAAGAGCTTCTGCTTGGAATACAATCTGAAAACTTGTAGTTAAACAGGTGACTGACTATCTTCACTGATGTAATTAGCCCCAATTTCCTTCTTAAATTCTAAGGATGTTAGAAAAGCAGTTAAATTCTAAGGATGTTAGAAAAGCAGTAAACTTAGAGCTAGTGCTTCAGAGAAAGCCCGGGTGTCAAAGACTGCCCATTAATGTGCTCCTTGTCTTCGTGTTCCATCTTCTGGTCAAGTAGAGACAGCCAGGAAGAGAAAGAAGCCATTTGAGAGAGAGCAGAATTAGAACTTTCTATTATCTGCTTCACTAACCAGAAAAATAAGTGACATTCCCCAAATGGAGCTGAGACTCATCAGAACAGAGTTGTGTGTTCTGTCCCACCTATCTGCCCCACTGGCTTCTTAATTTCATTATCTATTCAGTAACTAGAATATTTAGAATACAAAACAAAAGGAAAAGAGAGAGGATACCCCTGGGACATTAGCTACTTAACCAAAGCATTTGAAAAAAAAAAAGCCTTAAGAGCAGGGAGATTATGGGATTCAGTGTGCGTTTCAAAGTTTCATACTGCATAAAAACAAACTAATTTTGTGTGCAGATCTCCAGTTTACATCTTCTATTCAAGCAAACATCAAGTCTACCCAAGAGAGCTTAGCATATGTCCTCGGGTACACTCATGCACTGACTATAGTCAACAAGAACATTTGCCCCCAACTACTTGAACAATCAACATAAACTAAGAACTAATCTCCTCACCCAGTTTATTTGATCATGACCTCTTGATTCATTGTTGCCCCTTCAGAATAGTTTAATACTAAGAAATGATTTGGGATTTATACAACAAAATAACACAGTAAAGGTAAAGATGATCCTCTCTGAATTTTTTTATATAAGAACAACTTTTTATGAGTCAGAGGAAAACTTGAAAAGCAATATTGTTATTCTCAAAAAATTCTCAAAGGTCTGACCAACCTCTTTGAAATGTTCGTAAGATTGTGTTGGAAATAACATGTTTAGATGTGAATGGAAGAAGTGCACTAGCATTAAAATCACTTTAGTCAGTTAATTAAATTGGCATTAGATGTGCATTAAAAACCTTTGAGAAGCAGGAGAAGGCAGATACTTTTAGTAAATCAAGTATAAGACATGGTCCAGCAGATACCCTGGTTCTCTGGCTCTTATAGTCTTTCTACCCCTCTTCCATAATTTTCCCTGAGCTTTAGATATAATGATTGCATCATAAATATATCAACTAGAACTGGGCATCTCCTGGACACTTTGTCTTCACATTTTGTCGACTTATGGATTTCTATAATAGTCTCTATTTGTTACAAAAAGTTTGGGGTTTTTTATTTTGTTTTGTTTTGTTATTTGCTTCTCTGTTGGTTTGTGTGTTTTTAGTGATGGATGAAAGCTACACTTCCCTGTGGGTATAAGGTTTAGAATAAAGTTTAGGAAATTGGTAGTGTTAGGTTCTCCTCTAGGCCTAATACCTCTCCAGTCCTGGGTAGTTGATTAGGTTTACAATACTAGGCATTAATTCTCTAATATTAAGCAGGTCTTAAGACCACTTAGATAGCTGTTGATTACCCTCAAGATGTTATTACTGCACCACTGGAGATAGTTTGCTGGGTTGGTCAAGATAACACTCATGTAATCTCACCATCACAGTTGCCTAAACAAGACTGTATAATGACAACACAAGTTAACATGCTAATGTGGACAAGAGAAATTTCACAAAGTCCTGGTCCCAAATGAATAGCTACAGATGGTCAATGGCTGCTAGGAGAAGGAGAATCAGTTTCTCTAGGATTGAGATTATGGATGAGCTATGCAATCCCGAGTGGTCAGCCCTAAGCAGGTGTACATAGGAGAAACACTAAATTAAGACAGTAGGACTCCAGTTCTGAGAGCTCCAGCACCTGATTCTGACTTCCATGAGCACTAGGCAAACTGTGCTCTACATGCATACATGTCGGCAAAATAGTCAGAAACATAAAATAAAGAAATCTCTTAAAATAATTAAAGAAGAAGAGGTCATTAATTTGGGAGAAGTTGAGGGTAATGGGAGGAGTTATCAGGGCACAGAGAGGGATGGAAATTATGTAAATATAGTATTCATGTATGACATTCTCAACACAAAAAGCTGGAGAGACGGCTCAGTGCCTCAGAGTGTAATGGGAAGTATTAGAAAAAAGACACTGTCCAGCTAGCTCCCAGCCTTGCTGCCATGTTCCCACTCTAAGCCTATTTGTCTTGGCAAGCTCTCAAGCAGGACCGGAGCTTCCGAGCTGGTTTTACCGGACTGCTCTCTCTAGCTTGCTCTCATACCGACCAGTCACTGTGTTTCTAGCTCTGATTCGCTCATCCCTGGGGCCTGGAGTTCCTTCACAGCCATAACCAACTGGTTGTTGGAGGACCTACTTCCCAGTAACCCAGTAAAGTAAAACTCTAAAGCTTAAAGATTAACCAACGGATTTATATATCAGCAAATACTCAATACACACGATACCCACACAATTAGAATTGTTATTCCAATTACCTAACCTTGATATGAATAACCACCTGAGACTGCTAGAGACAGGAGGGCGACATCTGCAGCCATCTCTTCTCCTCCTCCCTCTCCCTCCTCTTTCCTCTCTCCTCCCAACTCCTAGCTCTGCCTCCCTCTCCCCTGTCCAGTGACAAAGCTCTGCTGCAAATATATTGAGCAGGAAATTCCTGCCACATTAGAGTAGTTGCTACTCTTGTAGAGGACCCAGGTTCAGTCCCCAACACCCACATGAGGGCTAACTGCTGGTTGAGACTCCAGTTCTAGGTAATCTAAGATCTCTTCTGACCTCTGTGGGCTTCTGCATTCATGTAGTACACATGCATACAATCAGGCACACAAACACAAGCACATATAATCTAATCTAATCTAATTAATATATTTAATTTTCAAAAACATATACTAAAATTTAAAGTCAAGTATAGGTTACAGATGAAATCTGAGAAACCCTTCCAGAATGGAAAAAGAAAGAATAAAAATTAAAACTATGAAAGATGGACTGAGCACAGGGTCCCCAATGGAGGAGTTAGAGAAAAGACTGAAGGAGCTGAAAGGGTTTGCAACCCCATAGGAGGAACAACAATATGAACCAACCTAACCCCCCAGAGCTCCCAGGGACTAAACCATCAACCAAAGAGTACACATGGAGGGATCCTTGGCTCTAGCTGCATAGCATATAGAGCAAAGGATGGCCTTGTGGGACATCAGTGGGAGGAGAGGCCTTTGGTCCTGTGAAGGCTCGATGCCCAGTGTAGGGGAATGCCAGGACAGGAAAGGGGTGGGGGTGGGGTGGGGTGGAGGGAACACCCTCATGGAAACAGGACAAAAAGCGATAGGATAGGGAGTTTTCAGAGGGGAAGTCAGGAAAGGATATAGAAAATGTGGTACATTTACACAATGGAGTATTACTCAGCTATTAAAAACAATGAATTCATGAAATGTTTAGGTAAATGGATGGAACTAGAAACTATCATCCTGAGTGAGGTAACCCAACCACTAAAGAACACACATGGTATGCACTCACTGATAATTGGATATTAACCCAAAAGCTCGCAATATCCAAGATACAACTCACAGACTACATGAAGCTCATGAACAAGGAAGACCAAAGTGTGGGCACTTTGGCCCTTCTTAGAAGGGGTAACAAAATACGCATAGGAGCAAATATGGAGACAAAGTGTGGGACAGAAATTAAAGAAGGGGTGGTCTGGAGACTGTTCCACCTGGGTATCCATCCCTTGTGCAGTCACCAAAGACAGACACTGATGTGGATGACAGGAAGTGCATGCTGACAGGAGCCTGATATAGCTGTCTCCCTAGAGGTCTGCCAGAGCCTGAAATATACAGAGGCGGATGCTCACAGCTAACCATTGAACTGATCAAGAGGTTCCCAATGGAGGAGTGAGAGAGAAGACTGAAGGAACTGAAAGGGTTTACGGCCCATGGGAGAGAAACAATACCATCCAACCAGCGCTCCCTGGGTCTAAATCACCAGCCTGGGAGCACTTAGGGAGGGATCCATGGCTCCAGCTGTATATGTAGGGGAGGATGGCAGTGTCAGGCATAGGTGGGAGAGGAAGTCCTTGGTCTAGTGAAGGCTGGATGCCCCAGTGTGGGGAATTCGTGGGTGGGGAGGTGGGAGTGGGAGGGTGGGTGGGGACACATCCTCATAGTAGCAGGAGGAGGGGGATGGGATGGGGGTTCCTGGTTGGTGGAGGGAATGGGGAAAGGGGAACTCATCTGAAATGTAAATAAAATACCAATAAAAGAAAAGAAAAAAAAAGAAATATTCTTTTCTTATTAGGCCCCTCTAAATTATGCTTAATATGCAAAAGGATATTAGTGTGACATTAGGGAAGTATAAAGATAAATATTTTCTTCCTGCTCAGTAGTATATACTCCATGTGGTATGTACAGTATTGTGCATACTATTTTTAAAACCAAATTGTGTCGAAAATGTTAATAATATCAACCATATGCAAATGATACAGCTAATAGCAAAGTTTGTCTATAAAGATGTCTATATGAACCCTGTGCATATGATAACCATAGCTAAAAATACAACAGAGGGAATAAACATAAAGGTGGAATGTTTTCATGAGGGACACTATGAGGACACACTAAAATCATAGAATTGAGAAAGTTTCCTGTAATGACATCTGTACTGTTGACACTGCAGGCCATCTTTTCATATGAGAAAACAATACCCAAACATTGTATTTTGTTAAATATAAAAATAAAGAGTTTTGTGATATTTTGATGATGAGTTACATGATTTTTAGACTTAAACAGATCACATAATTGTCCCCTTTGTTGATTTTTTTAAAAATCAAATAAATGTAGGTGTCCCATTTCATAGAGAAATGGCAATTCTGTTAGCCCTCATGGGTTTTGTTAAAGCTGTGATACTGCAGTTAGGACTAGGTCCCCCACCAAGGAAAGCAAACTAAAGCAAGAGAGGAGGCACAGTGTGTGCCTTTTCAGGGTATTTATATCTAGTTTTGTCAATTTGAAGCTCTTTTTTGTGTGTAGTTTTATTTTCTCCTCCAACCAAGAACTCTAATAAAAGACTCAATTGTCAACAGGAATCTACACATCTCATCACATGCAAATCTTAGAGACCAATGTTGCTAAGCATTGTGGGGCGGTGGGCTGTGAGAGGCAGCTGGGCACCTGGTCGAGCACAGGCCTCAAACATCGGACCCTAATCGGAAGGCAGGTGTTCGACTCTGCTTTTGGGCCCTGGTTCCTTTCATTTAGCTTCAGTTCTCCACAGCCCCTCCCACAGAGAGGTCTATGGCCATCAGTCACTATGAACAGTGCCTCAGGCTCTCCCACATGTAGATGAGGTATCTCCAAACTCTCAGACCAAGGCATTATGGGTCTGCTCCCAGACCCTAACCCACCCTAAAACTGTATATAAGAGCCCTATTCAGGAGAAGTAAAGGTGTGTATGAGAATCATCCTGTTGTCCGAGAGTTTCTGTCACAAGAACTGTAACCCTTGGGAAGAGATCTGCTCTCCCAAAGTGCCTTCAGGACCCTCCCCTCCTTGCTAGCTAGCCGGTGTCTCACAGGCACAGCCCAGACCAGCTCAGCACAGAGGGACGGGTGCAGCACCTGGGAGTGACTGGGTAGCAACAGCAGAGATGCAATCGGAAGCAACAGCAGTGGAGGCGACTCCTCCTCCCTGCTCCCACTCTATCCCCTTGGCCCAGGTCCTGCACCCAGCCGGGCCAGAGATCTTCAGAACAGGGACCCACAAAGCATAATTAGCTTATAGTTTTGTTTCAATGTAAGTGTGCCATCCATAGAGCACACTTATGTCAGCTTGTAGGCTTAAAATCTAATTTGAATGACTGGTCCAGCAAAACATGCAGACATATCATCACTAACAATAGCCGTGGTAACAAAATTGACTCAGTTTACACATGAGCTTACTTCTTTCAACTTTTAGTATTTGCTTTACCTAAAGTCAAGAAGTGAACTCTTTCATATGCTATTTATAATGTATAAGTAAGGAATTTGCTTAACGAGTCAGTTAAAGGCTCGGAATAAATACACTAATTCTTATTTTTATATAGAGAATTTAAAAGCTTCATGAGATAAAAGAAAACAGTATGTCATACTTTAACTTGTTTATTGCTCAAATGCATTTTACTTTTACATCAGTGACCTAGAATTTCATCCTTGAATGAACCACAGCATTAAAAGCATTCCTTCTGGCTGTCATTAACTTTGTTATAACTTTTGTATTGATGAATTGCTAAACACATCCCATGAAATTGTAAAGGTGGCTGGATACTTGACCATAGCCATTTTGGGGGTCTAATAAAACTGCTTGACTGATTACCATGTCATAAAACTAACAGCAATTCTAGTCTTTTACAATGACTTAAGTCTGAGGACGGTGAACTTGAATCTGAGATGATGTGACTGAGTTGTAGAGCTAAGCAGGTATCACTAGCAGATATCACTTGTATGAACCAGCCAAGAGCAGCCTAGCTAACCAGTGGCCTACCTAGGACTTCATCCAGTTTCCAGAGCCAAGGCCAGAGCCTCACCATTTCTGATTCTCAATGAAAAATATGCTCATCTTTATGTTCTTTAAAAATCGTGCACAAGCTACATAAATTAGAAATTTTACATTGCATTTTAAAAAGCAAAAACAAAATTAGCATAAATCTGATAAAAAAATAAATACAGCAAAATATTGAAGAAGATGTAGCTATGTGTTTTGTTACTTGTTCATTCACTTTTGTATCCTGGGGAGAAATCTTTATAACTGGCTCAGATGGCTCAGGTTATTTTTCAAGTTATGAAGAAGACCTTAACTGGTTTTCCTTCACTAAGATTAGCATAAGCTAGGCCTGCTGGTGCATGTCTTTGATCCCAGCACTCCAGAGGCAGAGGCAGGCATATCTCTGTGAACTGGAAGCCAATCTGGTCTACAAAGGAAGTTCTAGGACACCCAAGGCTAAAGAGAGAGACCTGCTTCAGAAAAACAAAACAAACAAGCAAACAAAAAAAATAACAAAAAGATTGCCATATTATGTCTTCATTAGCTTGTTTACACTATTTAAAATAGTTACTGTGATACCTAAAAAATTTCTAAAGAATTTTAGTGCAAGGATTAAGAACCTTGATCCTCAGTGTATCTGTTACTGACCAACAGTAACGTGGGAGTGACTTGGAACTTATGAAAACTGCAGTCTAGCCAAGACTGTAACTCGATAGCAGAGCTTTTGGGCAATTCTGCAAAGCAAATGGTAGTGCCCCCTTCCCCTAGGCCAGGTGAGTCACCTGTTCTAACAAGGGTTTGAGTTATTCTTGTGAATGTTGAGGCTCTAACTCGACTATTTAGAGAGTTAGAAATGTCAAATCTGCCTCTTTTGTTTTTGTGGCTTTTTTTCTCTCATGATTTGATTCTCCTTACCCTAAGGGAAAAAAACAAAAGAACATAAAAATACCAGTCTGGGGTTGGAACAGTAGCTCAGTAGACAGGCTCAGCCTGGCATGTGTCAGACCATTTATTTTATCCCAACACCACAAAAGCAAGCAACTGCATTCTCTGCTTCAACAGGCAAAGAGAGAAGCACTAAGAACCAAGTGTATAAGAGAGGAAAGGTAATCGATCCAGCTCCTTCTGGAATCAGCAGCCAGATTGGTTGGCGGTCTGACTTTGGAATGTTCTTTAGCATTTAGTACATCTGACTCTTTGCTTTTCTAGGTCTTCCCTAGTCATTATTCAGTTCATTCTGGCTCCCTGAACTGAGATTGTGTAACTGCAGAGAGGAACATAGGAGTTAATTATACAGTGTTAGATTTGCAGAGGGCTAGCCACAAAATATCCCAAGGGGGACTGCCTGTTCCAGTTCAGGACAGATGCAGCAAGAGTTTCTTGTTGGCCACAGGGCCTGGGAACCACTGTGAATAGCAGGCACTGCGGCCAAAAGGCAAGGTCAGACACTAAGCCTCACCTCTACATGCAAACCTGCCCCAGTCTACGTGGTAATGAGCTCAGGTTCAGAGCTGAAACCTTCCTAGCTCCGCCTCATCTTCGACTAGCCTCCAGAGCAGTTGTTACACTGCCTAACCTCTTTGCTGAAGACAGGAAAGACAACACACACCTTACAGGGATACTACAATCTATGTGAGAAAAATACAAGCAAAAAGTACTCAGTACAGTATCTGAAAACAGTAAGTGCCCAAGGCCTTTATTGTGTCTTTTTTTTCATTTTCTTATTCACATCAATGTTCCTTTGCACAGTGGAATGGATTGGTGTTTTTCCCTATCTTTGGGTATCACTTAGAACTTAACCTCAACTGATGAAAACTAACTGGGGATGAAATGTATTTATTGACTCCCTCTGGAATAAGGACTTCTACCTAGCATGGTGGTGGTGGTGGTAGGGGTGGTGGTAGGGGTGGTGGTGGTAGGGGTGGTGGTGGTGGTAGGGGTGGGTGGGGGTGGTAGGGGTGGGGGTGGTAGGGGTGGGTGGGGGTGATCATGATGTTAAGGGATAGAGTCCTTCAAGAGGTGGATCCGGACATGAAGGCCCTGAAATGTATTATTACACAGGAGCAGAGGCCAGCAGATGATTCTGAAGCAGTACATGCATGTGCTGAGATGCCACCAGATGAATTAGCATTTAGGTTAGTTGAAGTGTAGCGATCTCTTAGATACCTTCACCCACTTCCTGTGTATTCTGCAAAGTAGGAAGAAAAAAAGGAAAGGCTGTTTTATTAAAACTAGCTTAATAGACTTAAAAATATGCTCAATGTTTAACTTCCTTTTTAGGCACAGGAACTTAAATCTTGACTAAGCATGGGGTTGGGAGAGGGGGACCATGAGAAAGTGGTAACCGATATTTTAGATAGCCAAACCTGGACCTTCACCTGGGTTTGTGAGTATGGAGCTCCCTGAGGTAGAAGGAAGCTCTGATAGGTACACATCAGTGGTGTGGAATACATTTTAATTATTCCCAAAAGAACTGGGCTTTTTAGAAAATAGAAGAAGTTTATATACATTCAGCCAAAGATGCTAAACCACTTGTTACAATGAGCTATCACTTGACAGTTTCCTTCTTGAGTGTCGGGAGGAAAATGCTATGTACTCCAGACTGTCCTTTAATTCAGTCTTCCTGCCTATGCGCCAGTGCTAAAATAACAGGGGTGTTTGCCACTATGCCCCATGGAAAGACAAGTTCAAGCGGCAATGTAGGAGGTCGTACCGTTCCTTGTTCTCTGTCCCCTCTGGTTCCTGCTGACCTCCATGAGTTCTGAGCAGATTTAGAAACACATCTGTGCTTGCAGGCCTGGGACAACAGGTGATAGACAGTCTGCAGCAATCACACTAGCATGGTGAAGGAAGGAGAAGGCCACCAGCCCTAGCTGCAGCATCAGGCTTGGAGCTGGAAGGTGGTTTCTAAGGTCAGGGTTCGAAGAAGTAAATAAGCCGCCTCTACGTGCTACACGGTTGAAGGATTCCTGCCGCGGTTGGCGATCATCAAGGATGCTGCGGGACCCGGTTCAGTCTTCCATACAGGCAGCCCTTCAGATGTTGGCTCATCATTTCTGACCACTCAGCAAAGCTGATTCGCTCTCTCTGCTTCTTTTCACAGTGCTCATGTATCCCAAGTCAGCAATGTTTCAACAACTGGAGAGTAAGTTGTTTGTTTTTATATTTTACAGCATTTTGTGCCTTTTCCCACTTATTAATATAAGAAAGCAATTCTAATGTTGTATAGGATTGGAAGATGAAGATAATAAACAACCAGTGATTTTTAAGGTGCTCATATCCAGAAAGTAGGTATGCGTGTGATTATACACAATCACTCTTCCCCATTTGAAACTATTAACTAAATTCTTGGTTAGTCTCACTGTGTGTATTAGGTTAGCCTTAGTTTACTATGTACTTCAGACTGGCCTTTAATTCACAGACTTCCTGACTATGCCCCAGTGCTAAGGTACAGGTGTGTTTGCCACTATGCCTAGCACTATTAGTTTTATGTTTATTTTAATAAAAACAATGCCAGGGTCAGTTAATGTTTGCAAAGCTGGCTCTGTTCCCTAGAGGCATCTTGTCATGGAAAAAATAAATAAAGGCTAAAGCATTAACCATGACTTTTCTTCCCACTTTGTGCGTTTATTGAGTACCTACAATGTGCCACACGCAGCGTTAAGTGTGTGATTTTGAATGAGCCTTGGTTCCACCTTTGTGGATTTTTGGGGTGGGGGGGCAGTCCTTTTAATTTTGTTGTTATAGGGATGTAAAAAAGAAAACAAAGCCCTGGTAGCACCAAGTCCTTTCTCTTCACAGCAGTGGCAGTCCTGGGTTACTTATATCTAACACATGCTTTCTCCCTCAGAGGCTTCCAGGAGCATGCAGGCTAAGCACAGCCGTGTTTTTTGCCCTGCCCTGGTCCGGGCTTTCTGCACTTGCTTGCCTCTCTGCTCACATTGTGCTTTCTTGTTTGGGTGTTTGATCTCCTGTTGCTGAGCTAGCCCTTGGCTGTGCCCTGCTCAACCTGCACTTTCATGTTTTGATTCATTCCTTCTAGGAATCACTTCCTGTCTCACTGAGACAGCACGCTGCCACACTGCTCCCCCTGTCCTGCCCTGTGGCAGTGCAGACTCTGAGAACACAGGATCTTTTCTGCCATGTTTATGGTTATCTCCCTGGTGCCATGAAACATGTATTAGGCACCATCTGGATATTCTTCACTTCAATAGATAAATCTCCCCGACAGTTTTCTTCTTCTTCTGGGATATGGGAAGCCTTTCCATAGCATCTTCCCTTGGCAATAACCAGTGTTGAGGACAGGAAGGTATGGTCTGGAGGAAAGAACATGAAAGAGAAGAAGCACTGACAGGACAGAACTGGAATCTCAAATGATAAAATTGGATTCTTTCCATTAGTTGAGGAAGCAAACAAGGGCAGAACTAACTTTCCTGGGCTTTATCAACTTTAAAGATTCCAGAACTGAACCACGATGGGTACGCTCTGCCTTGTTGTGTCTGATACTCTTTCCTCATGTAGTTGGTAACACTGTAGTTGCTCAGTATTTGATACTAATATATTTACATCCTCCTACAGCAGTTAGTCACAGGGACACAGAAAACAGAAGTTGCAGTGACCACTCAATTAGCTTATACTTGCCCTTGTCTTCAAATAATTTTTATAAAATATTTTAATAAATTATAAACATTAGTAAAGCTGTGTCTATCTGAAAAACTTTAAGTTGAAGTTTAAAGGACTATTTGATGAAACTAGGACTGGAAGTTTTATAAGATTGTAAGTTTGAGACTTGCCTGGGCTACGTAGCAAGACACTGTCTCAAAACAAAACAAACAAAAACCATTTTACTTAAAGAAAGGTACCTTTCCCTAGCTAGTAAAAAAAAAAAAAAAAAAAAAAAAAAAAAAGTGTGAATCTTTTTTCGAGTGAATAAAAACCTGCTTTTGGGAGCATAAATTAAGAATTTTCGAGACCAACTTATTCAGAATTAACCTGAATGGTAGTCGGTTACTTTGATACGCTGAAAGGCCCTGGCTCTGCAAACTGGCATGTTTGTGAGAATCACTCAAAGCAGTGTCCATGGGCAAAGTGATGTTGTTTGGCATGAAGCAATCAAGGTTTCCAATGATTGCCTTTAAAATATACCCATATTTCAGAAGTATCTCTATCTCCCACTATTTATTCATGAGCAAAACCAGAATGGTATGTCCATCTAAATATTTATTAAAAAAATGAGTTAAATTACACCAGTTTATTTGTCTTGCCTTGTAAATTTATTAGAATTACTTGAAGACAAGGGGAAAGTATAGCCAAAGTGAGGTGGTCACTGTGACTTTTCATTTTCCGTGTCCCAGCACAGAGAATGTAAATATATTAGCACCAAATACAGAGAAACCTACAGTGTTACGTATTACACAGGAAAGATTATCAGACACCACAAGGCAAGAACATGCCCATCTTGGCACTGCTTTGGCCCTTTGTGCTTACTGTGTGAGCCCAGTTTTAATTTTATAAATTATGATTTAATTAGAAATGTCAAAATATTATGCTATGCTGTTATGAATTGTAATTGTTCTTGTGAGATGTTCCCCATCAAAAAAAAAAATGGTTGAATCCCTATATAACTTTATCATAATGAGATTATAAGTATATAGTAGATATTCTAAACTATTTGTGCCTTGTAAATCAGACTGTCATCTTCTACAAAACTGGCATGAAAACTGGAGAAATCATTCTTTGTAAAGTTATTTAATTGTTACTTTATAATGAAAACTTTTCTCATTCTACCTTATGTCAAGTGGCCCTTACTTCCTGACTACATCACAATTGTTGCTAGATTTGCTTTGAACATTTCAGTCACTACAGACTCACAAAATGAGACAAACAAGCTGGTATAATTTAACTCAATTTGTTTTAAATGTAAAATACAAGTATTTTAGATGAATGTACGACTCTGTCTTTGCTCATGAAGTACTAAAGGCCATCCATGGGAATAGAGATACTTCTGAAATATGGGTATGTTTTAAAAGCAATCATTGGTAACCTCGATTGCTTCATTAACTGGGTGTTTGTTTTTAACTAGACTCTTAGAAAGAACCATCAGGTCAGCAGTAGAAGAGCATCTTTTTGATGTCAACAGCTCTGGAGACCAAAGTTCAGAGGACTCAGAACCTGGACCATCATCAGCATCTTCTACGCCTACCAGGCAGCGAGGACATCAGTTTAAGAAGCAGGATGATGTTTGGCATGGTCGAGACAAGTAAGCTATTATAGGCGCTTACTGCTCGAGATTTTCTGTTTTCAAGTCAGTCACTACATTATATGTTCCTCTCATTTCAGCATCTAGATTAAACCTCACAAGTTTCATTATGATCATAATTAACTTAGAGGGCATTCAGACACTCCTATGTGGCGTACTGTCTTAGGGTTTCCATTGTTGTGAAGAGACACCATGGCCAAGGCAATTGTTATAAAGGATAACATTTAATTGAGGCTGGCTTACAGTTTCAGAGGTTCAGTTCACTATGATCATGGTGGGAAGCATGGCAGTATCCAGTTGGGAATCATGCTGGAGGAGCTAAGAGTTCTACATCATGTTCTGAAGGCAACCAGAAGACTGGTACCTGCAGGCAGCTAGGAAGAAGCTCTTTTCCACACTGGGTGGAGCCTGACTACAGGATGTCCAAAGTCCACCCCCACCATGACGCACTTCCTCCAACAAGGTCACACCTCCTAACAGTACCATTCCCTATGGGCCAAGCATGTTCAAACCACCACACTTAGTATCTCTGTTTCATCTAGATCTAGATATTTTAGGGGGACTCCAAGTCTTCATTTATATATTTCATAACTTCCTGATAAATCCTGTCCAGAGGCATTTTCTTCTGTACATGTCCACATTATGTTAGCTTAGTAGTCAGCGGAGTCAGTTCCCCTTTATTAACCAGTGGAGCATGCTTACAATAACTCTAACACCTGGTTATGTTTTCATATTTTTTAAAAAGTGGAACTTTTTAATCAAAAGAAGAAAAGCTTAAGTTCCATGTTATAATATTAGCTAACTTTAGAAGTTTAAAAATTGCAGCATAAATTTCAGGAATGGTATTACAAAGAGTTTGTCCTCCATTAGTGACTTCAGTAAAATATGAATGCAAATCATCATTTATATCAATAGTCATGATGCCTCTTCCCAAGAAAACTTAATATGTTATTAATTGACTATATTCATGTATCCCTACAGTTTATTTCCATTCACTCTGTGGTTAATATTTTGACCTGCTTAAGTGTCCAAAACAAAACTTGACCCTAGTTCTACACATTCTTTCCCCTTGGACTCTATAGCTCTATAATCTATAGCAAGATCTCTATGAAAAAGTCTCTTTTTTTGCTGAAAGAAAATCAGAAGATAAATTGTGTAAATAAATCCCCTGCTATATTGCAGTGTTCAAGAGCTGTGTTAACATACAAATTCACACAAACAACAGCAGCAATGATCTAACCCGCTGACTTAACAAGGAAGTGTTTGTTAGGGTAAAAATTGTATTAGAACTGGCAGAAAAGAGCAGTTGTAACATCTCCTTAGAAACTAGAAAAAAAAAATGTAGCACCAGAAATGTTCACATTTGAAATCAGCCACTGACAGGTTTATCCAAAGCATTTAGCACCATAATTCATTTGCATTCTGTCTGTTTTATTATGCCACAAGTATAACTTATTCATTAACATAATGATTGCCCTCTGCTTTGGCAGTTTAAAAAATATCTTCGATGTGTCACTGCAGCCTTCTTTCTACCCTCTCTCTTTGGACAGCAGATGAGTTTGTGGGGTGGGAAGTGGTAACATAGCAAGAAGATAATAGTGGAAACAGAGGTGGGGCAGGTAGCAGGCAAGAATGGGGGCAGGCAGCAGGCAGGAGTCAGGGCAGGCAGCAGGCAGAGGTGGGAGCTGACAGCAGCTAGGGGTGGTAGAGTCAACAATGGGTAGGGGCCTGACAGGGCCAAGGAATGTGAGCCACAGACTAACCTTTCCTTCTTCTCAGAGAGAACTTGCAGAGGTTAGTTTCCCAAGTCCATGGATGTTTCTTGCATGTGTTATCCTGATTGTATTCAACTAGCAACATCAGGAGAACCAACAGAAATGGAGACTGGTGGATCCTGGTTAGCTGTAGACCACCTGTGGGACTTTCTAACCTTAATTATTCTTCTTTGTTATCTCCATCACTGCTCATTCTGCTCCCTATTCTGAATCTTGGGGTACAAGCCTCTATATTTTCCTAGGGTACCACATATGCCTAATATACAGACGTCATCACAACGCCTTCCTGGCCCCTTTCTTGTGCTTCTTGATTGCATTATTTGTCTAGTTGAGAGACATCTACCTATCTACCTGACACTCTGGACCACAGTCTTGCTGAACAGGACTTCTCAACATCCAGAACACACTGTCTTCTCTGTTTTTTTTTTTTTTGTTTTTTTTTGTTTTTTTTTTTTTTTTAGCAACAAAGTTATTTATTTCTCATGGTCCCAGAGCTACAGTTTTTACCTGGCCCGACTTTGACCACAGCCTGTAATCTTTGCTGGCAAGTCTCTCCCCTGCCTGGCTCTCCTGGTGCTTTCACTGCCCTGCACTGACCGTTTCCCCTAAACGTTCCTTGCCTGTTCCTAACCATTTTGCTTTGCATGTTTTCTAGCTGCTGATTCTTCCAGCAGCTCTACTACAGTCTCAGAAGTTTCTTTTGCCTTCCTCCTCCTTGTAATGACTTCAAAACGCTTGGTCCTCTCTGATATCCCCAGTAGAGTCATTAGTATTTCATAAATTGTGAGAACACCAAGGCTCATCATTATAGCTTGTAGGACGTGTATTATTACTAGGGTTTAGTTATAACTGATTAAATCAATTTAGCTAAGATTTTCATCGGGTTTTACTTTAAAAAAAAAAAAGGAACAATAAATCTAGACTTTGTACTCTTTCACCCCAAATGTTAGCCTCATGGAATAGTTACAAAGTGTTTTAAGGATATCCATTTGCTTTATGATGTTGTTTTGCACATCACTACTCATAGCTGTGATCATTAGGCACTGTCCCCAGCCAGTGACGGTCTGATTGTAGGTGTTTTACTGAGGCTGTTGTGAGTTTTTATATAAGTAACACTGAGCATAAATAAAGAATGTGAATTATTCATTTTCATGTATTTGCTGTTTGTCAAATTTACAAGAAAAAAATCAAACTCAAATAATTGGTTGCTATAATAAAAGCATAAACTTTTAAGGAGTATATTTAATATATAAAATGTTTCAATCTGATTTGTGTGTTTAAAGAATCTGATGGATATCAGGTAAATAGTAAATGCATGTTTATCTCTATTTTATTATTTTTAATAGCAAAGTATCACTTTTAAGTGAAAATAGTTTAAAACTTCCTAACCACAATGACCTGGAAATTTAATCCAAATGATCGTTATATAAATATTAAAAGCCCGTTTTAAAGTAAAAAGCAGCGAATGCTTAGTTGCAAGAATAGTAAACGTGACTATTATTAGAATATAATGTATATATGAAGAAGGAAGAAAGAAATGGGGGGGGGGAACAACCTTGAAAAAGATGTACGTAGTTTAAAAAAAAAAAAAAAAAAAAAAAGACCCGGAGCTCTAAGTCCAGGTAAAATTTAAATCGTGTCAAATATGACTGCAATATGTTGTGTGTCTGGAAAAGGAGGGGGTTCCTGTGCTCCACACCCCCTCTGTGCCCGTGACTGAGATGCTGCGTAGGTGACAAGGAAAGAGAAGCTCCGCCTCCCGGGAGCAGGTGCACACAAGCACAGCTCTACTGCCATCTTGCTGCCGATCGATTTCAGCAGCTTATTCTGCGTATTTGTTCATTGTTCCAAATGACTAAAGAAATCAGCGTTTCTATTTGATTCTAAATAACATTGTTTAGCTTCTATATTAGTCTGCTTGGCTCCCACCACAAAATACATAGAAGACTGTCTTAAACAACAGTGTTTATTTGTTCACAGATCTAGGGCTGGCAGGTCTAAGATAAAGGTGCAGACAGAGCAGGTTTCAGCCAAGACCACTGTCCTGGGCCTGCACATGACTGTCTTCTCAATGTCCTAAGATGACTTTCCGTCTGTGCAAGCTTTCCTAATGCCCATTACATGCACAGGGCTCACACTGGACGTCTGGCTGTGATAACCTCCATTTGACTGAATCACTTCTGAGAAGCCTTTCTCTCACTATAAGCATATTAGGTATCAGAACACAGACACAGGAACAGTGAGGGGACACAGATGAGTCTTATCAAGTATGATAAGGCCTCCACTAAAAATTATAATTGACACATAGTAGCTTTGGGAAATGTGCAGGATAAGAAGTAGAATTTGAGGGATAAATCATATTTTGGGTTTATAATCAAACTCCTGCAGCCATTCACAGAAGACACTGCATGAGTGTGATGCCTGTATGCTAGACCCTGTCACTTCCTCTCTTCATGAAGCTGTCCTTAAGGTATTTCTAGTAAATATATATAAATCTTCACACAATTTAAACACACACACACATATATTCTCCATTCTAGAAATGACCAAATGATACAATACTAAAAATATCTGAAAATAGTAAAACTTTGGAAATAGGATGCTTTTTAATTCATAATTTTCTTTCTATTATGGTCTAAAGATATAGATTTATTGCAGAATAAATATTTAATCCTGTCTTTCACTGGGGGACATGATTAATTTATTTTCAGATGCAGTTTTAGGATTAGGGAGTTACACTAACTCAGCTATGGTATGAGACTCTCAATCATTTCTTACTTACCAAGCCATCGTGCTGTGTTGGCAGTTTAATTTGATCCATGATATAGATTAAACTTTGTTAAGTTAATTCTTTGAAAACTTCGTAGAGTTTAAAATAGTAATGTTTTTATTGAAATCCCCACTTTTATTGTATTTTATTGCTGATTTGACCTTTTTTTTCTTTTTCTTTTTTTTTTTTAATCAAATCGTAATTTTTACTTATTCACACAGGGGTTATAAACACAAAAAGGCAGGATGTGGGGAAGGGGACGACATCGGAGCATAGGTGTTCAGGGGGAGTACAGATACCTTTCAGAACAGGGACAGGTTTAGGGGACAGGTCACTATGACTCTGCCTAAAATAGTAATGTTTTGAAAGTACAAATTAATTAAAGCCTGTCATTATGACATTCCTACGTGTAAGACATGACACAGTGACTATATTAAAAAGTTTCCCCTTTACATTTTAAAATAAGATTAAGCTGTTTACTTTTTCCTTCCAGGGAGCTTATCAATAAGGAAAATATTCCCTATGGCTTCAGCAGCTGTGATGAGTGTATTTTAAACAGCCAGGAAGCAGAAAGATTCCAGGATGATATTTGTGAATACGTTGGGGAAAGAAGCAAACCCAAGCGTCAGAAATCCAGTTCCAGGCTTGCAGAGCTCAATGAAAACCACGATGGGCTCCTGGTGAGTGAGGGCTCTAGTAACTTCCTTACTTCAGCCTGTAAAGAAATATCTCTTCTCCTTAATATAGAAAAATAGAGTGTCACAAAATTATAGGAGCTCTGAAAAACGACTACTGACCCAGAAAGTGCTTGAATTTGCATTTCTTTTTCATAAATGTAGTGATGGAGGCAGAAAACTCTGACATACATTCCGCCCAAAGAGCAAGAGACAACACTTTGATGTTGCTTACACTGGTTTTCTTAATCTAATTTTTAAACATTTTTACATTTTTGTAAATAAAAATTTTTATAACACACAGCCCTTTCTTTTACCCATCTTAATTATTCCTGCCTATATGAAGCTTAACTGGTTGAACACAAAGCAAGATGGGGGAAGGTAGCTGGAGAGGCCTCTGTGCTGTGCCAAGTAACGTTTTCGTGTTTGGTGGCATCGAGCTTAAACTCAAATTAATCAAAGCAAAAAGATATTAATGGTCAACACAGTTTCCCAATACCAGAACTTTGAGACTTTAACTTGATATCTAAGTTTTTGCATTTCTTTCAACCAGTGACAATATCTGTATAACTATTAAATATTCATCTTCCTGTTTTACTTATACTTCTAATTCCTATTTTTAGTAAATCAAAATTAAAAATAATAACCCTGAGGATAAATGGCTAACAGAACTGGAGTCTGCAGTAGAAAGGGAAATGGAGGATGGGTCTGGAGTATAGATTCTCTAGTCTCTTTGTTGCTCGGTTGTTTTACAGCTTCATGCTGGGGTGTCTATATATTTATTCAAACTATAGATTAGCTCTTTTCCTATTGTTAATTTCTATATGTGCATAGAAAAAAAAAAGACCTACATTTTCCGCTAAATAAAAGATGTGCACTACAATCTAGAAAGTTATGTCTGATAGTGTTCTCAAACAAAGAATCAGGTCATAATGACTGTATTTTAAAACCAGTGTTTTCTTTCTTTGTAAATGGTGTGTGTGTGTGTGTGTGAGTGAGAGAGAGAGAGAGAGAGAGAGAGAGAGAGAGGAGAGAGAGAGAGAGAGGGCAAGAAGGACACAGAGAGATAGAGACAGACAAAACATTTAACCCAGTCATTCATGTGTATCACTAATGACCTACATCTTTAGCCCCTGAAGAGTAATAATTACCTAAAGTAACCCTATTAACTCTTTATTTGATCCATGATTGCTTATGTGCCAGGGAGATTTATGGTGATTAAAAGTCTGAAGCTTGGCTTTATAGCATACACTTCTTAGTTAAAATCCTTTTTTAAAATCATGAGATAACCCCTCGACTTTCCTACATGGCATAGTGCTGTGAAGTTTCTAGATGGTAACTATGAAGAGAAGTGAAAAGGAACATTCATTTCTTAAAATACATGTCTGGACTTCCTTTGAAAATATTTCAGTGGGAGACTCCTTGTTCCAATTCCTTTTTGGTATGTGAAGGAATGTGCCACTCCCCAGCCACCAGCTTCTGCATCCAAGGACTGCATTAACACAAATAGGCTCAGTGGCCTTTGTTGTAATGAATAATTTAATTTATTCTGCCAGCGAACTTGGCAGGTAAACTTGTTCCTCTACAAAGTGATAGTATTCTCAAAGACCTTCGACTTTTTGGTGTGTTCTGTGAATTTTAAATTTATATTTTTATTATTTTTAATTATGAGTAGGTGTGTGTTTCTGAGTGTAGGTATGTGCACATGAGCTCAGGTACCTGTGGAAGCCTGAGGCCCTGATCCCCCTAGAGATGGAGCTTTTGATGGTTGTGAGCTGCCTGGTGTGGCTGCCAGAATTTGAACCTGGGTCCTCTGGAAGAGCAGCAAATGCTCTTAACTACTGAGAAATCTATTCCTGAGAGTCAAAATCCTGATATTAGGAATTTTGGAGGCCAGGGTATACAATTACAGTACCAGCTCATCCAGGATCTCCCATCAGACTATTTTGAGATAAAGTTCAGACATGTATCTCAAGACATGAGAATTTCTTTCCACTGCTCTTCGCACACTTAAGACATTCTTCCCAGTGAGAAAGCTGATGTTAAACCCATGGGCTCTTCTTAAAGGTATTCAAACTTAAAGCATATTCTTTCTAAGCTAGAAAGCTTCAAAGCTTCTAAGCTTCAAAGCTTCAGGCTTTGAAACATCATAAATTGCTTTGGCAGTGATAAGGAAGAACTCCCTGCAAATGTGACTTTGCTTATAAAATCAAGAGGCAATAAAAAAGGACATCTAAGTGAAACTACAGGTACAAAGACCCCCCAGCCAATCATTTATCTGGGAAGGTCTGAGAAACTGTGGAGAGCCCATTAGAGTAAAAGGATCTCAAACTGAGAGGTCATAGGATGGAGGTGCAGATTAACTGGATTTTCAAACATCATCAGGAGGATTGACTTTACACTGTGTAAGATGAGAAACAACAGGAATGTTCTTTGCAAGGATGTGAACTACTTAAATTTGGTGTTACTGCAAAATTGAACATGACATATGTGATCAAGGGCAGAAGTCAGATTGGCAGTGAGCAGCTCTGACCATAATCTTGGTCCTTGATGAGAGCTTAAACTAAGATGATACCAAAGGCCACATACACGGCCTTGCTGGAGATTGCCACTGCCGATTTAGGAGGAGAAGACATAACTTTGGGGAATAATATCCTAGCTTCCCTTAGGGATTGATAAGATTGGGTGCCCTATTAGATATGGCAGAGGAGCTATCAAAGAGATAATTGCATATCTGGGCCTGTTGTTCAGGCAAAAGTATCTTGGCTAGAGACATGTGTGACCATCATCAGAATTAGAGATACTTAAGGAGGCATACGAAATGAACATTTAGACAATGGGAAAATATGCCCATAAAATAGGCTTACTAACCAGCAGCCAGAATGTAGAGGAAAAAATGAGCAAGTTTGGTGTTTTAACAAACCAGGTAACTGAGTGTCTTAAGGAGACAAGAGTCAGAGGCCAAGAGAAGACAGGGTCTAACCATCTGAATTCACAAAGTGAAGCTCACTGTGGATGTTAAGAACACTGGTAGAAATGGAAGCCCTTCTCAAGAGAGAATGGGAGATTAACTATTTATGTATGGTAAGCATCAGATCAGCCAAAGAGGAAGATCATGTACAGAACTCATCAGGTCCTCACAGGCATCTTGTCCATACAGTAGAAGTGCCTGGGCTTTTTTTTTTGCCTCTTTAGGATGTGATGACACAGAGCTCATCAGGGTCTAGGGTACAGATGCAGTGAGCTGCCAATCAACATTAGGTTGCTGGGCTCCAGCTCTGTATTACCCCAGGGATCCTTTCCCTGCCTCCCTGGCTGTAGCTCTATCTGTACCCTTAGTTTCTTTCCGGAGAAAATATAATCGAACTTCGATTTAACTAGTTCCCTTACTCTAATCTAAAATAAATTCTAAATCTCTAACCATCCCATTTTCTTACCTGACTCAATGACAAGTGATTTTTTTTTTGTTTGTTTTCTAACTCTAAGATTATCCTGTAAGGCAAACACACACACACACACACACACACACACACACACACACACACAGCTCCTTTGGAAAATCAGTTTACTAAACCTCTTTCACCCACTGCATATGGATAGCATGAATGCAAGTAGACGATCTCTTATGCACATGGTTTTCATAAACTCATCTCTATAGGCCTAGAAAATAGTCCTTTATTCTCCCAAAATTAGAATGGAGCCTAACAGTGTGAGAAGAGTCACTCTGAGGCTGACTCGTGCATCTTCCTTCTAACCCCAGGATTAAAAAATGAAAAACAAACAAGCAAACAAGTAACAACACAAAACCTCGTGTACTAATTCTCTCATCATAAACCTATCATGGAGAATTAGAAGCAAGTTTACTATTTAAAAATATAAGCTCAAAAAGTAGGTAATACTTGGATATGGGTTCAGTAACATACAAAGTAAATATTCAAAATTATGGTTAAGAAAACTAATACAAAAGGAGGGGAAGCCTTGGTAATTATATTTGAAGTAGTTTATAATTTTAATCTTTCCAGTAGGTAAGAGAGTGTTATAACTATCTTCATTTTAAGTACAAAGGCTTGAGACATAGGTGATTGAATACCTAGAACACAAGTGAGAGAGCTGGAGACCAGTATGGGGGTCCTCATTAAAAGTAAGCAATGGTGTGTGTGTGTGTGTGTGTGTGTGTGTGTGTGTGTGTGGTGTGTGTGTGTAATTCATTCCCAGAAAAATACACTGAAAGAAAAATATTGTTTGCCCAAAGTGTTTACCCAAAAGTGATTGCATAATATAATGGTATTACCATAAATAACTATTACTCTTTTATTTTCTCAATACATCCTATTAAAATATATAATTCTATAGTAAACACTATGTTGAAACTACAAAACAAAAGACAAGGTCTAGTAGATCCCGTCTCTATGAACAGCTTCCACCTAATGTCTGAAATCTCAGCTGAGGTTCCCAAGAGGAGAATGGGTCTTGAAGTTACTTATATGTTGATTCAGTTTTAGCTTCGTCATTATATAGCAAGGCATGTGAAAAGGGTACCAAAGCTCGTGTACTAAAGCACTTGACTCTCATGTGTAAGGTGGAAAGTTCAATTCCCAGCACTGCTAAAACAAATAGCCACAAGGTAGGTACGTCATGAAGCTTTAGTTTCTACTTATGTAAAAGAAAGATATTAATATCTCTTTTGGCTTTTTGAGAGCTAAATACAGATAAATGTGCTAAAAATATAGGTAAAAGTGAGCATAGTAGAGAGTTCCACTTCCAAGTGTCCCCTGTATTCTGATGCCTAGTTTCTCACTTTGGTTTTAATTCAAACACTTCAGCCATCGGCACTTGTTAGCCGTGGTCCTTTACATATCTGGTCCTGTACTCAAACCTTACGCACACTTTTCTTCAGAGACTCAGTTTTCTATGTTATGAACTGGCCCTTTAAGACTCCTCTGCTGTGACCTACTCTCTCCTGTGTTTGATGCATGTCTCTTTGTCTCTTGTCCTTGGCACTGATCCCTCCTTGCCCTCTTCTTAGTGGCTGTGTATTGTTCTGCTGCAGCCTCATCAGCTCACCTTCCTAAGTCATACTTGGATGGAAGTGTTACCCAAGTTTTTGACACCTCTCTATCAGATCTTTACTTATGAACACCAAGTCTAAGGTTTAAGCTGTTTCTACAGATGATTTCCACATCAGCATTTGACAGATGCTGTTTCCATGTGCTTTACATAGGACCAGAGTCAACATGTTAGAGCCCATTCTTCTTGTGCTCTGTGTTCTTTTTTGACCTTGGGGTGACCTGATCCAACCCCATTGCATACTCCTTAGTTCTTCTAAGCACCTTCGTTTCCTTGCCTTCAGGCCTTCTTCCAACTTTCTAATTGTTAAATATAGTGTATTATATTTAAAATATCTTGATTCCTGGACCAGCAATATGGCTTTGAGGGAAAGGTGTTTCTTGCCAAACCTGACTATCTTAGTTCGGGGACCTACATAGTGGAAGTAAAGAACTGACTCCAACAAGTTGCCCTTTGACCTTTATACACATATACATCTTGGCAAGCTTATGCCTCATCCCATACACACCCGTGCACATAAAAATAAAAGGTCATTTAAAAATAAACTGTTTTGAACTCTTTCCCCTTTATCTTGCCTTTTTATCACTGATACCCTTTTAAAACTAGTTTGGAGTCACAACAGTAAGCTAGCACATCTGCACACTTCCAGTCTGCCCCCGCTAGACTATTCCATCTGCTGCTGCAGATCGAATCACCCATCAATACAATGCTTTCAAACTTGATCTCAAGTACTGCAGAATACACCAAGATACCCTGCCCAAACTGCATGGCAGTTGTTTTCTAATAAGTAGCACATGTGAATATGGCTGCCACCGTGAAACACTGGCATAGTCACACAGGTCACCAGCACTTACTGCTGTGGGTAGTGAGGACATAAATGGTGATCAAGACAGGAACACCTTTTCTGCCTGCCTGAAGTCTGCATGTTAAGAGGATGAGACAGGGGACAAGTACAGTCAGATGCAAAACTTACCAACTATTCCTCTGAGTCGATTACACTCACAAGTAAGCAAGTAAAAGCACATTCAGTCTTTGTTTATGAATGACTTATTCTGTGCTGAATTCCCAGAATTATTTTTAGAAGGCTTCAACCATAGCTAAGCATTCCAGTAATGCCTATAATCCCAGTACCAGGGAGGCTGCTGTAGGAAAATCTTGACACTGTCTAGGAAAGGGGATGCAGATAAACCATTGACCATACTCACAGAGGCAGGAAAAGTCCTTACAAACATGCCTCCTGAGCATTAAGCTCACTTAGTCAACTTACACACACACACACACACACACACACACACGCATGCACAATGTCTACTATACTAAATATGTGTCTAAGTTGCAGTCTATTCTCGTAATTATTATAAAGGTTAATGTCAGATACTGTGGGAAAGGTGGGTTAACTCTACTACCCTTTATGGATATTTTCAAGTTAGATACAATTATAAATATAACCTTCAGTCTAAATGAACAAATGTCTTGATGGAGCTAGCTTTGGAGCAGAAATTATTTTTAAATGCCCCTCTGCCCAATGTTGGCATTGAAAACTAGACACAAAACCTACTTGACCGAAGACTGAAGCACTTATACACAGGAGGAAAATGATTTTGTCTTCAAAAGCTGTTCATGCTGACAGAGCTTTTTAGAGGACAAGGGCAGAAGGCTTCCTTTGAACAAACATGTCAACCTGAAGGTCAGGGCAGTGCTGCCAGTCAAAACAAGTCTATGATTCTAACCTTGAGTTAAAGAAAGGACACTGTGATGTGGCCTCATTAGCAAAGGAACAGTGGCAGGTTGAAATCCCTTTTTGTCACTCTTGTATATTTTTATGTTTTATTGCTTAAAATATATCGCCTAGGGACAGCAGGATAGATCAATAGGTATACATAGACTGGCAACCTGAGTTGCCTGAATCTCAAAAGATGGCAGGAGAAATCCTTTGAATTCACACTTATGCATGCATACATGCACCCTTATGCACGCACACACACACACACACACACACACACAGAGAACTACTGGTACCACAATGAAGCCCCATGAAGAACTCACTAGCTCTCCATCCCCATCCTTTTCTTTCAGTCATGAAGTAGTCATATGCCTAGTAACAGCTCACACCCTGTCTCTCTACTGCTGAGATGTGAGAAGGGATATGTGTGGCTTGCAGGCCTGGCTGGTGAGATGTCCCACCTGTGAGTTGGAATAAAGAAGAAAATTCCCAGAGCATGCCTAGAGCTTTGTGCTGAAGATGGCAGCTGTTATGTGTTCCTTGTACTGCATATCACCCTTTCCCCCTCCCCTTCTTCTCCTCCCCCTCCCCCTCCCTCTACCCCTCCTTCTCCCTCTCTGTCTCTCTCCATCTCTCTGTCTCTCTCCATCTCTCTGTCTGTCCCCCCCCCCCTCCAGTTCTTTGAGTCATTGAGTTTGGGCACCATATTATACCCTAAAAAGGCAGCAAATCTTATACAACGTAGCACATTGATAACTCAACTGAGCTATGCTGAGCACCAGTAACACAGCAACAAATGTGACCACTGATCTTGTCCTCACCACTTTCATGGTCTGCTTGGCCCAAATACACTTTGTCACAGTGTTTATAATACCTCTGTTTCTATCACAGGCTCTGAATAGGAAAGTTAAACATTAATTGCCAAGACACAGCATTCAGAAGCCAATGCATTCTTTCTGTATTCAATGGTACACAAACAAAAGGAATCTTAGATTTGTATATAAACATGGCAAGTTTGTTGAAAAGTCAGAACGTACTAGCTGTTTTTCTGATGAAAGGTAAGCTGTAGATCAAAGACAAGGTGGCACTGAGAAGAACCTGCCCAGATTTCTTCTGATGAAGCCTTGATTCTTTATCTTTAAAAAAAAAGTGGTATTGGGTTGTATTTTGGTGTTTTCTCCATCTGCCTCCGTCCATCCTTTTGCCCTTGACCCCTGTAGCCTCCTTTGCACTTTGATGTCACATGAGACCTTTGCCTGCCCCCACTTTCTTCACACTCCTTGTTCCCCTCTTGTGGTTTCTTGCTGTCTACCCTCAAAATTTGTACCTACTCCCCTAAGTCCTTACTTATTATACACATATATTAAAAGTTAAGGTCCACATATGAAAGAAAAACGCATTTGTGTCTTTCTGAGACTGGATCACTTCGTTTTATATAATCTTTCCAGTTCTGTCCACTTTCGTGCAAATTTCATGATTTTGTTTTTGTTAACGGCTGACTAAAATTCCACTGTGTATACACCACCTTCACTATCTGTCCATTCTTCTGTTGACGGACGTCTATGCTGGCTTCCTTCTCCTATAGCACTGAATAGTGCATCAATAAACATGAATGGAATAGTGCATCAATAAACATGAATGGAATAGTGCATCAATAAACATGAATGGAATAGTGCATCAATAAACATGAATGGGCAGAGGTCTTTGTGGTAGGATACAGAGTGCTTTGGGTATATGCTCAGTATTAATGTATCTTAATCATATAATAGTTCTATTTTTAATTCTTTGAGAAACTTCCCCATTGTGCACACACTAGTTTACACTGCCCCCAATAGCAGATCAGCAATGCACAGAACATTTCTTTTTCTTTCCTCATGCAGGAAATTGAATCCAGGGCCTTGCTTAAACTAGGAAGGCACTCTATTGCTGAACTATACTGCAGGTCATGAGATAGACCTTGTACCAAACTGATTTATAATCAGACCATTCTTCTCATCCTTGCCTATTGTTTACTCAAGGTCATATTAGCTTCATATTCTACAATGGTAAGAAATTAAGCTGGGTGTAAGGGTACACACCCTAGCACTCTCCAGATGCAGGTATGTGAATCACCTCGAGGTCATCCTTCATCACATGAGACTGTCTCAAAAACAACAACAAAGACCAAAAAGAAAAATATAGAATGAGCAGCAACTGATAGATTAGATTGAAGATCACCCCTTCTTTGTATTTCCCAACCATCCTGGTTTTCTGGCAGTCTGAGTTTTGCACATGAGCCATAAATGCCTTTTTGGCTAGTGAGAGTGTTATAGTTGTCTGGTTCCATGGTGTCTTTGTTAAAGGGATGATAGGGCTCAGTATAGATTTATGACAACAGTCATCATTTTAAAAAACACGGTGTGTCTCTATCTACACATCCCCTGATTTGTCTCTTTTAAAGAAAGGAGAATATGGTGTTGAACTTTTCTTTCTTTGCCTCATAGCAACCAACATTTGTTGTGTTACAGAACATGGAAAGTCTCAGTTCTGTGAAATCTCAAGAAATACCTGAACCTGAAGCTGTTGAACTGGTATCTTCTGAGAGGTAATTGGAGAATTTTCTTCTCACTCTAGTTTTCAAGGGCACGAATGATTTCCTTCACTAAATGCAATGTGAGTTAGAAGAACAAAAAAAAAGGAGAAAGAAAGGATTGTATGTAGTTGTATGTAGCCAGAAGTATTTATTGCAAGGTGAGTATTTGGGATACAGACTCTATTACTATGGCAAATAATTATATCCACGTGTGGTTTTTTTTTTACATGCATTCATTTTAAGAGATAATTTTTTTATTATTTGAAATTTTATAAAATCTATTTTGATTATATTCAACCTCTCTCCTCCAACTTCTCCAGATCCACCCCACTTCCTACATATCCAACTTCATGTTCAGCCTTTTTAAAAAGACAGACAAGCCCAAGTGAGTTGTCTAAATACTCTTGGGTGTGGGAACTACCACGGAGTGTGGATCACATCCTTAAATAAAATTGACTCTTCTCCTACCAGCTATTAAATGCCAAGAGCACCTCAGCTGGTGTCGGGACTCCTTCCCCAAACCTCTCAAAGCTGGGATTTTATCTGGCTTGAATATGTGGAGATCTTTTGCATGCAGTCATAGATGCTATCAATCTACATGTGTTGCTATACCTAATATATTAGTGAATTTCCTAGGTTCTTTATTACATTTTAACTTTCTGTTCTACCTTGTTTTTTAATTTTATAAGAATTTGGTTCAGAGATACTCTGACCACTTTTAAAATAAATAAAATTATAATATGAATGGATAAAAGAGATTATAAAATAGATGGATGATTCTTGTATTTGTTTTTGTTGTTGATAGCAAAGAAAATGAAAGAGGCGGGAGAGACACTCAGCATTATGAGGTGAGTAGCTAACAAAAGTGAAACCAGTGGTCAGACTTTGCTTTTGAGTGTGCTTGGGAAATGGTACTAGCCTGTTGATAAGAACCAGTTAGGTAACTGACAGGATTGTGTTTAGAAAGGAGAGTAGATTATTTTACCCCTTGTAAAGATAAATTGTAATAGCATAGTGATACTTCTCTGGGTTTCCCATTAAACAATGAAGTCACTAGTTTGCAGTTTCAATGACTTGATGCATCTTTTAAGTGTATAAAACATAAATAGCGAGCGTTAACTCCTCCGTGACAAGGGTTGCTTCGTTCCTTTCAAATTAACACAAATTCAGATTAAGCTACCCTGTTGAGTTCCTTTTGTTTCAGACTAAGTAAAAAACTTACCTCCCCAGTGGCTATATCTCTAAGTTTTATTCATCTTCCTGCCTTTGTGTATGTGTCATCTTGATGGCACCACATTGATTCGAGTACTCATTTTCTCTTGGGCCTGTTTCTGGTTCAGCTTACTGTCTGAGTTTTAAATTTATATCTGTGTATCACATCTCCTGCTTCTAAATGCTTCCAGCTCCAGTGTCAATTTTAGTATGTTTCTGGGAAGAATTAATGCTTTTCTCTAAATACTGTTAAATGTAAATATATTAATAATATAGAGAGAAGTGTCTTTGTAGATGAGTACTTCTTAAATCTGAGTACTGACTCAATTTATTAATGGAATTATTTAATAATGTCTATTAAATTGTCTTACATATGTTCTATTCTTGAGCCTTTAATGACAGCCAGAATCACTGCCCCCAGAGAGCATTGAGTCTATCAGATTAGGAATCTATACACTGTACAGTGTAGAAGTGAGTGCCGTGGCTGAATGGTACAGGGTGTGTATTGAATGTAGAAAGTTTAGGTATGATCTTTACCAGTGAGAACACAAGGAATCAGAAAAATTTGGCAACTTTCTCCTTAGAAGGGTGTACACTTACACGAAACAATTGTAAATTAATGAAAACCTCCCCACTAATGCTGTAGCTTTCTTAGATTTCTTTTGTTTGATTCTTGTCATGTTTACTTCATCAACATAGACAGAGAGCTGTATATGGTGTCTTGTGCCTGGAACCCCAGCATCCAGGAGGCTAAGGCACCAAGAATAACAGTCTGGCTACATAGCAAGACTCTGTCACCCCTCAAAAAACCTAGGTAGAGACTGCATCATTTTCCTTTTTGACTTCAAGCTTCTGCCTCTGAGATAATTCCTTCATATCTTATTTCCAACTCAAGGGTCCTTCCTTCCACAGGACCAAAGCAATAGGCTAGGATGCTGGGCTGCTGTTGTCTCTTAGGGAGATCTCTCAGGGTGCATGGCTCTTCTGTTCTCTGCCTTCTTCCTTGGCTCACAGAAAGCCCTTTGACATTGGACATAAGCTCAAATCTTGCCAGCCTCCTAGAGATGTCTTCTCATATTTTCTGAGATAAAGTGGAGCAGAACAGTCTCCTCAATGAACTTCATGAGAATACATCATAATCCCAAGCGGCACTCAGACTCACAGTAGCCTCCCTGTGACTCTGGTTCACAGCACAATCATTAGGACAGTTCTTAAATTCTTCTCCTGAGTGCCAGGTCTGCGTCTTACATGCGCCACCCATATGGAGCACCAGTCAGCAACAGGCTCACTATAAGCATTCACTTTTAAGAAATACCACCATCATGACCACTTCAGTTAGGAGAAGAAATTAGATGGTGAATTAAAATCAAGGACAAACTCTGTCGCCCTTTATCATGGCTAGACCAACGAAGAAAAAGATACCACTTCACAGGACTGGGATTACATCTATTTTGAGGGACTATTTTTATTACTATTCATTATAGAATGGATGATTTCTTTTCCATTTTTAACATACTCTCCCTTGTTTCAGTATAATTATGTTTTTTCAAATATCAATTGGCTGCTCTAAATGTACCTCATGCTGACACTGTTTAGAAAATGATCACGACCCTGTACCTTCCTTGCATGTCTTTAAATTAGTTTTTTTTTTTATTTTAAAAAAAGGATCTCTGAGAGTCTCAAGGAGATACCATTCACCAAGAGTTACACATTCCTTTCTTCTGAGGTTTGAATTAAAATTTATTTAATGACATACAATGAAAAAGGTTCAAGGTCACTTCAAATGTCACAAAGAAAAGTAACATTCCCTGTGGTGGGCATTGGAGAGGTTGGCACTTGAATAAAATATCTTCCCTGGGCTGTATGATCAAAGGTAACTTGAGAAAGAGGTAGCGTATGTTTTCTGACACTTGGAACCTCGAGTGTTCTTTCTTTCTGAAACTCATTTAAAATCCCAGGTCCCCAGAAGGGAAAGCATCCTTACCACTCATGTGCCCCCCCTTCTAAATGCATGACTGAAAATACGTCTTCAGAGTTGTGCTTACTATGGGGGTGTCTTACACCTCAGATCCTTCGGTAAGCTAAGCATTTTTCTTTAAAGGTTTACTTTTATTGTTTCAATTATACATATGCATGTGAGTATTCGCATGTGAGTGTAGATGCCCGAAGGAGGCCCAGGTATCAGCCCCAGGTATCAGACCTCCCTACAGATATAATTACAGGCTGTTGTACACTATCTGACGTGAGTGCTGGGAACTGAACTTCGGCCCTCTGTGAGAGTAATAAGCACTCTAAATCACTGAGCCATCTCTCCAACCCCAAGCCAAGGAATTTTATATTGTGAAAATATGCTGCACCTTATATAAAGTCTAGACTATTCAAACAATAAACTTATGAATCTTTTTGCCATGGAAATGAAACAAGCAAGAATTATTAGCTCTGTAGAAGGGTATTGAATTACCAGAGAGAAATAATTTTATTTCAGAATTCTAAACCAGGAAAGTGTTAAATTCTTTCAAGATATTTTTATGTTCTTTATGCCTTCTAAGCCCACCAATTAAATGTGATTAGAAGCATGCCTTTGATAACAAACAGGATATTCATCATAAAAGCCTATTTGCCTTTTTTTTCTCATCCTGCTTCAAAAAAGTAATTAAATAAAAGAAGGAAAAGGAAATGGGGAGAAGGGAGATGTTAAGGTTTGCCATGCAAGACTGAGAGTTGATTGTCTCACAATCTGAAGTCTGAGCTCTCGATGACCCTGAGAACCAGGACTGACCTGCTCACCACGCACTGCTGCAGCTTGTGCACGCTTGAACCTTGGGACTGTGTTGTGTCTACTCTCGTTTATTATCAGGCCAAACAGTAAATGTTGGTGCTTTCCTGTGTCTTCAGTTAATACTGGTTTCTCCTGGGAAAGCTGCATTGTCCAGCAGCCTCAAGTATTGTCATGCCTCATTCTTACTGTCATCCTTGCCACTTACCTAAATTCTGTATAGGGAATGGCTCTTGAACTCATCTAACACCCTAAGCTGGAGACAGAAGAGAGCAAAACAAGCTCGGCTGGAGAGGTCCGAGTCTTGACAATGATGAGACTAAGAGACTGGGGTTAATAGTTTGAACCTACATGCGGAATGCCACCTGAGGGAGGCCCAGGTAGGGCAAGGTGCCTCCAGCACTCAGACCTCCAAAGAATTCTTCCACCCAGAATTCTATACCTTTGCATTTGTGAAGTCTATTGCGCAGAACATGCTGCATGTTCAATAAACCTTTGTCGAAGGAAGGGGGAAGGGAGTAGAGGCAGAAACAGAAATCTATGTATTCTTGCTGTGGGCAATCTGTTGTATATGTTTTTGATTTGTATCTCACAGCAGCCTTAAGATGTCCTCGATCCAGTATTAGAAAAGGGAAAGCTCAAGGAGGTTGAGTCACAGGCCTTGACAAAGCAAAGCTGCTATTAAACTCAGGTCTCTACCTCCAAAGCCCACCTTACCTGCCTATTATACATGAACCGGCCATTATTCCACTAAGCAAAGATTCTTTGTGTTAGCATATGAAGCAGCATTTTGACGAGGTCCACTGTGCTCCACATCATAGCATGAAAGATTTCTGAAGTGAAAATTGTGCAATTAATATACTTTATGTTTGAACTGAAGATAGGAGATGTATGTGAAAACAACAAAAGTTTAAACCAAAAATATTTCTGTATGTGAGGTTGCCCTTGACAAGTTAACCTGAACGATCAAAGAGGAGAAACAGATACACAGATAGGCGTTATTTCCCGTGCCTATAGTAAGCCTTCCTAGAAGGTATGGACAGCCTAGCCAGGTGTTTCAGCTAAGGTATGTACCTATAGGCAAGAAGAGCACTTTTTCTTCTTGAACATGGCTCAGAGCCTAGGTAGCCACTAAGGAGCAACGTATCATTACTGTCTCCTGTGTAGTAGCCAATTGTCCAATCAAAGTCCAGGAGAGTGCACCAGCTTCACACACCAATTGGGCCAAAAATAAGGACTCAGGCTGCAAAGATCAGAGGACAAGTGGAACACCAACCTCAGGGATGGACCAGAGCGCAGCAAGACAGAGCCAAGTTGTGCACAGGGTCCACTAAAACCAAGCCCTGCTCGCTCAGCAAGGGTGTCCATGGTTGCACAAACTGGGATAGGTGTAGGAAAGAGTGATATGTCCACTGTTGTGCCAAGAATCAACTTCAGTTAACCTAGGTGTCATTATGCAGGATGTCCTCCTGTTCAACACCAAATGGTGCCACTCTGATGGCCCAACCTTACCAGATTTCACATGCAATGGCTGCTTGCTATGCCTAAACCACATGCAAAGACGAACAAACAAAAAACCAAGGCCTCATCGAACAAAGCTCCTTCCTTCCTGAAATGTTCTTCCTAGTGTCAGCCCATTTCCTCACTTCCTTCACACCTCTGCCTGTGTGTCATTATGAAAAGAAGCCATCCAATCCACGGCCACAGGACATTTTATTTTGTCTAACACAATTTTCCTCATTTCTAAGAAACTGTCTGACAACACACTAGAAAATCATTTCTTGATGAACTAATAGCACTTTTCCTTTTTGCATGTTGTGTCCTTGACGTGTAGTAGCCAGCACTATTGTACATTTAATTATGCAGAGCTTAGCTCAGCATATGGGGTCTGTCACCCTTGCCTCTACTTCTGGCACCCTTGTCATTGCCTTCCCCCTTCTCAATCTCAGTGCTGCCCCCTGGACCCTCTTCTCCCACTGTGGCCAGGAGCTCCATGGTTTGCTTGCCTTCACACTAGCCCTATTCTGCCTATGTGGTAGGACCCCTTTCTTCTACATCCTTTCCACCCACTCCTGCTGCCTGAGTCAACTGCTACTGATGATTAATGGCAAGCACACTGGTGGCTGTTTGCTCATTTTTTTCCATGATACATAAACCTGTTCCATGTTTCGATATAGCATGTTTTACCTTAAATCCAGTCATACGTGCTATGTCTCCTAGTGCCCTCACTAACAGTTTGGGGGCCTGGCATATTACTCATTGGTCTTTACTTGGTACCATATAGCAATGAAGGAATGGTGCTTCTGCTTGGCTGTCTCTTTTTCGTGTTGTAGGCCTGTAGGCTTTGATTATCATGTCTTAGATCTTCACAAGAACATTAAAAGATTGTTGAGAATACTTATTTACGATAAGCATGTCCATCTCTCTGTCTTACACATTTATAGTCATACAAAGCCATACAGTCACACAAAAATTTGACTGATAGTCCCTAAAACATCTAAAATCTGAGTGCCAGGTTGAAGCTTTCATCCCTGGTCCACTTAGGCTAAACTCAAGGAACCAGTAGCTGATGTAATATGACTGTTTCCCAGTAGACAGATAAAACACTCAGAATATCATAGAGCATAGTTGGGGTCACATATCAGATACTTATATTATGATTCATAAGAGTAGCAAAATTACAGATATGAAGTAGCAACAAAATAATGTTATGTTGGAGGCCACCACAACACGAGGAGCTGTGTTAAAGTGTCAGAGCATCAGGAAGGTTGAGAAGTACTGCCATAGAGTATAAGGCCTTGGTGTTTCATGCAATGCTACTTCTCACCACGACTGGATTGAAGTTTTGTTTTGTTCCCAATGTTAAGCAGTGCCAGTCTTCATGCTTCACTCGAGAGAAACAGAATAGCACAAAAGCACCAAGAATTCTTCCCGTGATCTCAAAGTGGGTGGGACAGCTACTAAAAGGAGCAGGGAGGTTCAAATAGCATTTTAAGTATAACAGCATCTCCTACATTAGTAAAATTCACTTATGGTTTCCAGATGTTCTTGGGTTTTTTTTTTTCAATTAATAACAGGATAACTAAAGATAAATGTTCATTTACCCCCAAAGAAAATATTTTGTACACATCTGTGCTACTTGAAAAGTACATTTTCGAGTAAAAATATTTAAACACAGTCATTTATGATTTCATGAAAGCTGGAAGAGATATAACAGGCTTAACTTACAATATGCCAAGAGAACAAGTTAAGAAGACAATTTTGTTGCAAAAGAATTCATTTAATTGCCATTTTAAACACACACACACACACACAACACCACACACAAGCACTTAGCTTAAATATCTGTGTTTTAAGGAAGGTTTCTTCCCTTCCATCATTTCCTAACGAGGTGTGGGTACTACCAATGGCAGAGCCAATGCAGCTTTAGTATTCAAGGTAACTGAATAAATAGAAAAACAATGACAACTGCATAGTTTTAGGATAAAATTACATATCACCAACTTGCCAGCTCTTACTTTTACTGGGAGGGAAGACCGTTCTCCCTGTATTCTTGGCTTGTTTTCAGGGTCTGTTTCTCACTCCTAGCTGAGATGAAACACCAAACCCCAGCCATTTGAATTTGCGCAACAATGTTTTAAACCCAGAGTGCCTCCATAAATAGTCTGTTCTCCTCACACTCTAGAGAAAACAGCCCCATTTAATCGATCTAAGCCTGAAGGCTCAGAGGAGTGTGGTAGCCCCAGCTTCTCCCCTGCCCTTGCCAGAATGTTTACCTAAGCAGCGAAGACACTGCTTGCCAGACACACCATGTTGCTACCACAGCCTTAGCAACCGTGGCCAGCTTTTTGTTGTTGTTTACCATTTGATGGGCCATGCTCCTTTAAGAAACAAACTCCTTCTCCTTCCTTCCCGGTCTTAGTCAGTAATCACTCAAGACCTGTCAGCTGCCTGGAGTTATCTGGAGGAGCAGCCTAAGGAAATCATCTTGCCTCTCTCCTCCAAGAAGAAAAGTTAAAGGCTGACAGATGGACAGTGGCTATTTGCATGAGAGTAGCCAGATAGTGCCCAGGGGGCATCAAGCCCTGGTTTTTATTCTGCAGTAGAAATGTTAGCTGCTGTGGCTTGAGAGGTTGCATTCAGAAGGCGTGGAATCGATGCAAATGTTGTTTTATTTTGGTGAACAGTAGCTATTAGGGGACACTGTGCTGTTATTGCAGAGCCCCACAATGAAGATTCAGGAGCATCCCAGTATAACTGACCCCAAACAACAGAGGAATCAAGACCCTGAGGATCAGCAGGAGAGCTTCGTCCCAGATGTGCCCCAGTTGGATCCCGACAGCATTGTGCGATGAGAAGACCTGGGAAGGTAGGTGATCATCTGCCATTTGGGTTTTGCATTGAAAAAGCATATATGAATAAATATATACAAGGCGTGTGACCACATGCCTGTGTGGATCAGAGTAAGAGCCATGCACGCAGAAGAAACTGGGTTTCTATTTAAAAAAAAAAGAAAAAAGAAAAAAGACAAAATCCCTTCCCAGGCACTGTAACATGAGGTTTAGTGTTGCCAAGGGTAGTAGCAACACAAGAAAGGAAAATGTGCATGCTCTTTGTCCTAGTGTCACCTTGCGTATATTTTTAACCCACCAAGAGTGCTGCCCTGCTTGCAGTATACTGTAGAAAGCCAGCCACCCACGGGCTCACCCACTACCCCTCATGCCTTATCTGGCCCCTGCTACCTGCCAGCCACTCCACTACATTACCCACTTCCTGCAGTATACCTTCCAGGTTTTTAAGAAAGATATTTTTCTTTGCTTCTCCTCTATCTCTTAATGTATACATTTAAAAAAAAAAAAAAAAAGTCCAGTTAACACGTCTTGGGAACATTGATCGAAAGCATGTCGTTGCTGAAGACCTCTGACATGGTTTTAGCTTGTTCTTTTCTAGAGCCTTCTGATGAAAATATCAGAAATTTACTCTGAGGAAGAAGTTAGCTTTGTCACAACTATGTCAAGGGAGGGCCCAAGCTGCCTCCTCTGACCCTCTGTCTACACTCGAACCTGTGTCACCATTTGCACAGTGTGTGTCTGAAGGCCATAGTCAGGGAGAAATGGGCTCCTGGCTTTTGTAAGGCAGCAGAATGTAACATAATGACTTAGCAGAGAGTCACAACTATGAAAAGTAGCCCTGCTTGGTGGTATGCCCTGTCCCTATCCTGACCCTCTCCTCAGTTCTCATCAAATGATCAAAAGTCCATGTGAAGAGCCCACAGGTGAAAGGTTATCTTACTTACTGTCCTGACCTAGAGGGCTCTGTGAGAACAGACCCTTAATTTTCATTCCTTCCCCCTATAATCTAAGAAACCTCTTCTGGTTGTTTTCATATAATTAGGCAGCAGATCTGAAATTTTCTCAGATGATTCCAACTCAAAATATTCAGAGAACAAAAGAGGGCATGGTTGACTTGCTTCATGTTAAATTTAACTGGTTTATTTCTGGTGTCTATTGGTTTTGACATTCATTTTTGACCACTTTGAAATAAGCATGTGTCTTTTTAATCTATAAGTTGGCAACAATCTGGCTTCTCTACTCATAAGAGTCTCAGAGAGTCACTGTTGCCCAAATAAAAGCAAAAGCAAAGTTTCAGTGATATGAGCTATCACATAGCTTTTAAATAAAACGAAGAATCTAGAGCCAAAATTCAAATGAGCTACAGTCTCTTCCTTGCTCCTCCCCTGAAATAGGCTGAGTTTGATTATATCTCTTGGTTAATCACAAACGTAAATTTCTCTCTCAACACACATAACCTAAAATAATGCTGAACAGGCTCGTTGAAGTGGTTAGATGCCAACGTAGAGTTTCATAGAAATCATCCCATTAAAGAATTTTTCAGCAAAGAAAAAATGTGTGGAAGAAGCATTTTATTTAGAAGGCTGGGCAGGATGTTTTCCAAAAGGTTAGAAAATACACTTTCCAGGCTGGCTTGGGCACAAGACTTGTGTTGGTGAATTACTGTGACTATTCTTTTTTTTCCCCATTACATTTGCATTTGTTGTTGAACTTCTACAACTCTAAAATCTACAGGGATTTATTTTTCAACGTCATTTTTGGCAATTTGGTTACTGCTTTCAGGAACCTTTTTTAAATTACATATTTTAATTTCCAAATTGCTTTATAATAGAAACGTGGCCATAAGTATAGTCAAAATAAAGGAAGCAATGTGCAAAGCTAGGTTAAATGACAACAGTAAATTAGATGGCTAGGATATCATCTATACTTCTTTAAGAAATAGAAAGAATGCTTTCCTAGTAACCAATGAACTTCTCACTAGTTTAAGTTGAGCCCACAAAAGCAAGACAAAAAATTATAAATGTGGAAGCAATAATCATGGGACTGTAGAGACAGATAGAGGGACGCTCTGGGTTTGCCTGACTGCTCCCTGGCCTGTGCCATTGATCACAGTCTGATGTGGAGCCAGGAAGGGTCACCTGTTGTAGGGTGGCCTGAATGACGAGAGAGAAACCCCTGCACATTAGTGTGCTACGGAAATACAGTTCTCCCAGTTCTTAAGCTTAGGCTGAAGGAAACAATGAAAGGGATTAGATGGTAAGTAGATTCCATAGTCTGCAGAGTGGAACCCTTGAAAAATAAACAGAGCGTCCATCTCATCAGCTTGCTGGCCTGCAATCAATCATGCCTTCACATTTTGAGGCACTTTCTGTAATCTGTCATGCCGTTATAATTTTTGGTGTTAGGCTTTCAACTCTCCAAATTAAACGAATACATAAATCAAAAGCATTGTTCTCATTGTTCTGATATTGAAAGGTGATTGGAATTGTGTAATTAAAATGTTACTAAGTGCACGCATGTTGATGTGTATGATATTTAAACACAACTATATTTTATTTGCCCTGAAATTAGGCTTAAAAAGTACTTCGACCTGGGATTGGTAGCTCACACTTATAACCCAAATGTGGGGAGGCTTATTATCCCAATATTTGTGAGGCAACAAACTCACCATAACTTTGAGGCCAGCCTCAAAGAGAGACTCTGAGAGACTCTGTAGCACAGGCTGGCCTTGGAATTACCAGTTTTGAGCCTCAAAACAGCTAACAGGACATTTTTTTAAAGGTCACAAAATGCTTAATTTTTCTCAGTTATTACTTACAATGGACAACAATTTTGGAGAGAAATTCTGTTTAACAATCATAAAGAGAAGCTGGTCAGATGACTTAATAGGTAATGGCATGTATAGTTCATCCGAGAACCTGAGTTCAACTCCCAGCATCCACATCAGACAGCTTACAACTGCTTGTACCTCCAACTCCAGGCACATGCACATATACAGACATACACACATGTACATGTAAATAAATAATAAAAAATATTTTTAAAAAAGAGTCACGGAGAGGACTAGCAAGAGGGTTCAGTGGGTAAGGATACTTGTCACCAAGTCTGATAACCTGAGCTCAGTCCCCAGAATTTACATTGTGGAAGTAGAAAAGCAACTGTCACAAATGGTTCTCTGAACACCGCATGTGCACCATGGCACACATAAATCAATCAGTCAATCAACCAACCAACCAATCAGTCAATTGATCATTATAAAAAAGTATTTTAAAAGAATCATGGAGAAGCAAGTGATCTTAAAAGATCTCCAGTTGACCCATCCCATCATACAATTAGCTTCTAGCTTATGCTCTAAACAATGCTAATCAGGCATCCCATGAAACAGGGTAGATAAGAAGCAAACTCTTGGGTTCAAATTCTGGCTCTGCTAATTAATCTGGTCTATGGGAAAATTAGAAAATCTGTCTCCATTTTGCCTTGACTCCATTGTCCTTCAATGGTTAACAATAACAGGAAATAATAATACACAATAAATATAATCATTGTTTAGCAAGGATTAAATGAGCTAATATCTGCTGTCTTCTACATCCCATGGGTACCTTATGGGTGTTACTACTTTCTCTCCCGCAAATATCTCTAAATGTAGCTTAGAGGAAAATTCAGCAAATATATTGTATGAAATTCTCAAATAATTAATAATTTTTTAAAGAAGCAAAAGCAATAATAACTAGGCAGGCCCTCCATATATGTGCCAAGTGTTTCCCATTCACATTAACCTCTATTCCTCTTTTTTGTAGTAGGCTAGACCCTGGATTGGGAAATGCAGCGCTTGAAGAGAGAGCAGCTGGCCTCCTAGCAGGGTCTCCATGATAGCTTTCTTTAAGATGTGAGGAATAGAAGACAGGCAAAGTAGTACATTGAAACTGATTAAGAAACGATGAATACATGGGTCTGGGTCACCTCAAATGACACTGTTATTTTCGGTTGAAGTCATCAGCCCTATTCTGTCCCATACATTTATTAATAATTTAAACTGATTTACTGAGGGCTTGCTTCTTTGCAGATAAAGGCAAAACAGATATATGAGCCCTAAAAATTAAATCTGGGATTAATAAAGCTAACTGCTAAGGTTCCTTATAAATGTGGCAGTTTTCAAGACTTTTTTGAACAATTTAGTAAAACTAACGTTGTTCTAAGGTTGAATTTTAGAACAGAGAAAGAATTTATGAAAGTAATCCCTCCAATGTGGCATCTAACTTTCCATGTCTGGGATGTTCTAGTACCTCTTTGAACAGCTAAGAAGACAGTTATGACATCATGCCAAGCAGTAATGGCTCCAAATAACATACTTGGGAAAGAACTATGGAAAATATCTCCATTAACTTTGTCCAGTTTTCTTATAAAGAACTCGTGTCAGTAGGCAGTTTCTTTGATATCGACAATGATTGTGGCCAGATAAGCAGAGCACAGCTGTCTCAATGCCCTGTGCCAGCTTGGCTTGGAGATGAACTTCTTGTGATGGATTGATTCCCTTTAGGACCCTGTATAATGTGGTCTCTGAATTAGGATTCCTCAGAACTTATTCTTATCAGTTACATAGTAGGAACAGAGCTTTTATATTTGTTAGTTCTGATGACCTTCTATGGTGTCAAATGACCTAAATGAATTAATTTTTAATAATAAATTGCACGATTATATCTAGAGTTCATCATGAGTGTACTAAAGGGAGTTTTATTTGAAAATGAAAATGTGCTTATTTTATGTCCTGCTGTAGGGGTAAAATGCAGTGTGAAGCCTCATGACTTTTCTGTTGTCCCCTTGAATACTTGTCTTGCAATATTCTTTTTTTTGTTTTGTTTTTGCTTTTTGTTGTTGTTGTTGTTTGTTTTTTGTTTTTTTCAAGACAAGGTTTCTCTGTGTAGCCCGGGCTGTCCTGGAACTCCCTCTGTAGACCAGGCTGGCCTCGAACTCAGAAATCCGCCTGCCTCTGCCTCCCAAGTGCTGGGATTAAAGGTGTGCACCACCGTTTCAATGTTCTAGAGTTACTGACTAAATATAAACTCTTTTCAACCATCTCTTAGAAATGCTGGTGATGCATCCTCAAAACTGGTCTCTACAAAGCAATGAAATGGTGTATTCTGTGTGTCACAAGATGCCAGGCAGCTCCTTCCTTTTCTAGTTGAGTGACAATTAGCAAATGTAAGCCAGGTAAATTCAGACTAAAACCTGGAAAGGATTGTGTTGATTCTTTAGTATATGAGATACATACATGTTAGTTTGTGACTTTCCTAAATGGAGTCCTTCAGATCTGAGACTGAGTAGAAGGGAGAAGAGGAGGCCACTCACTTAAATGTTTCACGCTGCAGAACTGGGAGCATCACTTCTGTTCCACCTGTTGAACAGTGATGAAATATGGCTCTTTATTATGTTAAAGCTAAAATGCACACTGACTTTCTATCTCTTGTCTTTCGATAATGGATTCATCAATCCTACCTACATGGTTTAGTTGGAAAATGCTAGAATTTTCTGAGCTCTCTTATTTGCTATTCAACACTTGTAATACAAGGAAAGGATGTATTTGGGTGTTTTGTTTGTTTTTGTTTGTTTGTTTATCATTGAGACAATATATAGCTATATTCAATAAGAGAATGGATAGATGGCTTCATGTTACCTGCCAAGCACGACTCCTAATTCAGTCTATTTATAATGAGTTTATGACCATAAAGACCAAATAGTTGAAAGCTCAAAGATGTTTTTATTTTAGAAAATGTCTTCTGCTGGATTTAAATTTAAATTAAGGGTATCAAGATCAAGGGCAAGACTTTTTCCTTTTCCCTGATGAATAGAAATCTCAAGCTAACTAGCATGCCTTTGTGCCAATATTGACATCATACTTGGTTTTGTCAAATCTTTGGGTCCCCTCTCTTAGTTGTTGACTCATCTGCAGAGAGGCCATGGCCAGCAGCATGGCTGCTTAGGCCATCTTCACTCTTTCTCAGTCTTGCTGAGTTGCTTTTTGTCTTAAGAAATAAAAGATGTGATCTAGTCAGTCTAACAACCTCATTTTCTGCAACGTAACACTAAAGTTTACATTTCTCCCAGAGACTTCTTTCTCCTGCCTCCCTCCTTTCCTGGTGTTTTTCATTCTTTTACGTAGGCAGAGCATAGCTGCTTAGTCCTGTAAGCTGCTACTTAGCACATATGAACCGATACCATTAGTCCAAAGAATGAAATGTTTGTCTGCAGGCTTAGCCACGTGCACTGCCCCATGTTTTGAGCCTCAATAAATGAGACTTTCTTTTACCTTGAACATTTTTATTTTCAGAATATTTATCTACGTGAGTTCCTTTAAACTCTGCAAGCTTTGTTCTTTATTATTTAGTATTTCAAATGAACATGTTTATCTTCCTATTGTGCTGTGAAGTTTCCCCAAGTTTCAGGGAGTCTTCACTGATTTTGTAGCTCTGGCACTTTCTAAAGCAAAACACTTACTTAGTTAAAAGGCACGAGAGCCACTGGACAATGACAGGAGGACCGGAGCCATTACAAGATCCCCTTCAATTATTGAAGGTCAGGCCTCTATCCCTGCCTTCGAAAGAATAGAATCACCAAGGCCCTTCTATACTTAGAGAAGGGAGGAGATGTCAGGTGCAGCCCTGCTTATACACTGAAGGCCTAAAATCAGCCATAGACCTATAATCAACAATAGGCCTGACATACATGCATGCTAACACAAAGTCTTGGGTCTCTGTGGAAAAACACTGAAACAGAAGGCTATAAGCTATTGTAAACAGGCAGCTTCTGTGGAAATTTACCAGCCTGAGTAGTCATAGGTCTTATAAATAGGCAGCCTCGGTAGACAGTACCAACTTAGTTAAGGACAAGTGAATCATAGGCAGAGTCATAGTGACTTGTCCCCTGAACCTTCACCCAGCTGATACCCTGTTCTGAATGTTATCTGTACTCCCCCTGAACACCTATGCTCCGGTGCCATTCCCTTCCCCACATCCTGCCTTTTTGTCTTTATAACCTCTGTGTAAATAAGTAAATTACGATGTGATTTAAATAACTAAATAAATTTTTTAAAAATCAAAAAAAAAAAGGAAAAAAAAAAAAAAAGAAATAAGGAAAAAAAAAAAAAAAAAAAAAAAAAAAAAAGAAGGCACGAGAGAGCAGACCCTTTCTTCTCTCACTGATTGGTGCTTGTTCTTAAGTTCCTTACATTTCAGTGGCCTTATCATAATCTCAGCAGCCTGGGATCAGTAGTTCTCAAAGCTGACAATCACATGGTCACTTGAATAATTTGGGCAGCTTTTAAGTGTGTGCATACTTTCGTGTGTGTGCATGTAAATATACATGTGTATTCATGTTTGTTGCCTTGCCTGTAAGTCCTATCTGGGCTTTTATTTAAGTATACTGTATACAGGATGGGTTAAGGATTTGTGTGTTGATACTTGTTCCTAGTTTCCCTGGGTTACTCTAAGCACGTACCAAGGGTAAGAGGTCTTAAAATCTGTTAACCTGCCTCTGACGTTCTAGACCAGATTATGATCTGGTCTTTCTTGATACCAAGCTTAAGCACATTTATTTCATATAGCTGTATACAGTTTCAAGCTTCATACTGAAGGAGCACTATGAAGGAGTTCTGTGATTTAGACTTCAAGAATCCCACAGTCTAAGATTCGAGCAAGTACTAGACTTATGGAAATCACTAGATGGCAAGTGCACCCAAAGACTTCGATGTAGAGTATTGCATTACATGGGAAGCAGCATGCCATCTGAGATCTACTTTCAAGTCTTTTAGATAGAGTTGTAAAGCTTTCCTTAGTATTTTTTGTTCTGTCGGGTGGGGGGTGTTGCACCTGTGCCACAGAACATATGGACCTGAGAGAGTGAGCTGAGGAGTTGGTTCTCTCCTTCCAACATGTGAGTTTCAAGCATCAAGTTCAGGTCATCAGACTTGGTGACAAGGGCCTTTACCCACTGAGCCATTTTGCCAGCCCAGTACTGTTGTTATTTTCCAACTAAGGAAAGGAGTATTTTTGAAATATGGCTTGTGATAAATAGAAATAAACACCACCTTCTTGCCTCGTAAAATAAAAGGTTGGTATTTTGTGCTTTTTTTTTCCCTCTGACTGATTACCTAAAAATAATTTGTATGGGTTTGGCATCTATAAGGCTCTTTTTCCACTCTTCATAATTTATGTGTTCTCCCTCCACCTGCTCTTGGGCAGCTTCTGAAATTACAAGTGCAAAGCACAGTCAGAAACATGCTAATCCTGTGTACTAGGCAGGGAGCACAGTTAGAAGCATGCTAATCCTGTGTAGTAGGCAGAGAGGCACAGTCAGAAGCAAGCTTATGCCGTGTACTAGGCAGAGGGGCATGCACAGTCAGAAGCATGCTAATCCTGTCTACTAAGCAGAAGCACAGGAAGAAGCATGCTAATCCTATGCAATAGGTAGAGAGGCTTGCAAGTCAGAAGCAAGCTAATCCTGTATACTAAGCAGAGAGACAGAAAGAAAGAAACAAGCTAATCCTGTATGCTAGGCAGAGACAGAAGAAGAAACATTCTAATCCTGTATGCTAGGTAGAGGCACAGGGAGAAGTCTTACTAAATTACCCACACAGAGGTTGTACACTCTTGTTACATAGGATCTCACAAGTCTAACATGGCTCCTTAGTTGTCAGGATAGTCATGGTGCATGCACCGTTTCCACAAACACTCATGGCTCTTCCAGAGGTGCTCCTGCTTGGAAAGGTTTCTATCACTTCTCTATTGGGGAAATTGGAATTATACATGATGGATATGTACCTTCCAGGGTATATTTTTTGGGGCAGCCCTAGCAAATTCTGGTCTGAAAGCAAGTGAATAGAGATAAAGTCAGGTGGTGGCCATGAGATACAGTAGTGATTTCAGTTAGATATAGTGTCTACTCTGGACATTAGATATGAAGCAAGAAGCCACCCAATGGGTAGTGACCTAAAACATGCAGGAAATCAAGGTGATGATGCTTTCAAGAACAGTGTTAACCTCTTAAACCACTTTTATTTTCCAGAGTCCATCCCTTCCTGGCAGCAAGAGAATGCAGACTCTGATGAAGCCCGCCTCTCCCCACAGGCTGGGCGCCTGATTCACCAGTTTCTGGATGAGGACAGCGACCCCATGCTGTCTCCCAGGTTCTATGCCTATGGGCAGAGCAGGCAGTACCTGGATGACACAGAAGTGCCTCCTTCTCCCCCCAATTCCCATTCTTTCATGAGGTACGTTCTGTGTTACTGATTAGCAACTGCAAGAGCCACATAGCATCAGAACAGACAGACATGGCACTGACGGCTAGCCCAATTAGGAAAAAATTAAGTTGGGGATTTGTGGCTAAAGTTCTCCATCCTAGTATGCAGGCTGTGTTGGAGTTTCCAACTTGAGCTGTGGCCCAACTGTAGATTGCATTTTGAATTCCAGTTAGTGCCTTTTTTTCTAAAGCTCTGTCAAACTTAACATTTAGGCTTGGAGTCTATCTCAGATTGTTTTGATAATGTAAGTGGGAGGGAGAGAAACACAGACTTATTTAATAGGTGGCATATACAGAACTCAGATGCACTCAGAAAACGCATCCATCCACTTGGGTTTTATCAAAGGGGAGGGGATGTTTTCACTCCTCTGTGCCATATACTCTCATATCCTAAAGGATCCCCCCACTGCTATTGGTCATTCATGGGGCAGCTAACCCAGGCCGTGCTCTTTGCAGGCGGCGGAGCTCCTCCCTGGGGTCCTATGATGATGAGCAAGAGGACCTGACACCCGTGCAGCTCACCAGAAGGATCCAGACCCTTAAAAAGAAGATCCGGAAGTTTGAGGACAGGTTTGAAGAAGAGAGGAAGTACAGAGTGAGTTCTCTGTAGATCAATCTCCTTACCCCAATATACCCTTCAGCTGGTAGAGCTCCAGTTCTCAACCTGTGGGTCATATCAGATACACTACATGTCTGATGGTTATATCACATTTCATAACAGTGGCAATATTATAGTTATGACATAACAAAAAAAAATTTTATGGTTGACGGGTCACCATAACATGAGGAACTTTATTAAGGGTCATAGCATTAGGAAAGTTGAGAACCATTGATTTAGAGGCTACCAGAAGCTGATTAAAGAAGGGAATTTAATTTGTTGGGCTAAAATTTGATTCAAGATTATCTTCTACAGTTTCCTCCATGCTGGGCTCCTTCCATTGTTGGCTGTGTCTTGGTTTCCCAAGCCAGTGGCAAGAGGGTATTTTTCATGGTGGCTGGAATAATATAAGCCATAAACTCTTCCACTTCCTACTTCATTAGCTGAAACATAAATAACCGAAAAGGGGATGCGGACCCCACAGAAGTCCATGATCATAAAGATCCAGTATTTTGCCCTTAAGGAAATTGGTGTGAGTATCAGAAATAAGCAGTAAAATATTTACTTTATGGAGATGGAGAGATGGTTCAGTGGTTAAGAGCACTGTGTGTTCTTCCAAAGGACCCAGGTTCAATTCCCAGTGCCCACATGGCAGCTTACAACTGTCTGTAACTCCAGTTCCTAAGAAATCTGATACTCTCACACTAATGCACGTAACATAAAGTTAAATAAATCATTTTTAAAAATATTTACCCTAGACTTTCTTTTCCCAGCCCTCCCACAGTGACAAGGCAGCCAATCCAGAGGTTCTGAAATGGACAAATGACTTGGCCAAATTCCGGAAACAGCTTAAAGGTAAGTGAACTTATAAACTTACTGCTGTAGCTTGTGCACAGTAAACCAGGAGCCAAATCTTTTGTGTCCTGCTGAGTGTCACCAGAGTGTCACCACTGGGGCGTCCCAGGCTTGCAGACACTTCCCAGTTCACCCAGTTCTTTTTGGAACATCATCCCAAGACTTTGGAGTGTCTTGTGTCACAGGACAACCAGACAAGATATGATTTGAATTCCTCAACATGTCTTATTTCTGCACACTCCTAGAAAGATGGTTTCACGTTAGTACTCCTTTCACCCGTTTATTCTAAAGTTGCCCATGCTGGAGTATTAGAAGGGATTTCATCAGAGATAAATCTGAAAGGGTGAGGCCCCTTCCCCTTGAACAGCATTCTGTATTTGGGGATACAACACAGAAACAACTTAAACAAAATGAAAATCGGCTATGCAGTAGATTGGATGAGCAGTGGTCGTGTCTGATTTTAGATCAGCACATCTGTATGTATTTTATGTACATCTATATGCCTTTGAAATGCTTCTGCCTATTTCTGACATCAGATCCCAAACCAAGGTGACCAAAAGTCGGGTCCTAAAAGCTAATACTTTCCCAGGAATTAGAGTTTGAGAAACATTTCTGAAGATCTAGAAACAGTCTATTACAGTTTGGTTTATGTAATGATCCTGGGATTTCCATTTCACTATAATTCAATTCTCTCTGGATAAAAAGAGGCGTGGCTAAGCAGTTATGGACTTGACAAATAAATCTGGGTTTAGCATACCTCAGTCTCATGTATCTATGTTTACAAATCGAATTGCCTAGAATCAAAACTGAAGATCTCTGAAGAGGACCTCACCCCCAGGACACGGCAACGAAGCAATACACTCCCTAAGAGTTTTGGTTCCCAGCTAGAAAAAGAAGATGAGAAGAAGCAAGAACTGGTGGATAAAGCCATCAGGCCCAGCGTTGAAGCTACACTGGAAGGGATACTAAGGAAGCTCCAAGAGAAGAGAGTGGAGTCCAGCCGTCCTGAGGACATTAAGGTGGGATGCTGATACAGAGCCTGAGGGAATTGCCCTCAGTGTGGTCAACACAGTGAAATCACAGGCCATGCAGATTGGTGTTGATACCTTTGCCACACTTGCTGTCCAGCCAGGAGACACTCTGTTCTGCTGTCTCCTGGAATTACACTAAGCCCAGTGGAAAGGGGAAGAGGACAAGGAACATGAATTTCTCCAAGCACAATGACACTTTTTAAAGCTTCCCACATGTGTAAAGAGGCATATGAAAACTGCAATGTTTTATCTGTGGGTACTCTGGTTTCTGAATACTGATTGAAAGCAGATGGTTCTGTTGACTCTATTGTAAAATGCACTTATTGAGATTAATAGATGGCTTGACTCTCTGAGTAGACAATGACAGGCAAACCTTTGGAGTGTGTAGCCTGTAACTGCAGTATTTCTGGGTCCATTCAGCTCAGCCGATGTCTTCAGTGTGCCTTTCCTGCCATGTGGGTGTTCCAGGTAGCTGATGACAATGGTCATCTGCACTCCGTGCTTCTGGTGGGAGGTCAAGAGGCTCTCCTTGCCTCTTGTGAACTTTGAACAGAGCATTATAACCCTTCCTTTAGATGAGCTTGAATACATAAAGAGGTTGAGATGTGTACAAATGTTTTCCTCATGTTTCCTTTCTTACCACTGTGTTTACACAGGATATGACCAAGGATCAGATTGCTAATGAGAAAGTGGCTCTGCAGAAAGCCCTGCTATACTACGAAAGTATCCATGGACGGCCGGTATGTGAGGCACCAAACTGTCTCAGTGGGATCAGGCTTTTGGTTTGGAAAGGTTCTACAATTTAGTTTCATCCAGGAACTAGGGACCCTAATACATGTTCTATTCTCTATTATAAGAAAGGAAGCTTAATGCATAGTCGTACCATATCTAAGTGTTTTTGAAAGCATGGCCAATAGACCTTGAACATAACTGGGTTCCAACAAAAGTTAGTCTGCAACTAAACTGAAGTTGTCAGTCTCCTATTGAAAGAGGAGAGAGGTAAAGGGGAGGGGAGATCCTGTATAGGTTTCATAACATTTTAAAGTAAGGAGACCTCTGCCCAAGTCAATCCCCATAAGCTGTAGCTAACTCTAGGCTTCCACGGCATATTATAAAAGGTCTAAGCTTGAATAATGGGTCATAAAACAGTCACTCTGTGCTTCAGGACACAACCAGCATTTGTAAAGGACTTCTAGCAGCGTAGAGAACCCATTTTATGAAGTGCAAAATGTAGCTATGGCTTCTTATCAAACTAGTAAGCACCTGAGGTGGTTTGATATTTAACAGGCACGAGTTGATGCTTTAGCTATTTCTTGACTATGGGCTTTAGGAAACCCATAGTAAGACAGAATTCTCTCTACTCTCTTCTCTGAGGAACCTAGCCTTCCTTGCTGCCTGTTACTCGTCACAGTCTCCTGTTCAGATAGTTGACATGAAAAAAAAAAAATGTCACAACAACAGCAATTGCTACAGGCAGGAATAAGGAAGCATGAGATTTAGATTCACCAACTTTTATAAAGCCCCCCAATACAGGGCTTTTCCACTGTGTTGTAACTATTCATTAAATATGAATTCATGGGTTGAATTTAATCCTTTCTTGTAAAGGATATTCTCTTTAATGTAGAAGCTTCCAGCATAAGATATAAAACTCCTTTTAAACAAGACACAGTATGAAACTGGGTTCTTTGGGGGCGAGGCAAACGCTCTACCACAGAACTATCACTCCAATCATGGTTTTGAGAGGTGAGGATTCTGGGTATTGTTTACCTAATAGTGAATCAAATGCTCAGTAGCTGGCACAAACCATGTCATAGAGTGTAAGGCCAGGGAATATACACAGAAGGCATCCTCTAGTTCTCTTTTTTTGTTGTTTTTTGTTTTTTGGTGGTTTTTTTGGGGCTTTGAAACTTTCTGCCCCTGGTGTTGATTCATTTTGCTGGACTGTTCCTGCAATGGAAAAGTACTAGAACTCTGGGATAATGTTCATGTGTCAGCCAAGTTCTGTTTCAGATTTTTTTTTTTTTTTTAAGGCACTGAACCAAATAGTAAGTGCTCCAGAGTTCAAAGATTGTGAAATTTTGTCTTTCTGTCCTGGAGTATTTAGGATTGGGGGAGGCAGAGCTGAACTGTTGTAAACAGAGAAGAGGCCCTTTGCCACAGAAGTTGGAATTCTAAGTGTAGCCCGTGTGGCTACCAGGATACTCCTATGACCCTGGTTCCTGCTTTGCATAGTTCATAGTTCTTCCCTTCACAGAGATTCTAGTTGGAACATTGACAGACTCCTTCCAGGCTTCTTAGCCTGTGCCTCCCACTGGAGAGAGCACATAGCTGTGTTCCAAGTGATTGAACTTCACTGCTGGGTCACTGGGTTGTGTGGTGGAGGTTTGGGGATTATTATTGTGTTTTTTATTTTTGCTTTTGTTGTGTGGGGTGGTGTGGGGAGGGCTTTCAGTTGGAAGATTTTCTTTATATCTGTACTTTGCTCCAGGGTGCAGACACTGTGCCTCAGAATTGTAGGAACTCAGCTTGGCAGACCTGGGACTGCTTAAGTTATCACTTGGACTCTTGGTACTTGGTTGATAGATATCTGTTATGGGTTGTCATGGCAGTAAAAAGAAATTAGAGACACTCAGAGACACTTAGACATATATTTATATGTAAGCTAAAAACAGAGGAAGTGAACACAACTTTGGACTGCACAGTAAACGACAGGTCTCACCGCCACCACAGTCACGTGTTCTCCCTCCTGCCTGCTTGAGAGTTGATGATTATAGTGGGGCAAAGAGTGTGCTCTTCTTACCCGTATGTTATTAAAAATACAAAGTATTAGTCCTTTGTCTTGCCTTATCCCCTCTCAGAAAGATCAATATTTAAGCATCTCACAGGGTAGAGAACAAATTGAGAAACAAATATTAGTGCCATTTGTCCCCAATCTCAGGTCTTTTTGCCTCTCTCTAAGACACAATGCTCTAACCTCCCCCCCCCCGAAGAAAACCAAACTTCCCTTGATAGATGGCCAGTCTGAAAATCAAGCTAAACTTTTATTTTTTTAGATCTGTACTATAATTAACCCCAAACCATAAAAACTATTAGACAAAAAAAATTCATATATTTCCAATGCTAGGCTGTCATTCCAAGTCCCTTTATTTCATGAAGTATATGTGCAGAATTCATGAGTTTTTCTAAGTCTGCAGATTCCAATTTAACAAGCCATTGACCATGATGATCATAGCTAAACAGTCATGTACTACACAGTTCTCAGCCAAGCTGTTTGCTTTAACTGAACACTCTGTAGATGGACATGTGTGACATACACAAAACAAGTGGGCTTATCATTCTCTGCAAGCTATTATTAAAGTGTATTCTCTTCAACAAGAGTGTTGAAAGTCTTTTAAAATGTCACAGGAAAATATAGCAGATAGTTAAAGGCCCCATGTCACTGTTCATAATAAATGTTCAGAGACTAGGTTGCGTGACCTGTGCTCTGGCTTCTTCTTGCTTCTTTCCCATGCTGGTACATTTTAGCTCTGTGTTTCAAAAGCATTGAGTGTAGGCAAGTTAACATTTAAATTACATATCCATTTATAAACACTATCCTCTGTTTAGCTGTTGTCTTGGATTTTCTGATCTTTACACAAACATCCTACTATTCTTAACTTATGAAAGAGTTGCCATTCCTAAATTAATGGGCCCAGAGTGCAGCAGTTCAAATAACCCGTCATCACACGGCTAGGTCCAGCTTCATTCAGGTCTGATGTTTTTGTGAATAAAAAGAAACCTGGGCTGGGAGTCGGTACATCCACTTCTCCATCTAAGTTCTCTCGGTGCTTTAGCCCCCAAAGAATAAGGCTTGTCTAGCTCTCAGAGTCTACAGCTTTAATTTTGTCTTTATCATCAAGGTAAATATGTCACTGCTTTTGGCATTCCTTTACATCCAGGTAACATTAACCAACTTGTAGAAAAGTTTTGCTGGAGGCTAAGAGAAAAGCCTTCACAACATAAAGACAGACACATGGGGCTGTCTAATCTGGGCTTTCTGCTTTCTACCCAGGATTTGTCTCTAGTTAAATAAAAATAATTATTGGATAATGCCCACGTCTTGAGTTTTAAACTAGTATCTGACTCTTCGAGAGTAATCAAAAACAGGGTAGTAAGTGACAGTAGAAGTGTCTCTGTGTCATACTGAAGACCACAGTAGAGATGCTACTGTATTCCTAATCTTCCTGTCTCATGTTTATGGTGTTTTGTTTTGTTTTGAGACAGGATCTCACTATGTAACCCTGGATATTGCTATGTTGACCAAGCTGGCCTTGAACTCACAGAGATCTACCTGCCTCTGCCTCCTGAGTTCTAGAATTTAAAGGCATGTGCTACCACATTGACTAATATTGCTTTGCTTTGTATTAAAAAAAAAATCAATAAGAACTCCATTTCCACACACTCCAAAGCATTCAGTACTACCAACTAAATTTAAACTAAGGTTTTGAAAGAGGGGAGAGCTGGGCGGTGGTGGCACATGCCTTTAAACCCAGCACTTGGGAGGCAGAGGCAGGCAGTTTTCTGAGTTCGAGGCCAGCCTGGTCTACAGAGTGAGTTCCAGGACAGCCAGGGCTACACAGAGAAACCCTGTCTCGAAAAAAAAAAAGGAAAAAGAAAAAAGAAAAAAAGAAAGAGGGGAGAAAGGATTTTAAAGGGATGGTATATACATGTTTGGCTGAATGTAATTTTCAAGTAATTATGAATCAACTGTTTTCTAAACTAACTTCTTCAGCTTACCATTAGAAAGTGACACACAGGGAATTCTGATGGTTTGTTTGCTCAGTATTTACATGTTTAGGAGTGTGAAGATTGAGCTGTAAATTCACTCATGTGCCAAATGGCTCACCAGAATGCCCTTACCAGCAGCCAGAACTGGCATGTTAGCTATTGTGATAAGAGTGTGGAAGTAATAATACCTTTCATCTCATGTGAAATGACTTCTGAATCACCTTGCTGTCCCAACAGCCATTTTTAATGAAGTAACCAATTGTAAATTAAAGTGACTAATTTTAAAATTCCATTCCATATGACACATCCTAGAAGCAGAAGCATTTCAGCCACTTAAAACTACAATAATAAAGATGAATAAAAAGATCATTATTGTTGCTAACAGCAGGAAGTAGTACTCTGTTAGCTTGTAAAAAGCTATCCTAAGTGATTTACTGTTGATCATGTTGAGAAAGGCAGATGCAAAAGCCACACAGGACAACATATTTACATAATCCAGAACTGTCTTTGAAGGTGAATATTCCAACAACGCTGAGAGAAATGGTAAAGCTGCATATCTTACACCATTCTGAGAAACTCTTGCTTCCCCTTCATGGAATGGTAATGGAATGCAGAAGCCCAGCAACCAAGTCTAAAAAGATACTTTACCTTATTGTGCACTGGGATAGCCAAAGCAAATACATGCATACCTATCTGTTGAGCATAGCTGGATAGGTTTGAAATATTTATTCTCTAACATCGCAAATATGTATAGAATGTTTCCATTGGATGAGGTACTCAGGATATAAAAATACAAGCCCCTGAGTTCAACAGGTTATATTGTAAATCAGAGGATACATATGTGAATATTTATGATACAATGTAAAAATGTTTGAAATTACAAAGCATTACAAACACAGGATGTTCTGTCTTAGTTAACATTTCTCTTGCTGTGATAAATACCAGGACCAAATGCAACTTGGGAAGGAAGTGGTTCATTTCATTTTATAGCTTAGAGTTCATCATGAAGGGAAGCAGAACATGAACCTGGAGACAGGAACTGATGCAGAGACCATGAAGAAATGCTGCTTACTGACTTGTTCATCATGAATTACTTAGCCTAGTTTCTTATAGCACTGGGGACTACTAGCCCAAGGGTGATGTTACCCACAACAAGTTGGTCCTCTGTATTAGTTAGGGTTCTATTTCTGTGAAGAGACACCATGACCATGACACCTCTTATAAAGGAAAACATTTAGTTGTGACTGTCTTACAATTCAGAGATTTAGCCCTTTATTGTCATGGCAGGAGGCATTGGATCATTGCTTGCAGACAAAGTGCTGGCAAGATAGCTAAGAGTTCTACATCTGGATCCACAGGCAGCCAGAAGAGAATGCCACACTAGGCCTGGCTTGAGCATCTGAGACCTCAAAGCCCACCTCCAGTGACACACTTTGTCCAACAAGGCCACACCTATTCCAACGAGGCTATTCTTCCTAATAGTGCCCTTCACTATGAGCATATATGGGCCATTTTCTTTCATACCCCCACACCTGCCCACATCAATGATCAAGAAAATGCACCACAGGCTTGCCCACAGACCAATCTGATGGAGGCATTTTCTTAGCTGAGGTTCTCTCTTCCAAAATGACTGTAATCTGTGTCAAACGGTCATAAAACTAGGAAGTATAGGTGGTGATGTGGAGGACAGGATCACTTTCTAATTGGAGCACAAGGAAAAAGAGTTGTGCCAAGCCAGCTTCTGATCTGCCACTTCTAAACAAAGAAGAGAGAAAGCCTCTTGAGTGCAGAAGGAATTATACAGAACTAGTAATGAGATGACTTAGTCTATCTCTGGAGTTTGACATACAGTGGGGAGGAGAGACATCATGAATGACAAAGGGTTTCAAATCCTGTACAAGGAAACTAAACTGGATTCCTTCGTGTTGCTCAGAGATTTTGAGCAGTGTGCCAGATGAGAATAGTGAGGTTGAATCACCCAACAGATTCCAGCAACAAATGTTCCTTGAGTACTCGCCGTCTGCCAGAATCATAAGAGGGAACAGTTTCATGTGGAAGAAATTCATCCAAATACGTTGATTACAGTACCATGTAATAAGCATAATTATAATAGAAATGTTGCCTCATCCTTTGTGCCCTCCCCTTCCCCAGATAACGAGCCACTTGGAGATTTTGAACCTTGAATTGCTTGGATTTTATTTATTTATTTTTTTACTTTATTTATTTTATTTATTTATTTTATATTTTATTTTATTTTATTTTATTTATTTTATTTTTGTCAGAAGACAAATCATGGGAGTCAAATCTCTCCTTCTACCATGTGAAGTCTTAATAGCAAGCTCAGGTCATCAGGCTTGGCGAATATGCAACTTTACCTGCTGATTCCTCACACATTGAAGAGTTTTTTTGTTTGTTTTGGGGTGGAAGGTTGCTTTACATTTCATGTACTTCTTTTTATGTGTATTGGTATTTTGCCTGCATGTATGTTTGTATACTCTGTGCATACCTGGAGTTCATAGAAGCCAAAAGAGGAAATTGGATCCCCTGTAACTGGTTACAGGGATTATGAGCTACTATATGAATGCTAGGAATTGTGCCCAGATCCTCTAAAAGTGCAGTTGGTGTTTTAAACCAATGAACCATCTCTACACCCACTTCTCCCCCACTTAGTTTTAAATAGCAGTTTTAGAATTACCATAGTGGGCTGAGGACACAACACATTATTCAGGTCTTGAAGAAAGTATACTAGTAGAGTGATTTCTACTAATCTGCAGTGGAAATCTGCAGGATTTTTGTTAATTAAATTTATTATCAGTTTAATAAGTTTTGTAAATTGTATCATCTCTGTATATTTTCTTGGGCCACAAAAGCCCAGAGCATGCTGGGGACAAGGGAGAGCATGACCTGGGAACCAGCTTCTCACTTGTCCCATTCTTGCTTTTCAGGTGACAAAGACTGAGCGTCAGATTATGAAGCCACTATATGATCGGTACCGACTAGTCAAACAGATCCTGTCCCGGGCCAGCACAGTCCCCATCATTGTGAGTACACACTTCCCTTTCTGTTGGCAGCCCCTGGTTATGCTGCAAGCAATTGTCCTTGCTAGATTTTTTAACTCCTGCTGTAATGAACACATGAACAGAAAAGCAACTTGGGGAAGAAAGGGTTTATTTCAGCTCATAGTCTTTATATTATGTCTTGAAGGGAAGTTGGGCAAGGGACTCAAGGGAAGAACCTGGAGGCAGCAGGAATTGGTACAGAGGCCATGGTGGAACATTGCTTATTGGCATGTTTTCCATGACTTACTTAGCCTGCTTTCTTATACAACCCAGGACCAGCTGCCCAAGGTTAGTACTTCCCACAATGGGCTAGGCTCTCCCACGTCAACCAAGAAAAAGCCTCACAGATATGCTCCAGGCCAATCTAATGAAACATTTCCTCAATTGAGGCTCCCTTCCTCTCAAGTGACTCTAAATTGTGTCAAATTGACAAAAACTCACCAGCCAGGGCCTTAACCAGTACCATTCGCCATTGTGGGTATAACCTCTCTTTCTATTGGAGAAGCCCCCCCTATGCTAGTAGGATCCTAACCTGCATTCTCATCAGAGATCAGGCTGTGGTAGTTGCACCAACCATTCATATCCATGCCCCAAGACTTGAGGAATGACTTAATCATATATACATTCCTCTGGCATACACAGATCCAACACCTAAACCCATTCCTTAGAGACAGAGTTCAAGGCATAGGGATGGATTTTCTCTAGGCGCTTCATTCCAAAGAGTGCCTCTCTGGTGCTGTCTGTTTATAGTGTCTCCCCACTCCCTAAGACTGTTCCCTAAGAAGTTGACCTAAGGAGACCTTGATTTTGGAGGCTATAGGGGTAGAGAGGAAGTAGCAAGAAGTTGGGGAAGCTAGTGGTTGGGAACCTGCCTAATCATGACCCACATCCTGGGATACAACTGTTGTTGGTTAGCATCTGGATTTCATCTTGTCAAAGGGAATAACCGTTTGTCCCTGGTTGTAGGCAGTATTTTAACACTGACAGACCTCTACCTACAGCCCAAGAATGTCTCCTTAGACTACATATAGTCAGGATGTTAGTGCCCGTTCATCTCTGAGAGAAGCATTATCTGATTTAGCACCCTCATCCTCTCTGCTGTCACAACCTTGATGTGATGTCACTCCTAGGACTTGCTCTCTTTAGCTGCTGCTCTTATCTAGGACTTCACTAAAGCTTATGATTCATTTCTTCATTTCCAGGCCTAGTGTATGCTCCCTCATTTTTCATAGTCCTTTTAATAGCAGACTTATTTTTATGAATGAGAGACAATCCAGAAACTCTAGGCAGGTGTAATTAAAGAATGTTCCTCTTCTGCAAATTTCCTGCAGAACAGACTAATAAATAGAATGAGTTAATGTAAGGAGCCATTGTCTTCCACAGGAAGTAGCAAGGGTTCCTAAATAGGGTGAGTACAGAACAGATTATAAATTCATTAACCTTTATATGTCTATTTGGCCTTGAGCTACTTTCTTTTACTCATCACAGTTAGGTAGAGATGCCAGGCCTAGGGAGGATGTGGGAAAATCAGTGCTTTCCTTAGGGGATTCCTGAGAACTTGGTTTAAAAAGCTTGGGTTTCTTACTCTGTCCTCTGCTATGTTAAGTGGGGCTTTGAAGAGAAAAAGAACTTTTGCTGTGTTAGGTTTTTGGGGAGCTTTTGGTCAGAAATGATTATAAAATGCAGTTAAAATCCTATAATGAGTATTGGTCAAAGAGAGCTGGATGGAGAGCTATAAGGCAGGGAAAGGAGTTCATAACATAACCTATTTGTTAACACTTGTCACAGGGTTCCCCCTCCAGCAAACGGAGAAGCCCTTCGCTGCAGCCAATTATCGAGGGCGAAACTGCTTCCTTCTTCAAGGAAACGAAGGTGAAGAGCATGGAGCTAACACTACCTCACTAACCCCCTTGTCACCCTACATGACAGCCCTTGGGTGCCTGTTCTATAGTATCTCATACAAGTCAGTAGCTACCTGAGTCAGCTGTGACCAGCCACACCCTATTCATGTTGTAACCTTTCAGATTCCCTTCCATTCTCCTTTGCTGGTTTGTTCTTTCCTTCTCCTTTGATTGTGGAGACTTTTGTTTGTTTCTCACCTCACCTTGGTTTTTGTTTTGTTTTGTTTTTGTTTTGTTTTAAATCATGGTTACTTTTTAGGACTTATTTGGAGCCAAAGAGAAAAGTTAAACCCAAAGTAGAAGAAAGTTTTAAGAGTTCCCTACCTGTCATATTTCTGTGACATTCTAAGATGATAGTGGTCATTTAGTCCCTATAGTTAGGAATGATTATCTCAGAAAAACCTATTGAGGGTGATGAATCAAAGCTTCATTCTCTGGCCTGAGGTAAGGTAAACCAGACTACAATAGCCAATTTTAATGTGTTAGAGAGACTGTGCTTGATAATCACGTTACTAAATAGAACCTGAATTATGAGTACAATGCTGGAACATCCAGGCTAGTGTGCTATATTATACTTTTTAAAATTACAGCTATTTTCTTACAATATGCTTTGATATCAGTGAAAGGCAACAGGCTTTGTCCATCTGGTAGTTTTACAGATGAACTGAATGTTGATAATTGAAGAAATTTGGATAGTTTGTATATGAAAATTAGCATGCTTCTCTCAGCAGCATATAATGGACTTATTACCAGGTAAAAAACATTCTCTTGAATACATGCAAGATGTGACACTTAATAATTGCCTCATTAAATGAATGGTAGCTATCCTAATGACACTTTTCTTGATGAGGACATTATACCCATTCTTATTCTTTAGCAATGAATTTTTAAAGAAGATTTTTTTTCCTGTGGCTTATTTCCCACTGGCTCACATCATGGTCAAAATTACAAGTAATTTTCAGTAGTTACATCGCTTTTGTAAATACTGCTGTCTTTTGGTTCATTTTTGTTCTAATAGGACAGGGTTATTAGTGTGCTCTTGATATACACTAACACAGTATTCTAATACAATGCACAATTTTATGTGTTTAGAGATAAAAAGACCAAGTCTAAGAAGTTTCTTTAAAACTTATCCTTTATTCTACTTGCTTTTCTAAAGAAACCAGTTTGTATGAAATAGAGCTAGTTTGAGTTCTGAAGGTTCTGAAGGCCTTCAACCCAAAATAAGACCAGAGAGTAGCCCCAAGAACCCTCCAAACACAGTGAAATAGGATTCTACTCTCAAGACTGACACTTTCAGAGCAGTGGGAGTATAAGGGTGCACATTCCCTGAGCTGAGTGTCCAAAGCACCTAACGTCTTAACAGTTTCCCAACCAGCTTTTATAACAAGTAGAATATAATTGCATAGCACGTAATTTTAGAGTGTGTTAGTTTGATAAATGTAAAATAATTAGTGAAAACATTTTTGTAGCTACTATAGCTCATTACATTCTACACACACACACACACACACACACACACACACACACACACTTGGCTTTACCACCTGGAAGGCCAGGGAACACACATATGGCTCCTTCCCTTTATAGCTCTTCACATATTTATAGTCACGTGCTGTTTCCTCCTTCCCTGCTTCTTGCTTAGAAACCTTTTCTCCAAGCTCCTACTGTTCCTCGTGGAACATGAGTGTCAGGCTCTTCTTCAGCTACTGGCTCTGCTGTAAGTGCACTGGTCAGTTTATCTGTTTCTCTCCAGAGCTAGTTTTATCCTAGCTATGTTTTAGTCGGACAGTAGACAAGTAAAGTAAGTAGATTACTTTAGTTGATGGCAGAGGTCCTTTCAATTCTCCAAATCCTTGCCCTGTGACTGTTGAGAGTCACAGCATATTCATCTTATAGCCTTGCCAATTCCCTTCCATTCTCCTTTGACTGGGTGGACTCTCAGCTTTAGGCCATTGGCACTGGATCAGGATAACTGCTATGGGACGTTTCCTAGCACTACTGACTTCCACCCACCACTTACTGCCAGCCCTTTAGTTGGGATAGCCCCCAATGTCTGTAGATATTACAAATCCCTGTAATCACCCCATTGAGACCAACTGTCCATGACCCACCTCTGTGATTTCCACTGTGCTGAGGGATCATATGGTCTCCTGATGCTTTTCTGTGGATTCCTTATTGGCTATCTATCCAGTTCTTCCTTTACTTAGCTTACTTGTAGAGCCTTGAACTTTCCAACTCCTTTTTATACTGCTATCAAGCTATATGAAATAAGCTTAATATAGATTCGTATTCCAGCAAACTAATATCCTTATCCTCTCTGGATTGATGCATGTGGTGAATACACCCTTTATATCATCATCTAAGGAACTAATAACATTAATTGGTGGTTTCAGGCAAAGAGCCTACTGTGAACTTTTCCCTTGAGTTTCATATCACCATTTTAGCATCGTGGCTGGAGTTTTGATAGTCACCTTTCCCCTAATGGATCTGTTCACTTTGTTCTTTATCAAAATCCACATATAACATTAGTCCAATAAAAGAAAAAAAACTGGTTTATGAAGGAGCCAACACTGGTGCTTCCCCAACTGCTCACATCTTATCTGTACATTATTTTGGGACTATACTCAGTATCTACAATCTTATTTCATATCTATGTTTGGTATTTCATTTTTTTCCCATGATTTTCCAAGGCCACTGAGAGTAATTCTTAGTTCATCTGAAAAAAAAAAATCACAGTGCTTCAAATTCCTCCAGAATGTAGTTAGTAAGACTTTAGAGATTTTATTTATTTTTATTTTATGTATATGAGTGTTTACTGAAATGTATGTCTGTGCACCATGTGTATACAGTGTCTTTGGAGGCCAGAAGAGGGCATAAGATCCTGGGGACTGGTTACAGTTGTTTGTGAACTGCTATGTGGGTACTAGCAATCGAGCCTGGGTCCTCTGGAAGAGCAGCCAATGTTCTTGTCGCTGAGCCATCTCTCCAGCCCATTAGTAGAACTTTTAGAAAATGAAATCATCATTCTCATTTGTAGCTTTCCTGGGTATCTTTTGCCAGCTGTAAAATGCTCATTCACAGATTCCTTTTAAATCTGAACTGCTCTACTGTTCATCGAGTGTTGAGAAACAGCAGTATACAGGTCCAAGCTTCCCTGGGCTTTGAGTCTGTTCTCCCTCATCTTCTTCATGTAGGGGAGAAGGAGGAGAGGGAGGCTAACAGTTGTTACCTGCCAGCTGTGTCTCCCCAAGTTCCAGGTGTATGCTGCCTCAGTTAAGTTTTATAAAAATGGCATTGGTAGGAACTGTTACTTTACTTATAAAAAGAAACTTTAAAATCGTTTGCTTGAAAATCAACTTTTGTCTGAAGTCTTAAAGTAATTTAAATTGAGAAGAAACTGAAGCACTGCTTCTTTGGGCCAAGCAGAAATTAAAGATGGAAAGCAGTTGAGATAGAAAGAGCTTCCCGGCTTGGTCCAGCTTTGCTTTCCTTACTTTGTCTTGGTGACATCATTTTAATAAAAGAGAAGAGAAACCATGTGAATCTGGTTAATTAGGTGTTTATAATGGAAGCATTCTCCAAAAGATGCTCAGAGTCTTACTAGGATTGCCTTGTGTCTCCAGGAACAAGAAGAGCGGTCAGAAGATGACAGCTCCACAAAGCCAGACTTTGCTGTCACTTGAAAATGGACTGCAGTGCACATTGCTTTCTGGACCAACTTGAAGATGATGCTGATGGCTTTATTTCACCAATGGATGACAAAATGCCATCAAAATGCAGCCAGGACTCAGGCCTTTCAAACCTCCACTCTGCTTCAATGTATGTTGTCTGGGCAGTGGCATTAAAGTGGTTTAGTTGAAATAACAGCATGAGGGTTAGTTTAGCCAAAAAGCCACAAGTGACTTACCTAGGGTATGTTATATAGAGAAAATAATGATTTAAACTAATGAAATATGCCTAGTAGCTAAAACAGAAGGTTAAGTAAGCTTGAGGCCAGTCTGGGCTAGAGTGAATGCTAGGAGTAAAGCTATAGAGTACAGAGAATGAGGTGGGGATGGGACTGGTCAGGGGACAAGTGAGAGGGAGAGGGAGATGGAGAGAGATGAGGAAGAAGAGAGGGAGGAGGAGAGAAAAGTGCCATGTGCTCATCAGTTTTCTCATATATTTTAACCCAGATTATTTGAGGAAGCTTTGAGATCTTTCCTGAACAAGCATGAGGTCTCTGAATGACACTGTGGCTCTGTTACCATAGCTCAGTTAGGCCTGAGTACAGCCATCACTTTGCTCTTTCTGAGACATATATGACAAGGCACCCTGGGCTTCATAAAGACCTAATAATTCATAAGTAGCAAAATCCCCTAGGAACCACTAGAGCCTCCCAGTCAAGAGAAACACCCACGGTGACTTTTAAATTGCTTTGTTTTCTTTCTCCACAATTCCTATCAAATCACATGCTATTTACATGTAAAGCAAGTTATTTAATTTTTTTTTTTTTAATTTACCTTTTTCTTAGACCTGAACTCTTGGAATACCTTCAGGAAATGAGAGAAGAAAAGAAAATGATTCGAAAGAAACTTCATGATTTTGAAGACAATTTTTTCAGACAAAATGGGAGGTAGTATGTGTCTCCCTGTTCCCCCTTTCCTTAGTCCACATCCCCCACCCTCTGTTTCTATTCATCTGTGGAGCACTTCCTAAGTGTTTGCTACATTCTCCTTTGTAGGTCCTCTGGTTTATGCCCAGGGACCCTCAGAGATTTTCAGTGAAACCATGAGATGTATAGATAGATATAGATTATAGATGCAGATGATAAAGATAGCGATATAGATATTTAAGAAGACATTCTTCTCGTACAATGTCCATAACCTATATCGAGTCTGCTAATAGGCAAAACCAACCTGTGACATTTAGTTCTCAGCTCCAGTGAGTAACTTGGAACTGAGTTTCAAATTGACAACATTGAGTTTCTTCTCAGGAAGCAAGAGGGAGAAAAATGATACTAGGGAATTTAATGACAGTTAAAAATCCAAAGTTGGACTGGGGATGTGGCTCTGTTTGTACAAAGTCCTGGGTTCAACACAGGCACTATAAAAAAAAACTAAAGCAACTAAGATGCTAGTGGCCAAGTCTGGATGAAAAACATGTGTGAGAAGCAATGATGAGTATATCTGTTCTAGTGGCTTGTCTGTTTACTAAATCTCAGGGAAAGCCTTTGTCACAGAATCCTCTCCATATCCTTGGAGCTCAGGGACAGGACCAGGAGTAGATCTGTGCCTCTCATGTGGAATTAGGTTTTACCGTCCTAAACTGGTTTTACATTCATTCAATTAGGTAAAGGGTATGTAGTTTCTTTGGAGTACTTTCATGCTCTGGAATATGAAGAAATACAAGGACTATAACAATTAACTTTGACATTGGGACTGTGTTATATCCCTGTTTAGTTGAGATATTACATAAATGTATTTTTTTTGGATTTCTAACTTGGATCTATTAAACAATTTCTAAAGATTTTTTTTTTTACACATTTGTACCTAAATGTGTATTTATATCTAAATATATATTTAATACCTAAATGTGTATTTTATACCTAAATGTGTTTACATTTTCTCCAGCCGCTCACCCACAGACTATTAAGAAAATTTTGCTAAGTATACAACAGAAATAATTCCTAAAATAATAACAATACCAAATAAGAGTCAATTTAATATTAACTGTTAAGGTGTTAGTTTGATGTTTCTGTCCATACACCTTTCATTTTCACATTATTCTCACATACTGTGCATAGAATTCTATATATTGTAGAGCATGAAGAAGGCTTAAGAAAGTCTAAATTGTGTTGGTGCCACATTGATGAAAAAAAAAAAAAACAGACTGTTTGTCTTGGAGTGGCTTAAACCAAGAGTGAGCCCAACTTTGAATTCCCCACTTCACAAGGGGAAGGCCCTTGTGAAGGCTTTGCTTTATGTTTGTTGAGTGACCCAAAAAATCTGCCGTCAGAAAGGAATGCAGAATCACTGGTCTTTGATTTTTCATCAAAGTTTACAAGGGAAGAATTTACTCTCTGAACCCTAATGACCCAGAATAATGCTCAAATCCACAAACAAATGTTATTATACCCACAGATTGATACCAACATTTATAGTAGATACTTGTTTTCCTTAAGCTTGCTTTCAACTTACTGGCTGCTTTCAGTAAATGATTCCCACCACACACACACACACACACACACACACACACACACACACACACACACAACACACTATTCTGAGTTGGCATGGAGAACACATAATTTAAGATTAAAGCTATGCTTTTAGCTTATTGTGTAAAAGCTGACTAAGTGGGAACTGCAAGGCACAGTTAGCTTAATGGCATAGTTTTCTTAAGAGGAAGTTATACTTAAGACAGGCTGAATTCACAGTAGGGAACCAGATTGAGAACAGAGTTTTAAATGGCCTCAGGCACAACATTAACTTGGTTGCAAATCTGGCCGGAAGTTCGGCTTCTGAAGGCTAGAGACATTTTTAGAAAAAGCTTTCTCACGATGAATGGTAGAAACAGACTAGTCATCACTCAAGTTGGTGCAATGAGGGCCTAGTAACATCATAACATCTGAAGAATGAGAAGCGCTTCACAGGCCATGATTGGTGACTGGATGGAGATATTCTCCTTAGGCCTCATTCCTGCCTTCTACTAAAGAGCTACTTAGAATCCTCTACCAAAGCAAGGCAGACAATAAAATCAGTTTCATTGGTTAATGAAACCTCCTGCTGTCCCTCTTCTCCCCTTTTTTCCCCATCTGTTGTTGAAGAGAAAAGGAAGCAAGGTGTTGGAGTGCTTACTGCATGTATTCCATAGTGACTGCTAGTTTGGAGAGGTCATTCTTCCTGGATTGTCACTGCCAGGCCTGACTACATCATGTCTACAAGAATATAGACAGTAGCTCCTCGTGGTCAAGCTGTTGTGAGAGTTGTATTAGATCATGACTATAAAGTACCATGGATATCAGAGCAAGCTTTAAACTAATACTACTGCATATAAGCTTGCATATAAAATTACCTCGCAAACTACAAGTATTTAGCACCATGTGACCATTTGCTACATTTCAAAAGCAAGTATTTAAGTAGGAATATTAATTCTTCTTGAGATATCTGCAAATTGTGATTGCTGATTGGAAATGTAATTGGGTAAGCAGTGAAGACCACATGCTGCCCTTGCAGAGGACTCGGGTCTGGTTCCCACATTTCAGCTCATAATCCTCATCATTCCAGATGTAGGGAATCCAGCTTCCTCTTCTGGCCTCTGTGGGTACTAAGCCTGCAGGGCGGGGTGGGGGAGGCTGCACTTGTACATATACATATGCAGGCAAAACACTCATGCATACAAAACGAAAATCAATAAGCCTTAAAAAAGAGAAATGTAATGGTTCATTGGATAAAAGATATAAAAATAAGGAAATATTAAGAATTGTGTGGTTTGGTTTCATGTCAACTTGTTACAAGCTAGAGTCATTTGAGATAAGGGAACCTCAGATGAGAAAATGCCCCCACCACACCTGTAAGCATTCCTGCATTTTCTTGATTGATTATTGGTGTGGGAGGGTCCAGCCCAATATGGGCATGTTGCCCTTGGGCTAGTGGTTCTGGATGTTATAAGATACCAGTTGATCAAGCCAAGAGGAGCAAGCTACTAAATTCAGTCCTCCATGGATGGCCTCTTCAGTTCCTGCCTTTAGTCCCTCCCTGACTTCCCTCATGACTGAAATAAAACCTTTCTTCTCCAAGTTGCTTTTGGTCAGTGTTTTATCATATCAATAGAAATCCTAAGTAATTCCCAAGTAAGTCAAGCATGAAATATTTTTTTTTATTCTAAGTAAACTATTACTGCGAGATCATACCTTAAAATCAATAGAAAATCCCTACATTTTTTTTTATCATTTGTGATCTCCTATTAGATCCTAGATTAAATTTATAGCCCTCAAGTTGCATGGTACCTCCAGAAAAGAACCACTTGCACTGTCTGAATCCAGCCTTAAATACCAAGAGCCAATTATCAACACCAATTTTAGATTGATAGAATATGTAGTTTCCAAATGATAATTCTACATGCACAGTATCCTTTACAACAGGCAGAAAGTGATCTTCAGCATCTCTTTTCTTTGTTTCCTCTAGAAATGTCCAGAAGGAAGACCGTACACCAATGGCTGAAGAGTACAATGAATACAAGCACATAAAGGCAAAGCTACGTTTGCTGGAGGTGCTCATCAGCAAAAGAGACGCTGATTCCAAATCCATGTGAAGGGCTAGTGGTGTGGATGACAGTTCTCCCAGGAAAGAACAGCTCTGGAAGGCAGCCTTGGAGCTGTATTTACAAAGCAGGCAATCCCCTGTCTCTGACCCATCAGGTTGTTTCCTGCTTTCATTGCCTTCCTTAGAAACTGCCTGCATGGAAGATGCCAGTGTAACCCGACTAAGATTTTTAGTGGGAGAGTCAAGACTCCTACACGTGTCAACACACACTGCAGTAGGACCTTCACTGACATGAGCAGCGATTAGACACACCATCAGACTGGGCAGATCACCTGCTGTTCTTCCCTGATAACAGAGAAACATGAGGCCATTCTAAAACTGTGACAGACACAAGCTCAGGACTTCCTTTGCAGAGCCTGCTTGTTGTGGAGGTCCATGCTTGCCCTGGACCCCACCACATGGTTGACCATGTGATGGCACATTATTTGCTGCCTTGGCTATTTCCCGAGCTGTACTTACTCACTCCTGCAAATCCATTTCCCGTTAGCTCTCAGGTAGATGGAGGCTGCACCCACCCAGTGGCAGGGCAGTCATTTTGTTGATTCAGTCTCTCAGCTGACAGACTTTAAGTCCCTGCCTCATACCTATGTATGCTGAGGACAGAGTGACGACAGTAGCTATGCAGATGCTATTTTAAAATCAGGTGACAGCTGAAGAGCCTGAAAACTCTTCAAGACACTGACTGCACTTTCCAGTCTCAGACATTGATGCCGAACACAAAATGAGGCCGGTGTTCCTACAATAACCTGTTTGGGGCTCAATTTTGTTGTTGCACTAGCCAAACAAAGGAGTCTTGCTTCATTATTAGACTAGGTATACAATATTATGGGAGAGAGGGAGTCTGTATCAGTCTCCTAAACTTACCAGAGCATAATTTTTCTACGAAAGTAAATCTGCACTAAAATCCCTAGATGGATGGGAAAGAACTCAGCTCATTCTCAAGGCAGCGTCTAGATCACACTGTTTTCAAGATGATACATGAACAAAATGCTGTGTGGCCAATTTTGATGCTGTGGGTTTTTTTTTTTTTCCCCAAAGACTATGTCACAAAGCTGTCTATATTAGACATTTTGGAGGGACCAGGGAACATAAGACACCCCCCACCACCACCACCATCATTCATCTTCTGTGTGCCTGCTGTCACTCCTGTGTTGTGTTCTTTCTTCTCATCTACCATGTCTGCCTGAAGAATGCAGGCAGACTTGCTTTTGCAGCTATGACAGGCAGCCTTGCCTCTAGAAGACTGCACTGTAGGTTGGGCAGACAGCAGGGAGACCCTGTTCTGTTTGGCGAATCACCTTCAACAAGATACAGTGTTAGTGAGGAGAATGGAAAATGTATCATCATTTGCAATGTAAAACAGGTTTGGGGGTCTCCCGTTAGATGATTTTCAGCACCGCTCCCTCACTGTGGCTGTCACCAGGAGGCTCTTTCAGTAATGGGTGGGGTGGGGGTGGGTGGAGGATTCCTTCAGTTTTGCTTTTACAAATAATCCCCTAGAAGCATGAATTATGTGTTGAAAATACTGGTTTTTTATCCACACACTTAAAGATGATACATAATCCTACAAATTTCAATGTACATAAAAATGTAGTTTGATATTCTTTGCTCTGCTGTTTACATTTGCTTTGATTTCAAAGAGTTATACTATGAATTAAATTCTGTAATGTAGGATGTTTTCTATCTTTGAGGTCTGAACATGAATCATTCACATGACCAAAAAAAATGTATTTTTAAAAGAAATCCATGTCTCGTCTGTAATGTTTAAGTACTTAATCTCCTAAGGAAACTGGAAAAACTCAAATCAGTACCAGTTAACTTTTAAAGCATATCTGCTTAAGAGTATTGTTTTGAAAAGAATACACTAGAGATTTCTTTTTTAAAGCTGCATACAAATGAGAAGCTATTAGATGTTTTGAAATTCATCGTTTGCACCAAAGGTAAATGAACAAAGATTTATTCACGACTCCCCATTCAGTTTTATGTGATCAATAAAGTACCAAGTTATTGGAAAATAAATCATGTATGGAATAACATGGTTTCCTTCATAATTTCTAACTTATTTTCCTCATAAAATGGAGCCCAAATGAAGGTGGGCGCTGTGTTCCTGCCAGGTCTTCTCGGAAGGCATATTACTCAGCGGTTTCTAGCTCTGCAGGAAATGGGAGGAAATTGGTTTCCGTGGCAACTGTCTCTGCAGCTCTTCATCTCCTAGCACTAAAGGCAGCATCTTAATTGGCCTCACACAAACAGAATGCTGTAGACTAGGGATTCTCTTTGGACCCTCTTGGGAGTGTGCATATACATTAGCACATAACAACAAAAGTACTGAGGATTATGTAAGAACACGCTTGACTATGTGATCATTGGGTAGCAGAGGTATGTAGTGTTCAGAAATAATTGCTTTTATCATGTTCAGTCTGAAGTAGACATTGAAATACATTTGTATATTATTCAGTATGTTGCTGTTATGGCATTTAATCTTATCATTCAGGTCAGACCTTACTTTTTAAGACACGGTAGCCTGATGTTTCAGATAAAGGCCCGCTTTGAAGTTTTACAAATGTCTGTAAACGTTTTAGCACAAGCTTGGTGGTCTCTGTGCAAGATCAAGTCAGATCCCAAATCAAAGAGCTAGGTGGTTTTTTTTTGTTTGTTTTGTTTTCTAGACTTCACTGTGAATCCTAGATTTCTCCAGTTGGTTGCCAATTTTTAAAGTGTAACCTTACTTTCAGTCTAAAGATTAATATTCACAGCAGATCTGCTATCAGCCATGGCTGGAACAGAGAGCAGTTTCTGCTTTGTCTCATTCTGATGCAACACCGTTTGAAAGCTGGGTCTGCTCTCTGCACCTGACTTGTCTAGACCAGGACCATTAGAATCAGTTCTTTCTGGTATCCTCAACACTGGCAGTCTTAGAGCCTGTGGGCTGATGAAACTATGAGCAGGGTTGAGCCTGCAGTTCTCTGTAAGGTAAAGACTCAGAGTGAAAGAATAAAATGGCTTCGATCCACTTTAGAGTAGTCTGTCTGGGGGCTTCCTAGTTTTCAATAGAGAAAACTGGATGTAGCAGCCATCACAGACAGTCAAGAAATGCCATACATTCAAATTTGACTTTTAAAAGAGATTTAAACTTCGGTAAGATGGTGTCAGCAGGACATGTACCACAGACTGCTGTGTGAAAAGCTAATTGTAGTCTAAAGTCTGTTTTGCTTTCATGGATGTTTCTTCCTGGGACACTCACATCCTCTGTGCCCCCCAACCCCACTCCCAGTGAGTCAAGGTGGAGTCCCTACTAAGATCAGTGCCCACTGATGTTTTTTCAGTGTCCACTTGGTTAAAGCAGTAGATAGGGACAAACTGTACCCTGAATGTTGAAGCCACTTAGGAGAATATTGAATGTTTTAATTTCCTTCATTGATGTAATTTTGTTCAGTTGACCCTAAAATACTCTAAAGGGAACATTGTCTCAAATTTAAAAAAAAAAAAAAGAAAAGAAAGAGAGGGAGGGAGGGAGGAGGGAGGAGGAGAGGAGGGGGAGGAAGAAGGAAGGAAGGAAGGAGGAAGGAATCAAGCCTCAAGCCAACATGTTTTCAAGTTGTTTGACCAGCATGGCTACAAATGCTAGCCAACATGAGATGTTCTAAACAAGAGTAATATGCACATACCTGACACTGCACATGTCACTGGCCACTGCCCCATGATCATAGTACATGTCTGGATATAGATCAAGGCCAGAATTGCAGATACACATAGATGTGTATGTGAAGGGAAAGTCTATGGACATTTACAATTTTGTATTATTTTGAAGCTTCATGCATGATTCTAAAAATGTGTCATGGTTTCCAGAATGGTGCCAGTCACGATCAAGTGGATGACACAAGGAATCATTTGTTAACAGATTTAATTCTCCATTTGGAAGCATGGAAAAAAAAAAACAGAAATGGGTAAAATGTCACTAATATGGGCCCGGAACAATACTTATATGAAATATAAGCAGAAAAATATTTAAATTACCAGTGTCCTTAAAAAAGCGAATTTGAATTCAAATTATTATGTATATTTTTTACACGACTACATCTTGTATTAAAAAAAATAAATCATTTTTAACTGTAGAAGCTCTGAAGTTTGGGTCATCATCACGTGACTCAGCTGCTGATGGGTTGTGCCCTTTCCCTTCTTGTAGGATCTAGTGCTGGCTCACTTGAGTCTCTCCAAAGCCTCATGAGGATTAGGTTTCTGTTCTGTCTCCAGAGAAGGAGGGCACTGCAAGGAGAAGCAAGTTATGCACATGTGGTAGTCAGTGCAGAAACTCAAAAAGCAGGGGGAACTTTCTACCAGCTGCCTTTCAACTATTCATAACAGCTGAAGGGGTGCAGAAGCAAAGCAAATTCTCCTTAAGGAGAATTCTCTGTAGTTAAGTACATTTCCAAAGTCTATGAGGTCACCTTAGGTACATAGTTTAGGCATTTACTACTCTAAAATTAAAGAGAAACAACAACAACAAAAAAAGTTTAGAAACAAGTCATTGCATCTGTGTGAACACTTCAGCTTTCTAAGTCACCTAGCAGGCCAGGTGCCACATAGCACCAGCTTTCCCAGAAGGGAAGTCTCATGTGTAGGCACAAGACTCTGTGCCCCAGTGGCTGAGGGGACATAGTCGTCCATGGTAGAAGGCACAGGAGTAAACTTCATACTGTTCACGTTGTATATATTCCAAGTGACTAAAATGATTTGGATGGAAGGAAATATGAGTAACTTCAGAATACTGAAATACTTAGTTCCATTAGTCCAAAGCTGAAGCCCACCTGAAATACTTTAGTTTTTCTTCAATGGGAGCAAAGTAATAAATTTGGAAAAAATATAGGTGGTATTGAGTTTCCTTCAATATTTCCTTCAATATTTCGCAGTTGCTTTGTGTGTGCATGTATGTTATATATGGTATACACATGTAAGTGTAAAAGTGAAGGGTGCTAGAACAGGACAGGGTCTGGAAGCCTCCTATCACTCTCTACTTTATTGCCTTCAGACAAGGTTCTAGAAGAACTGCAAGGTCAACTGCCAGGGACGATTTGAGATCTGCCTGCTGTTTCCCCACCAGTGCTGGGCTCAGAGGGATCACAGCCATTCCTAGATGTTTATGTAAGAGAAGGAAATCCAAACTGATCCTCATGCCTTCAGAGCAGCAGTGTACCCACAGAGCAGAATCTTTTGAAGGAACAAAAGGTTAAGTGAGCTCAAATTCACACAGGTCTACAGCTTGTGTCAAATGCTGGATGCATTCCGATGTTCTCCTTGCCCTCTGCCCTAGCCATGTAGTGCATGCGCTTCAAAAAGCTGCTGGCCTGAACAGAATGTTGCAATGTGACCTCCCGTGGTGGGAGGGCTCACTGCTGAAGGGGAAAGAGACCTAAGTGGCTTCATCATTGCCTCTCTGGAATGGATTCAGCATCTTGTAAGACACAATTTACCAGTGTTATCTCTAAGCTATGTCAACTTGCCAAGGCTGAACTTACTCAGTAGAATCTTATACCCACTAAGCCAAATCAAAATTCCCTAGTGCATTTCAGAGTCCTGGCATGCAGACAGGGCAGATTTCGCAGGACCGGAGGTGCTGAAAGCTCGGTTCTCACTTTCCTCTCCAGCTACACGGCTTATTACCATGAAGGCAGCGTGGCACAAAACATGGTGAGAAACAGATCGCTTGGACCACTCAGATTCCCAGAAAAGAGACCATGTGTGTTTAAGTCATATGCTGCCATGAATTCTGAAGTTCTCAAAAGCCATTCAAAAATATGCATCAATCTTTAGACCCTCCTTCTGGGCATGCAGCTTTGAGCACTACTTGGTAAGACATTTTGAGACACTGACATTTTTCTTTAACTGGTACTTCTGAAGCACTGACATCACTGTATATGGTAGGCACAGTGAGGGAAGGGAGAGGAGTAGCAGGCAAAAGAGTGCACCTCACATCAGAACAAACATGTGGCTGGGCTACTGGGATGCCACCTTAGCAAAGGCTTTGGGATCAGTACTGTAGCTCAGAAAGGGCTTCAGGATTCAGGGTCTCAGGACAGGCCTTCCATTAATGCTTGCTTTCTGCCATGCTGCTTGTCCAGCCTTCAGGAGGGTACAGGCTGCATGCCCTGGATCCATAGAAATGAACAGTTCCACAACTCATCCAATCTCCTGAGTAACAAGAAACGACCCACTTGACAACACCCAGAGACAGAATGCCTACATGTGCTTCAAGGCCCCGCTGCATGATCTGGGCGGATATTTATCCTCCTAGAGCCTCTGGCTCATTGGATGAAAGGTGCTAATGATTGCATTACTTGCTTCATAGGTTGTTGTAGGCTCCATGTTGTGTCAGCACTGAAATAAAGTGGTTTTGTAGTCCAGCAACACATTCTGAAGTCTTTCAGAACAAGCGTTGCATTGTACTTCCCAAGATCATTCGCCATCCATCAGAACCATCAGAAGTGGTTCTGATCCATAACCCTCTCCTTTCTTGTTTGTATATGTTAGAAAGATAATATGACTCCAACACTCTAAATGGAAGAATGTGGTCAATTAAATGTTTGTGTGTGGTGTGTGTTATCCATGTGTGTTTATGGGGTGTATGTATCTGTGTATATGTGTATGTGTGTGGGTATATATGTGTGTGTTGTACATATAGACTGTACATGTTTCTATTGTGTACATTTGGGTACATGTGTATGTGTGTGTACGTGTGTGTGTGTGTGTGTGTGTGTGTGTGTGTGTGTGTGTAAGCCAGAGGTCCACCTCAGGATGTGAAGATGAGCAAGATTTTATGGAAAAGTTAACCATGCTGTTGGGGAAAAGCCATATCATGGCTGACACTATTCTCAAACACCCTGGCTGCTATCTCACATCAACAGAATGAACTGAGATGGTCACTGAGATCAATGTGGAAACGAAGGTATGAGTCCAGTGGAGTAAAGGTAGGAAGTAATCTTGAATGGATTTCTGGATGACTTAGATGCCCTGAAGGTTATTTCAGAGTGTATTTTTAAACGAAAGGCTAACTGAACCCTAAGGAGGGGTAGTTTGCTATAATTGCCAAGGTGCTAAGGAGCATCCCAAATTCCACAGCACATGGCCATGGCTGAGTGGTCCTCCGCTAGTTCACCATCTGAAGGGAGAGAGAGCTGATGACCATGCCTGCCTGACGCCAGCACCAGGCAGCTTTCAGATTCAAATTATTCCACCATCTTGTCCCTTCTCACCTCTAACATCACCTCAGAAATCAGGTCTCTACTCTGAGTATTCCAATAGTGACTTGAATTTGAGAATCCTTCAATTCAGGGACAAAAGGTCAAGAGATCTATTTTTAACAAGCAGCTTTGGTAGTGTCCTGCCAGCCCTGTAGGACCTGCAGCCAGAACCTACTTGGCCCTGGCTGTTGGCTTTCATCCTAGAGAACACGGGCCTCTCAGGAGCCAATAGGGAACAGGCTTATTTACAAATCTGCTTTTGCTATCTTCCTCCTAATCTGGAAGAAAAGGGAACCACAAAAGACCAGTCTGGTTATTAGTGTCTGGCTCCATTTTAATTCTTACTTAAGTTTGTCAGGAAGTTTAACACCAGTGGGAACCGAATCCATAATTATCATAAATTGTACCTAACTCTCATGGGATTAGACTAAGGAAAATCAGCTTTCAAAAGATCTGAAGAGCATGTGATTCTACACCCTGCCAAGCACCCAGTCACTCTGTTAGGAAAGAAAAAGAAGCTGACATCTGAGTTACCTTTACTTGTGCTACAGTAAGTGTACACATCCCGTTATTCTGGAAAGAGACAGAGTTCAAGTGGGAAAGCCTGCATGGACACGTCTGGAGAGAGACAAGCCCTCATCCCATACGGCATAGGCTGGGAAAGATGAGGCCTCAGTCCACACAGACATGGAGGAGTCAGGAGAGAGACAAGGCCCCAGCCCACACCAGCACTAGCAATTTTCCCAGCACTTGTTGTGCTGCAGGACCTGCTATCTTCCTCCTCAAGGATAGTTGATTAGATGCTAGGAGTGACAAGCTGTCCTCCACATCCCACCAGCAGATCAAAGCTAGAGATCAATGTCTGTATATTATTTATAGAGCTCTGCTCTTGCAGGGTTTAATAATTTTTATTTTCCAAGAACTTAAATGGAAAGGCTCAATGGTGTGTCCTGTGTCACTTCCAACTCAACCCTGGTCACTTTAAGCTAAAGGAGAATCTTTACTTTTTCTAAAGATACAGGGACTTGCTCTTTCATCCCTTTCAACAAAATAACGGAAGTAAAGACACACTGTTCAATAATAACTCAATATTAATTATCTCCACTCCTCAATAAAGAGACACAGACAGACTGAATCAGAAAACGGGATCCATCTTTTCACTGCCTCCCTCCAAGAAACACAGCTGAAGACCAGTGATATGACAGACATCACTTCAGGGTCAAGGGATGAAAAAACCAGACTATTCTAATGTCTGAATAGACTTCAAACAACAGTTAACCAGAAGAGATAAGGAAAAATACTTTACAGTTGTTAAAGGAAAAAATCACCAGACAGGATACTACAATTGTAAAATATAGATGCACTGTACTGACTAAATTTGTGTCAACTTGACACAACCTAGACTCAGCAGACAGGATAGAGACTTAATTGAGAAAATGTCTTCCTAAGATTTTTTTCTCCAAATTGCTTTTGGTCATGCTTTCACCACAGCCATGGTAACCATAACTAAGACATTCCCTAAACAGAGGAGCATCCAATCACATTCAAAGGGCATGTCTAGATTTAAAACAGCAGGTTGATTCCAGCTCAGTGACAGAGGGTGACTCCAATACTCATTCCTGCCAATGGACAGGTCATCTGTGGGGGGGGGGGGGCAGCACACTGCAAGAAACTCTAGGGTTAAATGGTAGCAAAAAAGCCAGAACAGACATTTTCAGGCCAATCCACCCAAATACTAAAATTGTGCTTTCTCTTCATCAGACCATGGAACTTTCTCTAAAACTGATTATATATTAGGTCACAAGTCAATCAGAACAAATCTGGAAAATGTAAATAACAACCTGCATTTATCTGACCACAATGGAATAAAGAGGAATATGAACAAGAGAAAACAGCAGAATGTACACACATTCATGGGACTTAACAACACGTTACTAAATGAAAATTGGGTCAAGGGAGAAGTGGAGAAGGAAACTAAACATTTCCTAGAATTAAATGAAAATGAAAACACAACAGACTGAAATAGATGGCAAGAGATCATCAAAATCAGGGCTAAAATTAATAAAAGGGAAACAAGAAAAATAATGCAGATAATGAGTAAGAAATGGTTCTTTGAAAAGGTTCACAAGATTGACAAACCTCAGGCAAATTAACTAAATGACTAAGATCAAAAATGAAAAGGGATACACTACAGCAGATACTGAGGAAACTTGGGAAATTAGAAGGCCATCCATTAAAAACTGACATTCCCCTAAACTGAAAAATCTAAGAGAAATGGATGAATTTTTAAATATACATGACATACCAAAATTAAGAGGAAGTACATCATTTAAATAGATTTATAACTACCAGTAAGAAACAATAATTAAAAAATCATTCAACTGAAAAAACAAACAAACAAACAAAAAAACCCAGGACTACAAAGATCCAGTACTGAAGTCTACCAGCCCTTCAGAGAGGAACAACAATATTTCTCAAATTATTCTATAATAGAAAGAGAAGGAACGTTTTCAAATTCTTTACATGATGTCAGAATTAGACAAAGTTAAAAAATTAAAAGAAAGAAAATATTGTCATCATCTCAGGTGAATACACACACAACACACACACACACACACACACACACACACACACACATCTTAATAAAATACTCGCAAACTGAGTTCAAGGCCAAACAAGATTTTCCACAATGATTATGTCAGCCTTATGCCCCAGAGATGCAGGGGTGGTTCAACATCTGTAAATCAGTAACTAAACCCACCACATAAACATATTCAGACAGAAAAAAGAAACAATTATCTCATTAGATGTAGAAAAAGCTTTTGACAAAATACAATATTCTTTCATGACAAAAGTCCCAGATAGATTAGGGAAATGATAAAAGTCCCAGGTAGAATACCTCAATATAATATGGAAATACACAGCAAGTTTATAGTCAATATCATGCTAAGTGGAGAAAAATTCAAAAGCATTTCCACTAAATTAAGGACTAAGACAAGGATGTTCACTCTCTCTATTTCTCTTCAACATAATAATACAAGTCTTAGGTCAATAAGACAACAGAAGGCAATTCAAACAAAAGAGAAAGAAGTCCAAGTATCCTTATTTGTAGATAATATGATTCTATACTTAAAACACCTTAAAATCTCCAACAGAAAACTTCTATGCCACAGACTAGCACAATACAAAATGAACAGGCAAAACTCAGTAGTAGCCTTACTATACTTAAACAATAAACAATATCCTCAAAAGTATCTTGGATACTAAGGAACAAAAGACTTACATAATAAAAATACTTTGTAACACTGAAAAAGGAAACTGAAGAAGATACCCATATGGATTAGTAGGTAAAACAGTCCCAAACATAAAAGAACAGTTGGAGTTATCATCATTTGGTGTTACGTTATATTTTGGAGGCATACTAATAAACACAGCATGGTACTGTCATAAAAAGACAAAATACATTAATCAGTGGACAAGAACCGAGGGTGAAGACATAAGAAGCCAAAACTAACACTAGAGAAAACACAGCCTCTTCACCTTGTTCTGGTCAAGCTAGACAGCGGTAAGTAGGAGAATGACACTAGATTATTACCTAACTCACATTAAATGCATCAAGAACCTCAACAAAAGACATGATATCCTGGATCTGATGAATAAGAAATGGAATACAGTTGAACTCATTGGCATAGGGAGGGGCTTTCTGAATAAGAGCAAAGAAGTGCAGGCATTAAGACCAACACTGACAAATAGCACCTCATGAACTAACAAGCATCTATATAGCAAAGAACGCCATTCCTCAAATGAAGATGCAAACTACAGAATGAGAGAGACCCCTACTAGCCATGTCTGCTACAGACAGAGGACAAGATCTAGACTACACAGAGAACTAAAAACAAAACAAACAAAATACCTAGACATCAAGAAAAAAAATCCAATTTATAAATGGGACATGGACCTAAACATAGGGCTCTCAAATCTTGAAATACAAAGGGCTGAGAAACTTTTTTAAATGTTTAATATCCTTAGCCATCAGGGAAATGCAAATTAAAACTATTTTGAGATTTTATCTTAAAAACAAATCAATAGATTGTGCTAAAACAACTCCTAATCAGTACTGTGTCCATCGGTTAGTGGTTCTCTCAACCCTCGTCAGAGAACCTTCTGCTTGCAGTAGATGGCAATATACACAGACCCACAACTAGTAAATGTTCAGAAAATAAAAGATTTTTCAATCTTTGCCCTAAACAAGATATCTATATCATATTCCTCCTCTCAAGGCTCAGGATTCATCCTGGAAGATAGATTGCAAGACCCAGGGGTGGTAGATAACTGTTTTACAGACATAATGGGGCAGATGCACACATAGACTAACAGGGATTGTGGACAGTATACACAAGACCTGTGTATAAGTTCAAGCAAGACACGATTATTATAGAGTAGGGAGGTGGACAAAATTCCCTCCCCTAGCTGAGGAGCCATTGGTATTTGATAGCTGCTTTGATAGGAAGAGTCAAATACTTTTAAAGTTGGTATCATTTAACGAGCCAGTGCATCCAAGAGTTCTGGGCAAAACAAATTGCCCTCCACAGCTTTAAAACAAAGAGAATGGAGAAATAAGTGGGTAGGGAAAAGGGAGTAGATTTGGGAAGGCTATAACCACAATGTGGTGTATGAAGTTCTCAAAGAACTGGTAGTCACATCGAACGCAAAACCCACTTGAGATGAAACCAAGCACACGTGAGCTAGGCTGTACCTTGGGAGGCCTCTGAAGGAGTCCGTGTGGGATTGCTTCCTTTACCTAGTAAGGTACTCTAAGAGGGTGACCTCTACTGGAGAAACAGTATGTGTGGGGCATGCTCCCTGGATACAGATTTTGTTATTATTTTCTTTTTAAAGGTAAAACAATTAAAAGTCCACCTCCAAAAGGTTTCAAAACAATTTTCTGAACTATCTTCTTTAGTTACTTAAGCTATGAACTACAAATAAGAAAGCCATGTTTCTTTTAAATTTTTTATTGGTTGTTTTATTTATTACATTTCAAATGTTATCCCCTTTCCTGCTCCCCCAACTCCCTACGCCATCCCCCACCCCCTGCTTCTATGAGGATTCTCCCCATCCCATCCACCCACTCCCACCTCATCACCCTAGCATTCCCCTATGCTGGGGCATCGAGCCTTTACAGGACCAATTACCTCCACTCCCATTGACGCCCACAAGGCCATCCTATGCTACATATGCAGCTGGAGCCATGGGACCCTCCATGTGTACTTTTTGGGTGGTGGTTTAGTCCTTGGGAGCTCTGGGGTGGGGGGAGAGTCTGATTAGTTGATACTATTGTTCTTCCTATGAGGTTGCAAATCCCTTCAGCTCCTTCAGTCCTTCCCCTAACTTCCTGACTAGGGTCCCCATGCTCAGTCCAATGGTTGGCTACAAGCATCTATATCTGTATTGGTCAGGCTCTGGCAGAGCCTCTCAGGGGACAGCTATCTCAGGCTCCTGTCAGCAAGCACTTCTTGCCATCAACAATAGTGTCTGGGCTTGGTGGCTGCATATGGGATGGATCCCCAGGTAGGGCAGTCTCTGCACGGCCTTTCCTTCAGTCTCTGCTCTACTCTTTGTCCTGTATTTCCTTTAGACAGAAGCAATTCTGGATTAAGATTTTGAGAAGGGTGGGTGGTCCCATCCGTGGCTAACCTCTGGATATGGTTTCTACAGCTTCTATTCCCCTTTGTTGGGTATTTCAGCTAATGTCATCCCAGTTGCGTTCTGGGAGCCTCTTGCTTTCCTGGAGTCTGTGACTTTCTGTTGGCTACTCCTAGTTCCCCATCCCCCACTGCTACACACCTCTGTTCAATTTCCTGACCCTCTGTACATCTCCCCATCTCCCACACCTAGTTTCCAGCTGTAATGTTGTAGAGTTATTGTTTACAAGGATAACAATCTCAATCTACTTTTATCAGCTTTGGAAATGTGAGAACCTGAATGTTCACATATAAAAGTCTTACAGCTTGTGACATAAATGCTTATTAGGGAAAAAAATGTTCCTTAGATGAATGGAATGACCTAAAATTAGAAAAATTAAAGATTATCACACAAAAATACTGAAGGAATAAATTTTACAATAAAAAATCAAAACAACCTATTTGTGTTCCAAATTTATTTCCCTTCAACTTTTAACACCTACGTAAGTTAATGTTTATTGAATGGATATTAGCATTAAGGAGCTACTGCTCCCCTTACTACTTACATTTAGGTTTTTTATTACATATATTTAGTTGTGTGTGTGTGTACGCATGTGTATGCCATGGCACACATAGGTCAAAGGACAACTTCCAGGGCTTGGTTCTCTCCTTCCACCAGGTGGGTGTTGGGATTGAGGCACACTTGACATGGTGACAAGTGACTTCACCCACTGAGTAATCTCATTAAACTATTAACTCTGTCAAAACAATACATCATACTAATGTTACAAATTTATTGAACATACTTTCTTGCTGGGCTCCGGAGACACACAGATTTTGTACGTGGGCTAACACTAATTAGCATGAGATGACTGGTTCTGACTCACTTCAGAATCTCCTTCTTCCCTCCCCTTCTCTACCATTCAAATATTCTTTTCCATCTGCGCTGTCTACCTCCCTCAATGCTACGAGCTCCTCTCTGCTTCTGTCCTTCCCATTCTCACGCCTACAAATCACATCACCCACATACTTCAAAAGTTCATGTCTTATCTCTCCATTTCTGAACTCTCGAACACATCCTGTGGAGCCACTCCAAAAAGTCTGACTCCCAACTCTGGGCCCTGAGGGCCTCCTTCCGGCTCTGCTCTACTGGTCATTACTCTCTTTCTTCTGATTTACCTTCTGAACTCTCCTAGACTCATCCCTGTTTCTTTCCCTATGTTTGAACCTTTGCTGATTCCTCTTCTGCTCCAGGAAATGCTTTTTGAACATTAACACCCTTCATCATTCCCTTTTTTCCCATTCTTTCCCATCGCTCTCCTATGCACTTGTAGAGCATTGGGCTCTTTTGCCCTTCAGCAGACATCATTTGATTCTTTGGCTAGATGGCTTAATGCTCCCATGGAAAGCATACTGTCCATCTCACAATAATGATACAAATTGTTTTAAGTTAAAACACCAAATTTATTGGATAATATTGAACTATATGCAGACACATAGAAAATAAACATTTCATATAATTGTGTATCTTTTTAAATGTTATATTTATAAGGACAGAAAAACAAACAATTTAGGAATTGGAGTTACTTTTAAAAACAAAAAAAGAGGAAAAGCAAAATCTACATTCCTTCATCAAGACTCAGTGCTGCATCACAATCTATAAGTACTTTATTTTAGATCAATAAATACGTTCTCTATCTACTACAGATTTAAAATTAGAATTACATGAACTCTTTGACCATGTAGAATTTTCATATACAATGATGAACAGTTAAACATGTCACTTTTGAGACACACGCATTTGTCTTAACATAATCCCCCTGCTGAAATATCACTGTAAATGCACATTTCACATGTGACGAACAAAAACTCTATTATAAAGAGCATCTTCATATTTTCACAGTTAGAGACAGAGGTTTAAAAAAAAACTTACAAAATTTAGAATAAAAAAGACAGCATGCATCCACTAGCACAAGGAAGAGGGGAACGGATTCAAGCAGCAAAGACAAGGAAGAGTAAGAGAGCAAGAGGAAGGGAGGAGTGGGGAGCACAAGAAGAAAGGGAAGGAAGAGAGGAGTGAATATAAAGTAATAAAGATGGGGGAAATCTTTATTAATTGTACTGTTCTTAGGCAATATGGAAACAAACAAAAAAAATGCAACTTGCATTTCAAAAGTATGATAAAGGGCACGTACCAATTCACTGTAAATCCAGGGCTCATGGGTAACAAGACACATGCAGCCCACCTGCAACCTGCAGCTGCTGTGTGTGTGTGTGTGTGTGTGTGTGTGTGTGTGTGTGTGTGTGTGTGTGTGTTTCAGGAGGCCCAGGCATCAGGCAGTTATGACCTATTTCCTTTAAGCAGGACACGTTCATAAAGGTTCCATAAAGACTCATGAGCTATGACAAGGTTCAGCTTCTTGGAATTGAGAGTTCTAAAGAAGCCTGTTCCGTCTTATGGGCTAGGGTGGGCTGCAACAAGCCATGCATTTCCAGTGCTGAGGAGAAAGGAAATGTTCTGCATGGAGGGCAAGAAGGGACATATCCATGAAGTCATCCCTTCAGGGGGCTGAGAAGTCAGAAAGAGAGCAGCGAAGCATGGTGAAGAAACATGGGGGCTGCGAGACATCTGGGAAACAAAAGCTAAAAAGCCTACTGCCATTAAATCCAGCAGATTGCAACACATTCACAGATGAAGGAACAACAACAGGTACCTTGGTTTAAAACAAAACAAAATCGAATCCACTTTCCACACTAAAGCCAATTTTTTGGCTCATCCCCAATCACTGGATTTTTCAAAAAGACTATTTACTATTGAACCCAGAAACACCTTGACTAAGGTTTAGGATTCAAAAGTCTCAAACCACTTAAACAATAAAAAAATAGAAATCACTTCCCATGATATTTTATATCAGCCTCAATGTGGCCACAGAAGAAGGAAGGGATGGATGTCTTGGGTCAGTTGGAGTGCCTTAGGCCAAGCTAAAACCCTCATAGTTGTCCAGGGCCTGGGTCAGTCGAACCTTCATGATCTCTTTGCTGCTATACTTAGGGAGGTCAAGAAGGTTGTAGCAGGTATGGGCCACAGGTAAGTACTCCTCCCCAGTGGCTGTGGACTGGATGACGATCTGCAGACTTGCCATTCCATAGATGGGAATCCGGTCACTGCCTGTCAGGAACACTGAGGGAGAAGAACATGGCATCAATGGTATGCAGTCTTCTAAGCAACAGAGAAAGGCTTCCATGAAACTACAATGCTGTTTAGTTACCAACATGTATGTACCAGACATGTCCTAGAGCCTCTATAGAACGCATGTCTTCACAGACCTTCCCAAAATAAAAGAGGAAAGAAATTACTGTCATAGGAAAAGACAGCCAGCAGAGAACCCAATCCCTGTGACCTCAAGATCTCCCCATTTCTCAGGTGTCTGAAAACTGTTTCCTCTTAGGGATCTACATACTCATTTCTCTCCTTTCAAAAACCAGAGGCCTTGACCTACACGTTCTTTAGGCAGTTCACTATTGTGACACATACATTGTTACTTGACCGAAATGACTAAATTCCCCTGCATAGCATAGACCAAAGCATCTGCACAGTGCCTTTGGTTGCTATTTCTGTTCTGTTTGTTTTCTCCCACTGTTGAACTGCCAGAAATTACTGGAATAAACTCATTATCCACTTCTTCATGTTATTTATTTATTTTGAGGAGGGTGAGGGGATGGGGGGTTGCACGCAGGGTCTTTTGGGTGCTAGGCAAGCATTCTGCCACTGTACTTTGTGCCAGCCCTCATCAGCCACTTCAAATAACCCTCCATTTGCCTAAGGCATATAAACATACCACCATTCTTGCCAACCTTCCAGAATTAATAACACAGCAACAATAACAGACAACAAAATCCTTAAATCCAATGTTCTCAAACTAGACATGCCTTTTTCTAAGGAAACTCCCAGGACCAGTAGGAAGGCTTCACCTGAAAGGAGCAGCTTTTCACATCCACTTGGCAGCCCACCCCTTCATCACCTCCCACGACACTGCTTCTCAATAGCTTATGTACGTGGGCAGAGGGGTGCTAGGGTGAATACTCATTTGTTCTCACCCTCGCTCCACATGAGCGAGAATTAGTCAATATTAATGTCTGCTCACTCTTAGAAAGCAAAGAAGTTGCTTTTTTTTGTTTGTTTGTTTCATGCAGATAAAATTCTATTCTATTCACGGCTAACTTATGGGGCTGATTACACAGCTAGATTTAGAAGATCCAACCATTTCTAGAAGGCTGGATTTGATCATGGGAATTAACTTCACTTTACTCTCTAAAGCCATTGCCCTATTCAAATGTCATCCAGCCAGTTCCGAAGGACTACATACTAGATGATCCTACTTGCAAGATATGTCTACCATGGAGAAACTTGAGACTGGGTTGAGTGAAGAGAAGAAATGAGGAGTGATGCTGATGTGTATGGAGTTTTTTCTGGGAGGTGAACATACTCCAAACTTTGGAGAGTTTCACAACCCTGTACATACTAACACCCCCTCAGTTTTACACTGTGAACAGGTAAACTGCATGTTAAGAGAAGCATAGCACAACAAAGCTTTCATAAGTCAAATCTTACCCACTTTCATCTAGAATCTTTCCAATTCAATCCTTTTAGATTTAAGGGGGACAGGGTATCACTATGTTGCTCAGACCGATCTTAAACTCTTGGGCACAAGTAATCCTCCTGTCTTAACTTCCCAAGTAGCTGAGACTATAAGCATGAACTACTGTTTCCAGCTAAAGTGACTGTTATTCTTAACATGAAGATTGGTGAAATGACTCTTTACTTGATTTTATCTTCTTGTTTCACGTGTGTACTAACAGCCTCCAATGCATTTTAATTAATGTATTGTAAATATATTGAAGCTTACTTTTTCTTACTATCTTTAGCCATTTAGAAGTTAACCTGTGAACGCATCACCCTACACAACGTCACACTAAAATATGAACAACCCACCGACGGGATAAATACTTACAGAGAAACTTCTTCTTCTTCTCTAATGGGAACTCATGGAATGTTTCCCAAAATAGTTTCACAGTGGGATGTGTGCTTGAATAATCTCCCTTGTAGACAGCAGTCTGTGCAAAAGAGGGGCAGGGGAATGAATCTTAGAAAAACATTACAGCACACACTGGATATCACTTGCATTTTCAACAGAAGTCACTGGGAGGCAGCAACTACTCAAGGGCAAAGCACATGAAGACCAGGTCTTCCGCACATTCTGCCCAGCTGCACACCCACTGGGCTTCCAACAGGGTATCCAAGCTTACCTCTTCCAGCTCTTCCCAGTTTAGTTGCTGTTCCCCACCATCATGGCCCTCAGTTCTGCAGGCTGGAAGAGCTCGAGGACTTTGCCACCACACACCTTTAGGAAGCCACTGGAGAAGGCTGTGTACCACTCATGAACCGAAATTTGGAAGATGTAATTCACATAAGCATCCACAAATTCTTGCCTGTGGGAGGACCAGAGAAATAAGCAGATATATCATCGAAGCCCATAGGTTTTATGAAGTTCCTTTTCTACACTTAGGTTGAAAGTGATGAAAATGGCCTTTCATCAGGCATCCTGCATGCTGTAGTATCAGGGACTCTCCTCTCCAGCATCTAACCCTAGAATTCTACTGTGGGCCTAAAGCAATCATCTGCAGCAGGGAAGGCAAGTGTATAAAACCTTTTTGCCTGATTTTGCCTGAGCTACTCCAGTTGCCATCAAGTTCTTCCTTAGAGTTTAAGAGAAACAAAAATGCCCTTTAAAAAATGCCCAAGGTTTTAGTTGCAGGTTAGTTGCTCTGTCTTCAGAAACTAAAGCTATCTGTTATTTATATTTTTGTGTATTTCCTTTGTTTTTAATGTATATGTGTGTACATGTAGAAGTCAGAAGACAATCCCTGGTATCATTTCTCAGATGTTATCCACTTTGATTTTGGAGACACAGTTTTTATCATTACCTGGGACTCACCAGCAAGCCCTGTGGATCTACCTCCTTCTATCTCCCCTTCCACTGGGGTTACAAGTGGGTACCATCATGCTTTGTGTTTTTATCTGGATACTGGGAGTTAAACTCAGAATGTCAATAAAGGGACTCCAACCAGACCAGGTCTGGCAAGCCTTGTCTGTCTCCCCCATTCCCTCTGCATTACTAAAAAAAAAAAAAACCAAAAACCTGTTAGATTACATTTCGAAAGCTAGTCACCAAGGTCTATTTCCTTATTTGGCCACTCTCCTCCTTTTGAGGCTGACTAGAAAGGCCTAACTATCAAATTATTATTAAAGTCTAACAATCAAAAGCCCTTTTAGGTTCACCTAATTAACATGCCCAATCAAAATATACCATTGCATCCTAGCCCCTTCTAACACAAATCTCCCTTTTACTCCTCTTAAAAGTTATGCTTGCTTATTGATTCTTGACCTTAGTCATTCGTATCTTGCTCAGGAAATTGTCTCCTGTACTGTCAAGTTCATGGCTAGTCCTCATTTTCTGTTCTACTAGATTCAGTGCATCTGGTTTTACAATGGGGTCTTTGATCCATCTGGACTTGAGTTTTGTACAGAGTGATAAATATGGATCTATTTGCATTCTTCTACATGCAGACATCCAGTTAGACCAGCGTCATTTGTTGACCATTATATAGTTATGGCTTCTTTGTCAGAAATCAAGTGTCTGTAGGTGTATGGTTTTATTTCTGGGTCTTCAATTTGATTCCATTGATCAAACTGTCTGTTTCGATACTAATACTATGTAGCTTTTATTACTAAGCACTTGCAGTTTTTATTATTATTGCTCTGTAGTACAGCTTGAGGTCAGAGATGGTGATACTGTCAGAAGTTCTTTTATTGTTCAGGATCATTTTATCTATCCTGTGTCTTTTGTTTTTCCATATGAAGTTGAGAATTGTTCTTCTAAGATCTGTGATGAATTGTGTTGGAATTTTGATGGGGATTGTATTAAATCTGTAGGTTGCTTTTGGTAAGATGTCCATTTTCACCATGTTAATCCTACCAATCCGATCAATGAACATGGGAGATCTTTCCATCTTCTGATATCTTTTGTCTCTAGTGTTGGGATAACAAATTTGACCCACCACACCTGGCTGCATCTGCCTTCTTATAAATCCTTTAGGGCACTTCAAGAAACAATTGCTTTAACAACTATTCTATCTCCTAGTAATTAGGCAAATGCAAATGTAAAAAAGTAATGAATTACCACATTTGTATCCACTTAAGTAGCATAAGCTTAAATCTGAGATGACATCATTGGGAAACTAGAACTTCATAGAGAGCCGGGGAGGATAAATCAGGACATGACAGAAACCATGAATACTTGCTATAGAATAAATGAAGTTCAGCCACATGAGAAAAATGAAGATTATTTAATCAAAGCATTCTATAACAAAAGAGTCAGCCATAGCTGCCTGTGACTGAAAAGCAGTCAGAAGAATGGGGAGGGAGCAACTCATAGCAGAAAATGGGATCATCTCAAAACAGTCTGATGGAGGCCTCTGGTACATGGAAGCTGTGGCTGGCTGAACAGATGCAGGCATCCTAAGCAAGTACTTAGTACTGAGGTGTGCACACTGGGTCTCTTTCTCTCTCTTTCTCTCTCTCTCTCTCTCTCTCTCTCTCTCTCTCTCTCTCTTCTCTCTCTCTGGCAAAACTGGTAGTTGGGTCATAAGGAAGATTGCTAACTGTGTAAAATCCTGACCATTTTGATCTGATTCTTATCAAAGTTACTGAGAAAAATAGAAAGGCTGACAGAATGGGCCAGCCTCCTGCATGGCTTACTGTATAGTAAGTTAAGTTTTCTTCTGCAAGTCACTACACACTATGGATCAAAATTCTATCTTATAGGTGGTCACACTAACATCCATGTGTTTATGTGATCTTTCACAAACAGGGGCATAAACTCAGAAGTGAGACATAAATACTCAAGGGGAGAATTTGTCAATATCTGGAAATGTTGAAAATATAGATTTTTTTTTTCCCTCCTGAGCCTTATGATCTGTTTTTGAGCTTTCAAAGAGATCTGGAGACATTGGAGGAAAAGGACAAAGAACTTGGGATGTCTGCTGCAGCACATCCCTGTTAACAAGAGAATTCAGAGAAACAAAAGCAACGATCCACTAACATAAGAGTGAGCAAGGATATGACAGAAAGCATCACGTAGACTGGCTTCAGAGAATGAACTACATCTGCATTTCTCCAAATAAACAGAGTCTCAGGAATGTTCAGTGCAAACTAAGCTTCTTGGCGTGAAGTAAATCACGCCAGCACTCATGCACACTGCTTTCTTTCCTTTGTCTTCAAAGCAACGTTAGCAATGAAAAGCAAGAGTTCCACCACTCACAACTCCATCCCCCAGAAAGCTATTTATTCTGTCTTTCTCTCAGTCTTCTCATCTGGGAGAAAACAGTTACTACCTATAAAGGTGCTTAAGACCAAGAGCAGTCTAAAACAGTATGTGAGCTATTGCTGTCATACTGTTTAGGAATATTTACATATATGATATATATATATATATATATGTCATATAGTTTTATCATTAAAAGTAAAAGCAATAATGCTAAAACGTCTTTGTCTTGATGTACATGTTTGTTATAAAAGTTGAAAACCTGAAATAACACATCAAATGGGCAGTGTTTTATGCAAAGGATAGAGACTGGGATGGAGGCCAGGAGAGGGCTTGCCTAGAACGTGTGAGGTCTCAAGGCTCTATGTTTAATCCTCAGTATGAAATGAGAGGGAGGAGGGAGGAGGGAGGGAGAGGGATGGTGAGAGGGGGAGAGAGAGAAAGAGAGAGAGAGGGAGAGAAAGAGACAGAGAGGAGAGAACAAAAATGAACGAGCATAAAGGGATATATGAGGTTTTATTATATATGAGGTATCAATGACTTCTTTCAAAATGGCTGAATCAAATATATCTCTTAGACTTCTAGAAGACAGCAGATTAGAAGTCTCCATCTTGAGACTCCATGAATCAGTAGGTCAAAAGCAAAGACTGTATTTCAGAGGAAGAATACCGGGAATTGAAAATGTGGTGAAAGAACCTCTAAAAGGCAGAGAGAAATAGAAGGGGATTGCAGAAAAAAAGTTGAGAAGCAGCAGCTCAGGCCAGGTGTGGAGTGTGAGGGCCCCTCTGAAGCTGCATTTGAGGTAAAGCAGAGGACCCTGGTGCTAAGAAACCAGCAGGACTGGCTTCAGGAGGCTCACCCACTTCCCTCAAGCCTAAAGTCCAGTGTTGGTTTAGGTTAACAGCCACTCGTCTGGGACAGGCGTAGAAACTCACAGAATTTCTCAGCATCTCAGTGCTGCCGAAGGCACCATCCTGACAGTGGGCAGTAGAGGATCTGTGAACATGGAACGATTCCAAGTGGGAGCCAAGGCTGTGGAGGGACAGTGTCCCATTGCCCTAGCCTCCAAGGTTAAAAGACCGAGGCAAAGATAGACTAAATAACTTGCCTAGGGTCTGGGCTGTGAATGGTCGAGATCTGGCTCTTTATTGGTAACAGTGTTTCAGGGGCAAAGGAAGCAGTTTACAGTAAATGTTGACATGGTTTACTTCACACTAAGAAGCTTGGTTTCTACTGAGCATTTCTGAGATTGTTTATTTTGAGAACTGCAGATGTAGTTAGTTCTGTGGTGAGGGTCCTATTGCCTGAGGATTCCTGTGGAGACAGGGATCTGAGGTACTACCTGAATCTGCAGCCTGGCTTACCAGAGCACCCACTCACTGTTACCAGGCTTGAAAAAGCTAAGACGCACAGGCAGAGTTGGTTCCTTCCAGTGCAGAACTCAGAGCTACATTTTTTCCTCCTCTTCTATTTAACCTTGTTTCTTCCTTTTCTCCTTCCTTCCCGGTTCCTTAATTGTATTCTCTTTCAATGTTATTTCTTTAACCATCATGAATTGTTGAACTTCATACTTTATTTGATACTATTTTTCCCTAAAGTTCTTGTTAGTATAGTTCTTGACTTTAGTTGGTTTGTCTATGTCATTTATTTTGCTGGTGTTCTAACAGCAGTTTGTTTTACTCTCTGGGTGGCAGAGCCCTCAAAAGAAAGCTGGCCACCCAGAAGACTCTACCATAAAGCCAGAAGGGATACCATCCCAGCACACACATAAGCTGTAGCTAGAAACATGCATCGGTCAAAAGTACAATGCAGCACATTTGTCCAAAAGTTAGCAATTCTCGGAAAAACTGAAATGGTCAAACTACCAAATAATTCAAAAGCTTAGGGTTTTGTTTTGTTTTAAATGATCAACGACTTCAAAGATCACTCAAATAAACAAAAGAATGAAGTAAAGAATTCAAAATCTAGATGAGAAATTCAACAATTTGGGTAGAGATATTCAGCATATAAATTCTATGGCTAAGATTGAAAACTCAAGAGATAGCATATGCTGTTGAAGATGTTGAGCAAGGTGAACACTCACCATTTCTGTGGGAATGCAAACTTGTATAACCACGTTGGAAATCAATTTGGCGGTTTCTCAGAAAACTGGGAACAATCTATCTCAAGACCCAGCTTATACTACTCCTGAGTATATGGGTACATATGGGTACATAAGAGGCTCCAGCATCCTACATAGACTTGTTCAACTATGCTCATAGCAGATTTATTGGTAATAGCCGGGAACTGGACACAACCTAGATGTCCCTCAACTGTAGAATGGATAAAGAAAATGTGATACTTCTACACAACGGAATGCTATTCAGCTATTAAAAACAAAGACATGAATTTTGAAGGCAAATGGATGGAACTTGAGAATATCATCCTGAGTGAGGTAACCCAGTCCCCAAAGGACATGCATGCTATGTACTCATTTACAATGAATATTACCCATAAAATGCTCATGCTATACTCCATAGACCCAATGAAGCTAAACAAGATGCTTGCTTAGCTTCGTGAAGAAGCAAGGATGCTTGAATCTTACTTAGAATGGGGAATAAAATAGTCCAAAGAGGCAGACAGAGGGAGGGAACTGGGAGGAAAAAGGGACGAAAAGGGGAAATGGGGGATGGCTGAGGATCAGGTGTGGGGAAGGACAGGAGAGATATTTAGATGGCCATGAGAATGAATGGAAATCTGCAACTGACAGAGGTGGGGAGGTGGGGGGCATCTCCAGGACAAGACAGAGACCTGGGACAAGGAGGCACCCAAGAATCAATGGAGGTGACCTTAGCTGTGACTCACAGCATTGGGATATGGAACCTGATGAGGCTATCTACTGCAGCCAGGCAGGACACCACCCACCACAAAACTTTCAACCCAAAATTTATCTACAAAAAAATGCAGGAATGGGGAATGGAGCAGAGACTGAGGAAATGGCCAAACAATAACCAGCCCAACTTGAGACCCATCACAGGGCAAGCACTCCACAGAGACAATAACGCTAATGGACCCTTGGGGCTCTCCGAGCTGAAACACCAACCAAAGAATATATACGGGGTGGATCCAGGCCTCTAGGCACATATGTAGCAGATATGAGACTGGTTTTCATGTGGGTCCTGAAAAAAACTGGAATGGGGGCTATGCCAAAAGCTGTTCTCTGTACGTGGGTATGCTTTTCTGGCCAAGGCTGCCTAGTCTGGCCTCAGTGGGAGAGGAAGTACCTAGCCTTGCAGAGACATAAAGTGGCAGGGTTGGGGGATATCCAGGGGAGCTCCACCTGCTTAGAGGAGAAGGGGACAGGGAGGGGGAAAGGGTTGTGGGAAAGGGTGACTAGGAAGGGGGGGCAGTGAGTGGGATGTAAAGTGAATAAGTAAAATAATAAAAAAAAATTTCAAAAAAGAGACAAAATAAAAATTAAAAAGGTATTTTAATTCTAGTGAAAAGAGCAGAGGAAAAGAGGAGAGAGGGAGGGCAGAAAGGAGAAAAGGGAGAGGGGAAAGGGACAGAGAGAGGGAGAAAGGGAGAGGTAGAGGTAGGGAGGGAAGGAAGGAAGAAGGGAGGGAGAGAAAGAAAGAAGGAGAGGAGGAGTTTGAGGGAGAGAAAGAGAAAGAACCAAAAACATCAACAGAGAAACACCAGAGTTAAACTGGACCACTGAACAAATGGACTTAACATTGGCATCCACACAATATTCCATCCAACAGCTGTAGAATATGCATTCTTTTTAGCAACCTGCAGAACCTTTTCTAAAATAGAATACACTTTAGGTCATAAAGCAAGTCAATAAGTAGTACAGAAGAAACTGGAAATTTTTCTTGTATCTCATCAGAAAATAAAAGAAATTCAGGAATGAACAGAAAAAAAAAAAAAAACTACAGAAATTAAGCCAGTGCATGGAGACTGATGAATAGGTTATAAAAATCAGCAAGAAAATTAATAAATTCATAAGTTCAAATGAACGTTAAAGTACAACTTACCACAACTTTAAGGACATGGCAACACTAGTTCTAAGTAGGAACTTTAGAGCCATGCGTGCCCACACTCAACTTCAGAGATCTCAAATAAATGACCTAACATTGCAGAGAAACAAGGACAAGACAAATCCAAAAACAACACATAGAAAGAAACAGTAAAGACTGAGACAGAAATCAATGATGTGAAGACGAAAAACAACAGGAAAAAAACCAGTGTGTATAGAGTGGGGAAAAACTGAAAGCATTTACCCTATAATCGGGCATGAAAAGAGGGTGTCCATGAAAAGGGGGTGTCTATGCTCCCGACCTTTATTCAGTAAGTCTGAAATCACAGCCAGAGCAAAGGGCAAGGAGAGGAATGAAAGGACTATAAATAAAAAGAGATAGACACAAACCATCCCTATTTTCAGACAATAAGATTCTAGCCTTAATATATTAGAGGCTTCACAATAAGGCTGAGATCTGATAAGTCCTTTCATCAGAGCAGCAGCACACCAAATCAGTACAAAAATCAGCAGCTTTCCTATATACCAATATCAGGCTTACTGAGAAATAAGTCCGGCGGAAATGAAATTGTCCAAGAAATGCCTGCACTGCCATATTTATTGTGCTACTAACCAAAGCAGCCACGTTATAGAACCAACCTTTGGCTGTAATTACTTTCCTTTCCAATTGTTGTGATAAAATTTCCTGACGAAAGCAACTTAAAGGGTCAAAAGGCTTGTTTGGTTCACAGTCCCACACGCATTACGGCATGGAAGTAAAGGCACCAGGAGCATGAGCGAACTGGTTGCATTATATCTGTAATCACGGGCTGAGAGCAATGAATTAATGCATGCCACTGCTCATTCTGCTCTTCTATTTTATACAGTTCAGGACCCAACACCCAAGGACTAGTCCTGCCCATAATAACAGCGGGTCTTCCCACATCAATTTGGGTAGTCAAGACAATCCCACAAGATGTTATCAGAGACTAATCTTAGTCCTGATAGTCAATCACAGGTGTGTCCAGAGGCTTGGCCCACACCGCACCCCACAACCATACCGATTTGACAATGAACAATAAGTATCACAGTGCTCATCGGCAGATAAATAATAAAGTGTGATACATATACAATATTATACAACCATAAAGGATAAATTATGTCATTTGCAGGAAGATGGGTGGAATCAGAGATCATGTTAAATAAAAATACCAGACTCAGAAATACAAATTCTACATGTGCTTAACCACCTAACAAATGAATGGTGCAATACAACAAAAAAACAGAGCAGACAGGTTCAAATCTAGGCTATGTTCTGTTCTATGCCTGACTATTAAGCCACTCTTCTCATTTTAAAAATTGGATAAGTTTTCTTTGAAAGCATAGAAAAGAAAACCATTATCATTCCATTTATTTCACATATATTTGTTTATCTTATCACATAAGATTTTATTTTGGCTCATCTCTTTGTTGTTCCTTTCAATCTGATTTAAGGTTTTGTTTAGGCCTAGGTAATACTTGGGAGCTGAACTGTGACCCTGATTGATCAATCTTGGGGCATAGCATGCAATAAGCCATCCCTATTTGACTGAGACTGGTTTTTGAGCGATTTGTGCAGTTATTCCCAGAACCCCCAACAGCTTTGGTGCATTCTTGCTTATCTAAGTCCTTGAGATGCCTTATTAGTTTTCTTATTCAAAGTCATTTTTTGTTTTGTTTTTTTCAAGACGAGGTTTTTCTGTATAGCCCAGGCTGTCCTGGAACTCACTCTGAGGACCAGGCTGGCCTCGAACTCAGAAATCCACCTGCCTCTGCCTCTTGAGCTGGGATTAAAGGCGTGCGCCACCACTGCCCGGCTTATTCCAACTCTTTTATTCACTGACACCGGTACTGACTGCTGCAACCTTCCCTGCCAGTGCAGCTCTCTACAGCCTCCAGCTGTGGGCTGCTACATTTCCAATTTCACTTGGTTTTAGGAAACGTTTTGAAAGTTTTTAGTTCTCTTCAGATTTCAATGACTTCCTGTTTCTTCAAAAGGAAGTGTCAGAATTAAATACATGTTATCCAAAAATATAAGAATGGTAAATATGCACACTGCTGAACATTCAGAATCGTTCATCATTAAGAATACCAGGAACATGGCAATTCCGCACTCAAGATGCTGATGTAAGTTCCAGGTCTGGCATACAGGTTGGCATGGTATATAGACTCTATCTCAAAACAAAGCATGCAGAACAACCACATAACTGTGTGAAATCAAACTATCATAGCCATGTGGAAAAAGTATAGCAGTTACTTATGAAGTTAAATATACCAAATAACACAGCAATTTTACTGATAGGTATTTATAGGAAGTAAAGATGTGCTCATACAGAAATCTTTAGACAGATGTTCACAGTGGTATTATTCATGTTTTTTTAACTGAAAATAATACTACTAGAAATATTCCTCAACGATACCAAGTAACAAATTGATAACATGCATGACCACATAGATGAGTATCAAATGCATTTGCCTGTGAAAATGGCAAATTCTAAAAGCCACATATGATTTCATTCACAACAATATAAAAAGTACAGAATTAGGGTGGTGGTGCTTACCCTGATCTCCAGCCCTCAGGGGAAGGGCAGGTGGCTGAGTTCTTGCCAGCCTGGTCTACAGCAAGCTATAGGACAGCAGAGCTACACAGAGAATCCAGTCTTATAAAACAAAACAAACAAATTTTAAGCCAGGCAGTGGTGGCATACACCGTTAATTCCAGCACTTCGGAGGCAGATGCATGTGGATCTCTGTGAGTTCAAGGCCAGCCTGTCTACAGAGAGAGTTCCAGGACAGCCAGGGCTACACAGAGAAACTCTGTCTCCAGAAACAAAACAAGAGAATAGAATTATTAAGACAGTATATAGATCAATGTATCACATGCACTGTAGGGGAAAGGCCCCAAGGGTATTTTAGGTGAGGAAAATTACTATTCTCTATCTTGATTACCTCAGAGCTTACATTAACACATTTGTTTGTGGAAACACTCCCCAAATGCTGGGTTTTACTAACAGCCTAGTCTAAGTTTTAAGATCTTGTGAGTGAAAAAGTAAAAGTCTTTAAAAGGGGCCAGCAAGGTGGCTCCGCAGATAAGCCATTTGCTCCTAAGCCTAAGACCTAAGTGAGATTCCCAGAAACACATAGTCAGAATGATAGAACTGACAGACATGCAGACTATGGAATGTGCAACCTCTCCAACAACAAATAAAGACAAAAATGTAATGTAAAACAGACCAAGGAGGTGGTAGTAAAACAAACTAAAGGACTCATAAGTACATTTAAAATGTATTTTGTAAATATTTACTTTCTTTGATCAGAGGGACAAAAGTATTTGTTTCTGAAAGACATTATGCATAACAATTGTTTGCATAGTAATACAGTAATTTTACTTTAAAAATATCCAGAGTTTACTCCATGTTAGCACTGAATGATTTACATATAATTAATTTAATATACATAAGAACTAAAAAATAGAAATTCCTTATGGAAAGACAGACCTAAACAAGTAAGGAATGTATCCTCTGGGGCCCACTTAAGATCTGTGCCCTGCTCTTTATTCAAGACGTTCTAAGGAGGCAGGAAAAACCTGGAGTTCACATAATTTGAAGCAACACTAGATCAGCTAAATAAGTCAATAAAGAAACAAAATAAGTAATTCTCTAATTCTGGCTTGTATGGGTAAAAAAAAAAAAAATAAAAGATCACTTCATTATCAGAAAACAAGGCTTTGATGTTTATGGTCTTTTCCAAAGCTCTCACAAATCACAAGCGGATTCAAAGAGCAGATGGTTCAACTGTGAAGTGTTTGGTGACAAATGGCTGAAGAAGCATCTGTGAACCCCTAAGGAAGAAGAGGACCAAACGCATGCTTTTCAAGATATATTAAAATGACTTTTTCCCCAGTCTTTATGGCAATGTCTAATCTGCTAACTGGAAGCAGTCTGCCTCCCCCCAAAAGCTAAATTGGGCCTTACACATCTGTACATGACAGCATCTTTTCAATGTCACTAGGTTGGACACTCTGAGGGCTTTGCTTTTCTTCTTTCACCCTCGCTTTATTTCTTTTCATAGGCACCTGTGTAGACCCTTCGGTAACATTACTCTGTCACACAAACACGGAACCAATTTCATGGTCCCTCCCGTCACAATTTGCCACATGTAACTAGGTTTAACAGAGATGTCTGACTGGCTACTCTAAAATGGTCTGTGCAGATATACGCACTACAGGTCTGTAAAGGAGGAGGAAAATGTTCTCCTGCATTACTGTTCTCGGGAAGTGAATTTAAGACGCAATCAAGATTTAGAAATGTACGCATAGCCAAGGCTGACCAACATCAGCTATGGCGCACTTCCGAAAAAGATGTCAGGTGCACTGCGGATTCGAAGAGCTGAAATGGGAGGGGGAGCACACAGTAAACAGATGGGGCTGTACAATCAGGTATGGAAAAATACAGTCTCAGCCTCGAGCTGGTTCCAGCCAGTTCTGCAGGGGTGGGGGCGGATGCTGGGGGCTGGGTGTCTAAGTGGCAGGTTTTAGAGACCTCGGAGATAGCGGCATAGCAACAATTTGGTGCAGTGTGTGCGCACAGCCATCAGCTGATAGCGAGCAGCCATTCACTTGCCGCGAGCCGCGAAGCGGCAGCGCGGACGTCAGCACAGCCGTCAGCGTTTGCCGCATCTTTAGACGCGCTCTGGACCAGCCGCAGTCACAGCTGCCGGACCTCTCTGGACCAGCTCTGTCGCAGACTGCGCAACCACCAGACCACTGCGGCAAAGAAGCCCAGCTGAGCCGAGCACTAGCCATGGCCGACCCCGAGAAGCAGGGACCCGCTGAAAGCCACATCGAGGACGAGGTAATGGAGGGCGCCCAGGGTGGCGAGGAAGCCGCGGCCGGTGAGAATGCGAATGCCGCTGCGCCCGCGGCCGAGGAGCCCCAGGCTCCGGCGGAGAATGCGCCCAAGCCCAAGAAAGACTTTATTGAGAGCCTGCCCAATTCCGTCAAATGCCGGGTTCTGGCGCTCAAAAAGCTGCAGAAGCGCTGTGATAAGATCGAGGCCAAATTTGACAAGGAATTCCAGGCTCTGGAGAAGAAGTACAACGATATCTACAAGCCACTACTGGCCAAGATCCAGGAGCTTACCGGAGAGATGGAGGGCTGCGCGTGGATCCTGGAGGAAGATGATGATGAAGACGACGAGGAAGAAGAGGACGAGGAGGAGGAGGAGGAGAAGGGGCTGCAGCTGGCGCAACTGGGGGTCCCGACTCCAACAAGAAGTGAGCACAGCAGCTGACAGGTGACAAACCCCCTGCCCCTTTTATTTCCAGTGTTGGCAGACTATAAAGGCTCAGGATTTGCCCAAAATAAAATGTGAATCTATTCTGACATTCCTAAAATTAAATTAAATCAGTAGATTCTGGCTAGCCCGTTTCTAATCTGACTTTTATTTGTGTAAGACAGATGCCAAAAGACGTTTTTTAAAAAGCCTAATTAAACTTATTTTTTTTCTCCCTGCTCTTCTGTGAGAACTGGACTTGAGACTGATGAAAGGTTGTCAGTTAGATGGAAATTAAAGTGCGTCACACGTTGAAATCCATTCATCACACTACACCTGAACACCCATGCTAAGACAGAACTCTTCTCAATGCTTAATTCTTCAGTTTCTTTACATTTTCCAGCGAAGAGGAAGAGGAACCAAGAACGACGTCATCTTTAAGACTTTTGCTTTTGCAAACCCAGACATCAGCTTTTCACTCCAGAGGAGATGTGGCGTGGAGGAAGCCTGGACTGACAACAGTTACTGTTTATGTGGCTAGTAAAACTGCCATTTCAAGTTGTGAAAAATGTTTTGAATATTTGAATTTACAGAAAGAACAAGGTTTCACAAATGAGGGTATATTCCATGTATAATATTGTCAACACGTGTTCATCTGTGATGGTCTCATGTTATGTTTTCTTGGTAGTGTTTACAAAATCGTAAAAATGACCCCAAATGTTTTAAGTATTAAATTACCTTATAGCATTTTAGAAATATAATTTACTTGAAGAGATGTAGAATGTAGCAATTCTGTAAAGCATGTGTTGCCTAGTTTGACCTTTGTGAAGTCTTTTTGTCTTGTAGCTTTTAGCAAGTAGCTGTGAAAACCATCCGAACCCCTCAATGAAGCTAACGTTTGGAAAAAGTATCTACTTGAAGAATAAACCCAAGTGTGTATCCCAACCCCAGCTCAGAAATAGAAAGGGTTTAAGTTTGCTTGTATTAGCTGTGCCTTCATTATTTTGCTATGTAAATGTGACTTATTAAATGGTGCCATAATCAAATTTTATTGCTTGAGGACAGAATGGCATAAAGGAAGGGAAAAGACATTTAAAGTAAAGGCCTTTAGCTTCTTTGTGGGTTTTGAATTGTCTGTGAACCAATGTTCTGTAAAGAACCACAAACATAAAGTTGTTTACCACTGTGGTGTTAATGAAACAGTATTTTCAAAAATAAAAACCTTGTTATTCTGACTGCCTGTATTGTCATCTATAAAGGTGGGTGGTAACGGTCCCTTCCTCGCAGCTATCATGAGAAGAAAATGAGCTACTACACTTACAGCCCACACAGCATCGTCTGACACCTAGGAATAATTTCCAGCTATTATGGTTATAGTAAAGACAAAAGACCCTGAGAGAAAATTCAACTCCCTCCCCTGCTACTCATTTCTACCTTGGTGATTCCTTATTATCAGAAAAGAATATGGCTTGTAATTCAGAAATATAGGATATTCAAAAACTATCTAGATTCCCTCCATACAAAGCCTAGTTTTAATTTCCTCTCAGATAAGGTAAGACTTTAATGTGACAATATGAATGCGCCGCGCGCAACAACACACACACACACACACAAAAAAATGAAACGCCATTCTTTTCCATTTGCTGCAAGGGTTAATCACACTGCAGCAAAATCTGATGACGTTGGGGATGGGGGGCAGTGCTAACCTGTTGCTAATGACAACAGATGGCTCCGAACAACTCTAAGGAGTGGTAATCTTCCTTGCAGCAAGACCAATCCAACTGAAGGTGAATATTATATATATTATGATCATCATAATCATATGATTATTTTAATAAGAAAAAAGGTAATGAAAATTAACATTCACTCGTCTTCAGAAATGGAGGGACTGTCATTTAATATTTCTCTAGGTCTAGTAAGAAAAAATAACTATGTATAAATAAAGGGTCTAAACAGAGAAATTTATTTTGTAGTTCTATGATTATTATATATAGAAAATTCAAAAGAATAAACTAGAAAACAATTAGACACAAGTTTGATGAATTGATTGGTTGTCAGATAAATATATAAAATCAATAATCAAGGCATTAAAATATATAAGAAAGATTTTTTATACTAGAAATAGTATTTACATACATAAACATAAACTAGCCTATAATAAAAATGTGTGTAATGTATATAAAAAATTATGGGATTTCACAAAAAAATTAATCCCTGATTTAGAAAATTATCACAAAACATAAATTCTTCTAAAATTAATTTAAATTTATCACAATTCAATTCAAAGCCTAAGTGGAATCTAGAATTTAATACAATTTCTATGCTGTTTACCCATAAGAATACCTAAGACAGCTTTCAATAATTCAGAAACAAGTTAGACTTTGACTCAGGGAAACATTTTTAATGAAGGAAATACATAAAATATTTATCAATTATTAGATACAGAAAGGCTGAGATTAGGACACATACAGCCAAAAGAAATAAACAGACATGACAAGACAAAAAATTAGAAAGCAATCAAATTTTGAGTATTTATACTCATTTCAAATGCAAACAAGTACCTTGAATTATATCTGTAACAGATATAGACAACAGAACGTTAATGGTCTTAATAGTTTGACAAATCATATGAATTAGTACTGTTTTACACTACTAAAATAAAATGAAAATAAAATTGGCAGAGACTTACATAAAATTAAAATATAACTAGTAGAGATTTACATAAAGAACCCCTGCTGATTATTTTCAAAAGAAAAATGGTGGAGAGGGAGACGTGTTGCTCTGCGCAGCATAAAGTGAAGTAGGGCTCTGGCAAGGCTGGAGACATACATGTCACGGCTGTGTGCTCTGGCCAGCAGGCACTATTTTACATGATATACATATTATATTTTATATACATGCCCATCAGAGATGTTTAGGATGGAGGTTTGTTCATTTCCTCACTGAGCTGACCCTAAATGTGTGTCTCCTGAGCTGCTTATTTGAAAGTGCGTCACAGCTGCACTGTAATGTCGCCCGGACACCATCTCCTCCAGGCAAGTAAAATACTGCTTTGCAGTAAACCATTTTAACCCTTGACAGGCCAAACTCAACAACACGATGTAACCAGCCAGCGGTACACATTATCTATTCAGTGCACAATCTCAAAGTGTGAGATTTGAAAGGAAGCTGCGGCACTTCAAGGCTCCAGGGTAAGCTCGGTGGTGCTACAGTTCTGCCTGTCTGCAGGGTCACGCATATGCATACACAGACATGAAAACAAATGGACACACATAGAAACTAATGCTGGTTTTCTGAGGGAAAATTTACATAACATAAAACAAACCAATTTGAAAGCAGCAATTTCAGATGTTTACAGTACTGTACAAATACTACCTCTAAAACATATTTTTAAAAGTATTTTAGAAGTTCACGCAGCATTTGAATGGATCAGTGCTGTGACGAATCTTTAAAGTACCCTATGTATGAAACACATGCCAATATTTTGAAGATATTGTGAGGATGGAGTGAAATAGGTATTCTTATATACCATAAAGATGAATAACATGGTACAATTCATTAATAAAATCAACCCAGCAAAAATATTTGTCAATAGATTCAAATGCCATACTTTTACATTTATCCTTAGAATCTGATCTTTTAAAAGCATTTTTAAAGGTAAAAAGAATCCTTTTTTTTAATATACAAAAGATGTTTATAACACTTTTAATAAAAAAAAATGGGGAGGGCTGAAAGAATAGAGAAAGTATAATAAAAAACATACAAACAGACCAAATATCCAAAGAAAACACATTACATAGCGGACTACACAGTACTACATGTACCCATGAGGTGCTTGTTGTTTTGTGTGACTGATTGATTGTTTTTATTTTTTTCTAGACAGGTTCTCATTATACAGCTCAGGCCCTGTCTTGGAACTCACTCAATGTAGGCCGGCTTCAAACTCACAAAGATCTGCTCTGCTATACATCTTCAGCACTGGGATCACAGGCGTGGGCCACGAGACGCCCATGAGGGTTTCATCTCATCTTAAATGCTACATATGCACTGGATTCCCTCGTTCAGTGTTCAGACATTCAATTTCATACATTTACAGTATGCTCCTAACTGTACCAGCTTTCACATCTTAGGAAATTACCCAGTCTGCCAGAAAAGAGAAACAGTAAGTTGTTCAGTCACTTTTTTTTCCCCTGGGGGAGAGGACAGGAACTCTCAAGCTCCGCTGTGAGCTCTCAGTGTCAGGGTACAACTCCAGGAGCACAGGCCCTGAATCAAGTCGTTTTCTTCTAGCTGTAGAGCTGGTCAAATGATGTTAATTCTCTGTTTCAATGTCATCAACTGCCAAGTGGGAAGATTTACATGTCGTCCTTAGGAGAGTGCCGGGCACATGGAAAGCAGTCCAGGAGTGGGACTGGTATTCTCATTATCTTTTGTTCCTGTACAATTTACCACAAATAGAGTGTGGCCCTTAAAGACTGTAGCCCTCAACAATGTCCATGAGGCGCATCAAGAGAGGGAATTTAGAGCCAGAGCTCCATTCTTAGCTCCTTTCTATAGAATTTAGATGCCCTTGAGAACAAAGCTGGAATTTAATTGCACCAATTTAAGGTCTTTTTTTTTCCATTAGTGGTAATAACACATGCTACGGAATATAAAAAATACTTAATCCCAGGAGTGACACAGTACAGTTTCATCCAGATGTGGCTACCACGATGGAGAGACTTGGCTTAGGTAGACACCAGCAAGTGGCCACAGAAGTTCTTGTCTTTGGATGCATGTAACTCATTTGAATGAAATTTGTATTCCTCTGGAACTTTCATCCAAATATCTTACTATTGACAGAGCCCAGGGTTCCAAACACACACACACACACACACACACGCACACACGCGCACACGCGCACACACGCACACACACGCACACACGCACAGAGACAGAGAGACAGAGAGACAGAGAAGCAACAACCCATAATTCCTTAACTAACCTTGTCCTACAAAAGGTCACAAGTCCATTTCAAGGGGCTTTGCCTTATACTCTAGATGAAGGAATTCTACATAGTCCAGGAAAAACCTGAAGAGGCCTTATTGGGTTTCCCTACTCAGTGTACTAGCATTAGATTGTACCCTCTTTTCCATGAAAATTTCCACACAGTTGGTTAGGCTTCCATGCCTATAAAATGAACTGTCTATGAGATCCCAAAAGGATAGAGTTTCAATAGCTACTGGACAGTTGAACACATGCGAGTTCCTAGACAGAGATGCCACCTGAGGAGCACAGGCTTCTTTCATACCTTACCTCTTGAGGCATCTTCTCATGTATAACCTGTACAACATCTCTTACAACAAATTGGTAGAGGCGACTCTTTTCCCTTAAATTTGTAAGCAATTGAAGTATACCAATAGGACGGAAGGCAGTGGTTATGGGAACTTTAATTTACAAGCCAGTGAGTCAGAAGCCAAGGTTAAGCATCCTGAGGCTCACAATTGATACTTGATAGAGGTCACAGGGGTGTTGAAACTTGAGTCCTCAGCCTGTGGGATATGCCCATGAAACAGTGAAAGAAATAAGTTGGGTTTGAGGATTGCCAGTCATGTTTGCTCCAGAGCTGCCTGCTTGCTCACTGGTACTGTGAAATCCCTGCAACTTCAGAAGTCACTAAAGTAACCTGCATTATGAGAGTGCAGGAGAGGAAATGGAGTTCGTGTGTGCTGTCTTGTTACTACTCGTAGGATTGTGGGCAATCTTTCAGGTACCATTACAGCATCCCACAGCAGGCATTTTGTAAGAGTAGAACTGATGTCAAAGGGAGACTAGCAACTGAGAAGCAAGAGAGAAGAAAACAGGCAAGCCTTTCAGATAAACACAAGGTCTCCTCCAAGGGCAGAGATCACTGGCAAGGGAGTCCTCAGGGCTCCAGCAATGCTCAGGGGAGTGCATGTGCCAGCAACAGAATCAAACAGTGGGGAAGATAAAAGGCAAACTAAACAGTGTACCCTGGACCCACTTCTGTAACACAGCGGCTCCGCTTGCAGAACAGCAGTGACTTCTCAGCACCTGCTGCAAGCGGAAACTACCTTCTCTAACGTCCCAAGTCTTTTACAGTCTAATCCCCCACCTAAGGAGAGTAAGCTGGACAAGTCAAGCTTCCAGCAGTGCCCCACTCCTCTTTGCCTGAATAACTCAGGCTCATCCATCAGCCCACAAAACACCTTTCCATGTGTGTGTCCCTTCTTCTCCATTTCTGTGTCCAAGTGTTGGTAGGCTAGCATCCAGGTCTGTAACAGAGCCGAGGAGGATCTGCTGAACATGACCTCTCTGTCTTCACATTAAAGCACAGCTATTAAGTCTTCCTGAGACTAGTTACGGTGGCGTCTGAGAACAGCTTATCTCCCTAATTAAACGGCTTTATTTCACTATTCCCACACAGTTTATCTTGCAACTGTTGACTCAACTGAACTGTTGATTCAGAGAAATGTCTGCTAAATAAGGAACGAGTGAGAGAAATGATTTAATAATAGTATGAAAAAGATTTCTAAGTGCCTAAAATTGTCGCAACCCTAACTGTATTGCAAACTGCCTGTCCTGAGCTGGATTGGTTTTCCCCATCAAGAGCACACATGGCCCTGTGAAGACTAACCAGAGCATGAGATAATCCATCACCCCTTTTCAGGCTGCTGTCTACCCCAGTGTTGATTTCCAACAAATCACACACACACACACACAACACACACACACACACACACAACACACTTGTCTGAGACCAAGTTAATACAAACAGTAGACATCTTATGAAAGACTAAAGACTATCTAGCCATGCATCCTGAGGATGCCCTGTATGAAACACACTCAGTACACAGACAGACAGACATCTGATGCTGCAAGTGGCTGCCAGTATGACAGAGAATGAGAATTCCCAGAAAGAAGCTGTATCTGCAAATAAGAACTACTGATTTGAACTTCAGTGGTCTGGTGAGGTTAGAATAAGTCTGTTGCCTAATTTCAGTTTATCTTGGATTAGATTTAACCCCTTAAGCCATTCTGTGATTAACAAAATGTTGGGCCTACCATTCTGTGATTAATGGAAGAAAGCCTTTGGAATGTATTAACTGAGCAGACAGAAGTTATCAGACAGCATCTGTGGTATACAGAAGATATTCTCATCATCTAGCTGTAACCTGTCTCTCTGAGGTTTCCACTAATATGTTTTTTAATTTCCTTGTTGAAACATGGAACCTGGTATAATGAACTCCATGCTTACCGTAAGCTGGTCACTCATTGGCTCTATAATAAACTCTTATTCCCTTTGGGGTGAGAGCTGTGTTTTTTTTGTATGCCAACAACACTCTAAAATAATTATAGAAAGTAGAGTATGACAGATAGAAAACCCAGTGACATATTTATTTACGCTCATGTATTCTGTTCTGTAGGTGTCATTCCTACATTTGGTCACAGGCCAAAATGTCACCATGTCATATAGCTGTATATGAATCTACATATGCACATGCATCTATTATAACGCAGTGACCAAAATTAGGAGTAAAGAAGAAGAATTGGAACCAAATTGTAAGCAATATTTCCTTTATAAATTTGCCACAAATAAGCCTGTTCTTACACATGAAAAATATCCTGAAAATAAGCTATTTATAATGCTAACAAAAATACAAATGTTACAAGGATAAAGGACCTGCTTTTTTGGTCCCTTATCCAATAAGATTTTTAATGACTGCAAAATCATCTGAGTCAAGACTAGACTTCCACAGCCATGCACGATGGTTTGAATGAGAATCACCCCCATAGGCTCATACTGTTTGAATGCTTTGGTCCTAGTAAGGGAACACTTTGGGAAGGTGTAGGATTGTTGGAGAAAATGTGTCACTAGGCATGGGTTTTGAAGTTTTAAAAGGCCATGGCAGGCACACACGCACACACACAAGCTCCCTTCCTCTCTCTCTCTGACTACTGGATGCAGATCAAGATGTAAAGCTCAAAACACAGATCCAGGGCCACGACTGGTCGCTTTCTGCCACATAATGATCACGACTAACTCGCTGGAACTGTAAGCAAGACCCCAGTTCAATGATTTCTTTGGTCATGCTCATACATAGCAATAGAACAACAAAGACACCAAGGTAACTTTGTCATCTAAAGCCATTTTTTGCTGGGTACTCAACATTCTGGCAGCAGGATTAATACTTTCCAAAGACACCATCCTAGATTGACTGGAAGGTTTGTATTACAAAAAAAGATCACTGTGTGTTATAAAAGACCATGCAAAGTGAGCCCTAGTCCAGAAACCTGAAGTCAAAATGCTCCAGTATCTGAAATTTTCTCAATACAACATTTTGCTTATCAAGTCTCTGATTGTATATTTCTAGATTAGGGCTGCTTGGTTGCTGAAGTCTATGCAAATATCCACAAGTCTGAAAACAAAGCTGGAGTGCTTGATCCAAAATATATTGGGTAAAAAAAAAAAAAAAAGATTATCAAATCTGCACTACCTTCTAGCTCCTTTGTAAAAATGCCAAACAATAAAAAAAACTGGCCTATCAGCCTTCTCTCATTTCTTTGTCTTTTCAAGGGAAGGCTCATGGAAGGGAATAAAGGTAGATCACTGGGACAGACAGAAGTTCACAGGTTCTCTGACAGCAGCCTCACAATTACTTACAGTAAGAAAACTAAAGCCTAGAGTAAGTTAGCTTAAAATTAAAATTCTCCGGATTTCTCATGTAAACAAGAATCCTCAAAAAAGCTGTGCCTGCAAAGACTTCCTGTTAGAACTGCAGTCATATGGAATGGCTGCAGTGCTGCAGGCCAGAACTGAACTGCAGTCATGATGCTGCAGTGCTGCAGGCACAGAGACTGATGTTTGCACCACTGTGACCTTCCTTGTTCTGATGCTGTACAACCACCTGAAACTGCCTGGGAACACAGACCCTGCGATAATATAGAACCACGTTTCTGGGCCACAGTCCTTTATACCTTATTCTCTTTGAAGTGAGAGCTGTGGGTATGGAGAGCCCATACTTACAAACGCAATCTTGTGAGCTTTACTTACAGCCTAACTGAAGCCCAGTTTCCCTGTGTCCAGCTTCCCTCACTCCCAGCCTTCTTCCTCGGAGAAAAGCATTTGCTCATTCCCCAGGTCCCTTGCTCTTCTCACACAAGCCTTACTGCCAGCCAGTGAGGGTGGCAACAATGCTCAAATTCTCATCGCAGTGGCTTACCATGCAATCTAATGATACAGGTCCTCCAAAGAATGTATATTTTCCTTATTCTTCTTTTAACATTTCTATCAATTTCCCACTTCAAGTGACTTCAAACTCACTGTCAATTGAAGCTGGCAGGCATAACCAAAGATTTCTAATGAGACTTCTTTCCTGAAACCCACATCAATTTCCTGCTTTAAATAATTGCCTCGGTATTATCAGACAGTCAGCCAAAGTAACAGATTCAAAACAGAACTTCCCTCGATGAACCGCCTTTATTTATAGTCTGTTACCTATCATACAGCTACCCGAATTAGAAACTGTGGCAAGGTTACCAATTCCAGCCTTGCTCATTCATAATCAGACACCTACTGACAGCGCCATTCACATATTTAACTTGATATTTCTACAACTCCTACCCTGGCCCTTGCCATTCTTATCTGAGCCAGCTCAATGGCCTCCTCTCAGGCCTCTGTGCACACTGTCTATTTCTATAAGGTCATTAAAGTTATGTCTCTAAACTGAGGCCAGTTATCTTTCAATCCAAGCCCTATTCAAGACTTGGACGGTCTTCACTCTAGAACTCCTACACCCACCATCCTGACCCACTCACAAATTCTCAACAATCTCTATCCTCTATCAACCCTGAAAATTCTGACTTAAAATATTCACTAGCCTAAAATATGCCCCCAACATTTACACTCTTAAATGTCTTGTAACAAGTCTATTGCTTCTCTCCTACTTCCATGGCACCTGACATATAACATATACTATGATCTGTTACATATCTGTGTACATTCTCAACTCACAGATCGAAGGATAGGAAGAACTAGTCATCTCCTATAGTCTGCAGCATGATGGGCACACAGCAAACACTGTGTTTGTAAAGTAAATGAATGTCTGTGCAGATTATCACAGTTCAATTGTAAAACTAAATAAAACCAAATATTTACCTTCCTCTAACAAGATAACTCAGGGACTGAGATTCATCCTGAATCTGATCACACTAAGAATGCAACACAGTCTGAGAATCATACAAATAGACCCTGTTTTGGGATTCCCCATACACTCTATTAGGATTAGATACACTAAGGAAATCTCTATAAAATCCAAACCAGGCAGGATTTGGAGACAAGTTCATGGAAGGTGGCCAAGTTTGGAGACAAGTTCATGGAAGGTGGCCAAGAGACAGAACAAAAGCTCATTTCCCCATACCTCAACTTATGTGTCTCTTCATCTGTATCCTACACAAGTGACCATTTCTCTGAGTTCTGTGACTCAAACAAATTAATCTATATGGGAAGGGTAGGTATATGGCAAACTCCATTTATAGGCCAGTCACTCAGAAGCACAGGTAAAGGAACCCAAGGCTTGGGTTGGGACTATGAAGATGTTATCTTTGAGGAGTAAGTCCCAAGATGAGTCTTCAGATAGACATATCTGAATATGAACTGTACCTTCAAAAGGCACGTGTGTTGAAGCTCAGTCCCTAGCTTGTGGTGTTATTAAGAGATGTGTCACAACAATATCAACTTTACCAATGGGTTTATCCATTAAAGAGTTCGTATCAATGGGGCTGTGAGGAAGTGGCCCTCATGGAGGAGGTAGGCCACTAGGTCTCATCACTGAAGAATGAATCTTGCTCCTGTCGTCTTACAGACTCTCTGCATGTCTGGTTCCCATGGACGAGGTGGCTTCCCTGTACCAGACCAGGCTACCACGATGCTCCGCCAGCTCATGTTTGACTGTGAGCCAAAACTTTTATTCTTTAGGCTATTTTTCTCAGGTTATTTGTAGTAACTGTGATAAAAAAAAGTCTCATTATCACAACAGTGCAGATCACAGCTGAGCTGGGTTAATGAGCACGGAGCTGCTGTCTGGAGTGGAGTTAATTGCTTGTTTACTGTGAGGTGGAAATCCTGACAACTTTCAGGGTTGAAAAGTAATTAGTTGTGAAAATATAGTAGCGAGGGCTGTGAGTCAGCTTCTCCTTCTACACGCACACTGGAAGTATTTATTCAATACATATTTATATAGCATTTAGCACTAGGCATTCCACTAGATAAGAGAAACCCGATGCTGTTCATTTATTTTATAATTCAAATACCTTCATTCAAAATACCTTCCTATATATTACTATGTTCACACAGCTATCCCATAAGGTAGGAAGGGTGATTTTTATCATCTTTGTTTTATAGAGGAGATAGCTGAAAGTAAACAGTGCATGTGACTTAATGACTTACTCAGCCTCAAAGCCAAAAGGACGCACATCTGTCGCTAAATAGCTATCCACTAAATTCCATGGCCTGCCCTGCTATTAAAAATTCTCTACAGTCTTCAAGTTCTTGTTCTACTGCCCTCATATTCTCTGTAGAGAAATTAAAATATAATTTTAATCCTAGAGTAATACATCAAACTTCAGGAAAGTAAAACACCCACATCTTCAGCAGCCCAAGGTCAGGACTAACCTGTTGTCTTTGCACACGGCCACTCTGTCTCCCCCAGGTATCAACTTCTTCTGTTCTACCACCCCATAGCTTTCTCGGCACACCTTCATTCAAAGCAGAAAAAGATGTGTTTCATTTTTGTTAACGAACAATTGCCTTTCTAGAACCCAAATGACACAGGAGAAATTAAGAATAAATGTAATTTAATAACTGTCTTTACCAGAAATCGGGGGTAGGATAAAAATCTGAGTCAGAAAATGTCAACATCTTAAAAAACATTTTAAACCATGTAGTAACGCAATAAAGGAGAGAGTGACATGAGCTGTAGAAATGTCAAAAGCCAAGAAGACCAGTGTTCTGGCAGTTTTCCTAAGTACACAGATAAACACGCTGCTCTCTGCAACACATTTACTGAATTCAAGATTTGCTGACTGAAAGTCTCTGGCTTTGCTGTTTTGTTTGAAATCTAATGTTAATCATGACTTGCCGTCACCATGAAGAACAGCCACAGTCATAAATACAGGAGTTCGTACCGTGAAGTTGAGGCAAAAGGTCTCCTCAATGTCTTCGCCAGGGTAATCTAAAAGCTCTTGAAGACTCCTAGTCATCGAAGAAAAGGAAAGGGGCAAGTTAAGTGTTACAATCGTGTCTCTACCTCATTTAGGTCCAGACTATTTGCTAAGGAAACTAAAAAACAAAAGTCTACAAAACTTAACCATGAAATCAAGATGGATTTAACCTTGACACACTTATGTTTGCTCCTCTTTAACAATGCTTAGTGCATACATATATACACAAGAACAGGGTACTCTAAGGGCCCCAGAGACTAGCTTTACCCCCTTCCAAGAGGAGAATAATTCTATCGCCATTAAAAAAAGAAAAGGCCACAGAGTCACTGTGGTGGTATAAATGAGACTGACTCCCATAGGCTCCTGTATTTGAATACTTGGTCCCCACTTGGTTGCTCTGTTTGGGTAGGTTTAGAAGGTGTGGCCTTGCTGGAAGAAGTGTCACTGGGGAGCTCCAAAGTCTCAAAATCACTCTCATTCCCAGTTTGTTCTGTCTGTTTCCTGATTGAGGGTTGAGAAATAAGCTCCTGCTACCATATCTGCTACCTGCTCCTGTGCTACCCGTAATGACGAACTACTAAGCCCAGAAAATGCTTCATGACTTTATATCACAACAAAAGAAAAGTTATTAACACAGTCACCTTATCCAGACAGGAATCTGAAGGGTGAATGAGGACCTAATCACCCAAACCACAATTCCAAATGTTGAAACCCTCAAACATCAGAATCCCTAATGTCTAAAATCCCTAAAGTCTAAAATAGCAAATACAATTCCAGTAAAACTAAGTTGAAAAAGTCTTTAGGAGCGGTGGGTGTGGCTCAGTCAGCACACTACAGTCCTGGTTCAATATCCAGTCCTAAAAATGATAAGGAAGAAAACACCCCTTACAAACAACAAACAAACAAACAACAACAAGACAATGCAAGACAAATGCAGTAGTTTCCACTCTTAAAGGAGGATTTGGAAAAGATAACACAAGATAGTACTTATGAAACCACTTCAAAACACAAAATGGGCAAATAATAGAGGCTTTCAAAACGCATAAAACACTCAAACACATAAATCACAGTTGTACAGGTACAGTAGTTAAGATCCACACAAACATTATTCACAAGTAAATACACCAAAACAATGAATTGTAAAAACAAGTAGCACCTGCTTGGTTGGTGTGAGCAGCAGCTTTGTAAGTGTGGCTGTTGGAAATAAAGAACAGCCAAAGCCTTTAAGAAAACGACTCATCATTACACTGGGTCACCACCAAATATATAGTCACCCAAAGAGCTAGGATCTTGGGAAATTTTATCTTTTATAAACATATGTATAAAAAGGAAATATCTTTCCTATTGAGAGAGATTACACCATGGTAGTTTTCCCAGCTTTCCTCTTTCTAGGGAAATCACTAACATGCCAGGCTTCTGAGGAAGACATCTTAAAATGCCACACGCCAGCCTCTGCCTCGGAAGGTAAAATGAAGTGATGAGGCAAGCTCTGCACGTCTTACCTCCCTTCTGCCCCTCTTCACAGATTAAGCAAAGCCTGGTGGATGTGTGTGATAGTGTCAAAATGATGGGGCAAGTAAGCAGCGAGGGAGGACTGCAGAGGAAATGAGCCAAAGAGCCAGCTGACGGACAAGTTCCTTCTACAGAACCTGAGGCTGCCGCCAGGTAGCCAACCAAAGCCATACCTCAAACCATATCCACTTCTCAGACGATGGTAAAGCAAAGAGCAGCCACATCTCTTACTGCAGCTTTCTCTTTAGCAATCAGAATAAATCCGGCCTGGGTCTCCTCTGCTTTTTTTTTTTCCATATTCTAAGTTTCTCAGTGTTCCCACCCCACTATTCCTGAGTTCTTTAGTATCCTATGTAAGTACGGCAGTCTCATTTCTACATGGTATCTTAGAAACTTCTCCTTTCACCTTTAAGTAATGGTTTTGTTTTGTTGTTTTGTTTTCCTGTCACTAGGGGCTAAACCTAGGCTATAGCCCTAAGCTATGTAAATACACTATTTTCTGAGATAGAGTATTGCTTTGAACTAGTTGTGAAATAGAAATCAGTTTTAAGCTCCTGGTTCTGTTGTCTCAGCCTTCTGCATGCTGGGATTACAGGTGCTCATAACTATGGCAGGTAGGCTTGTTGTTTTAGGAGCTGGATTGAAAACTCCAAGACTCTGGGATGCTAACAACATGGGGCCCCTGAGCTCTACCGCCAGCCCCTGCTCCAACTTAAAACCAGCACCTCTTCCCATAAAAAGAAGTCACCCCCTCCCTCTGAAGCCAGCTGTGTATTTGTTTGCTCCCCAAAACAACACAGAGAAACTCAAGAAAAACGGGGCACTTAAGATTCAAAAAAATGAGAACAACATAAAAACAGGGCTTGACTACATTGAAAAGCATTCTGACAGCTCCTCTAACAGCTCAATATGGAATCCGTATATGAATCAGTAATTGTACTCCTAGGCATACATCAAAGCAACAAAAGTTTATGCCCACGCAAAAACTTGTATATAAATGTTTTCAGCAACATGTTCACAGTAGTTCCAAAGCAGAAATGTTCTAAGTGTCCATCAGCGGAAAAACAGAGAAACAAAATATGATGCATGTGTACAAAGGAGTATTACACAGTGGGCTATCTTACAGTGTATGGTAGACCACGGAATGGTGCACTATGGAATGTTATTGGCCCGTCTGAAAAATGAAACACTGATTCATATTGTAACAGGACAAATCTGGAAAACATATCAAATGAAATAGGCAAACTGAACAGAGTAGCTAGGCATGATAGCACACATATTTAGTTCCAACACTCAGGAGGCAAAGACTGTGACTTTGAGGGCACCTTGGTCTACATAGTTAGTTGCAGGCCAGTCAGAGCTACATAATGGAACGTTGTTTCAAAAAAACAAACAAAACAAATAAGAACTAGGACAGGCAGACTGACAGAGGCAGAAGGCATATTGGTGTTTACCTAGGATTCATGATATGGAGACCAGGGTAACATAACAAAGGGCTAGGCTGCTCTCAGGTGGGGAAAATCTTCTAGAACTGACTACAGTGATGGTCACACAGCTCCAAATACACTAAAGTATATTTTAAATACTCTTTCCATGGGTCAGTTGTATAATATGTAAATTATCTATCACTTTATCAAAAAATTTTTTCAAAGTCTCTCATTTCAATAATCTCCCCACTCTTATCTCTGCACCATGACAAGGCTCAGTTTCTGATTTATTATTAATTTTTATATTTATTTATTTATTTATTATTTATGTATTTATTTATGGTGGAAAATAATGAAGACAGAGATTACTGAATATTCCTGGGGGGCTATGGTCCTCACCCCACTCTCTATTTAAAGGTTTGCTTATTTTATGTGTGTTGGTGTTTTTGCCTGCATGTTTGTCTGTACATTCCTGATGCCTGTGTAAACCAGATGAGGGCACTGGGTCCCTTGTAACTGGAGTTACAGATGGTTGTGAACCCTATGTGGTTTCTAGGAACAAACTCCAGGTCTTCTGAAAGAACACCCAATGCTTTTTAACTACTGAGCCATCTCTACAGGCCCAGGCCTCTCTTGTAATTTCCTCATTTGTCTATACAGTGACATAGGTACGCTCTTACACAATGCTATGTGACCTACAGTGTTTGAGTGCACCGAAACATGCACAGTATCGTTTTCCATCTTAGCTCCCGAGCTAGAGCAAGGGGGGCAGGTCGACATACCATCAGCGTAAGTTTTAGCTCTTTACCTTCCTTCAGTTGGTGACAGTTCCTTCAAGTCTTCCAGGCTAGGCTTTACATTCAGTAGCTTCTTGTAGAGAGCCAATGGGAAGTGGAGGTCAACCACGTGGAGTTGTAGATAGCTAATCCACAGGTTATGCCAATCAAGTGAAACCAGTTGTGCTCTACAAAACACTATAGGGCACATGCAAACGTATTAGAAAGAAGTAGTGTTTGAGACTGTGAAAACACCACCTATGCAAAATATTTCAGTACATTAGAATAAAGCCCTGCTTATGTTTACACTCTGAGGCAGAGGAACTTCCTGGTCAAAGTCTGTCAGTGTTAATAGATGCGATGCAGAGAGTCGAGCACCCGTGACTCTACTGATGAGAAAGAAACAGCTTCCCATTCTCTCCAGCAGAATGGCTCAGCGACTGCTCTGTGATGGCAGAACAGTTGTACTCTGTGCTGCCCCTTACTGGCTACAAAGCACACGAAATGTAAATAGTAGTAAATCTTTATTATTGAATTATAATTTAATGAATATCTAACAAGAAAACTCCAGGAGCCCCTAAATTATGACTTGGATGAAATAAGATCCCCACAAATGCCAGAGATCTAACCAGGTACCCATGCATGCATGGTAAGTCCTCTACCAGAGATCCACACACCCAACCCTAGCAGCCTTTTAAAACTTAGCTCTTTATTGAATTCTTTAAAAAAAAAATAAAAGTACAAGTCTATGTACATATTTAGACACAAACTACTATTATTAAAAGAACAAATATGATTACCGCTTCCCACAACACATTAGAAAGTTACTTTCTTTTCTCTTTTTTTAACTGTTCAATAAAAGCATTTTCTGGCCTTTTGGATAGAACTTATTGGTTGTAAGGGACAACTGCACAAAGCCATCTTATTCCTTTTAGAGTAATCCCATCACTTCCACTTCTCTCACTCTTGTTTGCTTTTTGAGCAGCCTGTCCTCTGATTGTCTGTTGAAACCTGCCCTACCCAGCACTACAAAGATGTCTCAGCAATGGACATCAATGCTCAGGTCATATTTGATACCTAGATCTTTGTGTTTCTGGGTCTCTGTGATGGTTGAATCTTGATTGTTGACCTGGCTGGAATCAACTAAGAGACATACCTCAGGGAGGGCTTATGAGAGCATTTCTAGGAAGGATTAACTAAGAGTAAAGACTCTCCCACACAGCTGGTGGCACTTCTCAGAGGTCTGGGGTAAGAGCAACACAGTCATTTTGCGGTGCTTTGGGTGTGTCTGCTGCTGCTGCTGCTAACATCACATTCCAGTTTTTTGGGGTCCATTGTAGAGTAATGCGCAGTTTTTAGGAATTCTCCAGGCCTTCCCACTAACTGAAACTACTGAAGCATCCAGTTTCAAGGATGGAGCAACTCTTCCAGTATATAGCAAGCCATTGTTAACTACCCAGCTCCCATGATGTAAGCCAATCTAATGAAACTTTTTATATAATACAAATTTATCTTATTACTTCTAGTCTTCTAGAGAACTCCGACTTATGCAATCCCCATAACCAAAGTTTCCAGTATCTGGGAGTTGTTTTTTCCTAACTCATTCTCTGGCCCCTGCAGTCTAGGACTTCTTCTGCCTTGGCCTACAAACCATACAGTCGATGGCACTGTTTCCACTTCTCTCAATGCTTAAAGAACCCCAAAATATATCTAGCATTGGTTCTGGCCTTTAAGCTGCTCCAGTCCCTGGGCTGACCAGGTCAGTCTGTCTCCACTATCCATACATGTGGAATTCTATGTAGGGCCTCTTCTCATCTTGATCCTGAGTCATGATAGAGAACAGGAAGAGTGAAAATAATAACATTATTTTACTTTGTTATGTGCATGGCTCTTTTGCCTGCCTGCATGTCTGCGGACACATGCATGCCTGATGTCTGAGGAGGCAACAGAGAAGATCCCCTAGAATTTGTGACACACCACCATGCGGATGCTGGGAATCAAACCAGGGCCTGTGTAAGAGCAGCCAGTGCTTTTACCCACTTATCCATCTCTCCAGCTCCTAAAACTAACTTATCACACTTCCTTTTAACCTTCACGTATACTAAGTCCTGGATCTTACCACTAGAAATGACACTGGGGCTCACGGCTGACAAAATGCACAATGAGTCTTGAAAGAAGGTTAAGCCTGAAGGCTAGACATTTTAGGCATTTTAATGGTTAATTTTGCAATGACAGAAAGCCAAAGGCTAGTCTGACAACAAGCAGAAAGTTCAGTACAAATGGTAAACTTAACTGTGACATCATGAACTTACTGTATCTGAAAACCACAAGAGATTTGAATCTTGATAGTAGGTAAACATCCCATAAATGGGATTCAAAAGTTCTTTCAACAGCAAAAGAAAGAACTCCTTCGTAACGCCACCAGCATCCACTCCTTCTTCCCCATCAAAGATTACCTTGAAACATGAAAACAAAATGAATACTTCAGAGAAAGAAATGCCCAGCCAAAGACTCAACTATGCAATAGGTCTGTCTGAATAACTGAAAACAATGGCTGTGGGTTATCAAACCTAGAAGTTCTAAGGAGAACTACCCAGACAGACCAGGAAGATTACTAGGGTCTTTTAAAACTCTCTGTTTTGTAAGGTACTAGTAATTGAACAGGAGTCACACAGAGGAGAAGCAAGTGCTCTCACACTGAGCTACACCACTAGTGCTTTATCCAGAATGGCTGTGAGCCTACATTCTCCTACTCCAGCTTCCTGATTAGCTGGGATTAGAGATGTTTACATGTGTTCTTATCAGAAGATTTTGGAAATGGTAACAATGTAAATTGTTGAACGTATCAATTTAATCTTTTGTGGACTATGGCTCTGAAACTCCTAAAACCAATTATTTATGATGTAATTACAAGAGATAGAAGTCATTTAATTTTAAACAACTTGAAGAAATTCATTAACTATTCCTCAGGATACCATACAGCCTGGAGCATAGTAATCAGTCTTATACACTGATGCACAGTCTATGGGAAGAGATACTTTATGACTAACTACAAGTTGCTAGGAGGCCAACAGCTTTCAAGATGATTTCCTACTTTTCCATCTCTCCATTGTTCATCTTCCTAGCTAACAGTTTAGTTGTTGTATTTTGTCAAAGCCTTACATCTTACGTGACGGTTTTTGATAGTCTAGAGTAGGGACTCTACAGAAAGCCAAAGCAGAGCCAGTGGTTACTCAACAACCCAACAGCATTTAATCTGATGTTACAATGACATGCTCTTTCTGGTGACTTCACAAAAGGAGGTGATTAGATTCTTGTTAAAATAAAAAGAAAAAAGAAAAGAAGTCATTGATGATATGATGTGACATATGATGTGACATTGCTGCCCTCCATATCTTAGTAAGATCTCTATACTTGCTGCCATATGCTTACAAAGGTACTAAAGGAATTCAGGGAAAGAGCTCACTTTGAGAGGCTTCTTCAAGTCAATGTCAGAGTGAATGCTAAGTTCTCTCAGGGCATCTCCAACCAGGTGGTTCCTGCGGACGTGAAGGACCAGGAAGGGGCTTCTGGCCAGCAGAGGCTCCAGGGTAAGAAGCATGAAGACATTCTGCAGGTTGGCTCCATTGACTGCCACCTGGAACAGAACCATAGGGCAAGCTTTTGAGCACAGCACACAGTCTGAAGAAGGTGCTATACCAGAATGTAAAGCACCAGAAATGGCTGACTTCATTTCCATTTTGCCTTTTCTACAAAGCCTTAATTTTTTTTCACTACTTATATTTACAGGATACCTAAATCTTTCTAATATGGACTCAACAAGATTAGCTGAAATAATTTATGAGTTATATGATAGGAATAAGTAGGCCAAGTAAAGTGATTTCAATTTGTTAAGACTAAAATAACAATACACTTGAAGAATCATGGCAGAGGACATGAAAACTGATTCTTAAAACAGCAGAAATAGAAACCAACAGTCAGTGTGAAAAGTATCCATTTCAGCAGAAAACCTGCATGTAGGAGGAGCTAAGGTGGGAGGAGTTAGGAGAGGAAGAGGAGGAGTAAGGAGGAGTGGAGGAAAAGGAAGAGGAGGAGCTAGGAGATGTGAGAGGAGAATGAGGGGGGGGGAGAGAGAGAGAGAGGGAGGAGATGGAGGCGGATGTTCACGTGTCTGTAGCAGTCAAAGGTAGTTGGTATATCTAGATTGGGTATTGGGTTACACTTCTGATTGTATTGGTATCTTGTTACTGATCATTATCAAATATATAAGCTTTGATTAATCTTTAAGCATTAGAGTCTCATCTTTCTACTGAGCCCGCATGGATGGCGGAATGCCCTGCCTTGCAGAGAAAGCGTGGGAGATTGAGCCATCTCCCATGCTGATGTCTCATGGGTGGCAGGGCTGGTGTTTCTGGCGGCCATTTCTAGTTGCACGCACATGGCCTTAGTCCAAGAAACATGGCAGCTGGGCTAGGCAGAGCCACTGTAGCTTAGATAGTCAGCCTGAGCCAGAGGCTGCATTAATTAATTACCACAACACCTGCACCTCAACAGTATCAAAGCTATGTCCATATGAAAGCAGATATAAAAATAGAGACAAAACCAGAGAAAGACAGAAAGAAAGAGAAAGACAGAAAGACAAATGAAGACATGCCCACTAAGAGCAGGGCTTGATAGATCAGGATTTCTAACTCGCATACATTCAAACAAAATATATTATATTTTATAATAAAATGCACAATAAATCAAACCATTAAACAATCATTTTGATTCATTAAGGACCACCCTTTAATTTAATTTGCATCAACTCAGGAAATTGTGGTTCCCCCCCCAGTCTGGGACCTGATTTTGCATAACTACTGAATAATGGTTTTCTATCATTTTAAAAGTTTGGGTGTAATATTTACAACATAAGAAAATATATAAAATTCAAACTTTAATATACATATATACAAATTTGCTTTAATTTGGGGGTGTTCTGACATTCTTATATTTGTTTAATCCCCCTTTTTCTTCTTCTGAGGCTGCTGTCTATGAAAGAGATAAATGGCTCTTAATAGAGACACAGGGCTCACAAAACCCCAAGTGTTTACTACCTGGCAGAGACAGAAAATGCCAACCCAAGTCTCCAGGAATGGACACGGAACATAAAATTACTGAAGCTGGCATGGTGGTACACACCTATAATCTTAGCAACAGGGGCCTGGAGCAAGGCCAAGACTTCGAAAGTAACCTTGGCTACATAGTGAAGTCAAAACTAGCCTGAAAGAAACCAACCAGTAGGTGAAAAAGACCTTGACAAAGAAATGTGTAAGATGCACGGGGTAAAAAATGGAAACCTGCCACAGACGACCGAAGGGCAGGCCTGATACAGCAATCATCTGCCAAAAGCAGATAGAGATTCAATACGCTCTCCATCAAAAGTTTTATTTTTAAAAATCATTTTATTTTCTGTACATTAATACAATTGACATATTAAACACTCTTGTAACGGTATTATTTGATACATTTTATGCAGAAGAATAAAGAGAAAAAAATCAGATTACAGAAATAAATCCACATAGCTACAGACTCCTCACCTTTGACAAAGATGTTTAAAACACCCATTAGAAAAAGACAGCCTCTTCAACAGATGATACTGGAAGGGCTGGATATTCACATAAATAGAAAAAGAAAGAAGGAAAAAGGAAAGATAAAAACCCAACTAGATCCAAATCTCTTATCCCTGTATAAAAATCAACTCAAAAGAGATCAAAGTGATCTTCATATAAGACTTGGAAAATACTAGAGGAAAAGGTAGATTAAAAAATACTTAAAAATAGAGACTAGCCAAGATCTTTCACAAGAAAAAACTCTAAGAATTCACTGATGGGACTGCATGAAAATAGGACATTCGAAGGAAAATGTCTGGAGGGCACGCTAAGCAAAAGACCCAAACTCAGGAGGAAAACACATCCTGCTTTCATCTGCACAATATGTGTTTAACTGTAAACATTTACATGGACAGAAGAAGGGAACCGAGTGAGTAGAAGTGGCCTAACTGGGGCAAGAGAGTACAGAAGAAAAGGGGAAAGGAGAGAAGAGTATTTTATCAGAGAAAGGGACCAGAAAAAGTGTGGCTCAAAAGGAGACAAAGGGTAATGGAAAAGCAAAGAACAAAGTATAATCACAATCACAAACACAAATACACATAAACACACACACACATACACAAATGCACAATTTACATATACATAAAATTATATATGTATGTGTGTATGTGTGTGTACATGTGTGTGTGTGACAATATAATCCACTTCTAACCAGAATTTTTTTCAGAAGAAGCCTGGACTATAATTAGAGCCTTTCTCAAAAAATAAAATAATAAAGTTATTTTAAAAATATAACTCTTTAAAGTCATAATGAAATTTCACTAAAAACACCCTTCCACTTGGAGAAATTACAACAGAATGCAGACAGTGACAAGAATGGTAAAGGGAGGGTAAGATTCTGAACAAGTCACCTGCATCTGTAACTCGGCATCAGTCTGCAGCATCTTGGTCTTGGCTTGGGCATCAAATATGAAAGGATAGGAACAAAGGGTTACAGTATCCTACAAGAAAACACATCATTAGTGTTTTTACCTGTCTACAGAGAACGAACACTGCAGATACATACCTACATGCAAAAGGAATTATTTACCTGCATGATAGATGGTCTAGCCTTCTGTGTAAAAAACAGAAAAACAATTCTTACTTGAATTATAAAAGCATATTTTATCCCTTCCCAAATATAAAATATATCTAAAACAAATCTTCTTTTTTTTTTTTTTTTTTTTTTTTTTTTTTTTTTCAGACAGGTTTCTCTGTATAGCCCTGGCTGTCCTGAACTCACTCTGTAACCAGGCTGGGCTCAACTTAGAAATGCCTGCTCTGCTCAAGTGCTGGATTAAAGCGTGCGCCACCACGCGCAACAAATCTTTTCATATTCTCTGGTTATTCATTCATCAACCTAATACCATTTCAATAGCTGACAATGTTTTGATAAGAAAACATATTTTGATGGACAAAGACTTAAAAAAAAAAGAACAAAAATAATTTCTTAAAAAAGTAAGACTTTCAAGGACCATTTACATACATCACAGGATTGAGTTCTCTTTATATGAAATCTAATTCCACATGGCAGAGTGGCACATGCCTAGCAGCTGTGAAGCTGAGGTGAAGAACTGCCAGAGGAGGGCCAGCCTGGGCTACAGAGCAAATGTGGGATGACACTTGTATTCCAGATTAGGGCCTCTCAATCTGGAATGCAAGTAACACTTTATCTGTCTTTTGCATACATGCTTAGAGGAACAAAACAGCAATAATCGCATTAGACTGAAGTATTTTGCCCTTAAAAGCTGCTCTATAAATTTGGGGATGATTCTAAATTTGAGAAGATCATAGAAAACAAATTCACCACAATGAAATGTTTGTAACAAGTACAGGACAGTTTTATGTCAGGAAAATGAGGAAAACTTCTAAAAGAAAAAATGTTATTTGTGGAGATCAGGCTGTGCACTTCATTAAATTCCTCCGAATGGCGAGCAACAGTGGCTTTCGGGTTGTGCCCTGACACAAAGCACCAGCTGGCTCCACTCTAAGTGTAAACACGGGCAGGATAGCCATGACTCTGCGACTTACCTGTAAGTATGTGCCACACTGTCCAGCACTGACCACGTGGTGTAGACTGGTCAGTAGATGACACTTATCAACACAGACGAAGCACATGGTGGAATTAAACCTTTATGCCCAAGAACTTTTCAGACACCACAAACTAACAAAAGTGCACCATACTTGCCTGGACCCACAGAAAGAAGGACATTTAACAATAAGGTGGTAAAAGATCCCAGTCACTGAGCAGCCAGTGAACATGTCAAGGGACTGACTGCCAGACAGAGATTACCAGCTGTCAGCTTCAGCTCAGCCAACGAGGCCCATTTGAGTTGTTATCTGTCTATCCAACCACCTGTCCATTTGTCTATGTACCGGTACATCTATCTGAACCAGTCCTGGTCTCACATGAATGATCCTACAGCCCTGCAGCTAAGCTTGATCCTATGGCTCCCTCTGCTGGCCTCCAGTAGCAATCTCTCTGGACTCAGCAACTCTGAAAGCACCTGCAATACAGTTCTCTGCACCTGCTTCTTGTACGGCCTCTAAACTCTGGCTTCTTGAACTCTTCTGTAGACAACATGTAACCTATGCGTATACTATGTGAAATGTAATCTAGGAATTTCACAGGTTAAGACTAATAATTTACATAAAAGAGCTTGTAATTTGCTAATGCCAGCTCTTGTGATAGCTAGCTCTTATGGTCCATTTACAATTTTCTGAAAAGCACTTTTGATATATTGGTAAGGGTGTTAAAAGAGGAAATGAACCACCATGGAAGTGTAAAACATCATTCTATGGGCTGCGGTCCTGGCCAGAATAAAAAGTGAGAATGTCAGACTACAGGAGTAGCTCAGTTAGTGAAGGGCATGCCTTGCATGTATAAAACCTTCAGTTGGATTCCCAGCACTACATAGACTGCGCATGGTGGTGCATGCTTATGACCCTCTCACTCAGAGAGGCTAGGGCAGGGCTAGATAAGGCGGTCAAGGTCATTCTCTTACTCTGAGGCCAGATAGAGCTACAGAAGGGCCTATAGAAGAAAGAAGAAGAAGGAAGGAAGGAAGGAAGGAAGGAAGGAAGGAAGGAAGGAAGGAAGGAAGGAAGGAAGGAAGGAAGGAAGAGGGAAAGGAGAGAGAGAGACAGAGAGAGAGACAGAGAGAGGAGAGAGAGAGATCTGAGTGACTGAATTCCTGATGACACCATGAACTCGACTGCCCCCACGGCGTGTCTCATCCACCATGAGGGACTGTATCCCTCTGAACCTCTTTAAATTGCTTTTTTTTTTTCAGGCTTATAGTCACAGCAATGTGGAAAATGACTAGAAAATGTAAATTCACTGTTGTTCAATAAACTGATACTGCAGAAAGACACAAACATATCTGTCTATGTTTCTAGCATGGAGTACAGTTATGTAATATCTTTAACAGAAACACAAAAATGAGCAATAAAGATCATTTTGATCTGTGACATTTATCAAAAGAAAACAATGAATGAAATTCATGCTTAGAGACCTGAGTGCGCTACATTGCTGTCGCTTTAATGTCTCCCAGAATGTTCTGTGTTCTTAAAATGATTTTCTGAACAAAATAAAAACATTCTGGAAGATCTCTTCTTACCTGTGTGTAATCACACAATTTACACTTATCTGTTAATGACTGTGGAGGTGGGTTATAAACATTTAACTGTGTGAGCACAGTGAGAAAAGAAGAAGAAATTTTTCCCTGGTAGACGCTGCGGTTACTAAGGAAAAAGCCAATGCTAGCTTGCTCCATGAATACGATTTAACAGCAGAGGGAGAAAAGGAGCTGAATCATTCCTGACAGCCTGTGGGAGAATCACGCCTGGCCTGGTGCCTGAAGTCCTTCTCTAGAATGCTGGAATGTTCACTTCCAGGGGACACACCAGCTCGCCACGCCAAGCCACTCCGGGACACACAGCTCGCCATGCGAGCAGAACGTCAGCATTTGCTGACTGTTTTTCTTATGTATATTATGTATATTATATGAATAAGAACTACACTTCCTTCTATGTTTATGCATATTTAAATGAAGTTGTATAACAGCAATAATAATTAAAATCCATCCTATTGATACTTTAGAACTATATTCCTTGAGGGATCTTAGAACATTTCTCTACACTGAGAAACGCCAGAGACAATTCAATCCATGGAACCAAGTCTGGAACATACATGCAGGTCAGTGCACACATTAATGCAGGTCACTCTAGGTCACTCTCCTACTAATACGTCAAAATATTTTTGATTGAACTAATGAATTGATCACCTCTTACACGGCTGTTTATCCTGGGCTATCCATTTCCCAGAAACGGTCTCTTCCTCGTATGTGCCCAGTACTGACATCTAAAGGCAGACACTCCACGTGCTGCTCTCCTTTGCTGCGCCAGCAAGATGTCAAGATTTCTCAGGGTTTTGTCTCTGACGGCCTCTGCAAACCACTGGATGCCTCACTCGTACTGCCCTTTACAAAGCCTACGAAGACATTCACCCTATATGCCTTTTAGTTTTCAAATGAAGACTATGGCACATTATTAACCAATAAGATAAACCACTATTGCCTCCCTCCTTTTTTCCTCCTTTTTTTCAATGTAGTATTTTTTTTTCTTCTTTATTTGGGAATTTCACATCGTGTACTATCACACCTACTTCCATCCCCAGGTCTGTCTCTCCCCTACTGTTGTGACCTCTTTCTACAAAAGAAGAAAAAAAATAATAAAAAACCAAGTCCAATTTATGTTGTCTATATACTCAGTGGAGTATGATCAAACTACAAGGCCAGCACCTTAAAGAAAACAGCCCTTCCCTGACCGCACTCCTGCTAGAAACCGTTCTGCAGAATGACAGTTGAGCATCCTTATCACAATTTTTAAGAGTTCTCTTTGATAGCTTTCTGTCCGGGCTGTTACAGTTTTCACGGGAGGAGGTGTCACAGAAGCTTTCTCAACTGTGATTCTGTAGTCATTGATACCACTGAAAAAGTAGCTTTCTTGCCCTTAACAGTCAGCAGAAGCACAGACCATGGACTTTGCACAAAGTTTCTGGCAACCACATGAACTAAGGACATCAACACGGCCCCAGGTGGTTGCACAGGCCACTCACATCGATATAACCCTAGGGGCAACCTGGAGACCATGGACACCAACATGGCTTCCTGGGGTAGCACAGACTATGGACATCTACCTGGCCTCCAGTGGCAGCCCAGACCATGAACAACCCACATGAACCTCAGGCCTCAACAGGGCCTGGAGTAGCAGACTAAGAAATGAACATGGGCTCCAGGGACAGCATGGACCACAGAGGTCTGAGGTAGGCCACTCCAGAAAAGAACCGATCTTCATCTTGGACATCCTGTTGCTTCTCAGAACCAGAGCATTCATTTGGCTGGTAACATGCCTGGGGCCAAGTCTGCACAAGCTGCAGACTGCTTCTCATCACCCTATCCACCCTAACCTGCAACTGTGCCCACCGCAGCCTTCTCTCATACCTGACATCAGCACCCAATCCCTAGCTCCATGCCACTGCTTCTTTGCTCCTCAATCTCTCCTACCTCTCCCTCGCATAAGTATTCCTTGTAGTAGCTCTGGAAACTGCACTGTATCACACGGTGTACAGACTTACATGTAAATATTTATTGCAGTGAGTCATTGGTCTGGATCAAGATATCTGGTTTCTGAAGCACCATAAATATTGGACCATTGCCGAGAGTCTTAGATGTCCTGCTGTTGTCCAGAGTTAGGATGTTGTTGTGGCTAGGTTCTTGATGTTGGCTACCCCAGGCTTGCCAGGCTTGCCCTTGGTGCTTGTAGCCTGAGGGCACCACAGCCCTGCACTCTGTCTTCCAACAGAATAGTGTGGGCTGCAGTCACAGCAGCTTCATGCTGAAGGCCAGCTGGCAGGCCTACTGTTGAGCTTGTAGGATGCAGGCAGCACCACTGCACCTGGTTCTCCAGTCACAGTGGTCAACATTGGAGGGTGGCTGGCTGGCTGAGAGGCCCATGGCAGCAGCCCTATTCTGTAATGACATGTTTCCAAGGGAGCGCCAGGCTGCTTGCAGCACACCACCCCGTCCTCGGTGCCAGTCATCTCCCAGCAGGAGAAGCAGTACCAGATGCAACCATGGTGGCTCCATGTTGAGGGCTAGCCAGCAGGCCTAAGGCAAGCCCTCTTCGAGTATTGACTGAACAGTTTCTACAGGAGCTTCAGGCCACAGCACATCTCCCTGTCGCCCCTGCTCCTGGCTCCTTGCTCATCAGGCACAGTCTTCGTGCTTGCAGCTGGATGAGATGTGACAGTGAACGGTATAGATTGGTAGTTCTCTGCTGCACGCAGCTCTGGTCCACTGTCTTTCGTTCCAATTCAGTGAGTCCATTTTACCAGCATTTTCACATAAGCCTTTAGCTTTGTTTGCCCGTCAACAGAACCCATCCTCAGGGGAGATGCCACATACGCTTTACAGCCTGGTGACCTCAGATCTTCCCCTAGGTCCTTAACCTATGGAACCTATCTTCATGATATAGATAACATGTTCTTTACTACACAGTTTTGATAGACTCACACTTCAACCTTTATTGTGCACCTGGGATGGAGATAACTGTTACAGGAAACTTTTTTTTCCAAAATTGTACTGTACTTAAATATGTCTAAAATGAACTGCCTGGTGTCAGACTTCAGAAGTGAGCCAGCCTGACTAATCTTGCTAAACTGAGTTTCTTTCTTGCCTTTCCAGGATTCATGTCTCTGTCTCTGCAGGCTTCAGCAATTGCAGGGATATCACCTATGCTCAGACAGTCCTCTCAAGACAGACCATGTGCTTTCTCCTATAAACTGTGCTAATACCAGGCTAAAATATTAATACAGCAAACCAATTACTCTTTATTTTTAAGTGACTAAAAAAAAAACCTATATAAAATTCCATCAGCATTTAAGGCAAAACTTTAAGACACCAAGAAGCTTCAATTTCAATTTCTAACTACACTGTCCCTTATGTAATAGGAAAATTTCTACAGGAAGCATAAAATGTCACACACAAACTTGAGCTGATTTTCTATCTTGTTGTAGTAATGGCTTTAACTAGCAAAGAGGAGATGAAAATTTTTCAAGATCTAGTAAGACATTTGATTATTACATGTTCACAGAAAGAAACTAATAAAACTGCTTATTTCAGTACCTTTACTCAGAGACCACGGTTATGAGCATTAACATTCTCATGGAAGCAACTTCTTTCTTAAGGCCAGAAGGAAAAGAGAAGGGCAGACTGTCAGAGCAAACCGAGTTAGAGAAAACTGTTCGGACTTGCCCAGGCCTCTGCGTTCTACCTAGGGGCAAAGCAGTTACCTGAAATAACTCAAGACTCGTGCCTACCTCTAACATTTTATAATTTACAAACTGACATTTCATAATTTCGAAAGAAAGTAAGACTAGAGTCCACGGATGCTCCCATGTTAAAATTCCAACAGAACTCTTTTAAAACATGATTTCTACTGAAAAGCACTTTTGTTTTCAAAACAATAACAAAACCTTACAAAAATTACTAAGTGTCCCCAAATTTTAATTTTTCATTAGAATATTTTTATTACTTTGATCATCTATCATCTGACGAGGAAAACTAACTTCCCTATTTCGTTAAATATACTTATATAAATATTTTGCCTTTAGAGCCCACTCCAGAGCTAAAAACCATACAGGAAAAAAAATGTCATCCTAATGCTGATGACAAATCTGTGAGACGAGCAAAGACTCATTCCAGATGTATCTGCTGCAACAGCTGGATGTGTTTACACAAGTACTAAATGATCACTTGTCTTCTGATATTCAGATTTGTATGAATTCATATGTCCAGGCCAGTCTGCTGTCACTGAGCAACTGCTGCCATGCCTACGACGGGAGGGAGGCAGGAATCCACAGACCCTTGTTTTCTGTGTCAAACATCATCAGAGTTGGGGCAGGAATGTCTGACATCTGTATTTGAGCTTTCCTCAATAAGAGGTGGCCACAGGGTCTGGAAAGTTGACATAACAAGAGTGAAATAGTCTTACTCTCAGAAAACGAACAGCCAATGATGCTAAGTGTCAGGGGTAAATCTGTGAGGATGTGGCACACAGAGCCTCATCCACAAGATGCTCTTGCACCAGCCAGCTAGTGACTTCTGGAAGCCAGTTATGTGCCAGATCGCCAAGACCCAACAAATGCTGTAAGTTTATATATTAATATCTTGATTTTTAATCTGTGGCTCAAAAAAGCAAGTAAACAGTATAAATCTATATCATTCTCACTATTTTCAAATGTATGAATCAGCAATATTAAGAATATTTGTACGGACTAGAGACAAATATAGTTCACTAGGTGGGTGCTTGTCTAGATAAACGAAGTCCTCAGTACAATACCCAGCAATGCATAAAAGACAGATATGGAGTCACACACTAATAACTGCAGAACTTGGAAGGAGGTGGGGGCAGGAGGATCAAGGTCATCTTTGGATATGTGAGTCAGAAGCTACCCTAGGATACATGAGATCTTACTTCAAAAACAAAACAAAACAAACAAACAAACAAACAAAAGGGCTTACAGAGATGGCTTAACAGTTAAAGAGTACAAGATCCAGGTTTGATTCTTGGCACCCATATAGAAGCTCACAGCAGTACGGAGACATACATTCAAATAAAACACTCAAAAACATAAAATAAAATATTAAAATCAACAGATTGATAGATGAACAAGAGCCCCGGAAACAGCCACACAGTTGTACAACAGAATTCCAGAACTGTCTCATCTTGGAGAACTGGAACCTAAAACGCATTAAAAACAACTGGAGCTTCCCAGTGTCTCCAAACCGCCTCTGCCAACCATTCCACTTTCTGCATTTATCAATCTGACTGCTTTAGACATTTGGATTTACTTTTCTTCTTTTCTTTTCTTTAAATGTAGTTCTTGGGATTAGACCTAGCCCCCTGAGCATGCTAAACACAAAGTCCACCACTAAGGTACAACCCTAGCCCCACATACTTTATGAAACTTATGACAGTTATGGTTACTTAAAATACTTCCAAGCTTCAAGAATTCCAAAGTGATAACAGCATTCAAGTCAAAGGCAAGGTGTATGGCTCAAGTGCACACTTCAAACACAAACGAAAAGGCTAAAGCCTTAAAATACGCTTTACAGGAAATTCTTACCATCCCGGATTGATGCAAAAACCACAGGAGGTAGTCTTCCTGAATGTCCACCAGACTAGAAATCTCAGGGATATAAAACTTATCGTATTCCACGTGCTTCACCTTAAGATTTACCTGATGAAGAACAAAATAAGAACAAGTAAAACCAAAGCATTGGGAAGTCTCCCAGAGAAAGCCTGGGGCAGAATACTTCATCCCTCCACACCCTCCCTCTTCACCCCCAAGGGTTACCTTGTACAACTTCTCCAGAAGCTTGAGGGTTGCAGTCATGTAATTGTTAAACACTACAGGGATTAGGAATGTCTTCCTTCCCCTTAGGAGGTAAAGGACGGCGCCTTTATAGAGGCTCACCAGCTTCATGAAATATTTTGGGCAGGCCTGAGACCACCAGTTATCTTAAGAAAGGAAGAAAGAAAGACATGTCTTAGTACATAACCCTGGACAAGTGTTCTTATGTCATCTTCCTGCTAGCTAGAACTCCTGTGGCTAGAAGGTAAGTATTAGTCTACAAGACAGCTTCTCAAAAAATGATCTTTCAAAGGAACCATTAAAACGTGTGGAGAAACAGTTACACAAGAGGCCCTAAAACTTTTAACTCCTCCTTTTCTCTCACCTGCCTCTTTCTTTCTTTCTTAAAAGTTTTTATGTTGAAGTTTTCGTTATTTATTTATTTTTCTCAGATATAGGCTGAAGGCGAATCTGAAAACATTCAGTTCCAAGGCTGTGCGGGAACCGGACACAGACTCTGGGCAGAATGCTGGCTGCAGCTACCGTAGTAGTATCTGTGAGCCCTCAACCTTTGGGACTGATCTCAGCCACTACTGACATTTTGTACAAGGAACACTTCACACTTAGAGGACGTGGGAAACTATTCCTTCCTGTTATGAGGCATAATGAGTTTAAGAAATTGGTTACGTTTATTCTCTCCGAGCAGTACCTTTCCATTCAAGCAGGATTATATCACTGTATCTTCATAAATGGACTCAGCCATACTGAAATCCGTAAGGTTTCCTTGTTTAAAATAGTTCCTTAAAAATTAAAGTGGGAGGGCTTCGGGAGAGCCGGCTCAATGTCCAAGGGCACTGACTGTTCTTCCTGAGGTCCCAGGTTTGATTCCTACCACATACACTCATTCTCACAATCATCTGCAACTCCAGTTCTCAGGGATCTGATGCCCTCTTCTGGCCTCCATGGCACCAGACACGCATATGGTACGCCGCTTACATGCAGGCAAAATATCCATACACATAAAAGAAACCTTAAAAAAAAATCACAGTGGGAGAAACATCAAATAAAAAGGACAAACTATTGAGAGCTGTTGGACTTGTATGACAGGCATCTGTTGGGTTTGCTCTACTTTAAGGTTTTCTCTTCAATTTGAACTGGCCGATGTCAGAAATAAATTAATTATAAAACTGAATAATACAGTTCTGTTTTGTGCTATCTGGCCCAGAAAAGTTTTAAAAAGTAAAAAATGCCAAAAATTTCAAAGTCTGATAAAATGTCTTTTAAAACATTTTACGCCTATTAGAAACAGCCAAGAACACATGCTCTGAACAGGCCCTGAGGTTGGGAAGTGGCACGTGCTAACATATTACTGATGAGGTCAGCACAGCTCTTGTGTGAAGGTGGAAACAATGGAATAGCTAGAAGCAGGTCAGTTCGCTTGCGGGCAAACCATACTGTATTGATACTCAGGCCACCTGAACCACAGACGTTACCAAGTTGAAAGGAACACCTGGAAAAATTTCCAAGGGAGGGGAAAAAAAAGCCAAAAGCCAGGGGACAGGTGTCTGCACCAGATTACTAAAAAAAAACGTCTCGGCGCTACTCCAGCAGAGACCCTCTCCAGCCCGCTGAGGAACGGAAGGTTCTTAGCTCAGCAAAGTGTCCGGAGCCTGCAAAAATCAGTGTGGACTCAACTGTCCTAAAAAAGAAAAAGAAAGCAAACATTCTGTCAGTCCTCGCTGGGTCACTCTGTCCCTCCTTGCATGGAGATCTCTGCATCACACAATCGGTTCACCTGGCTCCCACCCGCTTACATCAGCACTGGAGATGGACAGACAGAAGGATACTAATATTTGAGGCATTACAACTGCAAGCAAATGGGGGAGAGAGGCAGTTTAAAGTTGAATAACCTAACTTTATGAATCTCTCAAAATTGAGATTAATCTCCCATGAATCACTTCACATGAGTTAAATACGAGATCAGTTGGCCCGAATTGCAAACAAGGTTAGCTAGATGTCAACAGCAAAGAAAGGAGTAGGTGGCAAAGCTATTAAACGGCAACAAACAGATTGTTAGATCTCAGTCCACAAGAGCCAGCTGACAAAACAAAACGGGTAAGTCCAAAGCCAGTGGTATTAAATTTGATGAATTTACCTAATACTTTGCTAGGGTTTGTTTCCAGCCGCAGAATGGCCATCGCCAGGGGAATGGTCAGCGTTATGTAATACTTAGAATCCTGAAGCAGCGGAAACTCCGGCAGTATCAAATAGATCCTCATTGCTTCCACATCTGGGGGTGAACTTGACAACTGCGGAATGAGGCAACTTTCAAAGCTGTTTAATATCTGTAAGGAAGAAAAAAAGAAGTGAGAAATGTAAACCTATCTGAGACTTAACTCATCTCCAAATTCGTAAGATTTAATGAACTCTCACAACCACTCGGTTGCTCATTCATTTGGTGTGCACAGAGCAAACAGAAGGAGCCAGGCGCTGCTTCAGACTCCCAGCACACAGAGGAGAAGGAAGGAAGTACCCACTCCACAGACCTAACACTTCAGAGGCGACTCCTAAGGAAGATATGAGCAACAGCTAGCACAAGCCCCAACACTAACGCTTTTGCAAAGTCACAGCTTGTACAGGGTGTATCGCTTCTTCTTGCTGTTCCCTTTGTCTTAAGAGCAGAACTCTGTAGCAGGATATTTTTCCCACAAGTTGGGAGGAGCTAAGATGGGAGGAGTAAGGAGAAGAAGAAGAGGAGAAGGAGAGGAAGAGGAGAGGAGAGGGGAGCTAGGGGAGAGAGGGCCAGAGAGAGGGGAACATGGAAGCCGACGTGCGCCTGTCTCTAGTAGTCAAAGGTAGTTGATATATCTAGATTGGGTATTGGTTTACATCTCTAATTGTGTGGGCATCTTGTTATTAAGCATTATCAAATATATAAAGCCTTTGATAATCTAAGCATTAGAGTCTGATTCCTACCAGGCCCGTGTGGATGGCAGGATGGTCTGGGTTCAGCTTGTGGAAGATTGGCAGAGCCGTCTCCCACACTGGCAACTCTTGAGTGCCAGGGCCGGTGTTTCTAGCTGGCTGATTCTAGTTGTGGTGTGTGAGTGGCCTCTAGCCGCTTCCAGCTGTGGAGCACTTGGCTTTGGCATTTTGGCCTGAGCTAAGTAGAACCACCGCTTAGATAGTCAGCCCAAGAATACGCTTATTAAATTATTACTTCAACAGAACTCTTCAAGGTAAACTGAATTTTATGAATGTAAACAACGTACCTGTTCTAGAATCATGGAGTGCTGAGAGTGCATTAACTTCTCAAATAAAATCCTAGTTGAGTTCAGGTCAATCCCAGGGATTTTGGGACTGGTTTTAAAATGTTCATCAATTCTAAACAAACAAACAAACAAACAAGCAAGCAAAAATCCATTGTAATTAAACACAAGGCAAATACTGATAAAAAAACAACTATAAGTACTTAACTAGCTATCCCAGTCTAGACAGATCTTAATTTGACCTAGTAGATAAGACATTCAAGAACACTAATTTGAGAAAGACCAGAGGATTAAGCCTTAAAGCAATTCTACCTACCCTACTTTGGTTGTTTCGTTTTAATTTGAGAAAGGGTCTTATTAGGTAGCCCCTGCCTGCCTAGAAGTCTCTATGTAGACCAGGCTGGCCTAGAACACAGAGATCCACCTGCCTCTGTCCCCTGAGCGCTGGGGACAATTCCACTGTTAAACATGACTTAAAAATTTTCAAACCTTTTCCCCCTCAAGTCAAAGTAGAAACCCTACCATTTCAAGCCAGGCCTTCACAAAGCATGAAAGCAGGTCCCTTGCCCAACCCACTTCTGTGGGTTTGTTTTGTTTTGTTTTTTTGCTAGATGTGGATGTTGTGGCTGGTGACAATCACCCACTCACACTCACATATTTCCCTTATGCAGAAGGGGCCCACTTCTAAAAAATGGCACATCGACCCTCATATTTCAAGCCTTCCTCAAGAAGTATTCAGAATAAAAATCAGATCAAAAAAGCCAAGTTATTATCTCTCTTACTTAAACATTCAATTACAGTTACCTACCAGGGATTTTACTTTATTAGCAAAGTGTTCAAACTTTATTAGCAATAAAATCATTTTTCCAACTACACATAGTCTTAGCTTCCCAGAGACAAAGGATATCTCTAAGATTGTCACTCTTGAACATATTATATCTATTAATTTGCAAAATAGTCATTTGAAAAACAGGCTTTGTCCTGAGTAATGTATACATACAAGTGACTTAACAATTTCTGACACCGTTACAATAGATGAAGACTCAGAATGTAGACATTGCATATATTAGAACAAAATGGCAAGACCCAGAACAGCTGCTTAGACTTCCTTAATGGGAATTTTGTTCTTGTTCCTACAATGAATTAACCAAGACATTAATTTTAATATCCTAGAGGTAACCTTGACCAAAGGTGGAAGGACTTTTTCCTATGTTGTTAGGAAAAATCCAAACAAAAAGGGGCTCCCTTTCCCCCACATTCTCTCCAGCAATATCTGTTAGGTTTTTTTTTCCAGAACTCAGCCATTCTGACTGGGGTAAGATGATATCTCAGTCATTTTAATTTGCATTTCCCTAATCATTAAGGATGCTGAATAATGTTAAAGATATTTCTTAGTCACACATTAGATGGAATGCATACATATACATGGGATTTATTAGAATGGCTTACAGGATGTGGTCTGACTAGTCCAACAATGACTGTTTTCCCATAAAATAACCAATAACTCAGTAGTTTTTTTAGACTACGTTGGCTGGCTATCTCACTGGTCTTTGGCTTATGTTAGAATCCTGACGTAGGTTTTAACAGCAGCAAAGGAATGCCTCAGCAACAGGGCAAACAAGCCTGTTCTGAAAGTCAGGGTAAATAGGTAAAACCACAAGCTTTTATGTGGCTGGCACCAGGTGTGGCCCACGTTTAGTGGTTGTTGACCTCACATGATACACTGAGGTGAGCATTCCAACCCTAAAAGCAGCTTCAAGAGGTATCGTTCCATTGGATATGAGTCCTTGGTTTGCCGGTCTGCTATAACATGTGGCAGATCTGTAATCACAGAGAACTAAAGTCAAAATCGTGCTAAATTCAAAATGTTCTTGATTCTATCTTATAATTACATCATATACTTATTTACATAGGACATCTTGCTACTAGGAATCTGTGCATTGGCTACGTCCCATCTGTGCTTGATCAGCTTCCCCTTTAGCATCCGTTGTCCTCATTGCTATACTTTGGCATTGATATCTTTATCATTGTGAATAGACAATGGCTTCAGCGTAGACATCTTAGCGGAGAGGCACACTTAGAAGTTGGGGATTATGTTTGGATATATGATTGACCTTTGTCCTTTCTACTCTTCTCCTCACACTACATGAAGCTTCTACATGGAATTTTCTCCTACATATGGATGTCCTTCCTGCCTAAAGAAGGTGTCCTACCAGGCAAAACTGAAATACCTGGTAAGACTGCAATTTACTAGTACAGATTTTTCCTTTAAGCATACGTATACATATGACTGACAATATTCATCCTATATGTTAATAACCAGTAGTGGTTGGAACCCTAAGTCTACCCTGCAAGGTATCTGTAGCAATCCTGGGGTCCATCTGATAGGTAAGGCTCCAAAAGAAGGCAAAGTCCTATTTGCTGTGCCAAGCTGAGCTGACTGAATCCACAGAGCCCCAGAACGAAGCCTCCCTAAGACCTCTACACAACTTCACTCCTGTTGAGAAATGAAAAATTACCTCAGTAAACTACAGAAACAACTACTGGAGAATTCTGAATTTAAGAACAAATCACACACAGGTGAGAGCAGCACTGTGGACAGCTTGGAGTTCTGGCTTTGCATCACACTAGATCTCCCTCTAATTCATCATTACTGGATATTTCAATTTTTATACAAATGTCAGCTTTCCCCTTCAGGTGAAACCAAGCACGATGGAGAAGTCGTTCATAGCCTTGCTAAGTATTTACATCACACATGGCTTCTGAAGCACCTATGACACTTACTTTTTTTCCAGAAAGCTTCCATTCCAACAAGCTGCAGAAGACAGTATCTGAACAACACCACTATTCAAGACAGAAAAGGAGAAAGGAGTCTTTAAGAATTTCAAACAGCACTTTTATAAGCTTCAGTAACAAGACATCTTCCTAGCTAGCCTCTATTAGGTCATCAGTGCAAACTTCATTAGAGAACAATGCTTTGCCTCCAAATGGACAAGAACAAGTATCCCACAAGATATATATATATATATATATGGTGTGTGTTTATATGTGTGTGTGTATGTATATGGGTGTGTATATATGTGTGTATATCTCTCTCTCTCTCTCTCTCTCTCTCTACTCTATCTATCTATCTATCTATGGATGGATTTTTTTCTAACAAAAAGCTTGGATACTCTCTGACCATCATTTCAAACAAACAGAAAAAGTGAGCTGTTATTTCCCAAGTACAGAAGTTAACACATGTCCAATCATGTCTGCCTAGTCTATTGACCATCTGAGAAAGAAACTAAGGATGAGTGGAAATAAAGACTTATTCCTAATACCTAAATTCTACAGAGGCTGTGGAAGGGTCTACTCTGTGAGGACCCAGGATTGCCACGAGAAACAAGGGATAAAACAAGTAAATGGCTAGGAAGGAGATCATGGTAACTTCTGTCAGCTGGAGCATTTGGATCAAGTAAGATCTTTGGAGATGAGTTCCTCTAGCTTCCGTTGTTAAGAAAGCAGAAGTCCAGGTAAAGCCCATGCTTCTAGGTCACCTGCTACTCAGCAGCCTGGCCTCTCCTGTCCTCCCTCCCCCTCTATCCTCAGTTCCCTAACAATGCCTAAAACACAGGAGATTCCTTAAGCTGCTGCACGGTAGGGCCTGGGCATCTGCTCCAGCACAGCCTTGACCATAATGCAAGACCCACTGTGCACTTGTTAAGACAGCTGTCTTTGTTACACAGACTGATTTATTTGTTTTCATAAGTGAGACTATAGGAAAAGTATGAAAATGCGGATCAAAGTAAAAAAAAATGTGTAGAAATGTACAGAAAACTATTTTTCAAACCCAACCAGTCTTGCATTTTTAATGTACCTTTCACCAGAAGACTCTGAATTATCATTTCAACTAATCACACTGAATGACAAAACTGTAGAATTACTCAGATTAGTTAAAATAATGAGAGGCTGTTAATATTCATGATTCCTTGAAACATCAGTGTGAAGAAAACCATTTCTATATGCAACATAATCCAGAGAGCTCTCAGCAGAGACATGATCTCAGGCCTCCCCTCAGAGGATGTCACAGATCTTGCAATGATACGTCAAGGTGAGGAATGCAAACAAACCACTGTGTTAGCTGGGGGCTAATGAGATGAAATTTCAAATAAATATACAAAAATGATTTCATAAATGCAAGGCTCCATTCATATTCATAACCACAGTGTAGGTGCAGGGAATATCAGTCACTAGGCTAGAAAACTCCAGCATGCTTTAGAAGAAGCAAAACGAAGGCAGATAAATACATACTTTACGGTATTTGCGTTGTTGTGTTCTGTGAGTTTTTGTCTCCAAACCGCTATGGTTTCGTCATTTATTAAGTGGGTATAATGTGTTTGGTTCACAGTTCTGAAGTCAACAGCAGGAGAAGAATTCTGGAGAAATAAATACAAGAGGTAAGAGAAATGACAGACATGGATTTTCTCCCCTTCCTTCCTCATTGTGGTCCCCAGATCGCATTTCATGAACTGAAGCTTCCCTCTCCCTTGGAGCAGAGACCGGTCCCCACTCCTGCAGTGAGGATACAGGCTGTTCTTCAGGATCTTCCCTAGGTCACCGCACTGTTCTAGCATACTTGGTGGCAGGTAGCTATGGAACAAAAGCTCAGCTCCCTTGCCTCAACTTCAGGTCACCATACCACACTGGGTGAGGTCTCTTTGCAAGCCAGAGTCTCCCTCCATCAACCCCCCTCTCCTTCACCCTTCTTCTAGAGTGTTTCAACTCCATTACAAGGTTTCCAGGTCTCCTTCCCCTTGCTCTGAGTCACCAGGTCACAGAGATATTGGTTGCCATAACTGTGCCCTCAACTGCGATAAAATATAGCATAAAAAATGATTAAGCCAGACATGACAGTACATGCCTGTAATCCCAAACTTTAGAAGTGAGGACAGGAAGGAGAATCAAGAGTCAAAGGTCACCCTTGGCTATACAGTGAATAGTGAATTATCAAGGCCAGCCAGGGCTACATAAAACCCTGTTTTAATATGTTTTAAAAAACAAATGCAGAATTTAGTTATAGTGTAAGCAATTTCTGAAAATTCAGTCTCATGTGCTTTTTCCCCCCTCAAGTGTGTGTGTATGCTGTGCATGCCTTTACGGGTATATTTTCATGTGTGTGGGTACACACATATGCATGAACAAGCATGTATTGGCTAGAGGCTGACCTGGTCACTCTTCCTTTATCACTCTCCACCTTATCCATTGAAACAAAGTCTCTTAAGTGACCCTAGAGCTCACCAACGGCTCATCTGGCTCTGGCTCTACCTCCCAATGATGAGACTAATACCACAACCACCTGACTTTTACAAGGCTTCTGGGGATCTGAACTCTTGTCCAAACACTTTGCAGGACGAGCATTTTCACTACTGAGCCTATAACCTCTCTGAAAGTATCAAAAGGGATGTTAATCGTAGCTCTGAAAATCCCAAATACTGTCCACATTGTTCATCCGTCCTTTACTGATATAGACATTTTAATTTTATTTTCACATGTATAAGTGTTTTACCAGCATGCATATCTGGTACCACTGCATGTCTCGTGCCCACAGAAATCCGAAGGCAATGGATCCCCTGGAACTAGAGTTTTAAATAGTCGTGAGCTGCCATGTTGGAATCGAACCTGGGTCCTCTGGAAAAGCAACCAATGAATGCTCTTAACCAGTGAGCCAGCTCTCCAACCCCAGTGATAGTTTTGTTTCCAATGACTATTAATTTTTATGTGTGTGCATGTGTATGTCTTGTGTGTGTGTGTGTGTGTGTGTGTGTGTTGCATACAAGGGTATATGTGTGGGGTCAGAAGGTAATTTAAGGAGTCAGTTCTTTCCATCCACATTGCTGGTTCCAGGGATAGATCGAGGATGACCCACGTAGTGGTAGCACCATTCTTCTCTGAGTCAACGGGCCAACCCATTTAGTGCTATCTTTAAAGAAACTATTATAAACACTTTTTTTTCTCTAAACCTGCCTGTTTTCAACTTTTCTCCTCCAACATCTATTTGTAATCCAGAACTAAGAAAAAGCTGATGGTGCTTTATGCCTCCTAAGGAAGGGGAAGGAATTTCAAGCAGTCAGCCATCAATGCATAGAAAAATCATTGTTTTCTCCTTTGTACTTGTACATAAAATATAGCTTTCAAAGGAAGCTTGCTGGTTCCACTCCACAGTTGTGATTTAGCATTATATAGAGAAAGAAAGGGACCTATAACACACATCATATCAACTGGCTCTTGATAGCTATTCTACAAAAATGACTAGACATATGACAAATATATATTGAATTATATCAAAGAAACTCTTAAACCAATATATACAACTTTTGTTTTGTTTTGTTTTGTTGTTTTTTGTTTTTCGAGACAGGGTTTCTCTGTGTAGCCCTGGCTGTCCTGGAACTCACTCTGTAGACCAGGCTGGCCTCAAACTCAGAAATCCACCTGCCTCTGCCTCCCAAGTGCTGGGATTACAGGCATGCGCCACCACTGCCCGGATCAACATACACAACTTAAACACACACCTTTCCTCCATCTTCGCTGAAAAGCACTGCTACTACCAAACTTGAAATACAACTGAACACCAACAGTAACACAAACTTACAGAAAATACATGCAGGCTTCAAACTATTGTATTCATTCTTCATCATGTATTTAATAACCCACAGATACAAGAAAAAGCATAATTTCTTTTATAGGTGTGGAAATGAAACTTTGGGTCTCCTACATGCTAGGAAGTAGGAATCACTGAGCTGTACTCCCAGGCCTTAATACATGCTGGTTATAGACAGGCCAAAAAGAAAAACGTTGCACTAGGACAGTGCTTTCTCAAATGTGGCTGGGCTGCAGACTATCAAGGGAACCTTGAACCATCCCAATGGGCAAAACCCATTCCAGGGCATTTGCCAATGCATACTCTAGACCAGTTTAGTTAGAATCACAAGAGCAACTCTGCTTCTTACACCCCAAGTGACACTAACAGAGAACCAAGTTGGGAATCACCATATCACTGTTCAGTTTCTCTCTCTCTCTTTCTCTCTCTCTCTCTCTGTCTCTCTCTCTGTCTCTCTCTCACACACACACACACACAAAAGGGAGAGAATGGAGTGGGGGAGAGAGAGGGAGAGAGAGGGAGAGAGGGAGAATGAGCATTACAGCTAACAGGCTTGAGACAAAGACACTGAGGAGAGAGGGAGAGGTGGGCGGGAGGGAGAGAGAAGACTGCAAAGGAACATGTGAGCACAGGTGGAACATTTAAACCTGAAGCTTCAGATCCAAACCAACAGATACTGGAAGTGGAAAACTCCATAGCAAAGCTTTGTTCATGCATGCAGTGATTTAAAATATCCTCTAAACCCTTCATGGTGTGTTTCACGTTTCCACCAACAATAACTTAAGATGTCCTATCCCATGCCTTCAGTGTGTGTGAGTCCCGGTGAGTTTCATGCTTGCACACACAGGTATTTAAGATGTCATACGCATTATCTCCATGATGTACTGGAGTTGCCATGAGTTCTTGTAGAGACTTGGGTTCCATCTCCAAGATACTTTATGTATATATACAAATATTTAAGGAATCTGAAACATTATTTTTCTGGCTGTCACTTCACATATTAAAGTAGTGATAAGGTAACTAGAGGTAATTAGGTAAGAATATAATTTTCAATCTATGTATCTAATAAGCATCTAGAGCATGTATGTGAGTACATATATATACACATTATTTTATATACATATAAGATATATATATATGTATTATATAGAGAATATGTATTTTATACATATACATATATATATGTATAAAATAACATGTAAATAAGTATGGCTTTAAACTTGAAAAGACAAAGTTTTCATGGCTGCAAGGATAGCACTTTGTGTTTCAGTTGAGCCTGGCTACCTTCTCAAGGTAGAGGGGAGGAACATTCCACTGTGAACTTAAAACTTTAATGGGGGACACTTCTCACCAACTGAAACTTTAACTTACCAGCGAACTAACACTATCACTATCGTATACCTTACATTCTTTCCTCAGTGGGTTGCTTTCCATACCCAACACCACTAGCATAGTTAAAACTCAGCTATGCAGATCATATTGTGTATTTACTAAAGGAAGGAAATTTAAGTTTTATGTTCAATTCTTAGGAAAAAACAGTTGGATATTATTTAAGTCCATTTCTCAGGTGGTTGTGGTGTAGAGCTTTAATGCCAGCACTCAAGAGGGCAGAGGCAGACAAATCTCTGCCTTAGAGGCCAGCCTGAATGAGTTCCAGGACAGCCAGGGCTACATAGAAAAACCTTGTCTCAAGAACAGCAACAAAAGACAGAATCTTAAGTCAGTTTCATTCAGAAATAAATCCCTACAAGTGTACTTCTTGAAAACAAAAAAAGCTACTGAAGAGACCCTGTGCTTTTATCATTCGTTTTGCTGGCATAACCTCAGCTCCCTTTAGGATTTCTCTGTGAAGTTATAAAGGTGAACCAAGGCAGCTAGTCTACATCTCCCCTGCGACAGCTAATGCACATGGCTTCCCACAGGCTCCTGACCTGAAGTGTGGCTATGTAGCTGCAGAGCCTCCCTGGCCAGCACCTTTCCTATGGAATCACAGAATGGTACTAAGGCTACAGATGGTGGCGTCCGAGCAAGGGAGAAACTTTCCCAACTGGAAAGGGCCTTTGTTTCCACAGGTGCTGTTCTCCCCCATAGTCTCCGGCTTTTCTAATTAATGCCTTGAGTAATTTTGAGTTTGCCTCTCCCCACCCCCGACCCCTACCCCGTGCAGCACTTGCTAAACAAGAGTATGAGAAGACAAGAGAACCATAGCTCAGCACTCTTCAGCTGGCTGCCCTAGATCGTGAAGAGCAGAATAAATTAAATAAATGCCACCGACTCTTATATCTACACAGACTTTGAACCCTGAAAGGCAATACGTCACATCTCATTTCCCCTTCCTCTTCCTTTCTTTTCCTTTGAGACAGGGACTCGAGTAGCTCAGGCTGGCCCAAACTTGCCTCTTAGGCAAGGATAACCTTGAACTGCTGTCTCTATAGGTAAGAACTAACTAGGGTTACAAGTATGCACTACTATGCCCATGTATGAGACTTGTTCTTTGTGCCTTAATTGATAGAGTGATGCAGGAGCAAGAGAAGGGAAATCTGCCGGGCGGTGGTGGCGCACGCCTGTAATCCCAGCACTTGGGAGGCAGAGGCAGGAGGATTTCTGAGTTCAAGGCCAGCCTGGTCTACAGGGTGAGTTCCAGGACAGCCAGGGCTACACAGAGAAACCCTGTCTCGAAAAACAAAAAAAAAAAAAAAAAAAAGAGAAGGGAAATCTTGGTGTGGCATTATGACCAGGTGATAAACAATAACAAACCTGAACTTTTTTGTACCTCTCTTATACATTTATTATATACTTGGTCACACCAAACAATGAAACCCCCTAAGTTATCAAACGCCTAGAATTTGCTGGTACTTAAAAGTGAAGAAACAAAAATAATAACACAAACACTCTAAGCCCCCTTAAATTTCTATTAGAACAAATATGAATATAATAATTAATTTTACACATAAATTAGAACTCTACCATGTTAAGGACAAGATAATTATTAGCAATTCAAAGGAGTTCAGTGGAGATAACATTTGATTCTTTTAATAAGAGAAAATCGACAAGAAACGAAGAGTGACAAAGCTTTTGTGTAGCTATTTAAAAAAAAACCAACTGATTATCATCATTCTACTTCAAACGTGATAAAAGAAAATCTTACCTCATACGTGGAGCAAAGTACAAAAGTCTGGTCCCCTCCGGAAAAGATCTGCTTAACGACACGGTACTTAAAGCGATCTGTCAAAAAGCATTTCAAACAGTATGTCTGTCAATGGGTGTTCCCCTCCATCCTCTCCTGATGTTCCAAAATATGCTTCAGAAGGGCTTATCTGTTTTAATTGTATGCAGAAAAGAGGCCCTGCTGGTTCTTTGCCCAGGACTGTTTCTAGTTCAGTTAAAAATAAACATATGAAATAGTGCCCATACCCTCCCAGCCTGCCTCCCTCACGGCCAGCTAACCCTGACCCTGTTTCTATTCCTCATGCTAACTCCGTCATGCCACCAGTCAGAAATCTAAAATGGGCACTGCTATAAACGGTAACAAGCGTAGCAGTCACACATCTGCAGGCGTTCCTCTCTAACCCCTTCAGGATGATCCTAGCAATACGAGGACCTCTTTTCCTAGTCCTGGGTTGATATCCCATCACGGGGCCATTCTTTAGAGCATCTAATTGCTTTTTTAAAAATTGAAAAAAAAATTGTAATTTAAAAAAATTTTTTAAAATATAATTACATCATTTCTCCCTTTCCCTTTATTCCCTTGTCATCTACCATGTACCCTCCTCCCCTCTCCCTTTTTAATTGTTATTGTTTAATTATGGCCCTTTTTAATTGTTATTGTTACACACATATACACCTCACACACACACCTTCCCATTCTGTTTAGTGTTACCTGAATGTATGTATGTGTATGTATGCATGTATGTATGCATGTATATGTACAGGTATTTGTTCAGGTATATATGCATATACACACACACACATATATATGAATGATTATTTCTTCCAACACCCCTAAGTTCTCGTGCCATCTCATCTCTCCATGCCTCTTCCCTCCTCTCACACAAAGTATACTCTCCTTGAGTGGTTTGCCTCCTTAGACATGAATTTTCACTTCCAGGTAACAGCCGTGCTCCCTCTCAGTCCTTCCCTTGACAAACTCAACCCAGCAGCAGTAACCTCCTCTAGCTGTAAGACTCCTCCATGCTATCCCTGTGGTCTCACATTACAACAAAGGCCCTGAGTACATGGTGTATGACATGAAATTTGTAAATTTTCTTATTTGCACCATATTTTGTCAAACATACAGACATAAGCTTACAACCACCTAAGTCAAGCCAGAGTGTGAGTCCATTATTAAAAAGTGTGGTTTCAAATAAAACTTGAGTTTCTTGACTTGCTTATTGTCTGAGAGGAGGGAGGGATTGAGACAAGGCTACATAGCCCAGGCTGACCTAGGTCCTGCAATCCTACTGGGTGTCTGTATTACAGGCATGCAGCATGAAATCCAGGAGCACACTTGCTAAGTATATGTGTGAGGAGTATGACGAGAATGCCTAAAGAAAGAGACTTAGAAATGACAAAGAAGACGCCATTCTTTGCTTTGGAGAATACTAACACACAGTCGTGCTTATTTGATATTTTAAGCTTACTACATCTCAGACATATCTGTCCCAGAAGTATTTGCTGAGTGACAGGTCTGTAGCAGCTCTGTGATGTATGCTAGGTTTACAAAGATTAGACTATTCATTCCCTGGCCTTAAGTTTCTTAGCCTCCAGGAAGGAGAAAGATGAATTTGTGGGTCACTAGACCCTTCAATGGTTCCTTCTCCCAGTGTGTCCAATTGAATGAATCTCTTACTTGCTTTCAAAAAAACAAACAAAAAAAGTAAGGGAACTTATAATTGTTATTTTTAAATCATTATCAAGTGCTACATTTGTTAACTTAGAATTCAAAATTAAATTTGATTATTAAATTATCCTTCTATTTAATCACTCTGCAGCTCCATTTCTACCTCTGATATATGATTTCAGGATGAGGAAGTTGGTCAGTAAGCATAACTGTCTAATTTTAATCTCCAATGAAATAAACTCAATGCTCAATCTTCTCAAGAGAATCTTTTAAAAGAAGTCTCACCCTGTTATCATCAGACACCACACAAACTGGGCATGGATTTTTGAATGAGGAAGATTTGAGTTCAAATCCTGCCTCTAGAATTTTTTTTTTTGATCTTATGCAAGTTCCCAACCTCCTGGGAGAACAGTCCTTTGCTCCTGACGAGCGAGGGGGTGATGGGCAACAGTCATGCACTTGCTTTCTAGCAAACACATTACCATTGCTATGGTGATGCAATTTGTTAAGCAATCAACTACGACTTGAAGATTAACTTTCACCACTTAACAACAGTAAGATGTACACTACCAAGCACCTTGATGCCAGCATCTTTGATTGTTCCTTAGGCTCTCAATTGCAGACTTTCATGCAGTGAGTACTCAAATGATTTGATAGGTATCCAAAGAAAGGAAGAAAGGAGGGGGGGGAGGGGAGGGAGAGAGGAGAGGAGGAGAGAGGAGAGGGAAAGGGGGAGGAGGGGAGGGGAGAGGAAGGAGGGGAAGGAGGAGGGAGAGAAACCCAACTCTTGTTTATTACCTCTAAAATAGTTCAAGACAAGTAAATACATATCAAAATAACAGTTATGATTACTTAAAAATATTATTTCAATGAAAATCATTCTTACCAGCTCGAGCTGAAAGCTGACTGCTGTGGGCAGCCCAGTGACCCTTCACAGGAGATGGGCACTTCACATTACATGTATGTCCGGTTCCCAGCTGACCTTTAGCTCCACAACCAAATGCATAGATGAGTCCAGAAGAAGGCACAAGGGCTAGAGTGTGCTGTCTGCGGGAATAATGAACTCATTGGCAGACTTCCTACTGGTGATGATGTACACTCAGCCTGATATTTTAACTTTCACATAGCATCATAGAAATTCCTAGGGGCTCCTGCGTAGCCTATCCTTGTTCTCGTGTTTAAACAGACTCCTCACTTGTGACACCCCATCAGGAATGGCTAATTGTGGCTGAAACCGATGACAGCTTTGAAAGTGGTCCAACACTAAAGCATAAACTTACTTAAAACGAGTTTTTTATAATTTGATTTTATGGTTCGTGTGTGTGTGTCTGTGTGTCTGTGTCTGTGTGTATGTGCGTGCATGCTTTATAGTTGCTGGTATGGAGGTTGTGCATGTGTATGTGCGTATGCATATGCATACCTGCACAAGTGGGTAGGCCAGAAATAATTTTCTCCTTTATTTAAAGACAATCTCTCACTGAGCCTTTTTAAAGGCAGTCTCTTACTGAACTAGACTGGCTTGACAGTGAGCTTCAGGAACACGTACGCCTGTCTCAGCCTGTCACAGCGCTGACATTACAGATGGCTTTTCATGTGCTTGGTGGGGGTCCTAATTTATGTCCTTGTGCTTGTAGGGCAGACTTGTAACTTACTGAACTATCTCACCAGCCCAACCATAGATGACAACGTTGTATTGCTGTGACAAAGGTCACACATGTGCCTACTGATCTCGTATGTGGAAATGAATTAACAACCTGCCACATGCTCCCTTTGGATGAAAGAAAAGCAGAGCAGGCGCAAGCAAGGACCTGTCACATTCCTCCTCCATCTCTTCCCGACATTCTGCTACTCGCCCTCTATTCTGTAAGAGAGTCAATGTCTTCCTGTTCGTCTGTTTACCTAAATCCCTTCCTTTCCATACCTACTACAGTCTGACTTTCCTACACAGGTGATTAAGAGTTAGGGAGAAAAGAAAACACAAAAATATTTCTTTAACTGACAGTGGCTCAATGAGTCCACAGGCTTTCCCACTGCAGATCCACTCGCATCTCTCTCCCATCACTACCATGAGAAAGCTCTTGGGGACACTCACCTGCCACAAGCAATCTGAGTGACTTCACTGCCCATCAGCTCCAAGACTCTTCTCGGATTAACTTCATCATTCACGGAGTCATGGCCAAGCTGTCCACAGGAGCCAGCACCAAAGGTAAACACGCCCCCACTCTAGCAAGGAACAAGGATTGGGTGACTTGGTAACTGAGTTTGAGGGCTGTCCTCTAAACCTTATTCATAAAATTCCATCTCACCAGTCTGTTCGAGGTATTACACGCACCTGACGGCCGTCAGCATTTTCTGAGAATGTTTATTAATTGGAAATGAATAGAGGAATGTAAGACTACAGCTTTAGGGAATGGGTCTGCACTGCTTAAAGGACTGGCTGCCATTGGAGATTTTAAGAGTATGTCAAAGTGCGGTGATGTAGGGCTAGAGAGTTAGTCAGTAGTTTAGGTGGGGCAACTGCTGCTCTTTGAGAGGGCCTGAGTTCTATTCCCAGCACTCGCCATCCAAAGCTCACAACCACAGGTACCTCTAGTTCCAAGTGATCCAACAACCTCCTCTAGACTCCACAAACCAAGGCATGTACATGGCACAAATACACAAATACATAGATACAGGCAGTATAATCTTTTTTAAGTGCACCAATGTGTAGGAGGCAAAAAATTTTTAAAGGAAAAAAACAGGGAACTGAATATTCAGGTTCCTCCCATGCAAGAAACTGAGGCTCCAGAAACGGGAGTGACGACTTTCAATTTGTACTTGAATAAATGCTACGTCAGTATATGACAGCCAAGTTCTCAATATGGAGACATTTTCAAGCTAGGCATGCTGGCTCATGCCTACAATCCCGTACTTGGGAGGTGGAGGCAGGAGGGGCAGGGATTGAAGATTATACTAATGCATGCTGCATGGCAGGATAAAGATGATACGTAATACCATGTCTCAAACAGCCACAAAAAGGAAAGAAGGGACAGAGGGAGGGAAGGAAGGATAGACTTTTATTCTTTCTAGCATGTTAATGTTTTGAGAATCAACAGTGACTACCTAATAATTTTAAAATAGCAATTAAATTATTATTTGTTTTATATATTCAATGGATTATTTTTAAAGAACAAATTTTAAAGTTATTTCTCTTGAACTAATTTAGAATGTTACCTAAAGAGTACATAAGGTTATCCAAGAGAAAGCACAGACATATTTTTAAAAAGCAGTCTTCTTTCTATGCCTCCCAAAACTACCGAAACAAAGCTAAAGAGAAAAATACAAGCCCAAGAATAGTAACTTAGCACCACAGCTAGCTACTCTGTGACATTTGAAATTGCCCATCTCAGCCCTGTCCACAGCCCAGCGCCCTTCTCTCCTCACCTTTGTGAGAACTGCTGTGTGCTCCTCTCCACAACTAATATAGACGACTTTCTGTGTTCGTAAGAGCTTCACATGGCACGGAGACTCTCGATCTACAACAAATTAAGCATCAGCACGTCATGTCACTACCGTTGGCCTTTTGCATGAGACATACACAACAATCAGCAAGAATTCCATTCCCCTGTCTCCTGACTCACGTTCGCTTCGCCTCTCTGCCTCCAATTCTACTTGAAAAGTTCGTCAAAATCTAAGTTTAATTTATTCAAACCTTAACTCAGAATCTCTTAACTCTCTAATTTTGTCCACTCCAACTCACGCCATCTTTCCTTGCCCCCACATACAACCTGATCCTTCAAGCCTTCCCTTTGTTTCCAACTGCACAGCCTATGAAGAGAACCATCATCAAGTACTACAAAAACTTGACTGCTGTGTCCACCTCGCAACAGATCCCTGCCCCTTGAGTCACTACAGTGACTTAAACTAGACCATGCCTCTCTTCAAAACCCTTGTTTTTCTCTCCTCATTGAGACAGGAAGTGAACCCTTGGTCCTTGGTAGCAGTACCCAAACAGCCTCCCTTCCATCTACCTCTGCTTCCCACTATTTTTCCTGTCAGTTCCTGTTCCCTTTGACTGGAACATTACCCACGGAGTTATCTACATGTCCCACTTCCTAGCTGGTTTCCCACAGGACTCAATTTGAATGTGCTCTTATCAGAGAGCTCCTTCCTGACCAACTTGTGATAAACACAAGCTTACTCCAAAGTCATGTGACACACTACTTATTGTTTGTTATTCCCATCCACCCACTAGAACATGGGGTCAGTAAAGTCACAGATGTCCTGTCTCATTCACTGCTACTCCCTCCATGCCTAACTAGCACCAGGCTATCACAGAAAAGGTCCACAAGAAGCATTTGTTAAATAAACAAGCGTGGTTTTGAACTGAAGAGTGTACACGGAGACTTTACGTACCTTTTTCATCACTGAGCCCTAGTTGCCCTGCATTATTCATTCCCCAGCCAAAAACAGCTCCCGAGAGAGACAGGGCAAAGCTATGAGCCCCTCCTGCAGCCACCTGAGCCAGCGGGATCCCTTCCAAAGATCTCACCCTCTGGGGGCTGGTTTGGGAGGGGAATTCTTTCCCCAGGCCCAGCTGTCCATGGCTGTTCTTTCCCCAAGTGAAGAACTGGCCATCTGAAATAACAACAGGTCACATGATGTTGCAAACAAAATGATATTGATTATACAGATTCCACATGCAAAGATACGTCAGCTGTTACACCATTCATCAGTTACCCGACAGACACCAAACTCACCAAAAAGAAAGGAAAGAGACACTGTGTTTTATGCCCCAGTGTAGGGGAATGCCAGGGCAGGAAGACGGGGTGGTTGGTGGGGGAGAGCACCCTCACAGAGGCAAGGGAAGGAGGGATGGCATGGGGGTTTCAGAAGGGAAGACCTAGAAAGGGGAAGACATTTGAAATGTAAATTTAAAAAAATCCAATAAAAAAAGAAAGGATATAAAAAAAATCCAAAAAAAGAAAGAAAGACAAGACAAGAAAAGAGAAAAAGATTTCCAAAGTCTAAATTAGCTTTTCACAACAGAGAAGTAAACTCAAGACTCAGAGGCCTTCAGAGACTATCATCATTATCTAAAGTTTAAGGGCTAAGTAAATCTAAAGGGTTAAGTAAATTCACTTATAAACAGGCTGGTGACCAGGCTCATACTTAAGCAAGGTGACCTTATTTCTGACCACACTAAACCAGGAGACTCGGGACAGGTTCAGGAGCTGCAGTCGCAGCCCTACGCTGCTCTGGGAAGGAGACCTGAGCAGTACAAGTAGCAAGAACACTGCTCTTGCACTGCCTTAACTTCCTAACTCCCAAGTTTACATTTATTTGGAATCCTCATAGCAGAATGGAGCTTGAGAATGGATTGTAGCTTCTTAAAATAAAATCCTGCAAATATTTTATACTCCCCAACCCCCCCATCCCTGCCCCAGACACAGTCCTCGCCTTTGTTTCTGTTTTCCATAGGAGGAGAAACAGCAATGATGCCCGCATCATCCGCATCTCCAAGAGAGGATGTGATGCAGACTTTGAATGATAAACTGTTGCTAAAGCTTTCAAGATAGATAACATAGGACTTCGGGGAGAAATGCTTTTAAATTTAACATAGCATCAGCATATATTTATATAAATTACCAGCTGCCAGAGCCAAGCAATGCCAGTTGCCACAGAAACTTGTAATATGGTCTGCTGGTTCAGCTTCTGTATTAGCCTAAAACAGAAAGGGGTTTTCTGAAATTTGCATTCACACAGAAACACAATTATCTGAAACATTCCCGACTATACAGATTGATAAAAAGTATTAGCTTGTCTAAAAGACCTTTTTTAAAAAAATCCAGCATGTAATCTTGTCTGTTAAAAATTCTACTGCAGCTTTCACTAGGCAGACTCTTAGGAGTTTACTGTTTAAACAAAAATTCTCTCACCCTTGGGCTCATTTCTAAAATCCTACTACCTACCACCTCAACTTCAGAAAGTAATTATTGTAACATAAAAAATCTTTGAGATCTCCAAATGATGTACTGTTTTCATAAATGCTAAGGAGCAGACTATGGCTGACAGTGCCCAGGAATCTACATAGGCTAAATGAGACACTGCTTCAAAAAAAAAAAGGAAAAGAAAATAAAAGTAATTTAAAACTTCCTGATCATCAGACCAAGGTAAATAAGTATAAGAAATAAAAGGGGTACCCTTTTTAGTCAACATGTTTACCAGTTGCTACAATTCAGCCAGTAACTAGTCTACCAGAACAAATTCAGTTCTGGACCAGCTCATATGTCTATAGCTTGAGGCAGACATTTCTAAAAATAATCCTTTTCTGTGTGACACAATGTATGTTGTTGTTACCAGGCTTATCAATAGCATAAAGGGAATAACAACACGAAGGAAACCGTCCAAATCAAGAAGCCTTTAGGTAACATTCTCACCTGGGCACTGCCACGGAATCCTCAGTAGTCATAAGGCCTAGTTGGCCATCACTGCCTGCGCCCCAAGAAAACAGCTGGCCCCGGTCGCTGAGAGCCAGACTGTGTGACTCGCCACATGCCACATGGATGATATGCTGATCAGCCAATGCTCCAATTTGTTCTGAAAGAGATCAAAATAAAGGAAGAAAATACACAGCCTGGGAACAAAAAAGCCACTCCCCTTGCAGTAGCCACTGTCCCTGCATGCCAAACACCTAACCAGGAGGGGAGGAGCATTTACTTCAGCCCACAGCTAAAAGGGCACGGGATATTGTAGTGAAGGGAGCGGACAGTGTGAATCCTCACGTGGGACACTTGGGAAGAATGTTGACTTTCTCCCTTACCCCTTTTTGTTGAGTCTAGGATTCCAGTCTTCCATCCTCAGTTAAACCTCAGAAAAACCCCCGAAATCCTCCAAGATATCTCCTAGGTGATCCCCAGATCCAGTTGTGACAATGAAGGTGAGCCACAGCAATCATCATCCAAGGCAATTTTACTTTATAAAGAGAACCATGAACCCTGGTTCACCAGAGCTCCCAGGGTCTAAACCACCAGCCTGGGAGCACATCGGGAGGGATCCATGGCCCCAGCTGTATATGTAGGGGAGGATGGCCTTGTCAGGCATAGGTGGGAGCGGAAGTCCTTGGTCCAGTAAAGGCTGGACGCCCCAGTGTGGGGGAAATCGTAGGTAGGGAGGTGGGAGTGGGAGGATGGGTGGAAGCATATCCTCATAGAAGCAGGAGAAGGGGGGATGGGACGGGGGGGGTTCCTGGGGGGAGGATGGGGAAGGGGGATTATATCTAAAATGTAAATAAAATATCCAAAAAAGAAAGAAAGAAAGAAAGAAAGAAAGAAAGAAAGAAAGAAAGAAACCTGGTTCACAGGGATATTAAATTTTGGGAATTCATCGGTATATGTCTGACATTTTCATAACTGTATATGAGACTTTGGTCATGTTTATTTTCATATGTGTATTTAACATGCCTCCCCCTACATCCCCTTCCTGTTTGCTGATGTCTTCCTTTGATTTTAATGACATTTTTTTAAACTGAGATTCCACATATGAAAGAAAACACAAGTTACTTGTCTAAGTTCAGCATATGTCACTTACATGAGACTCACCAGCTGCATAGCTGGCCCATCATACATACATGTATGGAATAAAAGAAGCAACATGGAAAGCAAGCTCTATATCATCTGTCATCAAATTATGCTGTTGAGTTATAATAACAAAATCAGTGACACAGAAAACAAACATGTATAGGCATGTAGACTAGAAGACCCAGAAATAAACCACACAGGTACAGCCATTTGAGTTTTCAATAAAGATGCTGAAAGCACAGAGTGGAGAACAGTGTTTTTTTAACAAGTAGTCAAAGATTGATCCTATAACCCTATCTTATACCCTACTTTTAAAAATTGGCTTAATCTACGTGCAGTGACACATTCCTATAGTCCCAGCCCTTAGGAAGGAGAGGCAGACAAATCAGGAGTTCAAGGTTATTTTCTGCTGTATAGTGAGTTCAAGGGCCAACCTGGGCTATATGTGACCCTGATTCATAACAAAAGAAAACCTAAAATGTAATTCACAGATCTTCATGTAAGATCCATAATTGTGATACTACTGTCAGTTAACATAGGGCAGGCAATACTTTATGATGTAAGCATGGGCAGTGACTTCCAGGTTAGGACTGAAGTTCTTCAGGAAATAAAAAGAACTGGCAAGTAAGATCACATCTAAGTGAAGGGTTGTTGGACCAAGCAAAATCATTAGCAGCAAAGGCTCACTCACAGAACAAGAGATCCCCTTTACCATGTGTCCATCTGACAGAGGATTAATCACCAACATATGTAACGAATTTTAAAACTTAAATGCCAGAAGAATAAATAATGCAGTTAACAGGTGGGTAAATAAATACATAGTGTAGAATTAACAGCCGTTTCTCAAAGAAGTAGTTCAAGTGGATGGTGAATAAAAACACACTGTCATCAGGAAAGTGCAAACCGCTTCTCTATTGAGACCATTCCAACCTGGTCAGAACGGCTAGCATTGAGAGATCAATAAACATGCCAGAGAGGCTGGCAAGGACATGTAGATACTGTTAGTAGGAATGTAAGTTAGTACAGCGACCGTGGAGGTTTCTCAAAAAACTAAAATGATAGCATTCACACTATCCATCTGTACCATTTTGGATGTACACCTGAAAGAGACAAAGGTAGCAAGCAATAGAGATAACCTGCATGGCTATATTAATTAAAGTACTATTCACAATGGCCAGGTCATGGAGCCATTAGCCAATGAGAACACACCACGCACACGCAGACACACATACACTGTGTGATCTCAACTGCAATTATAATACATGTTTTCCGAGATGCTTTCTCTTTACCTTAGTCTATGACCCCCCATTACTCGCTCTGGTTTTTGTAGTGTGTTGAGGTCATCTTTCCCCTCTCTTCTGCTCTCCAGATTTTTCTATTCTTAAAATTGTTGTTATATTTAATGCATGTGTGTTTTACTCAACTTTATATATTGCTAAATATTATTAATATAGATTGTAGCTATACTAGGTAGAATCTATGCCTATTGTAGCACATATGTCCTCAGATGTTCCCCAAACTTAGGCAAACATATATGTACATATCTCTGAAGAGAGAACTGTGCAGGTTTACTATGCAGGCATGTTGAACCAAAGAGCCCCAAATGTGAATAGGAACACGGCAATTCTTAAAAGCCACGGGAGTGCATGACATTCTACTAGGAACAGTGATGCACCTTTCTCCCGTCCACAAAATATTCATAGTTTTAAATTTCTTTCTTTACTGAGGTCCAAAACACATTCGTGTTTGTACCCAGCCAGGAAATAGGAAGATTTCACTCAGGGAAAACCATCCAGCACTCTGCCATCCTGCAATCAGGTGTACTGCCTTGAAAGCTAGGAGCCACAATATATCTCCATCTTGAATTTCTTCTTTCATTCCACCACAAGTACATGGGCAACTGCAGCATCTAACGAATAGCTACACAGAGCCTAGGGCCAACAAGAAAGGCTGAAACTCAAGCTGATTCCCAAGAAACAAATAGATCTGCACACCAGAAAAGCTGACACTTGCCATTTCCTACCAGCCCGGCTTGCAGGTAGGAGGCCCACCCCCAGGCAAACAGTACCGACGTCATCACTACTACAAACATCCGTGGCCTGGGTCACGGTGTACTCATATACATAGTTCACATGTGCGCATTCAAAACACACCATAACAACCAATAATCCAACAAATGAGTAATATAATTGAGAGCCACAGTACCCGAGTAGATCAAGGAAAAGAAGGTAAAATTAAGTCAAAGAATAGCCTCACTTAGTGAGGAAGGAAATGAATTCATAAATGTCAGTGCCACGGGTAAGCATGGTGCAGCTGCCTGCCATCCCAGTACTAAAGAGGGGGTAAGCATGGTGCAGCTGCCTGCCATCCCAGTACTAAAGAGGGGGTAAGCATGGTGCAGCTGCCTACCATCCCAGTACTAAAGAGGGGGCTGTAGAAGGACTGAGAGCTCAGGGATAGCTGGATGGTCTCTCAAGGGGGAAAACAAGGTAGAAGTAAAGCCTATAGTACAGCCTTAAAGGAACAAACACCCTGGAAGAAAGGGAAATGCAGAAAGCCACAGGGTACGTATTTAATGAAAAATAGCTGAAAACCTGCCAGTACCCAAGAGAGATCTAAGTACATCACAATTCAAATTAAACTTAGTCAAAGACAAAAAGAAAAAAAAAAAAAAAAAAAAAAACACTTGTAAAAAGAGTAAGAAAGAAAATTCAAGCCACATAGAACAGAGTAAGAGTGCTACGCAGAAGTCTAGCAGGACAGGAGAAAATGGGATGAAGATGTTTACAACAGCCAAGGTATGGGTCAAACTAAGCATCCAATGAGAGGTGTGTAGATGATGTAAATTTAGCACTTATACATAATAAAATATTATTCAGCCGTAAAATGGATGGGGCAATATGGATGATCTCAGAAGGCATTATGTTAGGGGAACAAATCAGACGCAAAATGATCAACATTGCAAGGTTTTCACCTAAATATGGAAGCTATACAAGCTGATTTCACAGAGATAGAACCGATCAGATCTGAGGCCTGTTCCACAGAAGGGAATCCATGTCGGGCACTATAGACATGGTCAAAACACACGAAGTTAGAGAAGCCATGAGCCCTAGGCCAGAATCTATGACTGCCTTCTAAATACTGATGTTTATGTCCACAGGTGTGGGTTCTCTGATTTGGCTCAGAGAAGCCTCTCACTGCGGCTGGTAGTGGTTAGTGCAGACAATACTAACTGCTCAAAATGCTGAGGCTCAGGGAGCATGGGTGCTCAGATATAGAGGAGACGTCTCTATGAGGTGTGCTCTACACACTTACCTATAAGCTGAGGATGCATCCCAGAAGAAAGGACTGATAGAATTTAAGAGCTAGAGATGGTTAGCTCTGGACATGACATGAATAGCCAACCCATGAACTCAAAGCAGTTGTGGTTACAAGCCTAAGATCACGTGAGTTAAAGAGTTCAGCATGGAGAAGGGAAAGAATCCCGACCCTGACTGAGGAGCTTGTGGCAGCTGATAGCTGCTGGGGGGAAGGGGAAGTCACTGAGAAGATATTTCCTGAGTAACTAGGCTATTAGTCTCATTCATCTAGATATTGTTGGAAGACAACAAATTTTAGTCCAGCCCTACTCTTTGGAAGCTTATAGACTAGGTAGGAATGGAATTTATAGCTGTAAAGATTATCTAAAGCAGTTTACCACATACTACATGATATCGAAGTAAGCTGCCCATGGTGAAACAGGTCTAAGTGCTGATCTCTGACCTTTAACAAGCATCATGGCTATGGACACGTGTACTCTTAGCAGCTCTGAGCAGTGTCTGGAAATGTTCCCTAACTTCAGTGAGTAAAGATACCTCCTAATTCTGAATTTTTATGTTGCAATAATGGCAATTTTGATTTATTTATTTCTTTATCTCATTTATTTTAGAGGGTAAAAAGTCCTTGTGCACACAGATAAATACAAGGGAAACCAGGAAAAGTTAAACACACATGTGCAGACATGAGGACTTTGTTTAAAAAGCATGTAGGTGACAACAGTTGTCTAAAGATCTTATCAATGAAACAAGAACTATCTCTCGATACCGTTTAACAAATACCTTGTTTTGTATTTAGTATTTTAGCTAGGTTAAAAAATGCAAACTTCCTTGTAGCCAAGTTTATATCCTCTCTGAAAGTAAATATAAACAAGAAAATACAAAATATATATAAATATAAACAAGAAACATAACTTGAGAATAAATTCCTATCAGGAAGACCAACCCAACCTGAGACGTTTGCGTGGGGGGCTGGAAAGATGGCCCAGTGGTTAAGAACACCGGCTGGTTTTGCGGAAGACCTGGGTTCTTTCCCAGCACCCACACTGTAGCTCATAACCACCTGTAACTCCAGTTTCAGGGATCTGATGCTCCCTATGACCTTGGACACCAGACACTAAGTGGTACATAAGCATACAGGTAAACAGGTAACTCATACACATAAAAATTAATATAAACATGCTAGAATGAATACCTCCCAACAGTCAGCCCAAATGCAACTCTTTTGCCCTTTACATATACTTCAGACAATAATACCGACCTACTTAGAGCCAGCATGAGGATTAATGTGCTTTGAAAGGCTAATCATAGCATAGATGATGACAGCTTATAACAGGTATAAACACTCTTACAACAACAAGTAACCAGGGCTTCATGTTTTCAATGCAAGCCGCTGGGTTAATTTTCTAAAATAATGCTAATTACAAAACACCAATACTCCTCGCATAAAGATGGTTGTTAGTTAACAAGTATAGCTTTTCAAGCATACTCAAGTGTCTTTAAAGAAATGAGAATAACTGTCACAGGCAGAAAGTAGTAACTTTTGATCAATCCCATCAGACGGTGGTCTACACACCACCGAGCATGGAAGCACTGGGTTGACAAACTGCTGTCATCCCATCAGAGAGGGCTGTGCAGCTTCCCACGTTACCAGCCACTCAAATGGGCAAGTAAGGGAAGCCTAACAAGTACAGTGTTAAACCTAGATGTTTCCTATGGAGACTTCTGCCTTTTATACTGATGTTACATTCTTCAATAACATGGATTCAGTAAAGGATCGCTCCGGTCTCCTTTAAGCTCAGCCAGCATGCTGTTCACCAAGAACTGTCACATTCTTCAGATGCCAAGAGCCACCAGATACCCGAGCTGAGAGGGTAACTTCCAGCAGGAGCAGCAGCAGCCCCAGTTCTGGGAATTGAGGCTTTTAGATATTCTTTATAAACCTTATTCATCAAACGGCAGAGCTACTCCATTCACTGATGGCATTATGGAAGTGCTTAGACAGAACACAGAGAGTGTAAACTGACTTAAATTATCTACAAGAAAGGGAGAAACTAACCTTGAGGAAGTGCAAAGAAAGAGCACTAGCTATGAATCAAACAGGGCATTAGAGACTTGTTAGAAACTGTCACCCTTCGGGTTCTCTACAAAAGGTTTCTAGGGATGTCTTTGCAGAACTGGAAGTCTCACAGAGTGAAATTCAATTAAACGTACTGCACCTACCACAGTTCCTGCCTACTCAAAACAGGAAGAAAGGCTAGCAGGTATTTATACAAGTTCAGACATCCCTAATAACACAAGGATTAGCTCACACCAAAGTCTCAACACTGCAAACCAGTGTGTGCGAAGGAAGTAGGGGTGAGATGCTGACAACAGGGTGGAAGCAACCGAGGGGCAAGAAATGGACAGACAACAGTTTCTACTGAGCTCACTAAAAGGATGTCCGTCCATGTCTGCTTCTTTTTCAGTGACAAATTAAGTTGCCTATAAAAATATTGTCTTATGAAATTATGAACAGACAAGAACATAAAGGAATTACTAACAATCCTACCATCCTCTAATCAGTACCTTGATGGAGGAGGGAGGGTAGGTCGATACGAGAATGTAAGATGGAAAAAGGAAAGACAGGGAGAATGCAGAAGAGCCAGAGCCCAGGAAAGCTGGACACTGGGATTGGATGAGGTTTAATAAGTTGTTAAGAAAAAGTTTCTGGTTGTCCCAGGCCTCATTGCCCTTAGCCTATTTGCAAACAAATGTCACACACACACACACACACACACACACACACACACACACACACCCCTAAAGAATAATTGCCCTCTCTTTAGACAGTTAAACAGACAGTCATAGCCAGGAGTTTCAATATTCAGCCTATTCTTGAAATAGCCCCTTCTTGCAGTATGAATGTTGGCTCAAAGGCTAACAGCATGTACTCCTCTTGCAGCAGAGCTGAGTCAGGTTCCCAACACCCTGCTGGGCAGCAATAACTACCAACTATAACTCTACCAACTATAACTCTAGGGGATCTAACGTCTTCTTCTAGCCTCAATGGGCAACTGCACTTGTGCACATACCCCGACACAGATATATACACACATACACATAACTAGTAATAATTCTTTAAAAAGAAATCATCCCTCCTTGTCACACACAGGGATCGGGATGCATAATCTGAGAAGTCGGAAATGGCAGTCTGAGGAAACCATGGAGCCTCACGGACATCTACAGCAACACATATTGTCAAGGCGAGAAAAAAAAAATGGGTATCTGTATCAAAAAGCCAAGTCCACGTGTCATACCAGTTAGACAAAGCAAGTAAACAACCTGACAGCTAGCTAGACAGCCCGAGGGCACACTGCCAAACCAAAACCTCCGCCCTGAGACTGCCCAACTCGCCTCCGCAGGTCTGACTCACAGTTCCTTGGTCATTGGATTTTCAAGACATAAAGTTGTTAAGGCAAAGCGGTGAGTCCTCCATGCACTTGCCATCAGCATCCACAGTGCTCTAGGTGACATGAGTGTAATGACCTGCAGACAGACAACAGTCCTGCCTCGTATTCCCTGAAGCCAGAGGAGGGTGCATTAACTATTTCCTTATCTAAGACCTTAGAGCCCACAGAACAACTCCACCCTTCTCCTCACATCCTTAAAGCCTTGTGGTACATCGTCACATACTCATTTCCAAGGCGCCTTCATATTCCAAAGACAATTGATCTGTATGATGTGAGGTGAAATCTCAACCTGACCCTCACAAGAACTCCCTCCTAGCAAAGAGCTTTCAATGCAGCTTCCTCCCCAGTGCCACTTGAAGGACCGTTCTGATGCCAGGGAAGCAAGGTCTCTCCAGTAGAGCCAGTCTGCCCTGTTTCCCTTCCTTTCTTTCCCACAGTACAGCAGACTGCAGCCCTGTTCTGTGTGTTCTGTCTACTGATTTCTAACCATAGTCCCCTGCTGCCCTTCTCTGCCTAGGAGCTCTCCAGGTAAGGATTCCCAACAAGCACACGGAGCACGATAGCTCAATCTCTTTCTTCCGCTCATTAAAAATAAATCCAGTGGTAGCCAGATTTAGAACCCCATGAAAAAGTTAAAGCATTAGAGGGAGCCCACCTACACATCTCTCCATTCAGAGGCACTATTCAACAGTTGCTGTGAAGTTTATAATTAACCTACTAGCTTAAAGTGGAACAGAAATTTCTGGACTCTTTTAATTTACCCAGGAGTCTGGCTTACCACAAAGTTACATCCCAGGTAGGACCAGCTCCCCTTGCTGATTCCAAAGGCCTTTTTGGTGCTCCTCTCTGGTTTTCTGCAATCACCCAGCCCTGGCTGGGGCAGGAGCTGACCTTAACCCTGGGTACAAGCAAACAAAGGGTTGCTCTGCACTGCCCACTTACTTCCAGAGGCCCAAGGGTTCCCACTAACTCACGGAACTGTGTCAGAGGCTCTCTAGAGACAGGTAAGACTGCACTCCTACCCATTACAGTGCCTTTGAATGATGGCTGCCATTATTGTGCCACCAAGTTTGTTCCTTTTCCTATCTGCTGCCACTCTAGGCTTTAAGGCAAAAACATGGAGTGAGATGTGAGCACCGATACCTCTGAGTGAAGCTACCTACCAGACACAGGGCCATGAAAAATGATGAGGGTGTTCAAAGCTGTAATCTACCCTTGGAAGGCAGTGACAGAACAGTTGTTTAAGGTCATGTTTGAACTTTCACATAAAGTTCAAATCTAGCCTGGGCTACATGAGAATATGTGTCAAAAACAAACACTCCCCCCTCCCCCCTCCAAAAAATCTACAATACCAGAACAAGAAGTCTCATCCCTTAAAAGACAATAAATAGATCTGAAGCTCAGAAAGAATCCCTCTAGAACTACATTTACTTCCTTGTACTAAAAAGACCAGACTAGTTCTCAGACTCTCAGCTCAGACACTTAGCCTTGTAATTTCAGAGAAAGGTCAGAGTTTCCCATCTGCTAGAGAGAGCTAGGAGCATGACGCATCCTGCTGGAGACAGGGAGATACTAATTAAACAATTGCAGAGACTACCTCCAGAATGGATGCAAAGGTCACACAGGGTTGAGCAGTCCCTGTACTATGTTGCCTGTCTTGAAATCCTCCACAAAGTTGTACTTTGACTTCCAGATATGTGCCATAAGTGCCTGAATGCACATGTGCGAGCGAGCGTACACGCACGCACACACGCACGCACACGCATTAAAAAAAAAAAATCACTAGAGGGAGGTGACTCCAAACCACCAATTACTGTCTGAACATCAACATTCCCTATGAAAGGCAGGCTGTGAGCTGCCACACACCCCGTAGGCATTCTTCAATTGACAGTGCCTCTCACCTGAAGAAACAGGATGTTAATAGTGACTCAGTGAGTTGTGAGAGAAGACAGGAAAAGATGCTAGGTTTTAATGTTTCCCACTGAGACATCCAATAGTAAAAAGCAGAAATTTCCTGCTATATTATACTAATGGCAAAACAGATAACAGTCTTGCTCATTTATTAATTATTACACTTTTCACTGATAGTATTTTACTGCATAGAACAAGCCCTGAGTACTTTGCATATTGATGCATTGTATACAAGGACATTGGTGGATAGGTGAAGCCTACAAACCCATTCCCAAAATCCCAAGCATCAGGGCAACGTGTTAGGAAAGCTGTGATGACATCCACGTGAGCACACAGTGGGCACTGTCCAAGTGGGGACTCGGTGGCAGACAATGAGCGGGAGGAAGCCGTCTAAGACTACTCATACCCTTCATAATTTAGGGCAGAGGGCACAGTTTCACATTACCCAGGCTGATCTGCAATTGCTTTATAGATGAGTGCTGCCTTGAAGTTTGGGGCCTCTTACCCCTACCTCTCAAGTGCTAAGACCACAAGTATTTGCCATTAAACCCCACATAAATTCTGTCTAAAACCAAGCCTGTAGTCTGTTATTTTCAAATGTTCCACACAAAGTCTCAATTACAAATTAAGACTGACATTTGGGCAGGGCAACACAGGGGCCTAGGCACATGCCACGGGTAAGGTAAATGAGGAGGAAACAATATCAATCAGGTCCCATGATACAATGCCCATTAACGAATATAGATGGGCGCTCCTGACCCTGCAGTCCCACAGATGCTGGTGTTAACAGAACACCACCCCTGGCTTTTTCTTTTAAAAGAAAATTGTGTGCATTCATGTTTGTCTGTGTGAGCATATGCCACGTGTGTGCCTAGTGAACACTGGGACCAGAAAAGAGCACTGGATCCTCTAGAGCTAGAGTTACAGGATGTTCTGAGCCATCAGACCAGGGACTAGAAAAAGTAGCGATTATCAACCACCACACCATCTCTCCAGCCCTGGTGACTGCTCTTTCATCAAGTTTCCATGACTACACTTGATCTGGACTGAGTGAAGGAGCAACAAGGAGCAAAGAAACTGGCTCCCAAGTGTGCTAGGTTATGAACTTCAAGCACAGTCAGGGAGGCCCGCCTCAGCACCACCTCTCTAAGGTCAAAAGTCTACACTGAAAGCCCACTGAGGGTCAAACTTAGGTTCTATAATGATAAAGTAAGGAGAAAAATATGTAGACTATCAGGAATTAAAAGGCACACTGGCTGTCAGAAATCAGTGAAAAGTACGGACTAAGAACACTGATGCGTTCTTGTCTTTCTGCTTAGCCTTTCCTTCCCCCACTATTACCAAGCCTCAGCACAGCACCAGTGCACCTGGCCACCCACACCCCAGAGTACACTCAGTACACGGCAACACACACACACCTGCCACCCACACCCTTGGGTGCAGTCAGCATTAGGTCTCTGTCTCTGTCTCTCACACACACAGACACACACAGACACACACACAGACACACACAGACACACACAGACACACACACATACAAAAGTACCTACCACCTACACCCTGGGGTGCAGTCAGTATTAGGTCCTCTCTCTCTCTCTCTCTACCTACCTATCTATCTCTAGTTCTCTCTCCCTCTTTCTCTCTGTCTCTATCTCTCTGTCTCTGCTCTCTCTCTCTCTCTCTCTTCTCTCACACACACACACACACACACACACACACACACACACACGTTCACGGGTCAAAAGTCTACTCATCCTTTTTGCTCTGCCCACCTCACCTCTCCATTCCACCCCAGCATATCTGTCACAAGCCTGCACCCAAACATCCATGTGGTGAACTTGCCACAAGAATCACAGGTTTCCTCGTCACAGCATCCCTCATCTCTGTTCACAAAGTCCCACACAGCGCTCAGCATCAACCGCTTTACAGAAGCATGTTGCAGAAATAAAAGAATGCAGAGGAAATCAAGGAGGAAACTTGATACTGATCACGTGAGGACTCCTGGTTTAAAACCCTCATGTCTTAGCTTTCAACTACTAGAGAAAAACCACCTCTCAATCCTGCTCTGCACGTTGTATAATAAGATTAAAAGAAGAAAGGCTATTTTCCCATTACATAGCTTAAATTAGACACAGTTCAATGGGGAATACTGCACTACTTAAAGAAGCCAGCGCTTCCCTGAAGAAAAGGGGATTGGTAAGAAATGAGCTGCTACCATTTGTCTTAGCAGTGTCTGATGATCAAGGCGGGGATGGCACTTACCTGGCTTGTTACCTTCCCTCTCGTGGCCAAGCTGTCCCTTGGTGTTTACTCCACAGGTATACACCTCCCCATCCTCCAGCAGGAACACTGAGTGGTTTCCTCCGCAAGCCACTTCCTTGATGCTTCTGTCCGATACAAAGCGGCACACCTGGGGCTCAGCCACAATTCCTTGCAGGTTGGAGCTGATGCCTGGTTGGCCCAGAGACCAATACCCCCAACATAACATTGTTCTTATTCTTCAGGGTCTCATATAGCCTAGAAAATAGTTTGATATTTTTTAAAAAAAGGAAGATTAGAGAAAAATTATTAAAAGCATCAGAAGAAATCAAGTAACAAATGCAACCAATTAAAACAACCCTTCCGTGTGAGCAAAAGATGTGACAGGTGAATGAGACCTCGAAACAAAATCCATTACTTTTAGGTTAATTAAAAATGGCTTCTAGCCTAATAATCATCATGCCTCGCAGCTTAAAAATAAAACATGTTAATATTGTCAACAGTAGTTCTGTAAGTTAGAAAGATGCTGTTTTGTGTTTCAGTGGCGCTTAAAGGGCAATTTTAACTAAATCTTCTTCACATTACTTAGTGAACCCAGTCATGCTTCCTACCTGGAAGTGGAGCCCTCTACAGAAACAATCTCTACATTCATCTGGGCCTGCTTCCTCTGACATGGCTACTTGTCTACCTGAACTGACAGTTTCTTCTTTCTACTCTTCAAACTTAACTCCGTCACATTTGTAACCCCCTTCACCAGAAATCTAGGAACACTCAGATTACATTTCAACTTCTGTAGTGCATACATTTCAGACATCTTACTTAATCACTGCAGGATTCTAGGACGTGACAGTCTCACTATGAACAACAGAGCTAGACACAGCATGACAGCCTCATCAACCAGCCCACGGGAAGAACTCTGACTACCTCCTGAGGCCTAAGGGCACAAAGCAGACAGCCTTTTTTGTGCAAATGTAGGCTTTAAGATGGGCAACTCCTTCCTCTTAACGTAAAAGCAGAGGTTACAAACAGATTATAATCCAATGAAGTCTACTGCTTCAACCCTTGACAACAGATACAGTACTAGGTCCTTGATTTACGTAAAATATCTTCACAGCTGCACTACAGTAATTCTAACTTATTCTTTAAATTTTTTGAAGCTTTCAACCAAGGCACGAAAATATAAAACTGAACTTAATTCTTTTTCATGACCAAAAGTACTGCTTCTTCCCAAGAGTATAATATCTTGTCTAGATGCTAGACTAAAAAAGCATTAAGCTTAAGTATTATTCTTTGATAAACTGCTAAGATTAGGGAAGAAAACCTATAAGTACAAAACAGGCAGAGTGAGGATAAGGATAAGACATTTGTTTACAGTGGAACTTCCCCACATAACTCAATTGCTGAACCACACTCAAGTCTTTCAATTTAATAGTTTGTGGTTTTGTCTTCTGTCTCCTACCAATAACTGTATTAGCACCAAGATATTACACTATCAGCCACTGCAATATTACATAGTTTATTATTACCTCCTGCCATTATTGTAACAACCACTTTCAGACAAAGCAGCATTCTAAAACACCACAGTCACACAGCTGGAGACTGCAGAGCCACGCTCCACATCCAAGATGGACACCAATGTCCACACAGGATCCACAGGTCGACCCTGCTACCCAAGTAACATGTTACAACACATTAGAAATGACTACACCGTAGTCAGTATACAAAACACAACTGTACTATGGTAATTCTAATTTACTCTTTGAATTTTTAAGCTTTCAACAAAGGCATAAAATTGTAAACTTTAAAATACATCTGCCCTCTGAGCACAGACAAGTCATGATTCAGAGATGAGCAACTATAGGATTAGCCAATAGAAGAAAATGTGTCTGGGGACAAGAGATGACTCAGCAGTTAAGAGTGTCTGCAGTGCAATCAAGAGGTTCAGAGCTGAGAGCTTGCTCAAACGTTAGCCTTGACATGTTAGAGATTTTGCTGTTCAGAAGAGCCTTTAGGCTTAGAGCTAAAGTGCCTTGTAGTGATACTGGGTGCAAGAAGGCTTCTGTTAGAAAGAACATGTGTGTTTTAGGTGAATTGTCTCCATGAGTAAATTAAAATGTTAGTTGTAAGTTCATTAATAATCAGTAACAGGAAAAAAAATCCAGAAAATTCTTCCATCTTTCCATAAAGTCTAGAGTACATGACAATGACACAGAGGCTGTAGGGAGCAGCTGTGAGTCTGTGGGTTCACCCCAGACAGCTAGAGGCTCACAGTTAAAATACCAACATTTCATTAACCAGACCAAAAAAGAAGTAACTTCCTCAATTGTGGGTAAAGAGATATGTAATTAGCTGTAATGTATACTAAACAGGCACACATAAAGTAACATTCGTGGTGACAAAAACATAATGCCCTCTCTTTCATCTGCCTGGATGTAAGATTTCCATAGTTCATTAATGTGGTGTTCATAGTAGCTTTATAAAATGTAATTAATGCAAGTAATAAGAAGCAACTATGTCTATATAATCACATAAATCATACTCTTTAAAAGATTATTGTGCTGGGCACCTACTTTTGTTGGAATTGGGTTTGTTTTACTTGTAATAAACTCCTGACTGATAATATTAATAATTACATCATTAACATCTAGAGGTAAGCTTTAATTTGAGCTTATTTTGAGTCAACCTCAAAGGTATTGGTCTGTTTAATCGTCTATAAGATTTTACACATACAGAAAAACCAAAAAGTGACTATATATGTATGTATGTACCTGTATACCTATGTACATACATACATATGAAGGGAAAAGACAAGACAGAGTGCTAAGGGAAACAATCATAGGACCACACTCACATCCTGGCACAGCAGGGGATTTGAATTCGGAAGCTATACTTGACCTCTCCAGTAAGGAACCTACAAGGGACTGCTGAATGTTCAACTTTCCCACAAGTCCCCAGAACTATCCATAAGAACAAATACTCTGATCAATAATCAGTGTATTGGATGTACTAAAAAATTACTTCTTAACAGTGTATAGAGGACTCCATCATACCAGTTATTAAGTTCACCCAGCCATTTGTCTTGCTTGGCTTCCATGATGAACAAGCAGCCTAATTCCCCCAACCCCCAGGGCCAAGTCTACAACAATGATGAAACATATTGACAATGGGATCCAAGCATCCCAACCTGCACAGCATCTCTCTTCATTACTATGCTGGTCTCCTGAGTCAATCAACCTTGGAGGAGTTTGTGCTTGAGACACAGCGAACTCTCAGTGCTCTGGGTGAGTATGATCCTGGGTGAGCGGCCTTAGGCAGGAAGAAAAATAATAAAGTACAAAAAAAAAAAAAAAAAACCAAACCTTCAAAACCTCACCTCGCTTGAATCAAAGGAATCTGTTTGCCCGGAGAATTAAGCAGTAACATAAACCAGAGGCATCTCTGTAGGAGGGTTGCTTTCCTAATTGAAATGCGATTGAGGTTATCATAATGTCTCAAAATGGCAGCAGGGGGCACTGAAATCACCCAGCTTTCAGTAAGTTCAGTGTGTTAAAGAGAATCCAGCTAACTGGGCATGATGGCACATCCTGGAGACCCCAAAACTTTGATGGCTAAAACAAGAGAAACATGGGTTTGAGGTCACACTGACCCTCTCAAAAGAAGGAGGACCCCCACACACACACACAACAATAATTCAGCTTCCACTTACAGACATGCTCTAAACTGAACCCCTAAAGTTGCTGCCATTGTCCATGAACTTAACCTCTAGCTCAGCATTTTGATCTCTCCACTTTGCTCATCCATTTTTCTATTTACTGCCCCTCCCTGGCTATGAAGGAAGGTAATTCTTTTGTTTCCCTACAAAATACCCAATTATGGAGTCTGTGACAGAAGACTACAGAACATCACCCATCTCCCACACCTCCTCAGTCTCAGCTTCCATTTCCTGTCTCTTGTTCCTTCAACCACAAACCAAAAGCAGAGATGGCTTTCAAAGGACAACGTTCCCTGGGTGTCACACATGGCACATTCTTTTTCTCATTTAGTCTTGGTAAAAGATTGATACTCGGAATGGCCAAATGGGTCAACTCAGCTCAAGTCCTGAGTTAACCACAAACTAGCTGGGAAGCCTGGAAAAGGAAGTGTAGAGACTCCCAGGCCTGTTTCCTTTCTCTCCAATGGAGAAGAATAACTAAGATCTAGGACAAAATGTGTACAAAGAGCTCAGCACTGTCCTAGCATAACGGAGTAAGTGACCACCAAATATCACTGTGATTCCTACGAGGCCTGGTGCTCTGCATTAAAGCCTCTGCAGACAAGACAGTTCCAGAAGAGGCTGAGGCAGTACTCCTCATCTCCTTGGCCAGGACTAGCATTAGCTATGTCCTGCCAAGCCTGCGCCGCAGCAAAGCTGTGCTTCCAACACAGCCGTCATTTTTGTTAGGGCATCTGAGGTTGCTAGAGAGCTTTCCGGGTTTTCTTTAAAATCTGGAGGGAAAAGGTAGATTTGTCTGTTCCAGTCCTAGTGAGTGAGCTGAATACTGAATGGCAACCTCCATTTCCTAAACTGTCTTTAACATCACAGCAACCTAACAACCGATTCCTACTCCTCGGAAAGTCACGGAAACCTAGTAACACAGAGAGAGGCAGGACTCATTAGCTCACTTAACATAATGATGTACATCCTCTCAAACAAGCTTAGCAATAGATACGTGAATGGTGATGTGTGTGCAGACGTTAAGGCTATGTACAAGGATTCAGCACATTGCAAGTACACCCCAAATGGAAGCAAATTTAGAGACAAAACTCAAATGCCAATAACAAGATTCATTCTAACAACTTGCTTTATTATTTTTTTTTCTCTGCAAGCAAGAACTGCATAAAAGGCAAGCAAATGTTCAACAAGAACATACCCACTCCCTTCTGTGGCTCCCTGGTCCTTTAGTGGGATTTGGGTCCTCAGACCCTTTCGGCCATAACACGGCATACCTGCTCCTCCCACCTACCACTTACCATGATACCTCCTTCACTATCTGGCATTAGGCTTCCTGAAGCTAACTGAATGAGAGGCTCTCCATGGGCGCTGGGAGCTGCCTTGAAAAGACACCCAGCCAGCCTGGCATGAATTTAACAGCCTGGTAACACCAGAACACCAGAGCTCTTACAGCTAATGAGTGTGAACTGCCATTAGCAACTCTGGAAAATAAGGTGGCACTTTCTGGTGAAGATACAAGGATGTGAATACTGCACAGCACAGTCACTTCCTTTCTGAGCCTACAGCCAGACTGTCTAATTCATTAAGAATCTATGGTGCTCCTGCAACTGCAGAGAGACAGAGACAGACAGTAAATCCTGGAAACTTGGAATATGCGTCAGTGCAGAAATACTGTACGCTGGCATTGTCCACTATAGTGGCTGTGGATTTGAAATGTAGCTAATACAACTGAGGAACTGAAATTTCAATACTATTTGATTTTAATTTCAATAAAAGTGAGAAGACTGGCTACTGGCTACTTTACCATACAATGAAGAAATTCATTAATCTAGACATCATGATATATATCATATATAAATATGTATACATAAATATATATTTGTATGTGATAAGTATAAATATATAAATATATCTTTCTGTATATTTATATAAACATAATTCTATTTATATAAAATGTGAATAATATATATATAATTCATATATATAAGAATGTCATTATTTTTAGAAACAGAAAGAAAAAAAAGCCAAGTGTGGTGGTACATACCTTCAAGCCATCCCCTAAGAGGATGCTCAGGATAGAAACAAGAATGTTTTGTGAGATGGCTAAAAGTAATCTCAGAATCCAATAGAGGCAGAAGGATAAGGGATTCAAGGTCAGACTGGTCTTCATGAGACTTGTCTCAAAGGAAACATAGACTACAGATGCATAAAATTGAATCCTATACAGCAATTAAAAATAAACTAACAGTATGTGATGGTTTGTATATGCTCGACCCAGGGAGTGGCACAATTAGAAGGTATAACCCTGTTGGAGTAGGTGTGTCACTGTGGGTGTGAGTTATAATACTCTCAACTTAGCTGCCTGGAAGTCAGTATTCTGCTAGCAGCCTCCAGATAAAGATGTAAAACTCTCAGCTCCTCCTGCACCATGTCTGCCTGGATGCTGCCATGCTCCAGCCTTGATGATAACTGTCTGAACCTCTGAACCTGTATGCCAGCCCCAATTAAATGTTGTCATGGTATCTGTTCACAGCAGTAAAACCCTAACCAAGACACAGTGTAACTGAGTCTCAGAAAGTTCAGAATGTTACAACATTTAAATGCTGTAAAACAAATACATGGTTGTAGTAAAGCAAACACCTTCATAAACACAAAACAGAAGGTAGTGCTTATGAAGGCATGGGGGAAGAGCAAACCACCTAGAAGGAACACTCCAGAGGAGCTCCAATAGCAAGTACACACAAAACAGAAGGTAGTGTGTGTGGAGGCATCAGGGGAAGAGCAGACAACCGAGAAGGAGCACCCGGAGGAGCTCCAATAGCAGGATGATGTTCTGCCTCTGTCCTCACATCCCTAAACATACATCGCCAGCATCACTTTATGATGCAAGATTTCACAATTTAGAAAAAGCACTGGTAAGGCAGTGTTCCACTTCTCAGAGCCTCCCTCCATCCCTATGCCCACACAGACTGGCAGCCTCTATGGGGAAGCAAGCTTCGTTCGTCTTTGATGGCTCCTGTTCTCAGCAGAAGGCGAGGGTGCAGAGAGCCAAATGAATGGAGTCGTGATCTGAGAAGACCACACTTCCCAGGTTTAATCTGTGTACAGTTATGTTTTCCAGCCTGAATATGGCTAAATTAAGTCTCTATTCCTAACAAAAATAACAATGTATTTCTCCACTTAAAATGGACCTCCTGTGCTTCAGCTGATCTGAAAGTGAAATGCCTTTTCCAATGTAGCTCTCCTTAAACACAGCGGTCAGGATCACCTGCTTAGGTAAGTGGGCTTTTTATTTTCCATTTACTATAATCATATATGTGTACATATGTGCACAGGAACACATGTATACATACTGCTATACTTTTACAAAAAAGAACTGGTGTCACCAGACTGTTCAGACACATTGAATTTTTATCTGGAAACTACCAGAAGCCCCTGGAAGTGGGCAGAAGTCAAGCAGGGATTAGATACAGCACAGTAAATATTCCACCCACAACCATATATGCCAAGAAACAGGAAATGACTCTGCCTACTTCTCTGATTTACTTGGTTATTTATTTATTAAGACTGTGTCTCATGCAGTCCAGGCCAGCCTCAAAATATATTTCTTATATATCTAAGAATGACCTCGACACTTCTGCTTCTCCTACCTCTGTCTCTCATGTGCTGGAATTACAGGTCTGTGATGACATGCCTGACATTTTTCTTTCCTTTTACTTTTTGAGACAGGGTCGCTCCAAAGCCCAAGCAAAAATGACTATGGAAAGCAAGTTGGCATTTGCTGGTGAAGACAGAGATATGAATATGCACAGCACAGGAATTTTATTCTTGGGCATATAGCCAAACTACCTAACTCACTAAGAATCTAACTCACTAAGCCCAAGCTGGCCTGGCCCTTAGTCTATGGGCCAGATAGGCCTAAAGCTCACCTTAATCCTCCTGCCTCAGCCTCCCAAGTATTAACATCAAAGACATGAGCCATCACAGTTGACAAAACATGTTGTTGTTTGCATTACTGGGATTGAACTCAAGGCTATACCATGAGCCACACTGCCACCTAGACTCCCATTGTTCTGCTTTTGAGTCTTGCTATGTAGTACAGGTTAGTTATAGGTGTGAGACATCATGCCCAGCAAGGCCCTAGCATCACACTCTCACATACTCACACACACAACACACACACACACACACACACCCCACAGGGGAGCAGGGGTTATGAGGTAGCAAGCACACCAATACGCTTACAGCTGAGAGAATGGAATTCTGCCTCTCCGTGGTAGCTCCAAGCCTGAGACTCTTCTTGTTCATGTCTCCATCTTTAGAGACCAGACTGGGGTCTAGTACATAGAAGGAACTTGTGCTGGATAGTTTTATGAAGCTTGACAGAAGCTAAAGTCAGCTGAGAGGAGGGAACCTAAAGAAAAGTCCTCCATTAGATCAAGTGGTAGGCGAGCTTGTAGGGTATTTTCTTAAGTAGTGATTAATGAGGGAGGGCCCAGCCCACTGCAGGTGGTGCCACCCTGGGCAGATGGTCCTGGGTGCTTTGAGCAAGTCAGAAAGCAGTACTCCTCCATGGCCTCTGCATCAGCTCCCGCATCCAGGTTCCTGTCCTGCCTTCCTTTGGTAACAAACTGTGATGTGGAAGCATAAGCCAAACAACCCCTTTCCCCCCATGCTTTGGTCATGGTATTTCATCACAGTAATAGTAACGCTAAGTAGGGCAGGCCTCAAAAATGATTTCGGAACCAAGAGAAAAAAAAAAAAAAAAAAACAATCCTTCCCATGACTGCAAACCTATCCTGGGTCTAGATCTAAAAATTTTAATTTATCCTCTGTCAAGCCAAGGATCTAGAACAGCCAGAAGTCTTATTATGCACAGCTGGTGGGAGTTTAAGTTGGCAAAACCACTTTAGAAACCTCAAGATTAGCAAGATTAAATCACTTTGCCCAAGAACATGTAAATAAGGAGCTGAAATAGAACCTTCCGAAGTCAAAAGGCAGTATTCAAATTTCCTCTACTAGACTACAAGCCACACTCTTGAACACAACACTGAACTGTGTTCCAGACAAAAGCCAACCAAATCCCAAAAGCCACACACTTTCTAAATTTTGTAAATATGAGTTTAAAGACAAAGTGGCATATGATCAAAATACACTATAAATGTATAAAAATGTGATAATAAAACTGTGACTCTGTGTAATTAACATATGTTAATAGAACATTTTTAAAAGAAAAATGTAAAAAGACAAGCAGTAGGCAATAAGTGAGCTCATATTCGCTAAATCATCGGTGATTACACAACCAGAACTTACGGCAGCCAGAGGGAGAGGGCAGCCAGCAAATCTCAATAGAGTTAACCAGACTGTCCTCTACAACCTTGACTCATGATAAAACCAGCTCACCTACACAGAAACACACACCCTTAGCACCAGCAAGTTAGCATTTCTGAATGTGTTACATGTTTAAGAGGGGAGGGTAGTACTGTCGAAGGGGCCATCTTACTGAAACAAGTTTACCAATCCATCAGAAATGGCAGCTGAGCTTCAGGGCCAAGTACTTATGGTTAAGTGGCTACAGAGAAAGACTTAAGAGGGGGAAGGCAGGAGCACCAGTTCAAGCTGGTCACCAGCTACATACTGAGTTCAAGGCCGCCCTCAGCTATATAAAATCCAGTTTCCGAATGAAGGGGAGGGGGAAATAACAAGAGGAAGAGAGGAAGGAGAAGCTGTTGAAGCAGAGCCCAGAAATTAGGTCTCCTACTTTCTGGACTCACCTTTTACTCTGCACTGCCTCAAAGCAAAGGGAAAGCATGAAGATGTGTTACTGTCCCTCACCAAGCAGCTGTATCAGTCTGGGCCTTTACATTAACTTTAATCCTCTGATCAGCTCTGGGCATTAGATATTATCACCATTGACTAGACGAGGGTGGGGTGGGCTGGCGGGGGCTAAGGCTCAGAGGCCTTAGTTAACTCCTAATCATACACTAGGCATTTGGACTAGAAGCCAGGACTGGTCCACCCCAGCATAGGGAGATGCACATTAAAGAAATAAGTTCAGAACAGGACTCTGTTAAGTGCTTAAAAATACGTAATAAGCCTAGAGTGATGGCACACACCTGTAATCCCAGGGCTTATAAGGCTGAAGCAGGAGGATTACTGAGGGTTCAACGTACACTTGGGCTATAGTAACTTAGAGGCCAGTCTACACTATGTAGCATAACTCCATCTCCAAAAGAAAAAAAGGAAAGAAAGGTATGAGTAAACTTCTGAAAGTAAGAATATGTTTAGCCACTCAAGACAGAATGTTCTTCAATGTCTATCAGGACAGGGGGTTAGTTCAGATAACCTCAATCCAACCTTGATCAAGTTAGTCATCTTTAACGTGACTAGAGCCCTAGAGAGAACTTTATAAAATTCTTGTCACTTAATAGGGGCAGTAAATTTTCACTACTTTCAAATTCTTATATAGATAGATTGGACAGAAACTATTGGAAAAAATTCAATTTTGCTGTTCATTTCTCCAGGTATCTTTCACAGCTAGCTACCTGACCGCAACTGCTACTTTCGTTTCTCCCTGTTACCATATCCTCTAAGTGCAATACAAGAAGTCACAGACAGGCACCTCCAGTCACCCACATAAAGAGAAGGGAAGCTCTAAGACCTGATAAGATGTGATGCCCCACAGAGCAGCTAGGCTGGTATGAGCCATTACATAGTCCGTGGTCCTGAATGAGTTTCAGACATCTTTTCGGAAGAGAATCCTTTTCAATTAGGAGACTATCACTTTTATTTCTGAAACTGGTGCAAAGCTACGTTTGTCTCCAGCAGGGGCGCTACTTTCATTACTTACACAGACGTTTTTAAGTGGTTATATAGACCTTAAGAGATTCAAGTTTGTCCCGCAACATGAAATGCAATACACACTGACTTCTCCAGCACAGTTTGGAACATCTTCGGACTCCTGCTTCTTTCTTTAACACAATGAATGCCCATTATTTACTGAACAAGTTTAACTGGCTAGCAGTGAACCGCGCTTCTATTTTTCATGACAAAGGAGTTTTGCATCTAATTTGATTCCTACAGTTTAACTTCTCAGATGAGGTCAAAACTGGAGTAAGCCACCGATTTTGTTTTTCTGATTTATATCGGAGGAAAGGAGTACAAAAACGAGCTGCACTGTAATTAGCCTCTGAAAGTACCACATTACCCTGGCTACATTTTAAAATGCTAATCCTTTTTACTTCGCTTTCCTGTCTTTCCAATCTAAAGCTAAAAATCAGTTCACTTTATCAAATTATCAAGTGAAAGGTTCTAGAAATAGCTTCCTATTTGTGGAAAGAGCCAGAAGGCACATAAAAATGGAAGATATCACTTGAATCCTCCTCCCCCCCCTAAAGCACAGCGGATAAGATAAATCCCAGTAAAATCCTAGACGCCTTAGGTAAAATTTAAGGCACTTCCTAATGGGGCAGGTGTGAACTCTAAAACAGCCAGAAAGAGCAAAGTTCAAGCATCCCTCCCCTGGGGCCCCCCGAGCTCCACACACTCCAGGCAGCAGCCGAAGCGAGTCTCCCCAGGTTCAGCCCTTCGGGGTCACACACCTGCTCCAAGGTCCAGCCGTCGGCTCGGCCGCAGCAGCGTCTGCACCAGACACCGGATCCCCGAGCCCCGCCCGCCAGCTGGGTGGGAGGAGCCGGCACCAGCCGCAACGCGAATTCCCCTGCCGCCGCGCTGCGAAGCTCTTCACGCAGGGAGGTCACCCGCCGCCCGCGGCTGAGCAGAGGCGGGAGGGCACCTCCGTGACAGGGAGCTGCGGACAGCCCAGCCCCCTCCCCCCGCGGGTGCGGCGGGCTCGGTGCCCCGAGATCGTCGCCCCGCCCGCACCCGCGCCCGGTTCCGCAGCGCCGACCCCGGCGGCCGTAGCCCTCAGGCAGCTCAGGCCTCCCCGGCCTTCAGCGTCACAGTAATAATGAAGTTTCCCCCGCACTCCCGCGGCCGCAGAATGAGCTGGGAGAACGACTTCCCGCCTGGCCAATGGTGGCGGCGGCAGCGGGGCGGGGCGCGGCGGGTGCGGAGAAGGCGGGGCGACGTCGGGGCGGGAGGGGCCGGGGAGGGGACCCGGAGGGGGCGGGGAGGTAGCGGGACTCCCTGCTGGGAGGAAACCGGGAGGGGGAAGGGACCTAGGGCGAGGGAGGTGACAGGGAGGTGGTGGGATCAGCGGCTGGGAGCTGACTGGTGGAGGTTGTGGGACACACAACTGGGAGGTGGTAGGGAGATGGCAGGACCCTGGACCCAGAACGGGAGAATGGAGGAGTAACCTTTGCTGGAGGGAAATTGCTTTTCGCCAGCGAGGATGCAAAGGAGCGATGCCCAATGGGTGGGAGTTTTGGTCGGTTGGGTGGGTGGGTGGGTGGGTTGGTTGGTTCGTTTTGGTTCTCCATTCAGATTCTTATTATTCATGCAGAGGTGAGAGGGGCCACTGGGACTGGCATGGTGAGCTATAGGGTGACTGTCAGAGCAGAGGATAGTTCCAAATTGATGTCACTCAGGGGCCAAGGACTATGGGCCTGCAGTGGTGCAGAGTCAGGAGACGAGAGCACACTGCAGAAAACAGAGCTTGAGAATCACCAATTCTAAAATTATAAAATACCACCTTTGGTCTAAAACTCCAGTGTGGGATGGGAGTCTGGGGGTGAGGGCGGATAGAAGTTGCAGCTCCTCCGCTTTCTCAGGCCTTTAAGAGGATATACAAGCTTTGTCCTCTCCCAACGCCAAAAAGTGGCCCCAGCTAGGGCCCCTCTCATCTTCAAATAACCTTCAACAGTGAACTGATGTATCTGTCTGCCTTGAATTTGAAACGCTGGACATGGGGGCTTTAACCCAAAAGAATGTACAAAATTCCCCCAAAAACTAATTTAAAATGAAGGCACGAGCCCCTATCAACATATACAATCCAGAGAACATATACAAACAAGCAACTCTTAAAGGGACTCCTCAGTACATCCTGACTTATTCATACAAATGTATCAATAACAAAGAGACCATGAATTTGAAGGGCAGCACAGGAGAGGATTGAGGAGTGGTAATGATATAATTTTATTTTAACTAAATTTTAAAAGGGAAATGACTGTAAGTAGAAGAAATTTCATAATCTGACCTTTCCAGAATAATTCAGATCTCATCAGGTCTTCAGGCACCTACTCTGAAAACCCTACCATATTAACCAAGAGAAACGAGATCTCAAGGACTGATAAATCCATAGGATAGGGCAGGAGACTGGTGTGTCCTGATAGATCCAGAGGATAGGGCAGGAGACTGGTGTGTCCTGACAGCAGTGCCCTGATATGTCCTGACGATATGACAGTGCCCTCCCTGATTTATATCCTGAGGATATGGCAGGGATGTTGGCTTCATGTGGACCTTTAGTCACAACTGAAACACCTCTGAGACCAAGAAGATGCGGAAGTAGAATCTCTGTTTTGGGGTAACCAAGGTTATCTTAAGACAAGGTTTTGTAAACTTTCTCCACTTGTGATCTCTCTTTGCCTCCCAATTTTTTACATATAGACATATAAAATAGGCATTGAAATCATAAGGAATTTAACTTTAAAATGATTCTTTATTATCATACGGTTTCACCATTTATTAAAGAGGACAGAAAATTAACATACTAGTTAGATTGATTGCTCATTTATTTTACATGAGGAATTAAATCTGGTTTAAATACCTGTCACTCCAGGACAGAGAACAACGTCGATGTGTTTTCAGAATTAGACACTTTGATTCTATAAGCATCAATGCTGAGAAAACTATTTGACTTTGTACTTCAGCCACTTTGTACTATATATTCACACACACACACATACATATATGCATCTTGTAAAATGACTGAAGTATGTTTAAGGACATTTCTGAAGTGATGAGAAATTGTTCTGATCTCAGGTCAAAATTTATTGGATGATTTTTTTTTTAAACTGAAACTCAAGTCAGGAATTCAATTTCTTAAATTAAACATTCTTCCACAATCTAACCCAGAGACACACTAATTTAATATGAACTTGTTCAGGAATGTCAATAAATGGATATCAAGTCTTTCTTCTCTGTAATTAAACCATTATGTTTCTATAAGAGCAGCAAATTGTATGGCAGGGAAAAAGAATGTAATTCATTACACAATAGTGTCAAACCTGAGCTGCTTGGAGCCAAGACTCCCTCCTGCCTGAGAGCAAATGTCAGTTAGGTAAACCTTGAGTTAAGGAATACTTTATTGCCCTCCTGCCAGGGAGAAAATATTAATCAGATAAGCAACTTGAGCCTAGAAATGTTTTAATTGCCCTCTTGCTTGTGAGAAAATATTTAGATAAGTAATTTGGGCTAGGAATCCTTGTGGGCTTAGAGAACTTTGCAATTGCAGGATGACCCTGGACCCTGAATGTGAGATGACCCTCCTGCCTGCTTGCCTTTATAATGGCAGCCTGAATAATAAAATTTAAGCACTTGATCGGACATTCAGACTTGTGCTTTTTCTTTGTGTCTCTTGTCCTATCATTTCTCCCCCCCCCCCAACCTCCCCTAGGGTCTCGTCAAATCCCCTGAGGCTGAGGCACTGAGCTGAGCTATTTAAGACAGTGTTGGTGGATGGAGGGGAAGGTACAACATGCCCAGTGTTTGACAGTCTGTGCAATGCAAAGCATGTTACTGTGTGTTCAAAACCAAAACTTCAATGAAATATAAAATTGCAATTCAGGGGCATGGGGTACTTTTGGCTTAATATTTGCTCACGGCATATCCAGAAAGTGACAAATTTTTTTGTGACCCTTACATTCAGTGATGTGACTCCATATGGCGTTGTGATTCGTGGTTTAAAAAGCCATGGTCTTTAAAAAAAATCCACAAACCTTTGAAATATGAATCACAAAGGCCGTTTTTAGAAACACTATAAGCAAGAGCGATCACTCACTCTCCAGATGTGTAGCAGTGTTAGAAATGCTCAGTCTATTACAAAGATATAAATGCAATTAGAGATAGCACCAGCAAGAACTGGATAGATGGCCAAGGAGAACTTACAGCAAACAACGGGACCCTATGTCTTGTGTCAAATATAAAGTTCATAATCAGTCTCAGTTTTGGCCTATGAACCTAGTTGGTTTTGTGTAAATTTTCAAAATGAAGAGTTTGTTATCAAAGACTCAAGCCCAGAAGTGAGAAAGAAATGATGTCTAAATAACTAGAGTACTGTAAGCCTCCTTAAAATTGACCAAAAGCCTAGGAAGTTTATCATAAGTGGAACAGTAAAGAGACTTTATTTTTACTTCTTTTAAAAAAATTATTTAGCCAGGCAGTGGTGGCACTCACCTTTAATCCCAGAACTCTGGAGGTAGAGGCAGGCAGATCTCTGAGTTCAAGGCCTGTCTACAGAGTGAGTTCCAGGACAGCCAAGGCTATTCAAAGAGACTCTGTCTTCAAAAACAAAAACAAACTTATTATTGTTGATTGTACATGTGTGTCTGTGCTTGTGTAATTTCCTGATAGTTTTCATTTTCTTGCTTAAAGAATTAAAAACAGCCCAGGAACTCAAATGCCACCTATTCTGCCTTACATGTGGGTCCTAGCTCAGGTTTAGATATTTAATTTGGAGTGTCTGTAGAAGCCAGAAAGCTTGAGGGTCCATGAGTGCAGAGAATGGAAGAGGCTTTCAGCAGGGGAGGGATTCTAGAGCATATAATTTGTGAAAACAGAAGGGAGAGAGTATTGGGAGGTGGGATGATTTAAATGGAGAAGGAAGGGAGGAAAAGGTGGGAGAGGGGATTAATAAAGGCAAAGGATGCCTGACAAAACTTTATGGACACCTATTTCTTTGTAAGCTAATTAAAATGTAATAATAATGATAATTATAATAATAATAATAAATAGGGTTTTGAATAGAGGTACCCTGCAAGTATGGATAATGCTGCTGCTCCTGGAAGCCAAGGGTTATTCAATGACAATCCAAGAAGATAACTCTATGAGTCGCTCAAGGTAACTCCAGAGGACCCCAGAACAGTACAGGTTACTGCCATTGCTCTTGGTTGCCACAGAACTGGATAGTAAGACCTTGTTGCTGAAGCTACCTCATGTTTTACTGTTAGGCTAGATAGAAATCATGGTGGAAGGTTTCCTCTTGCTGGTTAGTTTTCAGAAGACCAGGTGGTGCTACGCAGGCCGGCAGCTGTGGTGAGGTGGGGAGCACCATCACTGATATTAACCAGGAGTAGACCCTGCGTGCTGCAGGCCCCACCTGCCAGGCAAGAGGTGCCCACTCATACAGGAATGGTATAAATGCTTTGCGGGTGACCAACAGCTTTCTCATGAGATAGAGGCCCACTTCACAGGAAGAAATTCATGTCTGGTACGGTAAACCTGGTCAAGAGCTTGAGGCTGGAGAAGCCATAGGCCTTCATTGGAACCTATTGTCACTGTTTTACCAAGTGATCATGTCACACTGCGGTATGAATGTGCTGGTTTAAATGATTAGTGTCCCCATAGTCTCAGGGTTATGAATACTTGGTCCCCAGTTAGACCCACTGTTGTGAAGGTTTAGGGGATATAATCTTGGTGGCAGAAGTAGACCATGTGGAGTGGGCTTTGGAAGCTTAAGACCTCACCTGTTTCTAGTTGACCCTCTCTGCTTTGTGATTACAGTAAAGGACGTGAACTCCCAGTATGCCGCTCCAGCCACCATGACAGCAACTTGCTGCCATGTTTCCTCACTGTGGACTCTAACCTTCTGGAGCCATATAAACTCATCTACAGATTGCTTTGGTCACAATGCTTTATCACAGGAATAGAAACCCTAACTGAAACACTTGGGCAGGCTAGTTTTTAAGGCAATCTGACATAAAGTCATCTGAGACTGGGAAACCTCAGCTGAGGAAATGCCTCCAAAAGCTCAGGCCATAGGCAACCCTACAATTGGGAATTTTCTTTTTCTTTTTTTTTAAAAGATGTATTTATTTTATATATGTAAGTACATTGTTTCTGTCTTCAGACACACCAGAAGAGGGCATCGGATGGCATTACAGATGGTTGTGAGGCACCATGTGGTTGCTGGGAATTGAACTCAAGACCTTTGATAGAGCAGTCAGTGCTCTTAATCACTGAGCCATCTCTCCAGCCTGGGCATTTTCTTATCAGTGATTGATGGGGAAGAGCCCAGTCCATTGTGGATGGTCCAGAACTGGTGGTCCTGGGTTCTGTAAGAAAGCAGGCTGGCCAAGGCATAAAAAACAAGTCAATAAACAGTGTTCCCCCGTGGCCTCTGACTCAATTGTGCCTCCAGGTTCCCCCTCAGTTGAGTTTCTGTCTTGGCATCCTTCAATAGACTCTGACTTGATTCCTTTCATCTCTGCTCGGAACTCTTCCAGAAGCCTTGGGCAATTCTCTTCCTAATAGCTATAATAAAAACCTCCCCTTTAAGCACCTAGCCTCTCAGAGACTTAAAGAGGCAGGGTGGGGGATACAGGAGGAGGGGGTACTCAGAAAACAAGAGATGGGGAAGGATTGTGGGAGGGGGTGACTGGGACAGGTTATAAAGTGAATAAGCAAAAAAATAAAATTAAAAAAGGAAAAAAATAAATAAAAAGAAAAAAAAAAAACCCTCCCCTTTAACCATACCACAGAGTAGTCATGACATCAGTTTATACAAACCCTTTTCCTCCCCAAGTTTCTTCTGGTTGAGGTGTTTTATTACAGCAGCAGTAATCCTTACGAAGACATAACCAGAGAATGGAAGGAATGCGAACTTTGAAACTTTAGACTAGAACATTAGTTGAAGATTATTATCAGATTCATTCTAGTAGGTGCTTGAAGACAGCAGTAAAAATAGCAGTGTGGATTGTGGAGAACCAGCTCAAGAGGTTTCAGAGGGGAGTGTCATTAGCAACTGGTCTAGAGGCTATTCTGACAATATTTTGCCAAGACCGGATCTGCTTTCTGTCCTCATCCTAAGAACTTGCCTGGGACTAAATTAAAAAGTAATGAACTAATTTATTTATGGGAAGAGATTTCAAGAAAACCTAATTGACCCTGTTGAGGGGTTATTAGTAATCATGTTATGCAGTTCTACAGTGACAAAGACCAAGTGCGGCAGAAATGTACATTTTGGAGTAGAAAAGGAACCTGGCAAGCTTGATGTTACAGCTTTGGCTTGTGCTGGAAGACAGGCTGGATTTATTAAGGAGGTTAGATACGTGTTAATGAAGGGAAAAGTGTCCTCAGGTCAAGGACACACACACACACAGAGAGAGAGAGAGAAAGAGAGAGAGAGAGAGAGAGAGAGAGAGAGAGAGAGAGAGAGAGAGAGACTAACCTTCCAACTTCTGAAATAAAAAAGCCTATAGAGTTTTCTGCTCTTAACAAGCAACTGAATACAAAAGCCAATTCAAATGCCATTCAAAGGGCCAAGGTATCATCCCAAACTGGCAACTGAACTTGGGATTGTTGCCAACATGGTGCTGGTTTTGGAGTCAACTCAGGAAGGATGCAAGAGTAAAGGGATCATGGAATCTTTCTTAGCAACAGAAACACATTAAATATTTGTGTTTATTTACATAGATAGTAACTGCTGTCAACCTCGTCACAGAAGCTTCTTTTCTGCAGTACTAATGCAGTGACCAGTGACTAATAACCAGAAGTACTGAGCATAAATGTTGAGTACCCAGCCCCAAACAGGACATCACCACTGCTACCCCAGCCAAGACTCAGGGGACATCAGGACAAAAAGATGCTGGAGTTAAGAGATAAGGAGGAGTGTTGTGTAATTTGGTCTTCTGGGGGAAACATGACCTTTGTTCTCCTGAATTTAACAGCAGCTAGTTTTATCTGCACAAGACCTGCAAAAGTTGGAGCAGGATGGGTGGGTGACAATCAAGCATGGATGGGTGACAGACTCTTGAGGTCCCACCCAGTTAATGGCCTATTCTTCTAAAGTGACATTGTGATTGTTAGTTGCCCATGCTCTAGTAAATAACCCCACATCAGTGCTCATGCAAGCAACACTATTTAAATAATCTGTCATTAAAATTAAAAGAAAAAAAACATGAAAGTAAGAAGTGGACGTGTGGGCAAATGAAGTACCAGGTGGAAGTAAGAGATAATAATGGAGTAATAAAGGTGGGCTGTTGTTGTTTTACTGTTTGAGGCAAAGTGCATACATCTAAGGGTGGTTTCAAAATGTATGGATAACCCAGAGTGACCTTGAACTACTGAGTTTCCTGCCTTTGCCTCTCAAGTATTCAAACCACAGGACTAAGACACTAGGTCTAGCTACTTTGCTTCTTTGTTTGTTTATGGTTCTTTTTGTTGTTGTTTGTTTGTGGGTTTGTTTTGTTTTTTGTTTTGTTTTGTTTTTGAGACAAGATGTTGTCGTATCCCAGATTAGCCTTGAAATTTGGCAGAACCAAAGATGACCAGAAACTCCTAACCCTCCTGACCCCACCTGCTCAGCACTGGGTTTACAGGCATGTACCTCTACAGTTTTGTTTCTTTGTATTTTGAAACAATCTCCTATATTCCTGGGTGGCCTCAGATTTCCTATGTAGCTAAATCAGGCCTTGAACTGCCAATCTTTCTGTCTGTGTCTCACAAATGTTGGGATCACAGACACACACTGCCCTACCTGACTTGAACTTCTTTAATAAAACTGAGTAATAATCTATGACATTACTTTAAACAACTGCGTGCTATCTAGCAAAATGAATATATTACTTCTTCCTGGCACATGTTTAAATTGTTTTCAGTTCTTTGTCATTATAAACAATTGTGTAACAAAGACAAATATTTGTTCTCAAGAATAACTTCTTCAAAGCAGAATGGTTAGGTTAGACAGAATGTAGACTCTAAGTTCTTGTAATTGGTCAGGTTTCAAAGGATGTCACCAACAAAATGCAGCGCCTGAGTGGTTTCTGCTTAACCCCTCCCAACCCACAAACCCCTACCTCAGCAGTAATTTTTAAAAATCCCTTCTATTACAGTAAGTTCATAAATAAGTCTTTATTTAAATATGTTTGAAATAAACTAAGATAAAACCAAAAAGTCTAGCAGTAAAAATTAATATGCCAACACCTAACCAATAGTTTAGGCAATATATTTCTACCTACTTATTTTAAAAATTAACTACCAACTTAAAATTTTATGATTATAGTTGTCAGTATACAACTCTTGTTTTTTTGTTGTTTTCTACAGTACTCCCACATATTTGCCAAAAATAAAGGCTCTGAAAAGGAAGTTCTGCACAAACTCAGACTACTTTTAGTCTTTTTAATGTTCAGCACAGAATGCAGCAGGCAGTACCAATGAGCTGGTGGTTCACCAAGTTCCAGGCAAAGCTTCAGAATTTGTCATCAGCAATTGAATGACAGCCAGAGAAAGTATTTAACTCTCCACATCTAGATGGAAAGAAAGCAAGGGAGGGAGGGAGGACCCCACAGTGATGAGTTAAACATCCAGCGTGGTCTAATTGCCTTTGTCCATCACCTTCCTGCATGAGCTGATGCTTCCAAAGCTTTACAGGAAAACAACATTGCTGGCCAGCCATAAGATGGATATAGTCTTTAAGCCTGCCAAGGTCTTAATGTTTAGTCTCAGCTTCGTGTTGAAATCCTCAGCCCCAGAGTGATGGTAACAGAAGGGAAAGTCTTTGGAAGATAAATAGGTCATGATAGCAGATCCCTCATGGCTAGAATTAGGGCCTTTATGAAAGAAACGCTGGAAGAGCTAGATATTGCCATCATCCTTGTAAGGATGCAGGAAGGATCTACCTGTAAACCAAGAAACAGGTTCTCACCAACCACCAAAACTGATGATACTTTTAGACTTTCCTACCCTAGAACATAAAAAATAAGTTGTATTTTTAAGCTACCTTTGCTATGCTATATTGTTAAGCACACTCAAGAAATTAAATACCTACCCTATTTAGGTATAGAATTGTACTTAAATTGTACCTTGACAACACATCCAAGTGTCTTACCTTTTGAGATAACTGGAAAAAAAATACAGTTTAGGTGTCTTAGTTCATTGTGTGCCTCTTTGGTAAGAGTCTCCCAGTCTGGTTAATTAGAAAACAAACAGAAAAAAAAAAAAAGCTGAACAAGCAAACAGCCTTGGAAGGGCCTCTTAATGTCCTTTAGTCTCAACAGCCACAGGACAGCGTGTCAGTTTCATCTCATAAAACAGAGCAAAGTAACAAAGGGAGGCCCAAATGCACTCTTTGGTACCCTTTTATCTAGTTACATCTCTCCTTCCCTCTATCTTTTTTCCCTCTTTTAGGTCATTCGGGATGGTGTCAGATGTCTTCCTCAATCACTACCCACTTTATTTTTGACTCAGAATCTCTCATTGAATCTGGATCTTACCAATGTTGCCAGCAAGCACCAAGTATCCTCCTGTGTCCACTTTAACAGTACGGGGATTAAGACACACACTACTTAGGCAGTTTGCTTGCTTGCTTGTTTGTTTGACTGTCTGGTTTTGTTTGGTTTTAATATAGGAGATAGAAATCTGAGCCCAGGTCCTCATCCTGCTTAGCAAGTACTTTATCACAGAATCATATCTATGACTTCCCAACCTTAATTCTTAGCCTCAGTAAAATGACAACTAAATTTCGACATGAGTTGTGAAGGGGACAAACCATAGAGATGTGTAGTTGTGAATCTAAAATCAGTTAAAAGTGGCTTTCTGATCATCTCAATGGTGCACAAATCCTGTACCCAGCAGCTTTATCTAAATGCTGATGTGTAGATAAGTTTGAAATTACAGTTAGCTAAGTATGTTCCTCCTCAATTTCATATCTTCCTAGAATCCTAGAATGTAAGTTTATTTGGAAATAAAATGTTTGAAGATGCCATTAGTTAGGTGAGTGGAGCATTTACAAACCAAGGGACATAAAGCTGCCATTAGAAACTAAGGAAAAGTCAGAAAACAAGTTCTCTCAGAGCCTCAAAGATTCCTAAATTCCAGAATGATGAGATACTAAATTTTAGTTGTTTCAAAACATCTAGTTTGTAATACTTTGATGGATCTAGAAAACTAGTATAAATAATATGGATGATGCTATAAAAATCTACAACATCCCTTAATGTGGTGTGGCTGGAGTATCTGTTGCCAGATGAGCACTTAACACTTCTGTGACTATGACCAAGTAATTGGAGTTTGTCTGGGTGTTCTCAGGACCATGGCCTCTTATTCAAGAATGAAAGACATAGTTCACACAAATTGCAAAAGGTAACAGAGAAATTTAATTCCAAACAAAGTGATGGCATAGATTAGGGAGGAACACACTGTCGATATTGACAGTAAGCCACATGAATGAAAAGGGCCTCTGTAATTATTTGGGTCTCCCTTTTATGTTTGGGAAAAAGAACAGTTTGGTTACTATGAGTGCAGTAGGGTGGTTTTCTTTTTCGAGTTATATAGCCATTTTCTCACTTTGCATTCATAATACATCTAATAATACTTCTCATAATACATCTAATTTTAATTATATGTGTCCAATTATGCATAAGTATGTGTCCAATTATGCATGGTAAACAGAAGATTCTCCATAAAATTTCCTTGTGAGGACACAGTTTGCTTTATTATTTGGGCCTCCAAAACCAGATCAAACCTGATCATATCTACTTCATACTTAGATGTATAGAAATACATTTGAATATAACTGCCAAAGTTTACAGGTCATTAAGGGGAGAAGGAATTTATTTACAGATGCAAGTCCTAGGTTACTTACATGCTGCTAGGTTCATTGTCTCAGAAGAGTTTTGTACCATGTGTACATAAGGGTCCTGGGTTGCCAGTGTTAGAAGGACGTTGTGGGTATATGCCGAGCCAGCTTGAGTCCTGAGTTGTGTTAAAAAGAATTTCCTATTCTTACCTGCCTCTCTTCAACAACCAGCTAGAGTCCTCTCTCCAAAGACTTCATGTGAGATCTCCTCAGAGTATCAGTCCAACAAAAAGAATTCTGTTTTGAAACTGATAAAGCCTCTTCCTACCCAAGCATTCCGAGAGCTATAGTCCTTGACAAGCTATAGAGTTTGTACGATGCATTTGCATCATCTCAAGCAAACACATGAGCACATCTATTATATATTACAATTTCCCAGTAGACTATTAAAGCTTCCAAATACATCCCTCATCAGTTTCATCCAAAGAGATCCGGAAGATTTCATTTCTATGCATTTTTTTTTTTTTTTACCTTACTGAAACTCTAGTACTGTAAAAGACAACACATTACATACAGCATACCCTTTCCTGAAGAAACATGCAAATATTTACACATATTTTACTTCTCTTATGGAATTTGTTCTGTCAAGCAAAACTGAGCATTGTGGTGAAAGTTTATGATTGTGGATTGAACTCTAGACGGGGGACTGACTCAGACACATATTAAACTCCTCAAGGTTAGACATCACCCATTACTTCCATAAAAGGAAATTTTGATATATAAACTTTTATTTTTAAAAAAGTTTCTAGAGCGATATGCTGTAGATTTTATTTTTTTTAAGATTATTATATAATTACATCATTTCTCCTTCTTTTTCTCCCTTCTTTTTTCTCCCTTCTTTTTTCTCCCTTCAAACTCTCCCATTTGCTCCACCTTGCTCTTTTTCAACTCAAGTTCATGGCCTCTTTTTTTTTTTAATGACACGCATATATGTATCTGTATCTATATCTTCCTAAATATAACCTGCTCAGTCTGTTTAATGTTACTTGTGTGTAAGTTTTCAGGGCTCCCATTTGGTACTGGATAACCAATAGCTGTGCTCTCCCCTAGGGAAGACTATTTCTCCCACTCTCAGCACTTCTCAGTTGCTTATAGTTCATTGTGTATGGTTCATGTATCAGGATTCCCATGCCCCCACGCCCACTTTGACATGTTTATTTTTGTCCTTGTTCAGCTCATGCTTAGGTGGTCATGTCAGTGAGACTTTATGGATATTCTTCCTGACATTACTGGGAGACAATCTCACAGCAAACTCCCTTAACCCTGTGGCTCTTAGACTATTTCTGTCCCCTTTTCCTCAATGTCCCTCTGAGACTTAAATGCAGTAGTTGTTTCATAGATGCATTTAGTGGAGCTAGGCTGCACAACTCTACACTTTGATTGGTTATGGGTTATCTGTAATGGTCTCTGTCTGTTACAAAGAGAAATTTCTTTGACAAAGGATGAAGACTAAACATATCTGTGGATATAAGGACAAATATTTAGAGAGTAATTAGAGATTGTTTGGGTTTAGTAAAGTGGTGGTTGTAGGCTCTCCTCCAAACAGAAGGAGTGAGGGGGCCTGATAGCAACCCAAGGACATGGTCCTTTGTCTACTGCAGCTTTGCCATGTCATCAGATCCACTTCTTTCTGCCTGCTGCCAATTCTAAGAAACCATTTTTTAAATGCATTTTCCCAGAAGACCTGCCTTTTCTTAGTTGGTCCATGGATATTGTGTGCTCAGCAGGCTCATCCTCTGTCACCTAGTCTCCCCATGAAGCCTCGGTGGCTCTCTCAGGTACTGGTGGCTGCTCTATCTTCTACACAGTTGCAAGAGAATTTGCATAGATTTATTTTTTAGGTAAATAATCAATAGTGTAGTTTCAGGCATAATTACTGTTATTTTACCTTCCTTCCTACTTCTGTTCCCCCTCTGTTGCTCACCAAACCCCTGCCTTGGCAATGGTTCCTTTTTACTTTCCTGGTTTCCGCAGTTCCACCGGGATACATACTCACATCTAATGAAGTGGAGCTAGGAGTTTCTAATACGAGAGAGCATGCAACACTTATTTGGGGGGAGGTTGGGTTATCTAACTTAATATTATCTTTTCTAGTTCCACCCATTTACTTGCAAAATACATGGTTTCATTTTTCTTTACAGCTGAATTATATGCTATAGTGCATTTACCACATTTTCATTATTCCTTCTTCAGTTAAATGACGTTAGGTTGTTTCCATTTCCTAGAGCATCACTGAACATGGCTGAGTAAGTATCCGTGGAGTAGATGTGAGTCTTTGGTCTTATGTCAAACAGTGGTATAGCTAGATCATATGGTAGATCTAGCCTTTTGAGAATTCCCCACCCTGATATCCTCAGTGGCTGCCCCGCTCCCACCCCCCCCCCCCCCCACCCCGTTGTCAATCTCACCAGCAGGGAAGGAAGGTTTACTTTCCTTCATTCCACTGCCCATCACTTACTTTCCCGTTGTTTTGTTAATCTTTGCCATTCTGACAGGGATTGGATAAAAATCTCAAAGTTGTTTTGATTTGCAATCCCTGGTTTCTAGGAATATGAGCATTTTTTGAGATATTTCTTGGCCATTTTCTCTCTTCTTCTATGAGCTCTGGTTCAGGTCCCAGGCCAGTTTTGTGAATGCATCATTTTTAAAAATCCTTTGATTTTTTGAGGTTTTTTTTTTTTTTTTTGAGATTGAGTTCTCTATATATACTGGGTATTAATCCAATGTTATATGTAGAGCTGGTAAAGATTCTCCCATTTTATGGGCTTCCTCTTTACCCAGTTCATTGTTTCTTTAGCTGGCAGAAACTTTAGTTTCATGAAGTCCCATCTATTGATTACTAGCTTCAACTCTTGGGCAAATTGAGCTGTATTTAGAAAGTCCTTTCCTACTTACGTCAACTTACATGTTTTCTTCTAGCAGTATCAGGCTTCTATTTTAGCTCTTTGATCCATTTGGAGTTAGTTTTTGTGCAAGGTGATGTATACTGGTTTAATTTCACTCTTCTGCATATGAACACCCAGTTTCCCCAGCGCCATTTGTTGGAGATGATTTCATTTTCTCCAGATTATTTTTGGCATCTTTGTCAAATATTAAATAATTGAAGTTACAGATATTCATGTTTGCATCTTGGATTTTTGTCCCATTGATTTGCATTTCTGGAATGGCAATCCCTCCAGCATGGTTCTTCTCCTCAGGATTCCTATGGCTATCCAGGGCCTTTTGTGAGTCCATTTCCAAGTGGACTTAAGGAGAGTTTTTTTTCACCCTATTTCTAAAAGAATGAGATGAGGATTTTAATTGAGATTACACTGAATCTGTAAACTGCTTTTGGTAAAATGGTCATCTCAATATTAATTCCACCAGTTTGTGAGCACGGGGTGTCTTTCCATTCTCTAGTGACTTCCCCTAGTGCCTTCTTTAGAGGTTTAATGTTTTCATTGTAGAGGTTTTGTTTTGTTTTCAATTTTTTGCATCATTATGTAATATATTTGTATTCTTTCCTACTAAATTGCTACCAACCTGTCCCAGAGGTTTTGTTGTGTTTTTGTTTTCATTTAGTTGAGTTTTTTTTCTTGATTTCCCCTCCTTTCAGTCTATTCATGTTCAGTAGTGAGTTGTTTAATTTTCAGGCATTTATGTATTTACTAGAAGCTTTTTTCTGTCAATTTTCAGTTTTATTTTAATGAAGTCCAAAGAATATAAAATGTTATATTTATATGTTCTTTTCAAATTTATGAGTACTTATTTTCTGTTCTAGGATGTGGTCTGTTTTAGAAAAGCTTACATGTGCTGCAGAATAAATTGTGTATTCTTTTGAATTTAGGTGGTATGTTCTATAGATATCTGGTAAGTCCATTTGATGTATAGTGTCATTATTCTGATAATTATGTGTTATATTTTTGTCTAGATAATCTGTCTATTAGAAAAAATAGAGTATTGATGTAAATCGATTTCTATTTTAATTATATATTTATTTACTTTATGTATATGAGTACACTGTCACTGTCTTCAGACACAAGAGCATCAGATCCCAATACAAATGGTTGTGGGGCACCATGTGCTTGTTGGAATTGAACTCAGGACTTCTAGAAGAGCAGTCAGTGCTCCTGTAAATTGATTTTTTTTTTACATACATTTCTTATGAAATTGGATGCCCCAAGTTTGGAGCATGTATGGATAGGATAGTAATGTCTTCTTGGTTAGTGGTTACTTGATTAGAATGAAGTCTTCCTTCTTTATTTCCTCTCATTAGTTTTAGTTTTAAGCATATTTTGCAGATATTAGGCTATTCCCACCTACTTGCTTCCTGGTCCCATTTCATTAGAATATTTTATTCATCATTTTTCTCTTAGGTGGTGCCTATCTTTAAAGCTAAAATATATTTCTTTTAGACAGTAGATTTATGATTTTTCTTTCTTGATCCATTCAGTGAGTCTGTGTTTTTTCATTGGAGAATTGAGGTCATTTGTAATTTAAGTTATTTAAATGTGTGTTTTAATTGTGATCATCCTGTTGTTGATTTTTGGTGTTTTGTTCTCAGTGGTAATTTGTATTTTGATTATGTTAATTCCTCTCTTCAGCCCAAAGTATTGATTCCTGTATTTTCTTTTGGTTTATTGGCTATAAAAATTTTAAGCAGTTTATATCATGGGATTTTTTTTTCTGTCTCCCTCAATTACGGTACATAGTTTTGCAGGTATATTAGTGGAGAGTTGGAATGTGTTGTTCCAGGCTCTTTTGACTTTCAAGTGTCCATTGAGAAATCAGCTGTTATTCTAAAGGGTTTTCATTCTTATATCTTTTCATACACTTTCTGTGTTCTGTATACTTTGTGTTTTAACTATGATATGCCATGGCAATTTTCTTTATTGGTCTTATCTATTTTGTGTTCTGTGTGCTTCCTATTCCCATGTGTCTTTCTTTTGTTTCTGGAAGTATTCTTTTATGATCTTGTTGAAGATCTGGTCTATGCCATTGACTTGGGATTTGTCCTCCTCATATATGCCTATAATTCAAAGGTTTGGTTTATCAGAGTGTCCCACATTTCCTGTATGTTCTTTTGTTTTGCTTTGCTTAATTTTGTTATATTCTTATATATTTGGTCTAGATCCTCTACCTTATCACTGAGTCTTGAAATTCTCTCTTCTGCTTGATTCATTCCTCTTGTACGACTACCCTTTGAGTTTTCTAGTTGAGATTTTTAGGATTTTAAACTCCACCTTCTGTTCAGCTTGAGTTCTTGTCAGTGCTTCTACGTCCATACTGATTCGTTCTCAAGGCCTGAGTTGTTTTTATCACCTCTCTCAGCCTCACACCTGTGTACTTTGGACATCACTCAGGTAGTTAGCCTCCTTATATTCTTTCCCCTTGATTTTATTGAGATTTTTTTTAACGCCTTGAATTTTTGATGAAGCTTATACTTGTTCTTTTAAATTTTGTGTTCTAGGGGGTTCATCTAGGCAATTCTCATTTGCAAACATTACTTAGGACTGGTTGATTTTGGAAAGAAGATATTTATTGTCTTTATGTTTCATATTGGTTGTATTTTTGCCATGAAATCTAGGCCTTCAGACCTCTTTTGTTAGTTCTAATTCTGGAATGGATGGAACAGTTTGGGGCAGAAGAGAGGCAATGTGGTCAGATTAAGCCTAGAGGTTGGAAACGGCTTAAATGGAATGAAGTCAGATAGACAGAGGGACTGTATTTGTGTATAGGAGTGTGGGTGTTTGAGAGGAAAGATTTGATGTGTTGTGAGAGGTGTCTGTTGTTTTGGGGGTAGGGAGAAAGGGTCCTGGCAGAAGAGACTGTGATGCAGGCAGGGGTCACTAGACTGACTAGCCAGGGCACTAGATGTGGCACTTTGAGGAGGTGATATGAAAATTCAGGAACTTTGGAACATTTGCCACCCACCCAAGGGAGAGGCTAATTAACATTCCTGGTCAACTCAGGAGCTTTGGAAAGGTCATGGGACACTTGCCTGATGGGAGAGGTTGGTTAACATTCCTCAGACCACAGGGGAGAAAACCCACCTGTGGGTGAGGAAGGCTCAGAGCACATAGACACATTCCACAGGACCAACCCTTGCCACCTCATTCCCTAAAGACCAATCAGTTTTAAAAGTCATTCTGGAAGATACTGTGTACATTTGGTTTTGTCATGGAATATCATGGTTTCTCCATCTATGGTAATTGACAGTTTTGCTGGGTAAAGTACTCTGGGCTGGCATTTGTGTTCTCTTAGGGTCTGTATATCAGTCCAGGATTTCTGGCTTTTATAGTGTCTGGTGAGAAGTCTTGTGTGAGAAGTCTTATAGGTCTGCCTTTATATGTTACTTTATCTTTTTCCCTTACTGCTTTTAGTATTTTTTTCTTTGTTTTTTTTTTTTTTTTTTTTTTGCATTTGGTGTTTTGATTATTATGTGATGGGAGGAATTTCTTTTCTGGTCTAGTCTATTTGGAGTTCTGTAGGCTTCTTGTATGTTCATGGGCATCTCTTTCTTTACGTTAGGGAAGTTTTCCTCTATAATTTTGTTGAAGATATTTACTGGCCCTGTAAGTTGGGAATCTTCACTTTCTTCTATACCTATTATCCTTAGGTTTGGTCTTCTCATTGTGTCCTGGATTTCCTGGAAGTTTTGGGTTAGGAGTTTTTTACATTTTGCATTTTCTTTGACAGTTGTGTCAATATTTTCCATGGTATCTTCTGCACATGAGATTCTCTCTTCTCTTTTGTATTCTGTTGGTGATACTTGCATATGACTCCTGATCTCTTTCCTAGGTTTTCTATCTCCAGGGTAGTCTCTCTTTGAGATTTCTTTGTTTCTACTTGCATTTTTAGATCCTGCATGGTTTTGTTCAGTTCCTTCATCTGTTTGGTTGTGTTTTCTTGCAATTCTTTAAAGGATTTTTGTGTTTCCTCTTTAAGGGCTTCTACCTGTTTACCTGTGTTCTGTATTTCTTTAAGGGAGTTATTTTTGCCCTTCTTAAAGTCCTCTATTATCATCATGAGAAGTAATTTTAATTCTGATCTGCTTTTCCGGTGTGATGGGGTGTTCAAGACTTGCTCTGGACAGGAGAACTGTGTTCTGATGATGCCAGGTAACTTTGCTTTCTGTTGCTTATGTTCTTGTGCTTGCCTTTCACCATCTGGTTAACTCTAGTGCTACCTGTACTCACTGTCTCTGACTGGAGACTATCTTTCCACTTATCTTGCTTGTGTCAGAACTCCTTAGAGTCCAGAGAAGATATGGAATTTCTGGCTTAGATGAGGCTCATAAGGGATTTCTGTGAGTGCTGGAATGTTGGGAGATCTCAGGGAATCTTATTATTAATTTTAAATGATCCCTAGATGTCCCATGGAGACAACCTGGGACACATTTATTTGTTCATTTAAGAAACTTCTCTCTGGTTTCTAAGTTTCCTTAGAATAAAACTAGACACTACCACTCTGACTAGTGAGTGAAGGGATTGTTTTGATTACATTAATCACAAAGTTTTTCATTATCTTTTTCTATAATAACAGAATAAAACTAAGTTTTTATTTTAATTTTAAAGGATCTTTAAATTTCCAATAAGATTGTCTATTTTCCTTGGACTCTGTTGTCAACAGCTTTGGGGGTAGGTGGATGTAATGTGTTCAATATCTTTTAAGCAACAAAATCATGATTGGGTAGTTAATGGTATTTGAAAGGGCCCCTCCCAGTTTGATTCCAACTTGGTCTGTTTTCAGATTTTGAAGGTCTGGTAACATGAGAGAAAGAAAAGTGGAGGGAAGACCCATAATTTCTGAGAAATTGATATCTAGTTTCCATGGTGGCAAAGGTCTATGAAGCCATTGAGATATAGAAAGCCAAACAATACTTTTATGGTCCACATCCATTTTAGAACTATCTAAATCCTAAGAAAAGCTATAAGGAGACATTCAGCCCAGGTTAATCTTGTTTGAAGTATGAATTAATTATATGTTTCTTAAAAATTGATTCACTCTTCTTATTTTTCCAGACTTGGAGTAATGTCAAGAGTAAGATAGCTTCTATTAGTGTCTAATGTCTTTATGAGATCTTTTAGGATAGCAGAAGTAAAATGCTTCTCCCCTCCCTCTCTCTCTCTCGTGTGTTGTGTGTGTGTGTGTGTGTGTGTGTGTGTGTGTACTTTTTCACATTACCAGCAGTAATAGCTGTGAAGACGGTGGCTTCTGCCTAACTAGAGAGGTGGTCCACTATCACCAGTAAATATTTTAGGGTTTTTGTTTGATTGCTTTTTGTTTATTTGTTTTGTTTTTGTTTTTACCTTTGACACTTTTGTGATATCTACCTCATACTTTGAAAGATCCTAGTATAAGGGACCTCCCAGATGAGGTTCATTTGTGATATTACCCCTTTATTTATCTTTCTGCAAGTCATATATTTCTTATAACATTTTCGTGATTGTGTGGACCCCTATGAAATCCTAAATTTTAAATTTGTATTGCCCTCAGCCCCAAGTCCCCTTGACCCTCTCTTCTTATATGTGCACTTGTTAGAGTCAGTCTCTGGTGTCTCTGATCAAGAGAACAGGGGACTTATCAGAGGTATCAATAAGGCCTTGACTGACCCTGGAGGGCAAGGATCAAAGACTTGGCTATGTTCTTGACCATTCTATCCTCACTGGTGTATTCTCTAGACCTGGTATTGTCGAACATGCAGAACACCCAGAACACTCAGACATCTTCAACAGCCTTGTAAGTTTAACTTTTGTATAATATTTAGTGTACACATTAGATAATAATTAGAAAAAACAAACCCAAACAAGTTTTGAGTAAATCTTGGTTTGTTATGATTGTTTCCAAAAGCAAAACAAAGTAAGCAAAACCACAAGTAATTACCTTAGTTGATTAATTAATTAACCTTAGAAATTTTAATCATCAAATATATATTATTTTTAAGTCCCAACACACACAAACCTTATACAATTTATTTAGACCTTTTCCAAGTTGGCTTTAAGCTTTTATAATTTTGGTATTTTTTTATTTTTTCAGACAAAAGTCAAATTTTATCATATAATATTCATTCTTGCTTGAACTTTTTTCTTTTTTAAACTATTCATAATAGAAATATAATTTCATATTTATATACTTAAAAAAATTTCAGCCCCACTTACTCTTTCTCTCTTATTTTATTTTCTCAGTCAAGAGCTGAATCCAAAAAAACATATGTAGCACATTTAAGGTTACCTGTCCATGTACTTTTAACTATCAAGCTTTTTATTGTTGTAAATGTCAAAAAAAAACCCTTCCGTTTTCTTGGATTTACACAGTGTGTGTGTGTGTGTGTGTGTGTGTGTGTGTGTGTGTGTGTGTTTTCTCACCGAACCTGAGAGTGAGGGAAAACAAAGTTTACGTTTTAGCAAGAGCCTTGGCACATTATCAAAATGACCTTAAAGTGAGATCCTCTTTGTAAATAAAACAAAAGCATAAAGAGCCTAAAATCTTTACATATCAATCCTATAAAGTAGGACTTTTTGTTTTTTATTTTAAAATTTATTTTCATTTTATCTGTATGGGTGTTTTATGTACATGTATGCTTGAAGCCCAGAGAGGCCTGGGGATGGAAGCTTAGTCCTCTGAATGAGCAGTCAGTCATCTTAACTACGGAGCCACCTCTCCGGCCCATATAATTGTAGCTTTAGATGACAGAAACTATGTATTTCCCCTGTTCTAGTTAAGAAAGAGAGGAGTATGCAGTTTCAAAGTTAGGCAGAAAAGTTATTTTTCCTGTTTGCTTCCTCCCATCTGCTTCCACTTCACGTCTATTGAAAGTTCCTTGTGGGATCCGAGAGAGAGAGAGAGAGAGAGAGAAGAGAGAGAGAGAGAGAGAGAGAGAGATATTACTTCTTGTACTCTTTGTAAGCTGGGCCATCCTTGAAACAATCTCTTCTCCCTACATTGACAGACTTCCTCCTGTTCTGGGATTCTCTCCTCAATACCAGGGCATGACCCAGAGATCGACTGGGTTGGGTTAGGGTATATTTTTATTAGAATCAGATCTTTTGTCTTTTCTTTAGTCAAACAAGAAGCTTTGTTTTCCATCCCTATCTTTCTTAACATGAAAACATCATGATGCTCAGACAGCATCAGAGTCCTGTCGTATTTATTGATGGGTCAGTAAGGTGGACCACCTCATAGGTGCTCAGACAACATCACAGTTGCTAGACTTTGGCACACAGCTTAGAACAGACAACCCCAGACCAAAAGGTTGGGGGTGGTGGTTGGGGGGTTGGGGGGTTATTCAGGGCAGAGGGCAAAGGTCGGGGAAGAGAAACAGAGGAAGATGGCGGAGAAAGAGGAGAAGTAGAGGCCCAGCCATGACCATGTGGAGAAGGGGGGGAAGGGAAGGGGACAGAGGAAAGCTAGAGGCAAGAGAGCAAGAGGGTAAGAGAGTAAGAGAGAGAGGAGGGGGCAAGCAGCCTCTTTTATAGTGGGTCAGGCCTACCTGGCTGTTGCCAGGTAACTGTGGAGGTGGAGTTTAGACAGAATACTAACAAGAGTCCTGTCTGATTTATTGATGGGTCATTAGGGTGGCCCACCCCATACTGTAAGAATATATCCTCCAGATCAGCCTATTAGGTTTCACACAGAGATTTCCTGCATTTTGCTTTATTGTTTTCTTGCTACCCAAGTTCTCCCTGGAAAACTAGAACCATGGATTGGAAGTCCATGCCCCCTTCACTTTTGAATACACACTTCAGTTACACCACACATTGTCAGGGATGTCCCAACTACCAAAGCAACACTAATGTTTCAATTTTTTTTTTAACATACATACATGCATACATTCTTTTCTTTTCTTTTCCTTCCTTTCCTTTCCTTTCCTTTCTTTTTTCTTTTCTTTTCTTTTCTTTTCTTTTCTTTTCTTTTCTTCTTTCTTCTTTTGCTTTCCTTCATTTAGAAGCTGTCTGCCCAGATTGTTAATAGTCACCCTAATAAACTATTGAAAGACTGTCAGAAGGAGAATCCTTATTTTTCCCTTTTTCTATCCTCTCTGGAGTTTTTTCCTCATCCCAGCATATGCACATGCATGCACACACACACACTTTTTTCATTTTATTTTCTCTTTTATTTCTCACTTTTGGAATAATCTCAGACTCTCAGAGTAATACCTTGGTTACATCCTCCAAAAAATCTCCACCCACTCAGTCATACTTCTTAATACAATTTTCTTACCTCCATATATATGCAACATGACCGAGTCACTGCTGGGATTTTTTGCGTTGAGTCTTTATCTCATGGTGCCAGTTTACTCTTGATTTTCTTGGGTTTCTCTTAGTTGCAAAGCAGAAGATTGTCTTCACATCCAGGTCTGCTTCAACAAGGCAATGGGGTCAGGATAAAAGTCAGTCTTCAAGACCCCTGGTCATAGAGAGATATAGCTCAATGTTGAACACTATTGTGCAAGAAATGGTCTCAAGAAAAATGATCACACCATTCAAAGTACTTGGGCAAGGAAACCATTTTTTAAGTCTCTGGAAGAGTACATAACCATATCAAATTAAACCAGCAAGCACACACAGCTGGAGGCCCACTGGGTTCTTATTACTAACAAAAAGGAGTCCTGTGCTCACTCTGAGACATCAGAACTCCACCACATACTTGTATGGGATTAATAGATTTAAAACGATGTAGTGTGTAAGTAGAATGCAATTTTGAGCACCAAGTGCAACCTTGAACACAAACCTCAATTTTAAGAAGGGCTGAACTTGGAAGAATTTTAGTTTTTGCCAAACTGCTTCTTTATTATTTTTAGAGTCTTGTGTTACTTAACCTTTTGACAGAAAAGGCAGTGTGTTTTGCCTATATTTTCACAACAGGTAAGTCATTTTAAGACTGTACGTGACATACATGGTCACCTCAAAATGTATACCATGCCTGTAGAATGACATAATGCAGGATGGAAAAAGAGTGGCTTTCTTCCTTTCTGCCCTGGCCTATCCATACAAAGCTCTGTTCAGCTATGGACAAATCTTTCATAAAAACATAATCACCTGAAATGGGCGTAGGAGGAGAACTGAACTGGTGCTGTGGAGGATGTGATGTGCAGTTTATAAGAGAAAAACTGAAGGATGCCAGCCTAGCTTGGTAATAAAGGGCTCATTTGCTTTTCTGTAGCTGCATAAACTAAAGATAGAAAGCTTCACAGTAAGACAAGTTTGAGATTAGCATAAGAAAGCTTCCAGAGTGCTTTAATGGAGCCTCTCCGGCAAAACTTTCAACTTTCCATTCTTAACTGAAGTAAATTGCAGAAATTACCTCAATATTCAAATAGCACCTGTTGGTGAAGAAAAAGAAAGCTTTGAAATTTTCACTGAATAAACCAAAGAATGAAAGAATAATGAAAATTGCTTGCACGCACCAGCCAGATAACAACTGAGATGTTTCTAAGAGGCTTCTTTCTGACCTTGGGGCATGGTGTATTTTTCAGGAGAGCCATGCTTTGTTTACCTGGTTGAAAACAAAACAAAACAAAACAAAACAAAAAGTAGCTAAATAAAAACAAAACAAAAAGCACACAAATAAAACGTGGCATCTGTTTTGTGTTGACAATACTTCTGGGAATGGGCTTGTCAGATCTAGTGACACAACTTTGGAGAAAATGGATTTTCCCTTTCCAAGCAGATATCAATTGCAAACAGCTTCTTGGTTAGGGGTAGGGCCACTTCTCCCCCTAGTATGGCTTGAATCTGTACAATTTTGTGCATGCTGTCAGAGTATCTATGATTCATATGTGTATCAGCCCTGTTTCATCTGGATGATGCTATTTTCTTGAAATCATCCACCATTTCTGGCTCTTACAATCTGTTTGTCGTAGATCCATGAGCTTCTCATATTCTCTCTTTACCCTGCCTCCCATCCCCATCCCATTTAATCCTTCTGGTTTAGTGTCACATCATCTCTTTATAAAGTATATTCTATTTCTCCTTTCGGGAAAATTCCCTTCTTCCCCTCTTGGTTCCTTACTAGCTGCCTAACTTCTGTGGTTGTTTTGATTGAAAAATGCCTATCAAAAACTTAAATGGTAACATCCACATATAAGGCAAAACATGCAATATTTGACTTCTTCATTCTGAATTACCTGACTCAAGATGCTTGCTTCTTGTTTCATCCATTTAGCTGTGAACTTCATAATTTCAATTTTTTGTTAATGTACTCCATTTTTATTATCTCCCACCAGTTAATGGACATTTAGACTATTTCCAATTTCTGGATATTGTGACTGAAGCAGCAATGAACATGAATGAGCAAATAGGTTGCAGAATCCTTTGGGAATATGCCTGAGAATAGAAAAGCTAGAACTTTGACTACTTTTTGGATTCTTCTTTCTTCTACTCTTCTCCACCCCTTTCCCATTCTTTCAATCCCCTAACACTAGATAACAGAGAAAAAAGAATAGAGGAGAAAGGGTCAAAATATTGTTAGACTACTTCCTGCTGACTAGGGGCATCAAGTTCCTTAGGACAAGTTTGATCTTCACCATCAAGATATCTAATTTCTTCTTTGTGCTCTACTACTTAACAAACCATGACCAACACCAACCAAGCAACAACCAACAACCCACACACCTCTCAGGACCCTAGCATTTATATACCCTCTGAAAAGTCCCCAGAATTCCAAGTATCAAACAATCACAGAAACTATCTGCAGTTGGCAAAATCACACCTCTCCTAGAGCATGAGGCAAATCACAGTCAGCTGCTACTGATAGTCCGAAGCAACCCCATATCCCACACTAGGGATTAAAATGAAAACATATTCTTCTAATATTTCTGTGTTTTTCTAATATTTCAAAGAAATTAAAATCTCCCTACATTAAGTTCCTAAAGATACCATGCACTTCAGACTCAGGTTCTGAGCTGGAACTTACCTGAAAACCTCCTTCCAGAGTTTTAGTTTTCATGGCACCAGAAGACGCACTGTAAGCTTCCAAAGGAGAAAAGCAACCAATGATCCTATCCAGCTATGAAGCCCATGAACAACAACAGCACCAGTGTTTAACAAAATATCAGCAGTAGAATTTCTACTAGGACTCATAACATTTCTCAGAATAGACTTTTGGCTTATGTACAGTGAAAGGCATGATTCTATCAGAGTAGATATCCAATCTAATCAGGAAGTAGCTGCTTAACCCTGGAACAGTCATGCAACTATTTCATCTGTGGATAGTCTGGCAGGTCAGTATATGACACAGAGGGTCCATAGCTTATTAGTGGCTTTCCTTCACAATAGCTGGAAAAACATCTTCCAACACTGAATGCTAGCCAACAAGGAAGACCCTTTCAGTTCAGTTCCAGTTTCTTTTTTTTCTTCTCTTTTTAACCTTACATTTAAAATGTGTGTTGTTTTCACTAAAAGAGTCTTACCATCTAGTTTTGGTGGGAAACCAAGGATAGTGGCAATAGCCTGTATTGTTCTGGCAGTCTCTAGAGGTTGTTCCCTGACCAACAATTATAGAGTAGTAACCTACACCTAACACTGACATGTTGGTTTAAAAAAATCAATTAGCTTCTAGTAAGCAGCATTATCTATCCATGTGGAATAGCTCTGTTCAAGCTTCTTTCATATCTTTAAACATATTTTTAGTTAGTTTCTAAAGTAGTAAGGTTCTTTGTGTTTTTTTCATATATCTTTAGTTTGGTTGGTCCTCCCCACTCCCACCCCTGCCCAGCTCTCTCCATCTTGAATAACTGGGAGAAAAATCAGTTACCATTGTTCAAGGCCCTAGCAAACAGACTTCAACAGACTTTCCCTTGTTGGGCAGTGTTTCTCTGGGGGTGTATTATGTTGTTGGAATTATTGTTTGAATAAGCCCATATAAAAGACACAAATTCAGTTATTTTATATATAAGGCAAAGGCCTACATTGGGCAGATCTAGGGCAATTCTAACTTATTCTCCAGCTATAAAGCCCCTTGTTACTTATTGTTTCTCCTGGCCATGCAGTTCTTGTCCATGGCAGCTTCCTCCTTTCCATCTTCCTCCTTTCCCTCTCTACCTGTAACCTTCTCTGAAACCTCCAGTCTCACCTTACTCCCTCAACGGTTCAATCACAGGCTATATCCTTTTATTGACCATTTAAATTGGGGAGAAGGTTCCCTGGCCTCACTACAGTATGTGAGCATCTGCTCAGTTGAGGAGTATGATGCTTGACCCAGGGACTGGCACTATTAGGAGGTGTGGCCTTGTTGAAGTAGGTGTGTAACTGTGGGCATAGATTTAAAACCCTCATCCTAGCTGCCTGGAAGTTAGTATTCTGTTAGCAGACTTCATATAAAGATATAAAACTCTCAGCTCTGCCTGCACCATGTCTGCATGGACACTGCCATGCTCCCACTTGATGATAATGGACTGAACCTCTGAACCTGTAAGCCAATTAAATGTTGCCCTTTATAAGACTTACATTGGTCATGGTATCTGCTTACAGCAGTAAAAACCCTAACTAAGATGGGGCAGACACATCTTGAGGAACCAGTTTTAGCATTAGAATACAAGCAGCATCAGACCAACTCACTACATTTTCCCCCTTTTTGTCCAATTAAAAAGGCTCTTTCTCATATATATATGGAACTATTATGAAACAATTATGAAGATTATTAGATATAAATTACATTAAAAAGTTTGAACTTTGTAACTTAAGATAAGGTACTTAGCCATCTATTCTATCTTAATGAGTTTATAATTCTGTATTTAAATAATTTTATATTTAGTATTAATATTTTATATTTAATATTTAATATTAAATTATTAAGTAAATAAATAATTTAACTTGTATAGCATCTAAAAATCTTTCAATCTAGAACATCTTTTTAAATGCTAAACAACTTAAGTTCAATTATGAGACTATAACTATCTAATCTTCAACCCCATCAGAGACCTGAGAAGGGATAAATATTACTTAAGTATGCAGAAAGCACAGGAATACAGCTTCCAAAAAAAAAATAAATAAAATAAATGACAGAGACAGTTGAATGCCTAGACAGTCCCCAACATTTTTATAATGTTGGAGCAACTATCTTCAGCCTTCTGTCCCAGAAAATCTGACGAACCTTAAGTGAAGCAGGAATCATAAAGGACTAGCTCACCTTGCCTTGACAGAGCTTAGCAGTCAATTATCCTGCATCTGTTTATGATCTTTGGACAGCATTTTGTCTGCAGATGAAGTTAGAACATTTCTTGCCCAGTGGCTAGCTTGCCACAATTGAAGCAACTCTATATAGAAGTTATTGATACTCATCTTCTTTGAAGTAGAATTAGGGTACTGTCAGAAGCAGACCTGTCTCATAGTCAAAAAATCTTTTAATAATGAAATAACTTTAAATGTCATTTGTGCAGCTCTCTGATGCTCTTGAAAACCATCTATCTATTCATAGCATATCTGAACAAGAAAACATTGCCTGTCTCCAGCTATATATTATCTGTACAACCCAAGATGTATATTTTGTCATAATCCAGATTAATATCTAACTTGACTATGAGTTTGATTGACTGGCTATTAGCTTGCATTATTTAATCATCCTTAACAGTTTGTAATAGTGGTTATTAAAAGGACTGGGACTAAACCTTTTTTTTTTCCCAATCTGCTTTTATACCATTTTAATTACATGCAAGTATTAAGGTCAGTTCTAGGTTGAAGAACTAGCAATACAATAGATGCAAATAGTCAAGGAACAAGCAAGCCGATAAACACAAACAGCCAAAGAACAAGCAAGGGCAATAAACAAAGTTCGTGATCACTCCCGTGATTCTGTTTCTAAGGGCTTATCAGGATGACCAAAGTATCAGAGCCTACTTCCCTATCCTAGCACAAAGTCATTTTCATGCCTCAAACCTAATTCTTTGTTCTAGCCTAAGATTTAGATTCCTGCCTGAAATTACTTCTTTGTTCTAGCCTAATGTCAGATTCCTACACAAAGCCCATTTCCTTGTTCTTGGCCAATATTAGATTCCTGCCATGCAGCCCCAGAAGCTCTCCACATCTCCCTCTTTTTTATTTCATAAACAATACTGAGCCTGTCTTAGGTCATTCTGACAAGAATGCCTTCCTTACCCTTCGTGGAATATGCATTATCAAAATCAATGCATTATGTCTTAGGTTGGTAAGACTATGTACAGAATCTTACCCATCCTTGCTTGCCAGCCTGTTAAATTAATAACTTTGTCTGGGGGTCCATTTTCAGTTTCAAACCATGTACTTTGCGCCAACTTGTTGATGTTGTTAAAGACAAGTTTTAACATGATGGGAAGGAATAAAATTATTCCAGGACAAAAAGGGCTAGTATGGTCAAACTATGTATGCCATTCTTGAAGCTTAACCAAAATGGAAATACCAACCTCAGGCCATGAATAATTTTATCAACAGTATCTGCAGCATCAAAGCTCAGTAGAGCAGCATTCTTTAGATTTATAATCTCACTATGCAAATGTAAAACATCCAGAGAAGTGTTAGAATTATGCCAAATACCCTGCAAATGTCTTTAAACTTTTTCCTAATTATAATGACTTTCATTGTAAATTTTAGAAGTAACACAACTCCATTGGTATTTGTCATGACACTCTCAGTGGCTTCTTACTCTTACTCTCTGAACCTTTTTCCAATAATTTGAATAGAATAAAGAGCATCAATCCGTTGTTCAGGACTAAACCTTGTATATTTAAATGAGTTACATAGGCAGAATGCCTATCAAAGAATTGATACATACCTATATTATGCTGTAACAAAATTAATATTAAATTTTGTATCAATATACAAAAATGTATATCAATGAAAACCTTAAACTTGTATAAATATACAAAATTCTGTATCAATATAACAAACTATAACCTCAATTTTGCATCAAAATAAAAGATCTCTACCAATGTAAGATTATGGCTATAAAATGTTGTTTGGTAGATTCAATAATCTAACACTATTGTCTAATTTCTTATAATATTTCCATATTCCTCTTTTTCTTCTCAACCCCATTTCTAAAGAATGATAGAGAAGAGGAAAGACAGAAATCTCTAAGTTTCCAATTTCTTTTCCTCCTTGTCCAATACCCTACTTATTTGTAAATCATTTCCTTAAATGACAACATATCTATAACTCATAAAATGAGCAAAACTGTTCACTCCAAGTCAAGTGACTTCTTTGACAGTCTTCTTATGATTGTTTCCCACTGAGTCATGACAAATAATTTCTTTTGGGGGGCCCAAAAGAAAATTGGAAAAATAATTTTGTCAAAAGAAAGCTAGCTGGCATCATTTGTTGTCTAGTCTCTATGTGCTGAGAAAGTTGATGGCTTAGCCGAAATCCTGATTGTAACAGTCTGAAAGGCTGGATGACCAAGCCAGCTGATCTGAAAATTCCTAGAAGCAAGTCTTTAGAGGAAAAAGCTTCAATGCAGTTGAGTTAGAATCAAGCAGAGAGCTGAAGCAGCAGGTCCCAGCATCTCAGCATCCTCTAGGATGAATCTTGTCAGAGGTGTCTTTCTGGTCTTTCATTCTGCAATATACAAGCCTTACAAGAAATTTTTAGCTCCATAAAAATCTTTATATGGAAACTGCAGGATGCACAGATCAATTAAGGAAGAACAATAAAAGAAGATGACTGTCTTTCTTTAGAGGTTAATTTGATCATATAATCAAACTGCAATATAAATTTCCATTTATGCCATCTGAAAGGATGATATGTAATAATAAGTCATAAGGATTTTGTAGCCAATAAGATTTATTGGCTGCTGTCTTAGTTAGGGTTTTACTACTGTGAACAGAAACTAGGACCAAGGCAACTCGTATAAGGATGATATTTAATTGGGGTGGCTTACAGGTTCAGAGGTTTAGTCCATTATCATCAAGACAGGAGCATGGCAGTGTTCAGGCAGACATGGGACTGGAGGAGCTGACAGTTCTACCTCTTGTTCTGAAGGCAGCTAACAGAAGATTGACATCCAGGCAGCTAGAATGAGGGTATTAAAGCCCACTACCCACAAGGACATACCTACTCCAACAATGTTACACCTCCTAATAGTGCCATTCTCTGGGCCGAGCATATATAAATTATCACAGCTGCAAATAGATGTTTAAGTCTCAACCAGTCCCAGAGTTGTCCCTGTGTACAGAGATCAGTATATATATTACCTATTTTGTTCATCTTATCAATCTCCTTCTTGTCCATAACCAGATCTTCAGGAGGTTTCCTTTTGTCATGTCTGATTTTTATCAACTTGGAAGGAACCCATAGCTTTTTCTTTTCCTGTTTAAATATAGGCACAGCCTCTCTCCCAGAGCAACACATTTCTTGTTTTCCATTCTGAGATCTCTGTCTTCCTCCTCTCCATCTCTACCTCTACCTGCAACCTCTTCTCAAACCTCCAGTCCCACCTTACTCCTTCCACTGCCCAATCACAGGACTTTTATTGACTAGTTAAATTTTGGAGAAGGTTCATGTAGCATCAGTTGAGTATGTAAGCATCTGCTCGGTCAGGGAGGGTGGGTAACTACATCTTGAGGAACCAGTTTTAGCATTAGAATACAACCAGCATCAGACTGACCCACTACAGTATTATCAGAGTTCTCTAGAGGAACAAAACTTACAGAATGAAAATATCTATATAGATATGGGTTTAGGTATACGTATAGATCTGTATAAAGAAAAAAATATATATATGATTTATTATATATATGAGATTGATTAAAATGACTTACAGGCTGTGGTCCAGCTAGTCCAACAGTGGATGTCTATGAAGGGAAAATCCAAGAATCCAGTAGTTGTTAAGTCCACAAGGCTGTGTATTTCAGCTGCTCTTCATTGTAAGTCAGAATCCTAAAGAAGTTGTCTCTAATGCTAGTGAAGGAATGGACTTGCTAGCAAGAGTGAGAGCAAGCATGCAAAGTGAGAACTTCCTTCTTTCATGTCCTTTATATAAATTGCTAGCAGAAAGTGTGGTCCAGATTAAAGGTAAATCTTCCCACTTTAAAAGATCTGTATTAGAGGTATATCTTCCTACCTCAAAGATATGTGTTAAAAGTGAGCCTTCCCCTTTCAAATGATTTAATTTAAAAAAAATTCCTCAAAGATGTATCAGACTGTGGGAAAAGGGGGCACAGTGGTGGAGGGCCTACCCGTGACCATTGGGTGGAGGCTGCCCCCAGTGATACGAGGAAGTCTTTGGTTCCAAAAGGGTTTATTTTCATGGCAGATAGTGGATGGATCTGGATGTACCCCTCCCAAACTCAGGGCAGACCTGATTTAAATAGGGAGGGAGAAGTGGGAAGGGTCTGGGGAGAATGCTTAATTGCCTCTGCCCTCTGACCTTCATTAGTATGTAAATCTCTAGGGCCTGGGGCCTGTAGTCACACCCTCTACCCGAGTACTCAGGGAGGGGCTGTAATGGCCTACGTGACTGAACAATGTAGGTCCATGGAGATTAGACTGCTTGTCAGGACCCTGGGTTCTGGGGACGTGGCCAAACTCCTGCCTTCTCCCTTGGAGTCTCAGGGTTCCAGGCCCATGCCCAGCCAAGAACCAGGATACCCTTACACAGTCCCACATTGGACTTTCTTGGGTTTTAGCTAACTTCAGATGTAGTCACGGTGATAACAATAATAGCCATCACCAAGGCCATGACAGTGAGAACAGGTCTTCCTGTAACTGCAGCTATGAAGGAGGCATATTGTACCCTCTTCTACAAGATAGGACCCTGGGAAAGAATAGATTATGAACATCCTGATCATTGCACTACATTTATAACTACAGAAAACAAACAAACAAACAAACATATATCAAATAACTTCACAATTTTAATAGAATTTCACCTCAAAGATAAAAGTAGCTAGAAGCCAAGACCCATAGTTTTAACACAGGCATATGGGTTCTTTTGATTGTAAAGTATGACTAATAGCACAAGACATTATCATCCTGTCAGAGAGTTTCTGAAGAGTGATCCAACAGCGAGCAAATACACAAAGCATCATAGAAACTCGTTTTTCTGGTATTTTAGCTCCGTTGGAGCTGTTGTCAGCAGGAGAATAGCTGTTTCTCTAAGGCTTTACTATTTGTCTACAGAAAACTCAGAGTTACAGATTCTTTGTTTTGTAGCTGAAGCACCAACATTTTCAGATTTCCATTTGAACATTTTTTTCTGTTATATGTGCTTCCTGCAAAGATGAAGTAGCAGAGCCTACCAATTTCCCTTTACAGACAAACACTCTTGACTGCCCCTTTCCTTTAGCTTTAGGAGTGATCCAAGCCCCATTACATATAGAAAAGCAGTAATTTAAGTATACATGAGTTGCACATAGAACTTTAATGAGATGATCAGAGTTAGTGTGACTAGTGATGCTTCCTGATAGGATACACTAAGAAAGACATGGGCCACTTCTGTCTTATTCCTGGAAAAAACACATAACTTGAATCTGATCATAAGAATTAGTAGACTTCCTTATGGTTCGAAATGTCAAGGTCATGAAAGAAAGATAATAAATACTTCAGATTAAGAGAGATAGTTAAGATATGACAACTAAATGCTGTATTTTATCTTAAATTTGATTCTGATAAGAAATTCTTTGCTTTTTTTTTTTTTTTAAAGAAAAAGACAAGTTATCATTTTGTACCCATGGTGGCCTCAAACTCAACCCCCTCCTTCATCTTAACCTCCTAAGAGCTATATTTATTGTTATCAGCTACCACACCCATCTCAGAAATGGTGTCATGCTGTTAAAGAAAACTGTTATAGTAGGGTATTGTCAGGGGTACAACACTTGTTTAGCATGAAGGAAGCCCTGGGTTCTATCCCAACATAAGAAAGAAATACAAGAAGGAAGGTTATGAAAGAAAGAAGGAAAGAGGAAAATGATTAATGGGACCACTGGTGAAATTTAAGTGTACTAATAGTGTAAGAATAGTGTATTGGTATTAACTTCCTGACTGATTATTACACTATGCTGACATAAGCAAGCACCTATTGTGGTGAAGTCCACATGGATCTCATATTTGCAAGTTGTTCTCAAATCGTTTTTTAAAGTGTAACTGCAGGGAACTGTTGGTTTATTGATATAGGAATAAATATATAAATATATTTGTTGTATTTTTGTAGCTTTAATATAGGTCTTTTAAAGAATGCAGTAAGTACTCATAATCTGAGCTCTAGAGAGGATCATTGGCTCAAAGCTAGGGTTATATATCAAGACTTGGTCTTGAAAAAACCCAAACAAACAAATGAACAAGCAAACAAACAAAAAAGCATATTGTATATTCTCAGACATGAAAGAACTTAGATGGCAGATCTATTACAGTTCTACTACCTCTGTTCTATGTTGCCTAGAATTTAACTGAAATTGGAAACAAAATTTGCATGTTTTGGGTTTCTTTGAAATGAAAATTCAAATTCATTTTGCCATTCTTGTTGGTCACTAAATTCCTAGCGATATTTCTAAAGTATGCAATATTAGTAGTCCATTTTGCATTGCTATAACAAGGATCTGAAATTTCATACTTCATAAAAAATGAGGCTTGTTTAATCTGCAACAATTAAAGATACCACTATATATACATATACACATACATATGCATATATGCATATGTATATGAATTTTGGCAATAAAGTAGGTGTTGTAGTCATATGTGCATGTCAGGGGCAGCCTTGCTTATACACTGAAGGCCTAAAATCAGCAATAGGCCTAAGTCAGCCTGCTAACACAAAGTCTTGGTCCTGTGGAAAAACACGAAAGAGATATTAATATAATTAATATATATTATATTAATATACTTAATATAATTAATATAAGATATTGTAAACAGGCAGCTTTGGTGGAAATTTACCAGCCTGGATAGGAATAAGTAGTCATAGGTCTTGTGGATAGTCATAGACCTTGGGTAGCCTTGGTGGATAGTACCAACATAGATAAGGACAAGTGAAACCCTAGACAGAGTCATAGTGACCTGTCCCCTGAACCTTTACCCAGCCGATACCTGTTCTGGAAGATATTGTACTCCCCCTGAGAACACCTATGTTCCTGGTCATCCCCTTCCCCACATCCTGACTCTATGTGCATATAACCCCTGTGTGAAAAAAGTAAAATACGGCAGGTTGGCATGCTTAATCCAGCATTGGAGGCAAGCAGGGATTTCTGAGTTCGAGCCACCCGTTACGAGTGAGTCGCAGCCAGGTACCATAGACCTGTCTCGATCTCGAAAAACAAAAAAAAAAAAAAAAAAAAAAAAAAAAAAGTAAAATCGGGTTTGATCAGATAGCAGCGCTCGTTCTATTGTGTCCCTGTCTCAGTTCCTTCAGGTCTTCTGATCCGTCATTGTCCTGTGGGCTGGCTGTGTGTGTGTGTGTGTGTGTGTGTGTGTGTGTGTGTGTGTGTGTGTGTAAACAGTTCAGACAACCCAAAAAGCTCACTGTGGGTAATGCCAGATGAACCTCAAGCAGCAAGCTAGTAAGTAGCATGTCTCCATGATCTCTGACTCAGTTCCTACCTCCAGGTTCCCACCCTGCATTCCCACTTTGGCTTCCCTTACTAGACCCAAGATATATAAGCCTAGATTTGTTTGACTTTTATTCTTTATGAATTTCATATTATGTTCCCCAATCTCCTTTATCTCTCCATCTCTTCATATCTGCCCTCTACCTTTGCAACCTTCCCCTCAATAGAAAACAAAAAAAATAAAAATAAAATAAAAAACAAACAATAAAGCAACATCTTGGCATGGAAGCTATAGTGTGCCCCACACTACATCCATTTGCCCAAACAGCTTTACTTGCAAATGTTCATTGCAGTAAGTCCTTAGTCTTACTGAGGCCTCTGGCTCCTGCTACACTATCAATACTGGAACCTCACCAGGGCTCATCCTGCTGTTGCCCTGTGTCACAGAGATCCTGCAGCTTTGGTTCTGAAGAACTGGCCCCTTCACATGCTCTAGCAGTTCACAGATAGGGTAGATGTAAGATTGGAAAACTCAAAGCCCTGGATCTGGGCCTAAATAGAAACTGAGTTGGTCAGCCTACCAGTTCTTCTGTGCCTGAACCAGCAGGGCAAGCTTTTCCTGGCAAGGGGCAAGGTCAGGTCTCCCAAGTACTACAGCCTGTGAGGGGAGGGGCGAGCTTTCCTGCTCTCAGGGCCAGCTTACCTGTCTGTCACAAGTGGTATGAGGCAGGGATGCATCTTTCCTGTGCGCATGCCACCACACAGCAGACAAAGGACAGGACAGCTCTCCTGAGCTCTTTAGGGCCAGCTTATTGCATCCTGCAACAAGGCCCGCTTACTATGCGACTGGGTGGTATGGGATCTGCTCTCCCAAGTGCTACGGCTGTGAGGAGGGGCCAGTTCTCTCTTGCCTCCCCTGGTGCCATCTCACCTGCTGGCTTCACCCCTTCCCCCAGACTCACCACAGGGCAATCATGTGCTCCCTGAGGTATTGGGGATGGGTAGGCTGCTCTTCCAAGGTGAGACTAGCAAGGGCAGGCCCAAATGAGCACAGTGCTGACACTAATGGCCTTAGTGCGCCCACCTAGGGACATCAAGAGACTGAGGCAACATGGCCTCAGACATCAGCACAAATCCCGGCTACTATAGGACAAGATCCAGACATACACAGTGGAGCAAGCCTGAATGTCACCATAGCTCATGGCATGGGCATCAATCGTCTCTGAGGCTGTATGGACCCTGACATCCCATGGTCTCAGGTGGCATCCTAACCTCGACATCGCATATCCTTGGTGTAACTTGATGAGGACATGACACAACCCAGCTGCGCTGGACTACAGAAGAGACAGGCCCTCGTGGCACCTGGGCGGACACATGCCTTTGGTGGAAGCAGGGGCATCAGATCAGTTGTCCCCGGGGGAGTATAGCCCGGACATCACATGGCTCAGTACAGCCCAGACCAAATATCTAATGGCCTTTGGTGGAACATTTGGCCACAGATATCAGCAAGATATGGCCTTGATGCTCGCAACATGAGGCTTTGGGCCTTCCATGGCCCAAGTGGTTGTGCAGTCTCTTATCACTGGTTCACCAGTTGCATCTCATCCACTTCTCCCGTGGTGAAACACTTGCTTAATTTCATCACTTCCCCACATATCTCTTTTCCCATCTCCCACACATTCCTTCGTGTAGTGGCACTACCCAGGCCTGGGGCTGCTGGTCCTCTTCCTCCCAAGGACCACAGGTCCTGGTGGTGGGAAGGCGTTTATAGTATTTTCTACACTGCACTGTTTTCAGTGCATTTAAGTGACCCGTAATAAATATGTTGGTGACACCCCCGCCAAGCATAAAATTATTCTGTTCTTCTTCAATTTTTGTCTGTTATGAATTGTAATGTAATATCTAATAAGCAGGATATTGATATTTGATCCCCACAGGGGCATGATTCAAGATGCTTTCGCCCTTGCTCTACTGAACTCTACAGATCTGTGACTGCCTCTAAGCTGTTGGACTTCTGTACTTGTTCTTTGTTTCTTGAACTGAATTACTTAACCTTTTAAGCATTGTCTCAGTCACTCCCTTCCAGAGGCATCAGTGTGAAAATGAATTTTTATAAAGTTCTTCTAATGTGATAACAGACGATCTTTCCCTAAATCTTGTTACAAAGTTTAAAGGGTAACCACATACCTACAGTAGGGTTTTCTGGAGGAACAGAACCAATAGAATGGTTGGATAGATTTTTAAAAAGATTTACCTTTTTTCCAGTCCTGGTTCCAAGGATGTACCTAGTGGTACATGCCAAAGACAAGGATATCAATAAGATCATCATCATTTGGAACATTTTAGAGCCTGCTGCTATCTGGGATATTTCTGAAGCATGGTCTCTGTGTCTGTGCTTCCAAGCCTGTGTCAAGCTGCATCACTGAGGGAGCTGTGCCATTCATGTAAGGTAGTCAGGTATATTACTCAAAAGCCCAGAAGGACTAAACACCCCGCATGTTTTGACCTGCTGCTGCTGCCCCACATCCTCCACCAAAGCCAGGGAAAGAACTGCCTTCATAAAGACAAAAGAAAACCATATGGGAAAAATGAAATTTAAATTACTTTTTTAGAAGATTTGTTAGATTGGGTTACATAATTGGTCTGATTAACTATGTAGACCAACAATGCTGGTCTTCCTTCTGGAGAACCTGAAACTGTAGTTGGCTCAGTCTTGAGGCCAGATGACTCCCTACTTCCAAGTTGGTGCTGATGTGCAGAGGATTCCTGGAGAGCCACGGGTCTTTAATTCACATTGAAAGACTGAAAGAGCTGGGTTCAGGAGCTATATCACACCCTTGTGGGTTCAGTGAAACAGAGGCAGTCTACTAACAAACAGGCCATGAGCTGTATGCAGCCCTCAACTTGTCATTTCTTAAAAGTATGTATTGAGATTTGTACATATTTATTATTATTCCAATTGAATTTTGTTGACATTTCAGAATGGTTTCCTAGCAAAAGTTTTTTTTTTTTTTTAATAGGTTGCTGGATAGGGTTTTTCTTTGCACGTAGTCCTGACTCACTCTGGTAGACAGGTGCTCGAATTCAGAAATCGCCTGCCTTGCATCCAGTGCTGGATTAAGCTGTCGCCACACGCGGTTTTTTTTTTTTTTTTATTAATAGGTATGTGGAGGTTCCATTCACTTGACATGTAGTGTCACCTGGAGAAGACGAGTCTCATATAAGAGAATGCTGCAAATATCAAGGTTGAGTTAAGCTTGTAATGGTATTTTTTTTTTAATTTTTTTTGGGTTATTGTTGAGAGCCAGCGCTTTGTTTGTGTGCCCCCTAGGAACTACTCGTAAGCTGAGCCTAAACAGAGAAGCGCTGCATCAAGCTGGGAGGGGGCAAGCAGGCTAGCAGCAGTCTTCCAAACCCTCTGTACCAGCTTCTGTCTGACGGTTCCTGCCCCATATGAGTTACTATCCAGACTTCCTTGGCTGATCAGCGCTGTGGAAATGTAAACCAGACAAACCCTTTTCTCTCCTACTTTCTTTTTTCGTCATGATGTTTCATCACAGCAAGAAACCTTAAGACAAGTTGGAACGCGAGTTATGGAATATTTCTATGATGAGCCTAATATGTTACTTTGGAACTTTGGGCAAGAAAAAGCCATTGGGTGTTCAATACTGTGTGAGCTATTCTGTGGGGCTTGGAAGGTAAGAACGTTGAGGTCAATGCGGACAGACAATGGAGGCTTGCCAAGTTTTAGAGGGAAATCCAAGACTCTGTCAGGTCCATTGCTATTTTAAATTTAAATTTTGTGGTTCTAGTTAGCTGGGGCTGAAGAATTAGCTGTGATTAACAGGATACAAGAACTACTAAATGAAGATTTGCTTTGCTGGGATATTTGATTCCAGTCCACAGGAGCTAGAAATTAGTGGTAATTAAGAAGATACCAGAACCACTGAGGTGAAAAGTTTTTGAAAGTGTTTCCTTAGAGTTCATACACAGAAGCTGTACTCCAGAAGTGGCCAAGGTTGTACCACACACTGGTAGCCAAACCGATAGCATAAGAGTTACCCAGGTGGTACTGGTTCTAAAAGATGAAGGGATCATGAAAAGCAACTGAGGCTTGGTACTGTGAGAGGCCATTGGTGAAGGTGCAGCTTCAGTAGAAGTTGAAGGCCTAGGGGTGATGGGATATGCAGAGAGGTTGAGGTTTGGCTCTATGAAAAGAGCACAGGAGAGTCTATTGTTGAAAATTAATCCTAGCTGCAGGAATAGAATCCAGCACTTTGGAGATGCCAGTACCATGTTCACCAGAACAGCAGCAGCCTTAGGGTGGGTCAGTCAGAGCTGAGAAGACAAGTTACATATGTTGCAGAGGGCAGAGCCGGGGAAGTGACCCAAACCCCTGAGAGGAGCCCAGAATATTCTTAGTGGATCTCAGGTATTGGATGTTGAGTTATTTACACTTTTAAGGTTTTGTTTTTCTTTGATATGATTGTGATTGTGCTTGGTTCTTCCATTTTAAAGTAAGAAAGTATTAAATTTATTTTTGATTTTACAAGAGCCCACAGTTGAGAGACTTTAGACTTTTTTTTAAAGAGATTGGCTAATTTAAAGAGACTAAACATTTCATGTGTTTGAATTTGCTAAGACTGTAGGACTTTGAAGGTTATTTTTACTTTAATATGATCTCTTGGGGATGAATGAGAATGGAAAGAATGAACAAGAACTTGGTGAGAGTCACCCTGCATTCTCAATGAATTTTTTTCTAGACTCTCTTGTAAATCAAGACTCAATCTTACCTTAAAGAATTAGAATTCAAAATAGAGAAGTAATTCTAAATTAGTTACATGGTTGCCTAAAATTGACATCAGAAATCATTACAGGAATTCAAACAGTGTCAAACTTTGGCTGCAGTGGATAAATGGAGCATTTTGGTGTAGATCTTTTTATTTTCATGCATGTCTAGTACATTCTATCAAAGAAGGGAGTCATTTGCCTCATAAATTTGATGATCCATTTAGCAATGAGAAGTTAACTTACAAGTACAACTTTTTTTAGTAAACAAATTTACTGTAAAGAACCAGGTATGTGGATATGTGAGTGTAATGAAATATATTGAAATTGCACTTATAAAAAGGTATGAAAAGTACCATTTATGCAATGTCTATGCACCTACAGATAGTAAACTGCATCTGAAGGGAAAAGAAAAGACATTTGCCTGGATATGATTGTATAAAATTATTTTAATATAAAGTCAAAGTTAATAGATTAGTTTTGTGTTTGATGACCTACCTGAAAAATTGACTGAATAATCTAGAATAGTGGTTCTTAACCTGTGGGTCTCAACCCCATTGACAAACCTCTATCTCCAAAAGTATTCACCTTATGATTCATAACAGTAGCAGAATTACTGTTATAAAGTAGCAACAAAATAATTTTATGGTTGGGGAATCACTGTAACATGAGGAACTGTCTTTAAAGGGTTGCAGCGTTAGGAAAGCTGAGACCACTAGTCTAGGTCTCAGCTTACATACCAAACCAACATTCAGACAAGTTCTCTGAGTTCTCCATATTGTCACAATTGTGCTTTTAATGGGCAGATATTAATACAGTGAGAGAGCTAGGTAGCCTGAGGATAACTAAAGAATTCCCCTTTCAACTCTGAGTTCCCAGGTGGTATCTTTCTAGCAGACATTTAGGTGCCTAGAATACAAAGTATTACCTCAGTAAGAGGATAATAAGACTTATATTCCATAACATAGGGCAGAGAGAGGACACTTAAGACAGGTCAGTTAAAAGCCAGCCGTGATCGTTCCAAACAATGAGATACATAATGCACCAGCGCTTCCTTTACTAAATTCATATATCAGTTACCATCTATCAATCCAAGAATAACCAGATCTGACTTTGGATATATGTCCTTGGGTCACTGAAAACGGAATCATTCAAACTTTAAGAAATAGCATTCATAAAATTTACAAAAGGGATGCTTTTGTTGTTTGGCAGGACATAATAAGAATTAAGCAATTTATGGAGTGTAGATTTTAAAGTATGCCTTTATTGTTCTCTGAATATCTTCAGCATTAACAATAATGTCTCCCTTTTCATCTCTGACTTTACTAACGTCTTCTTTCTCTTTTGACTAATTTCACTAAATGTTTGCCATTCTTGCTAATCTTTTCAATGTACCAACTCTGTTTCATTGACTCTTTGCATTTACCTTCTCATATTGTTTCATTAACTTCAGTGGAAAATAAACCTTCCACTCAGCACTGCCTTCATTGTGACCCACAGATTTTAATACGTAGTGTTTTTGTTTTCATTTCCTTCTAGGAAATTTAAATTTTCCTCCTGGATTTTTTCACTTGACCGATTTTCATTTAGTAGTGTGTTATTTAGCTTCTATAAATTTGTGTACTTTCTTTTATTTCTATTTTAATATCTACTTTTATTCCTTTAATGGTCATTTAGTATGTAAGATGTTGTTACAATTTCATAATGTTATCTTAGTATGTGTTCAATTTTGGAGAAAGTTCCATGGATACTGAGATAAAAGGTTTTTTATTTTGTGTGTGTGTTTAGGTGGACATTCAGTAAATATCTGTTATATCTATTTGATTATGATGTCATTTCGCTCCTGAGTTTCTTTATCTTTACAATTTTGTTCTGGTCAGAGTAGAGTGTTGAAGTCTGTAGAGGAACTTTAATCCAGCAACATAGATGCTTTGGTAAGGAATCATATCCAAGGATATGGTCCAGCTGGAATGCTGACACTGCCTTAGTACATACCTTTAATCTTTAACAATGAAGGTAATGTTAGTTTGTAGAAGGAAGCAGTTTGGAAGTGACATCTAATTGAGAGGTAGACAAAATGACAAATCAGAGAAACATTTGACAGAATGAGTCAGAGATAGGATATGCTCAACTCTCATGAGAACAGCAGGAAAGGCTACTTAAGAGAAGTGGGTGGTGGGTGTGTATGACAATTTTAACAGGTCAGTTTTACAGAGACAGGTTGTAGACAGAACAAACTTATTGGTAAAGACAGAATGAGCCAGAGAATAAGAAGAAGCCAGAAGATTAGAACAGATTGCCAAAGTTAGTATGAGGCCAGGCAGAGCAATTCAGTCAGCAGCCAAGAAAAGCTGGATTGAATCAGTCAGCTTGGAATATTAGATTGTATGGAGGCCTAAAGTTTCCAGGCATAGGCATAGGCATAATTAGAACAGAGAAGGAAATGCTCTGGACTCAACCCAAGCCCCATGTTTGCACAACTTGGGTACAGCTCTCATCTCATCATTTCATCTGAGAAAATAAAAGCAATGTTTGCAGAAAACACCCACAGTCACTGGATTGGGGTCAACCTTGATTTTAGATCTACTGGATATTTTGTGAAACTATGTCAGATTCTGGCAGACCTCTAAGGAGACAGGCTCCTGTCAGCATGCACTTCCTGACATCCACATCAGCATCTACCTTTGGTGACTGCACATGGGATGGATACCCAGGTGGAATGGTCTCCTGAAAGCTCCTCCTTCAGTTTCTGTCCCACACTTTGTCTCCATATTTGCTCTCTTGAGTATTTTGTTACTCCTTCTAAGAAGGACCAAAGCACCCTCACTTGGTCTTCCTTCTTCATGAGCTTCATGTGGTCTGTGAGTTGTATCTTGGGTATTGCTAGCTTTTGGGCTAATATCTACTTATCAGTGAGTGTGTACCATGTGTGTTCTTTAGTGATTGAGTTACCTCACTCAGGATGATAGTTTCTAGTTCTATCCATTTACCTAAATTTCTCGAATTCATTGTTTTTAATAGCTGAGTAATATTCCATGTGTGAATGTATCACATTTTCTGTATCCATTCCTCTGTTGAAGGACATCTGGGTTCTTTCCAGCTTCTGGCTATTATAAATAAGGCTGCTATGAACATAGTGGAGCATATTCCTTGTTATATGTTGAGCATCTTCTGGTATATGCCCAGGAGTGGTATAGCTGGGTCCTCAGGTAATGCTATGTCCAATTTTCTGAGGAACCAACAGACTGATTTCCAGGGTGGTTGCACCATCTTGCAATCCCACCAACAATGGAGGAGTGTCCCTCTTTCTCCACATCCTCCACAGCATCTGCTATCACCTGAGTTTTTGATCTTAGCCATTCTGACTGGTGTGAGGTAGAATCTCATGGTTGTTTTGATTTGCATTTGATGACTAAATGTTGCCATCCAGCAGCCACAGTCAACTGGGTTCACCTGAAAGAGATGCTGGGAATGGAAGAGGGACAGGAGGGCAGGAAAGAAATGAAGCCAGGACAAAGGTTTCTGATCTAGGCTCAATGCTTTAATGTTTAGCTTTCAAATAAAAAGGGGAAAGCCTACCCCCACCCCCAGAGTTGTGTCTACTTCATCCTGGAGGTGTAGGTGAGGGGAATCCATCCTTAATCCTGGCCAGAGGTGTCTCAGGCAAGCTCAGCAGGTAGTCTATTATTCTTAGCTCCTGTGGCAGACTACAGGTCCTTAAGCCTCCTAATGCACCTATTGTTTGGTCTATAGTGGTAAACAACCTGTTTGGGCCTGCTCAAGGCTGGGGGAAGGACACAATAAAGATGCTGAACATTTCTTTAGGTGCTTCTTGGCCATTTGAGTTTCCTCAGTTGAGAATTCTTTGTTTATCCCGTACCCCATTTTTAATAGGGTTATTTGGTTGTCTGGAGTCTAATTTCTTGAGTTCTTTGTATATAATGGATATTAGCCCTCTATGGATGTGGGATTGGTAAAGATCTTTTCCCAATCTGTTGGTTGCTGTTTTGTCCTATTAATGGTGTCCTTTGCCTTACAGAAACTCTTCTGTTTTATGAGGTCCTATTTGTCAATTCTTGATCTTAGAGCATAAGCCATTGGTGTTCTGTTCAGGAAACCCCCCCCCCCTCCGTGCCCAAGTATTCAAGGTTCTTCCCCACCTTCTCTTGTATTAGTTTCAGTGTATCTGGTTTTATGTGAAGGTCCTTTATGTTGTTATTTAAAAAAGAAGCACAGCTTGGAACGGAAGAGCCAGGACAGAGGGGTCCACCAAGGGAGTATTTATTTAGGGCAGAGGGGAGAGCAGAGAGAGGTGAAGGTGGTGGAGGCCATGACCACATGGAGGGGGAAGGGAAAGGGAGAAGAACGGGTCAGAGGGAACCTGCAGGCTGGGGGTCAAGGGGCAAGAGAGAGGAGGGGCCAGACAGCTCCTCTTATAATAGTGGGCAGGGCTACCTGGCTGTTGCCAGGTAGCTTCGGGGAGGAGCATACCTGGCTGTTCCAGGTAACTCTGGAGGTGGAGTTTGACAGAATGCTAACATTCCCCAGTTTTTGGTGTAATTAAAAAAAAAGAAAAAATTAGAAGGAGGTGATGGCGTAGCAGGAATAGGGTGTCGTGATATCTGGCTACTTCCTGCTGGCACTGGGGGGACGTGTCTTTAGGGGAACCTGGGGTGATGTTTGTCTGGTCTGCTGTCCAGGGTCTATGAAGCCATCTGAGGATAGACCAGAAGGAACAGGTCCAGTAGAGGCAGCTGTGTTGTGACAGGAGATGGAGCCTCTGGAGGTTGCTTCTCTGGAACTGTCCTGGATGTTACCTGGACTTGACAAGATGTAGGGAATAAGATTAAGTACACTTAGGAAAAAGAAATTTTTTTAAGATGTACATTTGAAACCCAGAGGGATCACACCCTTTGTAATAGGTAGTAAGTGGGAACTTCAGGCAGATGTACTTGTCTGGATGGCATCTATTTGGTCCATGAGAGGTAGATTTCAGTGGGTTTCCTGTAGCTTATAAGTTTACAAAAGAGATAACAGCATGAGTTAACAACATGAGCAGTCTTAAAGATGAACCTTTGCTGGATCGTATAGTGGAATGTTTAATAAAACAGTTAAAGCATTTAATTGATGGCAACTGAGTTTAGGTAATGAGGTTATATATAATATCTGTGAAAGCTTAGCTGTCAATGTAGTCAGAAGTCTGAAAAGAGTAAATAACAATCTAATAAAAGACAGAGTCCACTAGCCAACTAGCCAACAGTTTCTGTGGTTTCCATAGTCTCTTGGGCGAAGTCAGTTTGGCTTTCAGGCGCAGAAGACGCAGGGCTTTTTTTCTGTGGAATGGATACAAATGACATGAGAAATGACTTACCTCGGTTTGACTTAGCTAAGTCATTTGACTCAGGGTATCCAGTTTAGTCCACTGCGTTCATTCGCATACAGTCTAGGCTGTATCTTCTTCTTCTTCTTTTTTTTTTTTTTTTTTGAGACAGAGTTTCTCTGTGTAGCCCTGGCTGTCCTGGAACTCACTCTGTAGACCAGGCTGCCTCAAACTCAGAAATCCGCCTGCCTCTGCTTCCCAAGTGCTGGGATTAAAGGCATGCGCCACCACCGCCGGCCTAGGCTGTATCTTCTAGGAGTCCAGTGTTCAAGTCTTCTGAAACCATCTAGGGTCAACTGCTAGAGGCTTTGGGAATTCTGTCAGCTATAAACTAAGTTAGTATTAACAGACTTCTGACAATTGAGAGCCATAAGATATGGTTGTAACTGAATAGAATTTAATAGCAGTAACTTGGTGGGTTGTATAGGCAGAGAAAAGCACACTTTTGTATTAGCAAAGTATTTGGCTAGAACCAGAATAAGAAAGCTGACAACAGTGGCAAATGATTGTACTGCTGGCAGGGGCTGCGAATCAGGTCTGCTGGGGCAGTGGCAGCAGGGCGGGACTTCCTGCTATCGGCAGGAAGTTGCTGCCCAATGCCAGTGTCAGGCAGCTGTGGTGAATAAGAAAAAGGCAAGCATGTCCCATAATCACAGCAACTTTCAAGTTAATGGTTTTTGTGGCGGAAGGCACCGCCAACACTCACTTTATAAATCCCAGGCAGCAAGGGAGAGAGAGTGCCTCCCTCACATGATGGGGTAGTCAAGCCCTTGTACTGTTGATTGTGCACGTGGGGAAGCAAGTCTCAGAGAGAGTCCCAGGCAGGACTGAAGAAGACCCAGAGCAGAGCTAAGAACCACAGAAGGGAAGGGAGCAAGCACGGTCACAGACCTGCTGCTTTCCAGGCAAACCAACGGGACTAGGTGGGTCCAGGTGGCCGCAGATGACAGGGAGGAGGGAGAGAAGCGCATGAAAGGCTAACCCATGGAAGAGACATGCTGGGGACTACAATTGGGAGCTGGTACTCCTGAGGCAGAGAGAACAGTAGGTCCAGGCCTGGCCTGGGTATTCAGCCAAGAGAAACTGTCTCGAGAGGAGGGGGAAGTGTCTCACCCACAGGAGCCATCCTAGAGTGAGGTTTAGGAGGAACAGGGTTACAGGGTTAGCTCTGAGCTCAAGAGATCTTTCTTGGGGACCAGTGGGAATGGGGGAACAGTCAGGGTTTCTGTCTGGGATACCCAGCCCACACACAGCTGGTGGTTGAGCACTGTGTTAGGGGTAAAGCTCACGTGGTGGAAGTTTGCAGCAGCGTGGAAGTTCACGCAGTCACAGCAGCAGGAATGGCGGCAGCGGAGTGACAGTGGTGCAGGTGGTGTCTGGTGGTGGCAGGAACGGGGCTGCCGCAGGTCCCCAAGTCTTTGTATCTCAAGTTTCGGCACCATTGTTGTTATTTTAAAAAGAAACGCGCAGTGGCTTGGATGGAAGGACACCAGGGCAGAGGGTTCCATGAGGGGAAGTTTATTTAGGCAGAAGGAGAGAGGAGAGGAGAGCAGAGAGAGATGGAGGTGGAGGCCGGCCTTGACCACGTGGAGGGGGAAGGAAAGGGAGACGGAAGGGTCAGAAGCAACCTGCAGGCTGGCAGGTCAAGGGGTAAGAGAGAGAGGAGTGGCCAGACAGCCCCTCTTATAATAGTGGGCAGGGCTACCTGGCTGTTGCCAGGTAGCTGCGAGGAGGAGCATACCTGGCTGTTGCCAGGTAACTCTGGAGGTGGAGTTTGATAGAATGCTAACACTTTATCCACTTGGACTCGAGCTTTGTACAAGGAGATAAGAATGAATCTATTTGCATTCTTCTACAGTTGTCCTCCAGTTGACCTCAAGTTGTAATACAGAGCAATAGTGATAAAAATTGCATGGTATTGGTACAGAGACAGGCAGGAAGATCAATGGAAATAGAATTAAATCTGGTTAACTCTAGTGCTACCTGCACTCACTGTCTCTGACTGAGACTGTCTTTCCAGTTATCTTGTTTGTGTCAGAACTCCTCAGAGTCCAGATGTCTCTGTGATCCTGTGATCCTGAGCTCCTGGGTGGAAGAGCTCCTGGGACTCAGGCTTCCTTTGGGATCCTGAAATCCTGCTGCTCTGAGTGTAGTGGTTCCTCTGCTCCAAGTGCAGTGGTTCTACCACTGCTCTAAGGTGGTTCAGGATATGTTGTCTTCATGGGAGCAGACCTGCTGGGTGTCTGCAGGGAGGGGAGGAAGGGGAGTGGTTTCCTGGAGGGGCAGGGTTTGGGTGGAGTGATGGGTCCAGAGTGCCCCAGGCTCCCAGTTGCAGTTCTGGAGCTTAGGGTTGTGGGGGGAGGGTTCTTACCAGCTGCTCTAGGAAGGTTCAGGATAAGGTGTCTTCATAGAGCAGACCAGCCAGGTGTCTGCCCCAGCCAGAAGGCAATATATTTTTTCTAATATCCTCTGTAGAGCTGGCTTCGTGGTGTTTTTCTGAAAGCATTACCTTTGTATGTGGTCTTTCTTGCTTGCTCTTTCCAGTATCCTTTATTGGTTCTGTACATTTAGTGTTTTTACTGATATTAGGGGATTCTTTTCTGGTCTTGTATATTTGTTGTTCTAGATGTCTATTTCATTTCAATATCTCTATTTGTATTCCCTTGATTTTCTTCAGTTTTCTTACTGCTCTAGCTAACTTTCAAGGACTATATTGAACAGGAGTAGAAACTCTGATTTCAGTGGAAATGCTTTGAGCTTTTCTCAGTTCTGGATGATGTGTACTATGGGCTTACTGTGTATTGCTTTTTGTGGTAGTTTGAATAAGTTTTGCCCCGTAGATTGTATTGTAGATGTATTGGAATGCTTGGCTCATAGGGAGTGGCACTGTTAGGTGTGGCCTTATTGAAGTAGGTATGGCCTTGTTGGAAGAAGTATGTCACTGTGAGGGTGGACTTTGAGGTTTTCTATCCTCAAGCTCTCACCGGTGTGAAATCCAGCTCATCCTGGCTGCCTTCAGATCAAGATGTAGTATTCTTGACTCTTCCAGTACCATATCTGCCTGCTGCCACCATGTTTCCCACCATGATGATAATGGACTAAACCTTTGAAACTGTAAGCAAGCCCAATTAAATGTTTGCATTTATGAGTTTTCTTAGTCATGGTGTCTCTTCACAGGAATAAAACACTAACTAAGACACTTTTATTATGTTGATACTTGTTCCTTGCATTCCTATTGACTCCAGACTTTGATTATGAATGTTGAAGCTACACACACACACACACACACACACACACATGCACACTCACATGCACACTATTATATATATGCATATAGATATACTACATGTACTGGTAAATAATTTTAAGCATATATTATGTAGAGCACTATCTGTATTTTCTTCTTGTAGTTTTTACCAATTTAGGTTTCAAATAGAGGTCTTTGATCTACTTGGTGCTTTCAATGTTTTTTTTTTTCAAGTTAGTAGATATAAGTCTACTTTCATGCTTCTGCATTTAGGCATTTAGTTTTCCACCTGCATCATTTATAGAAGATATTTCTTCTCCAGTGTATAGTTTTGGCCTCTTGTCAAGTATCAAATGTATTCATGCATGGTCCTTCCATTTCATTCCATTTTAGTTTTCATGTTTTTTGTTTTTTGTTTTGTTTTTTTTATTTTTTTGAGACAGGTTTCTCTGTGTAGCCCTGGAACTCACTCTGTAGACCAGGCTAGCCTCAAACTCAGAAATCCGCCTGCCTCTGCCTCCCAAGTGCTGGGATTAAAGGCTGTGCCACCACCGCCCGGCTACATGTTTGTTTTTGTGTCAGTGTTGAATTGTTTTTATTACTACTACTCTGCTATATATTTTAAAGTCAGAAACCCCTCCAGGGTTTCTCATGATTGCATATTAATTTGAGGATTTTCTATTTCTTTGAAGAATGTTGTGAGTATTTTGCTTCAGGTTGCATTGAAACTGTAAATTACTTTTGGTAGGAAGCTGATTTTCAAAATATCAATTCTACTAAACCATAAACAAAAGATTTCTTTTCATTTCCTAGTGTCTCATTTCATTTACTTCTTCAGAGATTTGAAAATTACATTTATTCCAATGTATTTTACTGTCTTGAATGGTATATGTCCATGGGTCTTTCTTGTGTGTTGGTGGTGGTGTAGAGAAAGCTACTGATATTTGTAACTTGATTTTGTACTTTGTCATTTTGCTAAAACTGTTTGTTTTTTCTAGAAGTTTTGGTGTAATCTTTTGAATCTTCATGTATAATATCATATCATATGGAAATAGAGATAATTTGAATTCTCTTTCTAATTGTATCCCTTTAATTTTCTTCTCTTGTCTTATTGCTTCAAGCATTGTGTTGAAAAGGATTAGAGGATGGAGAATTTCTGATTTTAATGGGATTGCTTTGAGTTACAGTTGCAAATTCTTAATTATCTTTGACATGTCATTCAGCTAGGTATTTGTGTTTTCCTGGCTATAACTCTAGCATTTCTTGTTTAAATCTTGGAGGTCAATGAAATGTTTGTTCATGTCTTCTTCAACTTCCTTAGATTTTTAGATAATGTTTATTATTGTTGTTTTAAATTCTGCATTTTTGGCTTCATCTGTGTAGATATTATTAAAGAATATTTCTATAGGACAGGTGAGTTTGACAGGAGACATGCTTCTTGCTCATTTGCATTGTCTTTGTGGTTTGACCTGGCCCCATGGGCTTAGTTTTTTGGGTTGAGTGTTTGATATAAGAATCTGTCCTGCCTTAAATTGGTCCAGTGTAGGAGCTATGTGGCTGCAGCTGGGCCAAATAACTCTGGGAGAAGAGCAGTTTAATTGGGCTAGGAAAAGATGGTTTCCACCAGAATGACCGACCTTACAGCAGTTCTGTGTTTCCCTAGCCAACAATTCCAAATTTCTCCTGAAAATGAATTTCTGAAGCCTACAACTCACAAGGACAGCTTTATTATAGAAATTATTCTAATCCTTTGCACTGATTTTCTGCATCAGTTTTCTTATTTTTGTGACAAGACACCTGACCCAAGTGACTTGAAGAAGAAAGTGTTTATTCTGGTTCATGGTTTAAGGTATAGTCTATCATATCAAGGAAGGTATGGTGGTGGCCATGTCGTGTCCCTAGTCAAGAAGCAGAGAGGTATGTGCTACCATTCAGCTTGCCTTGCCTTTCCACCTTTTAATCCCTTTCAGAATACACAGCCTATGGTTTGGTGCTGCTCATAGTTAAACATCTCTGAAACACCCTCACAGACTCACCAGAAGTTCCAAAATCAGTCAAGTTGATAGTAATATTAATCAATACAGATTGGTTTTTGGAATATTGTTTCACTATGTCAACCAGGAGCCTCTTCAACTCACAAGCTTCCTGCTGCAGCTTCTGAAGGGCTAAGACTAGATCATCAGCATACCTGCCACACTGTTGGCAGTTTTGTATGAAAAAAGAAGTGGGCCATCCCTCTTTACGTGGACATACATCATGAATTATATATACATATATTTTTTTCAGAAAGTATTTTATTTCAACTATCTTCATGATGTGAACGTTTTCTAAACCATGAAGTAGAAAAGAACCTCAAAGCTCAGAATGGCTACATAGTCATTATGCTAGAATTTGTGGGAAATACCCATATTAATATTAATAAATGCACTGGCATTTATTATGCAATAATAAATGCACTGCATTTATTAATGTTATAAATGTTAAGTGCTATGGTTTTTGTTATCAAATCTAATGGCTTTAAGCTATTGCTTAATTTTTTAATAATTTAAGTTTTAAATTTTTTTAATATACATTGGTGTGAGGGTGTCAGATCCCCTGGAAATGGAGTTACAGACAGTTATGAGCTGCAATCTGGGTGCTGGGAAATGAACCCAGGTCTTCTGGAAGAACAGCTAGTGCTCTTCACCTCTGAACCACTATTGCTTAATTTTTATATTATTTATCTCTTGTTTGAAATCAAATGAGAATATACATATAGATCAACTGTAAAATAAAATAAAAATATTAACCATAACATAGGAGAGTTGTAAATACCTTTAAAGTATCACTAAATTAAACCTTTAAAACATTTTTTACGGTTACACTAACTGTCTGAATTAAAGCAGTGGAGCCATTCAAGATATAAAGAAAAATACTACTGCTCGTTTTAGAGAGGTACTTATATTTACATATAAGACACTAGGGAGCAGTTTTCTCTTGTTTGACAAGAACTTTTAAGGACAGTTTATAGCTGTAAATAACCTCTGCTTGGTTAATACAGAGCTGAGCTTCAAAGAGGGAAGTTCTGTTGTTTTTGAACTTCCAGTCAAGGTGGCATAGGCGTTTGTGTATCCTGGGAAAATATCAGCAAACACTAGAACATACATCTCCTCTTTACTAGGTCAAGTAATGATGGTGGTTTTGTTCTACCCCCGGGTTATTGCAGGAGCAGAGAACACGGCCCAGGCAACCGTTTAGATTGTGGACTTTAGTCTTTTCCAACATCACAAGTGACTAACGTAGATAATGATGCTGTTTCAAGGTTACATGAGCAGCGAAGTTCCTTCATAATTTTCCACTGATCTTGTTGGGTCAATAGATAGCTCATGTTCCCTGGATTGATAGATCTTTGGGAAATACCCATCCATAGGAGCGGTGGCATTTATTAAACACTAGATGGTGCCAGAATACAAAGAAAGCACAGAATCAAAACTAACATGAAAACACAAGTCTGTTAGAGGGCTGCATAAAGAATCACCAGGGAGTTTCATTTTTAGTGTTGCTAATTCTCCTCTTATTAGCACATACTTTGATGCTCTGCTGCTGTAAAACAAATTCATAGGTTATTTACTATATAGAATTCAGATCAAATCATTCCATATAGTATCATTTGTCAATTAACATTTTATTGGATTCACATCTAGCTTTAGTCATGAGTAGAACACCACTTGCTACTTTATCCAAATCATTTAATCTTTCATATATTTTCTACCTCTCTTAGTTTGAGTGGGTTTCTCTTAAGAATTCAAAAGATGATAGCTGGGCGGTGGTGGCGCACGACTTTAATCCCTTGGGAAGGGAGAGGCAGGCAGATTTCTGAGTTTGAGGTCAGCCTGGTCTACACAGTGAGTTCCAGGGCAGCCAGGGCTACACAGAGAAACCCTGTCTCGAAAAACCAAAAAAATAAAAAAATAAAAAATAAAAAAATAAATAAAAAAATTCAAAAGATGTATTTTTCTTTTTATCCAATTACTTAAAATCTTGTTATTTAGTAAGAGTTTAACCCATTCAAAGTTTATGTTTTTAAAAATTCTATTGTCATATTGTTTTCTCTCATTGTAAAATGTTCTTATTGTATTAATTTTCTTCTATTTTGTTCAGTCAAAGATGTCTGACTTTATTTTTTATTCTAGTGACTGAAATTTATACAATATGCTTCCGTAGTATACTGTAATATACTTTATATGCTTTTGATAATGAAATCTATATTTTTCACTAATATCAAGAATTAAACAGTATGACTTAACCCTTTTAAAGTTATAGTCCATGTTTTGATGGCAGCTTTTATTAGTTTGCCTGCTACTTATTAGTGTGTTTTTAGAATGTACTTTGTTTTGTTTCAAAAATAAAAATGAGGTTTAAGACAAAAGTAAATAGCAGAAGATTATGTGTCCACTGAGCATGTACATAAACTTTCACTTAATGCAGGAAAGGAGTCTTCTCTGCTTTCTGGTTCTCGGTTATGGCTGGCTGTTACACACACATCCATGCTTTGTCCTTACAATTTATTTCAAGAGAATGTGCACTACTTTCCAAGTGGGCTTTCTCCATCAGACAAGTGATATGCATGTCATGTATCCATGGCATTTTGTAGGGGGCAAACATCTTCAAATAAGCTCAAGCTGTTGCTTTTCCCACTTACTAAACAATAAACTTCAATCCTACGGAGGTTTAATAGTAGTTCCCCAGGGTCTTAAGACATAATTGTCAGGATAACAGTAGGGATGGGGACTCAGATCATGATGGCTGTCCTGCCATCTGCGCAAACTCCTGGGCACAGACTCCTGGTGTGTGTAGAGCTGTCATTCATTGAGATAGTCAGTACCTTGACTCCAAAGAGGACTGCATCCATGCTGGTGAAAATTCCTTACAAATGACTACCTTTCAAAGCTAAAGGCAATGTTTCCCTCGCTGTCCAGCAGAGGGTGATATACATCTGTTGCTGGCATTTTTCATAAAGTCGTGAACACCAGAACATGCCATAAGAATTTCAGCATCAGAAGCCAGACTGATTCTTAAATGCACAAGAAAATAAAGGATATTATTCCTGCCACCCCACCCCCACAGGCTATCCTAAACGTCCAAGTCTCAAGTCTCTGCCCCCTGAGTGCTGGAATTGCAGGCATGTAATTTTTGTATCAGGGACTAAAATATTAATGTACTTATAAACTGAGAAGTCAAAATTTTAAATAATTTACCTCTAATTCCTTCAACAGTAAAGAACAACAGCAAAAACCTTTGGAATTGTCTTTATTACTCCACCCCAATGCCATCCTGATTTCACCCTTGTTTAAAACAATCAACTTAAACATGTAGCTTGGCACAGAGGACACCTCACTCCTCAGTTTCCCATGTCAGTTTTATCTGCAGTATTGACCCTGACTCCACAAAAGATCTCTATAGAAGAGGGGACTGTGTCTAAAAGGTCTGCAACCTATGGCAAATGTGGAGGGCTACTGTAGATTCTGAAAAGTCTAAATAGTTGCTTTGAACTTTAAGCATTTGGCCCACTGGCAAATACAGTTGAGTAGCACAGTTGTTCATTGTGTTTTAACCTTGATTAAGTTGGTTTATAAAATGCCACTTTCTGGACTTTAGTATTTTTCTTTCTTTATTTTCGTTAATATAAGTCATGCCAAACATTAGAGGATGTGGACTTCCCTTCATGACCAAGTTCAAGTGGCCAGCTGAAGCTGTTCCATTGATCTTAAGGAAGGGAGAGCAGTTTGTCTGACCTATCCTAGTGGATGCCGATGCTTCTTCCTGCCACCAGCATTCCTGGGCCAAATAAGAAGCCTTCTTAGTAAGACCCGAGTCTAGTTTTAGACTGAGTCCCATGTGCACCTGATATGAAATGACAGGGGAATAAAAAGGAAGACAAGATGGGGTGCTATACCAGGAACACTCACTGGAAGGACCCCCGTTTTTCCAGGAGGAGGTCAGAGGAAGTACTACCCAGAACTGAGAGCACATCAAAAACTCTTGAGTCATGCTACCATTTGCTTTCTTCTTGTTCCAAAGTTTGCTGTGAAGTTTCAGGTGTGAAAAAGAATGGTGGACTCTTACAGACTGGCAGCCACCTCTCTGGAGATGTAGGAAATCTAGACATTCTGAGGCAGCCACCAGCCTTTACCAGCTCAGGTTCTGAATGTTGTTGGTCACATGTGATATGCACATTTATATTTAAATGAAAATGGAATATAACTCGAGATTCAGTTCTTCAGCCCCACTGGCTGCATTTCTAAATGATCGGGTGTCTCCTGCATCAGAGGACAGAGACAACAGATGAGTCTATCTGTCACAGAAAGGTGTCTGGAGCTGTTGTTATAGACTTCACTTGCCAGTGGCTCCATGTTTCCTAAACAGTTTATTTTTTGAAAATCCAGAGATATCCACAGAGCAGGGACCACATCTTGTACCTGGTGTTTATTTATATGCAGGCTTGTTCAAAGAGAAGCCATTGGAAGAGCACCAAACCTCTATCACAAAAGAGTAAAAATGATGTGATTATACTAATATCTCAAAAATAAGAAAAATAGACATAAAAAGAAAGAAAGAGATACTGGATTTTTCAGAAAGGAAACTTTTAAAATTATAGTGCTAATTCCTATAGGATTTTAAAAAAATTACCACATATAAAAACCATCTAATGAATACTTTCTTTTTATCATATTTTAATTAATGAAGTTATGAATACAGTTCCCTAATGAATAAAAAGATGACTGGTCTTCACCATCAGTCTGATTTTCACAGGCTGCACCCTTGTGTCATTTCCAAGCCTGAGTTTTGTAATAAACACAGCAACTCTTCGTCTTACATTTAAAAATGATAAAATAAAATGGTGAAAACAACCAGAAAGTACATAGCTGTCAGTAATATTTCATTATCATAGCCCTAAAAACAAGTTTGCTGTGGACAAGAACAATCTGTGAGACAGAGAAATAAATTGCATACATTTCTTTCTAACCAGTGTCTTGGGGTATTGTATTTATTGATTGCTTTGCTTTTGTGCTCCCTCAATCGTTCCTCCACCTCTACTACCTCTTATGTTCTCTTCCAGCTGAGATTCTGTGCAGAGCTGTGCAGGTCTTGTCTCCTGGCGGTGCATGATCCAGTCTGGGCAGTCGTCCTCAGGCTTGTTGTGCATAGTCTCTCTAGTCCACAGCTGTGCTCAATTGGGCAATCAGGATCAACTCTCAGCTTCCAGCCTAACTTCTGGGTACAGAATACAAATGTTTTGGTGGTTGTGAGGATTCAGGCAGTGACCAAAGCTGTGCTTGCAAAGTTTTGGCTTCATAAATGACATTAGTAATACACATCAATTATTCCCTGAGATTATTTATGTTTTTGTTAGGATTTTTGTCACCTTTTGTTAGTACATCTGGATGATGTCACCAGCATCTATTTATAATTAAGCCTGATGTACTGTGTTTTAATTATCAGGGAAAATGTAAGCTATCTGAGGTAGAGATTTTGCTGTATTTACTGCTTTATTCTTTAAGATTTATATATCTTTATATATGTGAGTTCACAGTCGCTGTCTTCCAACACACCAGAAAATGGCATCAGATCCCATTACAGATGTTTTGAATCACCATGTGATTGCTGGGAATTGAACTCAGAACCTCTGGAAGAGCAGCCAATGCTCTTAACTGCTGAGCCATCTCTCCAGCCCTACTGCTTTATTCTTAATGGTTATTCAATAAACTCTTTTTGAGTGAGAGGACAAAAGTCCTGAGGCTTGCAAAAAAGAAAATTAATGCCTGGCTTTCCTTTACATTCTTTTCTCTGCAATTTTTAAATTATTCTTTATTTGTTTGTTTGTTTGTTTTTGAAATGGATTCTCTTATATTCCAGGTTGGACTTGAACTTGAGCCAAGAATGACCGTGAACTCCAGCTTCTCTTGCCTCCACTTCCTGAGCACAGGGACTGCAGGTGTGTACCATTATACCTGATGGATTTCATGCTGGGGAATGGTGTGCTCTTACATACCACATCTCCAGCCTCCCTCTCTCTCTTTACTGAGGTAAATAAAGCGTGGAATCTACCACTTCATCCTTTTCGAGTGTGAAGCCTGTGACATGAAGCTTGCTTACAGTGCTGTGAAACCATCACTGTGCATTGCTACATTTCTGTAATCCTAAAACGACACACAGCATTCATTAGAACTTTCTACTTTCCTTCTCCCCAAAATAGTGACTTCTACTCTCCTATCTATCAGTTTGACTACTCTAAGTATTTATTTGGCCAAATTTCACTTATTTCACTTGGCATGATGTTTTAATTTCATATCATAGCATATACCAAAAATTCCATTCCTTTTATGGCCAGATAATATTTATTCCATTATATGTATATGCCACATTGCATTTATCTGTTCACCCATTCATGTCTTCTTTGCTTAATTTGAGAACCTGTTGAATTGGAGAACTCTTACAGTTCTCAAATTTATAATTTTTAGAGGACAATGAAATAGCTCTCCACAATTATGTCATTGTGTGTCAGAGGCTTAGTTGGCTTCACTGTTGTGTTCCTTATTATTTTCTTGGTACTTGCTCAGTTGGTATACCTTGACTTTGGCATGAAAGTGAATGACTTCAATATTTTCCAAGAAGGAAAAGTTTAAACAGATCTATTATTATTTTCTTAAAGAGAAACAAATCTTTGTTATTATTTAAAATAGAAATAAATTATCTTTTTTTTTTTTACAAGTGTTACCCCACCAAGGCAAGAAATATAATCCACTGAGAAATGTAGATGCTTAAGGAAGAGTAGACACCACTCAATGGAGCCTCTGCAGAAGTCAGCACTGCTCCAAAGACCAACATCTCATACACACATTGTGTAGGTAGGAGCGTCTCAAAGCCATTGAGTAAATTTTCATCTCCTTTGAATGTTTTTGAGAGTTATACTCTGCATGTTGAGCTATTTTATAAGCAATAGAAAAGGCATTTCTAGTATTTCAGAACAACCATAGGAGCAGGACTGAAATTTTCATTCTTTATCCAAAGTTGCCAAATATTAAAAAAAAAAAAAATCAAACAAATTGATATCAAATATCTGTGCCATATATATGGTGGTTAGTAGTTAGGAAATAAAATGATCATATTTTGGATACTGATAAGGCTTCATGTCTGAAGATGGAATTTGTTGTGCTGCTTGAAAATCTAGAAAAGAAGTTGTCTCCCAAGATCGAGTGCTGCAACAACCAGGAACTCTGACATTCATTACTCACAGTAGCTATGAGAGGATGGTGGGACCTGAAACATTACAGTTCTGACGTTTAGAAACCTGCTTCTTTATTTAAGATATTTTATCTTCAGACATATGGTAACCTGTTAAAGACTTAGAGTTACTGTGTGTGTTAGTCAGGTTTCTATTGCTGCAATGAAACACCATGACCAAAAAGCAAGTTGGAGAGGAAAGGGTTTATTTGGCTTACACTTTTTTTGTTGTTGTTTTTTTCGAGACAGGGTTTCTCTGTGTAGCCCGGCTGTCCTAGAACTCACTCTGTAGACCAGGCTGGCCTCAAACTCAGAAATCCGCCTGCCTCTGCCTCCCAAGTGCTGGGATTAAAGGTGTGTGCCACCACCCGCCCGGCTTTTTTTTTTTTTTTTTTTTTTGTGGCTTACACTTTTGACATCATAGTTTATCACTGAAGGAAGCCAGAGTAGGAAGTCAAAGGAGTACAAAGACAAACAGGAGCTGATGCACAGGCCATGGAAGTGAGATGAATAATTGGTTTGTTCTTCATGGCATGTCATTCTGTTTTCTATAAGAATCAGGACCACTAGCCCAGGGATAGCCCCACATACAATAACCTGGGTCCTCCTCCATCAGTCAACAATTAAGAAAATGCCCTGCTGGCTTGTGTATAGCCAGATCTTACAGAAGCATTTTCATTTTTTTTTTTTTTTCTTTTTTTGGTTTTTCGAGATGATTTCTCTGTGTAGCCCTGGCTGTCCTGGAACTCACTCTGTAGACCAGGCTGGCCTCGAACTCAGAAATCCACCTGCCTCTGCCTCCCAAGTGCTGGGATTAAAGGCGTGGGCCACCACCGCCCGGCTGGAAGCATTTTCTTAATCTGAAGGCTCTTTTTTTTTTTTTTTTTTTTTTGGTATTTTTCGAGACAGGGTTTCTCTGTGTAGTCCTGGCTATCCTGAAACTCACTCTGAGTAGTCCAGGCTGGCCTCGAACTCAGAAATCACGCTGCCTCTGCCTCCCAAGTGCTGGTATTAAAGCAAAAGAAAATAAAATGCATGAAGCCATCCTGAAGAAATGTAATGGAACTGTTTGACTTTTGTTGTTGTTGTTGGTGTTGTGCCATTCTGGACTCTGTTCTGACAGCACCATTCAGCTGGAATTCAGCTCTACATCACGTGGAGAGACTGAGGCAGTGCCTGCATCTCACCACCTTTGTGTTGTTCTTCATCCTCTTTATATGCACAGACTTCAGGGTAGCAGTTGACTTAGCCTTCATATTCATTGACCAGATTCCCTATCTTTCAAGCTGTTCTCTGTCCCTTTAAACAAAGCCAGAAATTGGGAGGAAAATGTTGAATTTAAAACTTTTATCTGTAATTGGTTCAAAATTTAAAATGCAATCCAGCATTTTTCTACAGTCTTTGATTTATTCATATGTATGTGTCCTTTAATAAAGCAGAACACGTGCAGTTTAACAAAAAGACGCTCTTAAGCACAGCCTGCATGCGTGCTTTCTGATGACATGCTCTTGTCTCTCCTACTTTTTGTAAACGAACTACTGGGAAACTAGGAAAATAAAAGCCAGAGCCAGGGTGCCGGGTTAAGACATGTGTGTGTGTGTATTGTGTGTGTGTGTGTTGTATGTGTATCTGTGTGACTGAGTAGCTTGTTCGCATACCACACACCTAAAAACTGTTCAAAAGAATCTACTTACATTAAGTTTAAAAGTACTCTTGACAGTGAATGAAATCCTCTTTCTAATTTATTATAAGTACATAAAATACATTCAATATTGAATATGTAAAATCCAGTGTGAAGCTCCATGGCTTCAGGATTTTGAAGTTAACTTAGATGTATAGATCTAAGGTCTGGTTAATTTTGTTTGAGTATGCTTGTTTTGCATTTTTTAAATAATAAAGTTTATAAAATGTTATCACAAAATATGCTTTTAGTCTTTATTTGGTAAAAAAAAAAAACTTTTAAGACTTGGCCAAAAGTTAATATTTTTAAATGTGCTTTGTTCATGCTCTTAAAATTTGTACCTTCACTTGACCACCAAAAATACAAACTTAAGTCACTTTATCTTACTTAGGCAGGGGCACATGTCAGCTGAATGCTGTCATGTCAGCATCTTCTTACTTGAATGACTGTAAGAAATAAGAGTGGTCTGGGAATATGAATGTATCTCAGTGTCAGCGAGAGTGTAATTGCTGCTGCACACATAGAGTTCTGTGATTGGTCCTCAGCATCCCACCACCACAACACACACACACACACACACACACACACACACACACGGGGGTGGGGAAAGGAAGTTTGTTGAACAGGGATTGAGGAACTCTGTTGTTGGAAACACAACCTCTTACCACCAGGGAAGAGGAAGTCAGAAAAAGGAAGTGACTCACAGTCAATATATGATTGACAGCAGTACTTTGGATGGAGCCCTCGCATTAGAGCCTCTCCCAAGCACGCTTCATAGACCATCCTATTATCTCATATAGAACCAATATGTAAGAAAGTGTACTGACTGGTTTTGTGTCAACTTGACACAAGCTGGAGTTATCACAGAGAAAGGAGCTTTAGTTGAGGAAATGCCTCCATGAGATCCAGCTGTAAGGCATTTTCTTAATTAGTGATGAAGAGCAAAGGGCCCATTGTGGGTGGTGTCATCCCTGGGCTGGTAGTCTTTTGGGTTCTATAAGAAAGCAAGCTGAGCAAGCCAGGGGAAACAAACCAGTAAGAAACATCCCTCTGACCCATGTCTCTAGCTGTATTTGTAGAGGAGTCTGGACTTGTCGGGCATCAATGGGAGAGGAGGGCCTTGGTCCCTTGAAGGTTGGATGCCACAGTGAGGGGAAATTTGAAGGAGGGGAGGTGGGAGTGGGTTGGTGGGTGGGGGCACACCCTCATAGAAATAGGAGGAGGGAGGATGGGTTAAGGGGTTTCTGCGGGTGGGGAATGGGGAAAGAGGAAAGGGAATAACATCTGAAATGTAGATAAATAAAGTACGTAATAATTAAAAAAGAAAAAAGAAAAACAAACAAACAAATAATGGACCTGGCTATGGCAGTCGAACATTTGAGACTCTTAAGCAGCAATTTAAAATTACTCATATTATGGGGATTCCTTATAATTGTCAAGGACAAGAGACTGTGGACTGGGCCCATGGAACTTTAAAACAATATCTTCATAAAATAAAAAAGGGGGAGATATATCCCTGTACACCACAAATTTATTTAAATCGTGTTCTTTTAAATTTTTTATTTTAGAAGTGTTTTTTTTAATTGTTGTTTTGTTTTTGGTTTTGGTTTTGGTTTTTTTTTTTAAATTTGGATGCCAAGGAACTTTCTGCTGAGTGTCTATGGTGCTCTACAACTAGGCATACTTATGCATAGGTGAAAGGGAAGGATTCACTTACTGGCATAAGGCATGATCCTGATCAGGTATTAAATAAGGGGAAGAGGGCATGTTTGTGTTGTTTCTACAGGATGCTGAAGGAGCATGGTGGCCCCCAGAGTGATGGGTGAGACATGCTGATGCCAGGACAAAGAATAATGTTGACCTGTGAGCTTGCTGTGTGCCCTGACAATGGTGACTAGGAAGCTATATTAGACATAAGCTCCCGACCCACCATTTCTTACCTATACCCCTGATGGGACAAGCTGCCTTACCTCAAGTTCTTAGACCTTGTGGAACAGAGAATCAAAAAGAGAAGTTATAATGCCTCTTGTATTGTTATTAAATGTGACCAGTTATTCAGACTCAATCATGGACTGGTCTAGAAATCAATCCAATATTGGAAATAACAGTCCTCATTTGGAAGTCTGGTTCTGGACATTTTCAGAGGCATATATGGAAATTAATTGCAGTTCTCTATGATGTTATGTTAGCAAGAGATAAAGTTGGGCTAGGATCTGGATTTCAAACAGTCGTTAGCACATGTGTTAAGGCTTTTTTAATTGTTAAGTTAAAAATATTTTGTTTCTTCTACAGTATTTAATATAAGTTACATTGATTGTACACCTTCTAGTTGTGTTTGTGTTTTGAAATCCAGCATGTCAGTTATGGAGGTTTATCAACCAGACTTTGTTTTAGTGTCTTGAGTATCACAGAACCTTGGTATTTTAAAAATAGCTTGCAAGTACTGGAAGAAATGAGTCAGGCTTTAAGCAAAAGAGGGTAGTGGGCTTGATTATTGCTGGTATAACAGCTTTAATTACATTAATTGCTAGCACCACTGCTTCTGCAATTGCTGTGAAGAAGTTAAGACAGCTACTTTTGTTAATCATTTAACAAAAAATGTTACTAATATGTTGAATATACAAGAGGATTTAGATAGGCATTTGGAAGAACAGATTGATGCTCTTTATCCTATTCAAATTATTGGAAGGAGGTTCAGAATTTAAGGGATGTTTTAACAACACGTAGAGAGCTTATGGATTTCAAAAATGCTGCTCTACTGAGCATTGATGTGGTAGATACTGCAGATAAAATTACCCATGGCCTGAGGTCAGTATTTCTATTTTGGTTAAGCTTCAAAAATGGCATATATAGCTTGATCATGCTAGCCCTTTTTGTCCTGGAATACCTTTATTCCTGCCCATTATGTTAAAGCTTTTCTTCAACAACATCAACATGTTGGCAGTCAAAGTACATGGCTTGAAACTGAAAATGGACCCCCAGACACAGTTATTAAATTAACAGGCTGGCAAGCCAAGGACGGGTAAGATTCTGCACAGAGCCTTACCAACCTAAGAACAGAAGTGCATTGCATTTGATAATGCATATTCCATGATGGGTAAGGAAGGCATTCTTGTCAGAACGACCTAAGACAGACTCAGTCTTGTTAATTAAATAAAAAAAAGAGAGAGAGGCAGAGAGCCTTTGGGGCTGCTTGGCAAGAATCTGACATGGCCAAGGACAAGGAAATGGGCTGCTTGGCAGGAATATGACATTGGCCAAAGACAAGAAAGTAGGCTTCAGGCAGGAATCTGACATTGAGCTAGAACAAAGAAGTAATCTCAGGCAGGAATCTAAATTTAGAACAAGGAAGTAGGCTTCAGACATGAAAATGACCGTGTGCTAGGATAGAGAAGTAGGCTCACATACTTTGGTCATCCTGATAAACCCTTAGAAACAGTGATCACGGGAGTGTTCGCATAATTGGGTTTAACTCCTTGCTCTTTCTTTGACTATTTATGTTTATTGTATTGCTTGTTCCTTGACTATTTGCAATTATATTGCTAGTTCCTCAACCTAGAACTGACCTTAATACTTGCATGTAATTAAAATGGTATAAAAGCATAAAGGAGGAGGGGGGTGGGATAGGGGGTTCTAGGGAGGGGAAATGGGGAAAGGGGATGACATCTGTATTGTAAATAAATAAGATATCCAATTTAAAAAGAAAGAAAGAAAGAAAGAAAGAAAGAAAGAAAGAAAGAAAGAAAGAAAGAAAGACACATCCCTCCATGGCCTCTGCATCAGCTCCTGTATACTGACCTGCTTGAGTTCCAGTCTTGACTTCCTTTGGTGATGAACAGCAATTTGGAAGTGTAAGCTGAGTAAACCCTTTCTTCCCCAACTTGCATCTTGGTCATGATGTTTTGTGGAGGAATAGAAACCCTGACTAAGGGTTTAGGGAGGTACTATAAGCTTTTCCATTTTAATTAATGCAAAACAAATTCTAAAATTAACATAACATTAAACTGGGGATAATTCAGTGGATACAGGTGCTTTCAGCCAGACTTGACTAAGCAACCCAATTTTGATCTTCAGGAAGGATATTATAAGGAGAGAATTGATTCCTACAGGTTGTCCTCTGACCTCCACACATGCCACACTTCCTAATAGTGTCACTCCCTATGGGCCAAGTATTCAAACAAATGAATCTATGGGAGCCATACATACACATTCAATTCCCTGTCCCCAAAGGTTTGTCACTAAAACATAATGCAAAATGCATTTATTTGAACTTCAATAGTCCCCATAGTCTATCACAGTCTCAACAATATTTAAAAATTCAAAGTCTCTGGTAAGATTCACACAATCTCTTGACTGTAATCCCATATAAAATCAAAATAAAAAAGCAGATCACATACTTCCAAAATCACAGGATATACATTTCCATTCTAAAATATCATAGTGAGGAAATACCGGACCAAAAAAGACCAAAAAACGGCTAGACAAATTCCAAACCCTGCATCGCCACGTCTGATGTCCAACTCCTTTCAGCTTTATTGACTGCAACACAATTCTTTCTCTTCAGCTGGTTCTACTTCCTGTTATCAGATTTCCCTAGCAGGTATCCCACTGCTCTGGCACTTCTAATATCTAGGGGTCTCCATGGCAACTTCAACTTCATTCAGTTGTTCAATTTTTAGGACTCGGGAGCCAGATCCTGAGGTGAAAACTTGCTAGCTCAGAGAGGCAGAGAAAGAACCCAGCTGACCTTCCTCCTCTACCAATGTTCCAGAAAGAATCTCTCTTCCCACACTGTCTTAAAAACCCCTCGAACTAAATTAAATGTCCTTCCCTTCTACTTCCTGTGAGTCTCTGTATTTGTCCTCCTGACTTACTCTGTGTTTTTTTCTTAATAATCCTATGTTCACTTCCTGTCAGATGATTGATTGCTCTGCTAAGGTGTGTGTTAGGACTGAGCCACACCACAACTAGAAACAAGTTTTTCCAGTAAATAACACAATTTTGGGGTTTATGGTATGATCAAATATTCTGCAGCATACCTTGGCACTCACCTGTAAGAGCATACACACACAGAATAATAAAATGTTGAGCAGCAATGTTGATAGGACCACAACTCAAAACCTAGGACCACTTGTTTCATCATTTTTTACCTCCTTCACAAACTTTAATATCTCTTCATCTAAGTTTTAAAATATGCTCTATAAATTTAAAATATGATTATACAACAAAATTTGGGATGATCATAGATTTTCCTTTTTTGTGTTGGCTGTTGAAATTTGAAGATTTAATTTTCTGAAAGTTCTATAAATAGTAAATAAATAAGTATCGAGTACATGGATAAGCAAATAAATGATTCCCTTGTTCATAGATTAATGTATAAATGCTTTATTGTATTTTATTTTGTATTTTTATAAAATATCTTATAATATATAGTTTTGTTAGTGAATATATACATTTTATTTTCCATTTTCATTGTTCATAGGAAAAATAATTTTTTAAAAATATGGTAGCAACATTCACCACCCTGGCAACATTGGAAATATGTGAAGTCTAACTTACAACTTCTACTCAGACCTACCTGCTACCTGCCTTTCATTGGCCCATGTCCCACCATGCCTGACACAGACACCATGTGGAATGCTACTCAGAACTATATGCAGTTGCCTAAACCCATTCCCCTAACAAACTTTCTGTCACTGCATCCACCATCCTACCTAGTGCCAACACCTCAGAGAATACAAGCCTGAATGCCAGGATCCCTGCAAATCTAAGAGCCCTCTACAAACACCTCAAGATCAGCAGAGAGAATCTTCTAAGCCTAGAGAAGAGGCTACTCCCAACTCAGAAGGGGCACCGATTCCTAGCCAAGCTAAGGCTAGTTCTGATACCCAACTCTCACACCAACAGAGTCATTCCGAGACTGAACACCAAGCACCATTCTGCTGGTGCATAACCTGGCAAGTTAGGGTAATAGCAAAGAAGAATCCAAGCCATCCAACAAAGAGATAACAGATAAGTGCACCAAGAAACACTGGAAAAAAATGTAAACTCATGCCTAGGTCAAATACCTGAAACACAATAAATATGAACAAGAAACACAGAGGTATTTTTTAAAAAATCATAGAAGAAAATTTCCCAAAATGGAAGGAAGGAACGAGATGCCTATTCAAGATACAAGAGACATTGAAACACCAAGTAGACAGGAAAAAAACCTTCCGGTCTTATTGTTATTCTATGAGAAGACAGTGATGTAGGGGGAGGAGCTGATACTAAAATCTGGTTCCCTAATTGATTCTTGATTGTGTCAGTAAAGAAGGCCTGGAGCCAATCGCTAGATGTAAGGAACCCGACAGACTTCTGGATCCCAGGAGGAAAAAGAGACTCGAGGAAAGGACTTTTTGGAGCCATGCACTGGAAGAAGAAAGCAGCAGTCATGTAAGGCCTAGGGCTTGGAGCCTCCACTTTGGGCAGGGTGGAGGAGGTAGGTAGGAGCTAGCTGATAGCTGGTAAGATTAGGGCAGGAGACTCTGAGCCCAGCAATTGTGTTAGTATACAAATTCTAAACTATAAAACTGTCTGCGTGTTTTCCATTTCATGGAATAAAGAGGGTAGAAATAGAAACTGGATTATTGATGGTTTGGTGAAGCTAAACAGTGAGGGGCTGGAAGCATGATTACAAGCTTCCAGGAAAGCTGTCAGTTGGCAGAGGTGATCCAGGAAGAGACAAATTGGGAGTGAGGTGGGCAGGTAGACAGACAGTCTCAGAGCTAAGCCTAGAGCGAGGGTCATGGTCCCAGGAAAGGCAGAAGAATGTTTATAAAATTACACACAACACAGTACGGCAAAGAAAGCATTTAAATGAGAACTTGCTTACAGTTTCAGAGAGCTAAGTCATGATCATCATGGCAGGAGGCTGACAGACATGGCACTTAAGCAGCAGCTGAAAGTGTAACATCCTAATCCCCAGCCAGCAGGCAGAGAGGCAGATGGAGAGAGAGGAGGAGGGGGAGAAAAGGGGAGGGGGAGGGGGAGGGGGAGGGGGAGGGAAGGGGGGGGAGGGGGAGGAAGAGGGAGGGGAGAGAGGGAGAGGGAGAGGATTGTTTTAGCAATTGTACAAAGAAAAGAGATAAATGGGGAAAGAACAAGTCAAAAGCATTATTATTTGTAAATGACATGCTTTCTATACATAAAAGACCCTAAAGACTCAACTAGAAAAATTCCTAAAGCTGATAAGTACATTTAGCAATATAGCAGGATACAAAATTAACACACAAAAAAAATCAGCAACATTAATATATAACTTTAAAAATATTTTGGGCCGGGCGGTGGTGGCGCACGCCTTTAATCCCAGTACTTGGGAGGCAGAGGCAGGCGGATTTCTGAGTTCAAGGCCATCCTGGTCTACAGAGTGAGTTCCAGGACAGCCCGGACTACACAGAGAAACCCTGTCTTGAAAAACCAAAAAAAAAAAAAAAAAAAAAAATTGGGATAAATTTAACTAATGAAGTGGAAGATTTATATTGTAAAAGCTTTAAAACGCACAAAGAGAAAGAAAGAGAAAGAAAGAAGAAAGAAAGAAAGAAAGAAAGAAAGAAAGAAAGAAAGAAAGAAAAAGAAAGAAAGAAAGAAAGGGAACTGAAGGAAACACCAGTAAATGGAAAGGTCTCCCATATTCATTCACCAGTATGATTAATATTGTAAAAAAAAAATCTACCCAAAGCAATTTATAGAGTCAATGCAATTCCCATTGAAATGTGAACTCAATTTGTCACAAGAATAGAAAAATAACCTAAAATTTCATTTGGAAACAAACACAAATCAGGATAGCCCATTCCACATCCAGTGCCCTGACCTAGCCTTCCCCACCTGCATGAAAATGATCTCCAGATTTAGGCCAGGTCTCTCTCTATTTACACCCCACTGTACAGGGAGGGCCTTGCCATGCCCCATATCCAACATTTCCACTCGGTCAGATCTACACCTACACTACAGGCTTAGACTACAAATATATCCTGCATTCCAGCCCAGTCCAGTTTGTCTGTTTGACTTCACTCCACTCAAGCAATTCACAAGTTCTCTGCCTACTCCACCCACACATCCTCTTTTCATTCCCACCCTGCTCTGTCCATATCAGAAATAGAAATGACAAAAATCGTTCACATGCCTAGATGTCATCACAAAAAAATGTAAGCAATATACAGGATCAAGCCAGTACTTTCTCTCCAAAAACTACCAGTTCTGTAGAAATGCTTGCCAATGAGAACTACCTAGATGAACTCTAGGAAACAGAATTTAAAAGAACAATCAACATTTCATCAATGAAAAAAAAAAAAACCCGAATTTAAAGAAGACACATAAAACCAGCTCAATGGAATTAACAAGGAAAAGCTAAGGGAGAATATATGCCTGGGTGATGCCCAAGAAAACACAAATATAAAACTGATGGAAATAATGAAGAAAATCCAAAACTTGAGAAAAAAATTCAATCAGAGATGGAAATATTTACCAGGGCTCAAACTGAAGTGAAGATAGAATTGAAAAGTCCAATAACTCAACTAGAAAAATTAAAAGGCAAGCCTTACAAGTTGATGAGTCAAGCACAAGACAGAATATCAGGACTTGAAGATAAAAATGGAAATCTAGACCAAATAAACAAGGAACATAAAAAGTTAAAGACAAAACAAACAAACAAAAAAACCAGGAAAGGAACATAAAGGAAAAGTGGGACACAATAAAATAGATCATGTGGTTTTTTTCTTTGAGTTTATTTATATAGTGGATTACGTTGATGGATTTCCATATATTGAACCAACCCTGCATTCCTGGGATAAAGCCTACTTGATCATGGTGGATAAGTGTTTTGATGTGTTCTTGGATTCGGTTCGAGAGAATTTTATTCAGTATTTTTGCATCGATATTCATAAGGGAGATTGGTCTGAAGTTCTCTTTTTTTGTTGGGTCTTTGTGTGGTTTAGGTATGAGCGTGATTGTGGCTTCATAGAATGAATTAGGTAGTGTTCCTTCCGTTTCTATTTTGTGGAATAGTTTGAAGAGAATTGGTATTAGATCTTCCTTGAAGGTTTGATAGAATTCTGCACTAAAACCGTCTGGGCCTGGACTTTTTTTGGTGGGGAGACTTTTAATGACTGCTGCTATTTCTTTAGGGGTTATGGGAGGGTTAAGATGGTTTATCTGCTCCTGATTTAACATTGGTAACTGATATTTGTCCAGAAAATTGTCCATTTCTTCCAGATTTTCCAATTTTGTTGAGTATAGGCTTTTGTAGTAGGATCTGATGATTTGTTGAATTTCCTCTGTTTCTGTTGTTATATCACCCTTTTCAGTTCTGATTTTATTGATTTGGATACTGTCTCTCTGCCCTCTGATTAGTCTGGCTAAGGGTTTATCTATTTTGTTGATTTTCTCAAAGAACCAGCTCCTTGTTTTATTGATTCTTTGTATAGTTCTCTTTGTTTCTATTTGGTTGATTTCAGCCCTGAGTTTATTTCCTGCTGTCTACTCCTCTTGGGTGTATTTGCTTCTTTTTGTTCTAGAGCTTTCAGGTGTGTTGTCAAGCTGCTAGTGTGTTCTCTCTCCAGTTTCTTTTTGTATGCACTTAGAGCTATGAGTTTTCCTCTTAGCACTGCTTTCATTGTGTCCCATAGGTTTTGGTATGATGTGTCTTCATTTTCATTAAATTCTAAAAAGTCTTTAATTTCTTTCTTTATTTCTTCCCTGACCCCATTACCAATGAGTAGAGTATTGTTCAGTTTCCATGTGAATGTGGGCTTTCCATTGTCTTTGTCGTTATTGAAGACAAGCTTTAGACCATGGTGATCTGGTAGGATGCATGGGATTATTTCAATTTTTTTGTATCTGTTGAGGCCTGTCTTGTGACCAATTATATGGTCTATTTTGGAGAAGGTACCATGAGGTGCTGAGAAAAAGGTATATTCTTTTGTTTTTGGGTGAAATATTCTATAGATATCTGTTAAGTCTATTTGGTTCATAACTTCTGTTAGTTTCACTGTACCTCTGTCTAGTTTCCATTTCCATGATCTGTCCAGTGCTGAGAGTGGGGTGTTGAAGTCTCCCACTATTATTGTGTGAGATGCAATGTGTGCTTTGAGCTTTAGTAAGGTTTCTTTTATGAAAGTGGGTGCTCTTGCATTTGGTGCATAGATGTTCAGAATTGAGAGTTCATGTTGGTTGAGTTTTCCTTTGACAAATATGAAATGTCCTTCCTTATCCTTTTTGATATCTTTAAGTTGAAAGTCAATTTTATTCGATATTAGAGTGGCTACTCCAGTTTGTTTCTTGGGACCACTTGCTTGAAAAATTGTTTTCCATCCTTTTACTCTAAGGTAGTGTCTGTCCTTGTCACTGAGGTGGGTTTCCTGTATGCAGCAAAATGTTGGATCCTGTTTGCTTGCGTATCCAGTCTGTTAGCCTATGTCTTTTTATTGGGGAATTGAGGCCATTGACATTAAGAGATATTAAGGAGAGGAGACTGTTGCTTCCTGTTATTTTTGCTAAAAGTGGAGGCATTGTTTGTGTGGCTATCTTCTTTTGGGTTTGTTGGAGGAGGATTACTTTCTTGCTCTTTCTAGGGTATGATAGCTCTCCTTGTATTGGGACTTTCCTGCTATTATCCTTTGTAGTACTGCGTTTGTGGAAAGATATTGTGTAAATTTGGTTTTGTCGTGGTTTCTCCATCTATGGTAATTGAGAGTTTTTCTGAGTATAGTAGCCTGGACTGGCATTTGTGTTCTCTTAGGGTCCGTATGACATCTGTCCAGGATCTTCTGCCTTTATATGTTATTTGGCCTTTTTCCCTTACTGCATTTAATATTCTTTGTTTTTTGCACATTTTGGGTTTTGATTATTATGTGATGGGAAGTATTTCTTTTCTGGTCTAGTCTATTTGGTGTTCTGTAGGCTTCTTGAATGATTATGGGCATCTCGTTCCTTAGGTTAGGGAAGTTTTCTTCTATGATTTTGTTGAAGATATTTACTGGCCCTTTAAGTTGTGAATCTTCACTCTCTTCTATACCTATCATCCTTCGGTTTGGTCTTCTCATTGTGTCCTGGATTTCCTGGATGTTTTGTGTTAAGAGTTTTTTTGCATTTTGCATTTTCCTTGACAGTTGTGTCAATATTTTCTATGGTATCTTCTGCACCTGAGATTCTTTCTTCTATCTCTTGTATTCTGTTGGTGATGCTTGCGTCTGTGACTCCTGATTTCTTTCTTAGGTTTTCTATCTCCAGAGTTGTCTCCCTTTGTGATTTCTTTATTGTTTCCATTTCCATTTTTATGTCCTGGATGGTTTGTTCAATTCCTTCACCTGTTTGGTTGTGTTCTCTTGTAATTCTTTAAGGGCTTTTACTTGTTTATCTGTGTTCTCCTCAAATTCTTTGAGAGTTTTATTTATGTCCTTCTTAAAGTCCTTTATCATCATCATTAGAAGTGATTTTAAATCTGACTCTTGCTCTCCTGGTGATATGGGGAGTTCAGGACTTAATGTGGGAGAACTAGGTTCTGATGATGTCATGTGTTTTGGGTTGCTGGCCTTTGTATTCTTGCACTTGCATTTTGCCATCTGGTTCTCCTAGGTGCTACCTGTGCTGTCTCTGACTGGAACCTGTCTTTCCTATTCTCTTGGCAGTGTCAGAACTGTTTAGGTTGGGTGTTGCTGCTGAGGTTAGAGCTAGGGCCCAAGATCTGCCCAGTGCTTGGGCCCAGACTGGAAGGAACCAGTGCTCTGGGCCAGGAGTGAGTACCTGGGTCCTAGTGGGTCCCGGTTACTCCTTGTTTGGGGAAAGTGTTGCTGCCTCCTTGCTTAAGAAGGTGCTCAGGTTAGAGCTCCTGGGAGCCCTGCTTCCCCTGGGTTCTGTGAGATTGGGTGTAGAGCTGCCGCCTGGGATCTGCTGTGTGCTCGGTCCCAGACCGGAAGGAACCGGTGCTCCGGGCCAGGAGTGAAATCCCCGGGTCCCAGTGGGTCCCAGTAGGTCCCAGTTACTCCCTGTTTGGGGTGGGTGTTGCTGTCTCCTTACCTGAGATACTGCCTGGGTCAGAGCTCCTGGGTGCCCCACTTCTGCTGGGTTTTGTGAGGTTCAGTGCAGAGCTGCCGCCTGGGATCTGCTCCGTGACACAATAAAATAGAATAACCATAAAATAGTTTGATTTCAGACCCTGGAGCAATGAGCTGAGGCACACATTTCACATAACAAAGCAGACCTGGCCTCAGGTTCTCCCAGCACCTCCCAGTTCCTACCTAGCATACCCTGACCCTAACTCTGAACTTTTCCAGACCAAGCACCAGGCTGCCCTTCTCAGAGGCTCTTCACTGTATAATCCAGACACTTTGCATTTTGTTCTCTCTTTCTCTTTTCTTCTCTCCCTCTCTCTGTGTATATGCCCTCTTCCTCTTCCCCCTTCCCTCCCCCTCCCTTCCCCCTCCCCTCTCCTCCCTTTCCCCTCCCCCTTCCCTCCCCTACCTCCTCCCCCTGTCTGCCCCTCCCCCTCCCTCTCTCAGCTGAAGCGGGCGGCTAGCACTGGCCTCAGTACATCCTCAGAAGCCTAGCAGCCTCAGCACTTCCCCCTCAGCCCCACACATACAGAAACCCTCCCCCTCAATTCCTTCCCACCATCTGACTCTCCCCAAAGACTCAACCAGAGACAAAGGCCCACAAATCCTCATTCCAATAGCACTCCCTAAGTGTGAACCCCCATCCTGGGTATCAGCTTGAGAACAGATAAACAAATGCAGTCTCCATGCTACCAAAATTAGCATCCTCTCTGATGGATGGCCAAACACTCTGCAACACAGGTGGCTTATGGCCTTGAGAAAAGCAAAAATCATACATCCTTAGAGAGAAATCATGCCAATTAAGCATTCCCAGGCAGCTGTGACCGATTTGTAAAAACATTAAAGCTTCCCTTATCTGCTTCTTCCCACCCCCATGTAATCTGCTTGTATATATTCTCTACACCCCTAGACATGGAGCTGCAGCTCTGTGCAATTTGTGGTCCAAACCTGGGTTTGAAATAACAGGCTCTTATGTTTCTCTGTAGTGAATATGGCAATTCTTTGAGATCCCTTAGAGACCCCAAGACCTGAGCATAACACGCACTCTCACTCTCTCTCTCTCTCTTTGTCTCTCTCTCTCTCTGTCTCTGTCTCTCTCTCTCATCCCTTTCCTCTCTCTTCCCATGGTAACTTCCCTAATCTCCTTTCTCAGGGCCAGTGAACTTGCCTACCTGAGAGCAGTTTTCTAATAAACCTTCATATATATAATCTGGCTTGAATTGGCTCATTTCACAGCAGAGAAATATTTTATCACAAATTATAAGCCTAGATAAGGAAGAAGTGTCCCAAGTCAAAGGTATAGACAAGCTCTTCAAAAGGATTGTAGAAGAAAAGATAAACCTATACAGAAACAAGAAGCACAAAGAATATCACATAAACAAGACCGTAAAAGAAACTTCTCATGGCATACCACAGGTAAAATACATAACATACACAACAAAGGAAATAAGCTGAAAACTGTAATAGAAAAAATACAAGTCATATATGAAAGATTTCGGCGAGCAGTTGGGAACAGATCACAGTAGACCAGATGGTTCTGCAAGGCGGGTTTATTCAGGCGGAGGACAAAGGTGGGGAGAGAAAGCAGGACAAGATGGCGGGCAGAAGGGAGAGAGAGAGGAGAGAGTGAAGTAGAGGCTGGCCATGACCACGTGGAGAGAGGGGGAAGGGAAGGGGAGAGGTGGCAGAGAGAACCTACAGGTGAGAGATCAAGGGAGCAAGAGGAAGACGAGGGGGCAGACAGCCCCTTTAATAGTGGGCAGGCCTACCTGGCTGTTGCCAGGTAACTGTGGGGAGGAGCATACCTGGCTGTTGCCAGATAGCTGTGGAGATGGAGTTTAGACAGAATACTAACATTCCCCTGTTTTGGTTTAATTAAAAAAGAAAATTTAGAAAAAGGTGACAGCGAAGCAGAAATAGGGTCATCATGATATCTGACTACTTCATGCTGGCACTGGGGGCAATGTGTCTTTAGGGGGAACCTAGAAGAATGGGTATGGGGGATGTTTGTCCAGTCCTGCTGTCCAGGGTCTGTGGAGCCATCTGAGGACATGCCAGAAGGAACAGGTCCAGTAGAAGTAGCTGTGTGTGTGACAGGAGATGGAGCATCTGGAGGCTGCTTCTCTGGAGCTGTTCTGGATGTGCCTGGACTTGACAAGATGTAGGGAATAAGATTAAGTGCATTTGGGAGAAAGAAAAATTTTCTAAGATGTACATTGAAACCCAGAGAGATCCCACTCTTTGTAATAGGTAGTAAGTGGGAACCTTAGGCACATGTACTTATCTGGATGTCATCTATTTGGTCCGTGAGAGGTAGATCTGAGTGGGTTTCCTGTAGCTTTGATTGACCCCAGAGTTGAAGCACAACTGTGACTTCCAGCATAGCTGTGAAGTAGCTAAAGCTTTCCTGGACCCAGGACCCATCCCCAGGCAAAGACTTTACCATCCTTCTCAGAAAGCACTGAACTGTTATCTGGAAGGGCCAGGAGACTGGGGCTTTTGTTCTTGTTGGGATTTATTTGGCCAAATAAAGTGCACATAACCACCAACAGCACTTAAAGTACATGGGAAGGCTCAGTGTTTGCTTCAGTTTTTATTTTATTCAAGGCTGCAATTAGTCAATGCACTGTTGCTGAATCATATCACAGCAAAAACTGTAGACCCTGTGGAACACAGTAATCTGAAAAGTCTGGTTCTCCACTCCTGTCCCCAATCCCCCTGCAAGAATTCCACTAAGGTAAAGCTAGATTTTTGTCTTACAATAGAAAAGGATTTTAATAGGAGCTACCATTAAGCTGAGTTGGTGTTTGTTTAAGAGCATGTTTAGCAGAGGTCTTAAACATAGGGGGTAATAGAAAAGGAGACAACGATGAAAAGGATGGAACCCAGTGAGTCCAGGCTCTTAGAGGGGTTTTTACTTTATTATCTTTAAAATCGTTTTATAAGTTTGATTGTTGAAAAGGCAGTCTACAACAAAATTTAATAGTTAATCAAGATTTAAAAAAATTCTAACAATGGCACCATGTGTGTGTGTGTGTGTGTGTGTGTGTGTGTGTGTGTGTGTGTGTTTGGGTGTATGTAAGTGCCTGCATGAGTGTGTGCTTGTCTGTGTTGTGAGATGTGTGTGAAAGTTGAAGAAGAACTTGCAAGGGTCAGTTCTCTTCCTCTCCGTGAGTTCTGGGAACCAAACTCAGGTTAGCAGGCTTCACAGCAGTTGGTTTTACCCATTTAGCCTGCTGGCCCCCAAAGCTTAAATTTAAGTAGGTTTTAAATGCAGAAAAATATGAGTTGATTTTCTTGTTTTATCTTATCTTAAAGACTTCTCTTATAATTGCAATTGTGAGCTGGTCATAGGAGGTGAATTGTTTAGATATAAGGATGACTGAGGGGAGCTAATATGTTAATACTCAGCTAACAATACTTCCCACAGCTCTGCCTGCCTTTTGGAAGACCTGCTGCTAACCAGGATAACAAGTCCCAGAGGCCTGCTACTCCCAGGGAATACCAGGCCAAGCCAACACCAGAGACAACCAAATGGCTAAAGGCAAGCATAAGAACACAATAAAAAAAAAAAAAAGCCAGTATAATATGGCAACATCAGAATTCCAGCTCTCTTACTACAGCAAGCTCTGGATATCCTAACACATCTGAAGAGCAAGACTATGATCTTATATCTCATTTTATGAAGATAACAGAAGCCTTTAAAGAGGAAATAAAGAAAACCCTTAAAGAAACACAGAAGACTAAGATCAAACAAGTACAGGAAATGAATAGAACTGTTCAAAACATAAAAATTGAAATAGATTATATATAAATAATTAAAATTGATTAATAAAGAAAACACAAACAGAGGCAATCTTGGAGATGGAAAACTTAGGAAAGAAAAGGAACTACAAACACAAGCATCACCAACAGAATACAAGAGATGTAAGAAAGAATCTCAGGCATAGAAGATAAAATAGAAGAAATCGATATATTAGTCAAAGGAAATGTCAAATTTAGAAAGTTTCTAATGTAAAATATCCAGAAAATAGTCAACATTATGAACAGACCAACCCTAAGAACAATAGGAATAGAAGGAGAAGTTTCCAAGTTCAAAAGCCAAGAAAACATCTTCAACAAGATAATAGACAAAAACTTCCCTAACCTAAAGAAAGAGATGGCTATAAATGTACAAGAAGCTTACAGAACACCAAATATATTGGACCAGAAAAGAAAAGCCTTCTACCACATAATAATTAAAACACTAAATGTACAGAACAAAGAACGAAAATTAAAAGCTATAAGGGAAAAAAGCCAAGTAACATATAAAGGCAGCCCTACCAAAATTACACATACTTCTCAGCAGAGACTCTAAAAGCCAGAAGGTCCCAGAGACCCCAGATGTCTCCACAGACTACTATACCCAAGAAAACACTCAATCACCATAGATGGAGAAACCAAGATAATCCATGAAAAAACCAATTTGAAACATTATCTTTCTACTAATCCACTCCTACAGAGGATACTAGAAGGAAAATAACACAAGAAGCATAACTATACCCAAGAAAATGCAAGAAATTAATCATCTCACAGCAAAAACAAAAGCAGAGAATCTCACACACACATAATACCACCACCAACATCAAATAATAGAAACAATTATAGGTCATTAATATCTCTCAACATCAATGGACTCAATTCACCAATAAAAAGACACAGGCTCAACATATTAGATGTGTAAGCAGGAGCCATTATTCTGCAGCATAAAAGAAACACCTCAAGCCGGGCGGTGGTGGCGCACGCCTTTAGTCCCAGCACTTGGGAGGCAGAGGCAGGCGGATCTCTGAGTTCAAGGCCAGCCTGGTCTACAGAGTGAGTTCCAGGACAGCCTGGGCTACACAGAGAAACCCTGTCTCGAAAAACAAACAAACAAACAAAAAAGAAACACCTCAGGAACACAGATAAATACTACCTCAGAGTAAAGGGCTGGAAAAATGTTTTCTAAGCAAATGAATCAAGAAATAAGCTGAAGTAGACATTCTAATATCGAAAAAGTAGACTTTCAAGCAGAAGTGACGAAAAGAAATGGGGAAGGACACTTCACATTCATCAAAGGAAAAATTCACCAAGTTGAAGTCTCAATTCTGAACACCTATGCCCTAAATGCAAAGGCACTCATATTTGTCAATGAAATTTTACTAAGCTCAAATCACGTATCAAACCCCATGCAATAATAATGGGGGACTTCAACACCCCACTCTCACCAATGGACTGATCTTCAAAACAGAAACTAAACAGAAAAATAATGAAACTAACAGATTTTATGAACTAAATGCATCTAACAGATATCTACAGAACCCTTTACCCCAGTCAAAAGAATATATCTTTAACTGAGCATCTCACAGAACCATCTCCAAAATTGACCATATAATAGGACACAAAGCAAGCCTCAACAGATACAAGAAGATTGAAATAACCCTTTGCATCTTATTAGATCACAATGGATTAAGGCTGATCAAAAATGACAGAAACCACAGAAAATCAACAAACTCATGGAACCTAAACAACTCTCTACTCAATAACCACATGGTCAGGGAAGAAATAAAGAAAAAAATTAAAGACTTTCTAGAATTAAAATGAAGGCACAACATACCCAAACATAAAGGACACAATGAAAGCAGTGCTAAAAGGAAAGTTCATAACACTAAGTACCTTCATCAAGAAATTGGAGAGATTTCATACTATGACTTTAACAGCATACCTGAAAACTCTAGAAAAAGAGAGAAAAAAAAAAAAAAAAAAAAAAAGAAGCAAATCCACCTAAGAGGCTTAGATGGCAGAAAATAATCAAACTCAGAGCTGAAATCAATTAGAAACAAAGAGAACAATACAAGGAATCAACATAACCAAGAGCTGGTTCTTTGAAAAAAAATCAACAAAACACTCAAACCTTTAGCCAAACTAACTAAAAGGCACAGAGAAAATATCCAAATTAACAAAATCTGAAATGAAAAGAGAGACATAACAACAAAAACTGAAGAAATCAAAAAACCTTTTAGGTCATCAACTCCTGAAGAATGAGGAAGGAGATCCCAACCGGTGGTCAATGAACTACTCCAGGAAGAGTCATGATTAAGTGTCTTTACAATCTAGGGTGTTGGTCACTCTCAAGTTATATCTGTAAAGGTAATTAAAAACAACATTCCACTTCCAACACACACCCTCTAACATTATTCAAAGAATATATCTTACACAACATAACATGGATATGTTTTGGAAAGCATGCATTGCTTCTGTAGCCAATTTTAGCTAGTAAATTGGAGTAGGACAGGGAAGACCAGATCTTATCTCTGGAGATTTTCCTCTTATGTCACTGTAACTTCCTATCTTCTATTTTTGCCTCATTTCCACCCATGTATTTTTTTTAAAGTCATTGAGTTTTTAAAGATACAATTATTTTATGTATATGAGTACTGTGTAGCTGTCTTCAGACACACCAGAGAGGGCATAGGATCCCACCACAATGGTTGCAAACCACTGTGTGGTTGCTGGGAACTGAACTCAGGACCTCTGGAAGAACAGTTAGTGCTCTTTACCACTGAGCCATCTCTCCAGGCCCCCACCTATGTATTTCTGTGTTTTATTACTATAAAAACGTAATGAAACTGTTAAGATAAAGTGGCTTAGGAAAACTCAGGTTACCCTGACCCCCACCCCCACCCCCAGCCTCATCCTGCATATTAACAAATGGTTTCCTCTCTTCTGCAAAAGGATTCTTGTAAAGTGTTTTACAGATCAAAGGTCTGCTCCCTCCCTGCTGGGAGAGGCTCAAATTGTATCATATTTTACTGATTAAAGGTCTCCTCCCTCCCAGCCTGTACCCATGTGATGTGACCTCAGCCTTTTGCTTTCAAATCCCTATGGTACCTTGCTAGACTCCCTTGCCTTTCTGAGATGCTAGCCTGCTTGGTCAGTCATCTAAGTAAAGGACTCAGGATACTATTAATTTTCTTAATAAGCATGGTGTTCTGTAAACTTTCTCAAGTAGATTATTTTAGTCATACTTTAACATAGCACTTGAATACTACTATGGATACAGTAAACTGAATCTGTGTTCTTAGGTCATTCATATTCATCCAGAATGAAGTATATTTTATTCTCTTTTGGCTGTTTTTTTTTTTTTTTTATCAACAGTTTATATAAACCAGTCTCACTGCAACATAGCTCAATTCTAGATTCTCAGAATATATTTATTTTGAATAAAAGCACAAACTACAAACTCTGCTCCTAGTTCTTTATTCTACAAACCATTACCTAAATATTATAAGTGCGTCACCCTCAGTGGCTAAGCATTTCAGTTCCTCTGCCCCCACCAATAGTTTGGAGTTTGTTGTTTTTAATAGATTACTAGCTTAATAAAAACACAAAGTCCAACCTCCACATTCTACTGGTTCTATAGTTTGCAAATCATTACTCAGGTAGCTACACTTGGATCAGTGGTAATATCACTATCTCTGTGTTGTTGACTGTCACTGGACATCTGCCATTCTCCAGAAAGTGAGAAGTTACTTCCTTGGGTACCTGTAATGAATACATGACATTTTACAAAAATTCATTATTGAAATAAAAAAAAAGTGGTTAACAAAGATGAAAGCACAACAAAGACATGAAAAGAGATAGTAATACTAGAAGTAGAATTAAAACAAATATTGTGAATTGGTAGAAGAACACCTGACTGTGGGAATATGGACACTGTCTCCATTTGAGAGAACCAGTGAAAAGAGCTCAGCTTATCAACATAAAAAGCAAAATGCTTGTGATGAAATAAATAAAGATATTTTGATGAATATGCCACCAGCAAAGAATTTCAATTAAAGATAACCATAATTAGACACATTTCACTAATAGTGAATAATGAGGTGCTGGAGAAGACATGTTGGGAGTTTTTATAATCCATATTTAGGAAGGGCACAGCAATCCATCAAAGCGTAGAAAAAATATATATAGTCTAGATTGTAAGGAATGGGAAAATATTTTTCTTAGACTGCAAAGTTTTCCTTTTACCAAACACTATGAAAGCCCATTATCCTTTCTGGATGACTGCTACTCTGCAGAAGCTTCAGATGTCTCTACTTAGGTTCATGACAGGCCCTACCTTTGTTCATTGTAGGTAGGAAACGTAGGCAGAGTAGTACAGTACAGGCATGAATGACTAAATAGAAAGATTGTAGTTGGGCAGAACACTATATGTACTTGATAGTTAGATTTAACTGTCAACTTGGCACAGCCTAGAATCAACTGGAAAGAGAATTTCAAGAAAGGATTGTCTACATTGTATCAGGGAATTGAGTTAATTGGTGTAAGAAGACACAGGCAACTGTGGGTAGCACCATTCTCTAGGTAGGGGATCCTAAACTATATAAAAGTAGTAAACTTGAGTCTATCACAAGTAAGTGAGCAATTGCACATTTATTTATTCATTTCTCCCTACTCATGACTATGGATGTGATATTACTAAGCTGTTTGAAGTTCCTACTTGATTTCTCTGAAATAATCCACTATAACTGGGAATTGTAAGTTAAAATAAACCTTTTTATCCTAAGTTACTCTTTGTTAAGACATTTTATCACAGCTACAGAAATGAGACAAGAACAATGTGTGAGCCTACTCTTTCTTTTAAATATACTTAAGCAGACCTCCTCTAACTCTTGTTGATGCCATTATATTGTGGTAAGACTAAGATCTGGTTACACTGGGCTGCTGGGACTAAAAGTGGCCAGTTGCTGGAGGGGAGTGAATAGCACAGCAGCTAGAAGTCAGTGAGTGTATTAGTTAAAGTTTTCTAGAGTTACAGAACTTATGGACTGAATCTCTCTCTCTCTCCTCTCTCTCTCTCTCTCTCTCTCTTTTCTCTCTCTCTCTCTCCCTCCTCTTTCTCTCTCTCTGTTCATTTCTCTTTCTCTCTCTCTCTCTACAGCATATATTTGTATATATATATACACATATATATGTGTGTGTGTGATATGCATCACAAATATATGATAGATATATGTCATATAACATATAAGAGATATACCATATATAGACAGGCAGACAGATAAATTGATTGATAGATAGATAGATAGATAGATAGATAGATAGACAGATAGATAGATGATGGATGGATGGACAGATAGATAGATGGATGGAATTTAGTGGAACAACTTACAGGTTGCAGTCCAACTAATTCAACAAAGGCTAGCTGTAAATAGAAAGTCCAAGATCTAGTAATTGTTCAGTCCCACAAAGCTGGGTGTCTCAGTTCCACAAAGCTGGGTGTCTCAGCTGGCCTTCTGTATATGCTGGAATCCCGAAGTAGTCTCAGATGCCAGGGAAGTAATGAATGTGCTAGCAAGGTGAGGGCAATCAGGCAAAGATAAAAACCTTTCTTCTTCCATGTCCAGTAGAAGGTGTGGCCCAGATTAAAAGTGTATCTTCCTGCCTCAAGATCTGGATCATAAGCCTGTGTCTTCATTCCTCAAGGTCCAGATCAGAGTCATGTCTTCCAACCTCAAAGGTCCAGACTAGAAGTGAATTTACCCGCTTTAAGCCAAACAGAAAATCTCTCACAGATGTGCCTTCCATTTCTGGTTGTAGTTCATTCTAGATATAGTCAAGTTCATATTGAAGACTAGTCATCATAGTGAGTGAGGCAGAATAACTAGAGTTCCACAGAGCTGCCAGTAGCAACCAGATCCACCTGCTCAGAGGAGAGCTACTGAGGAGAGTTGATTTTGCTGACAATGCTCAGAGCCATTAATATTGAGAATGTACTTTGGCTTATTTATATTTCTACCCAAAATGACCATAAGCTCCCTAGGCCAACTGGTAACAAGAATGGCTATTTAAATGCTCTGAGTACGTTATTTTACAAATAGATTAAAGTACTTAACTTTTCTCCAGGTGAGGATTTAACATTTGTTTTTCATCTATGCTTTCCACCTTTTAACATTTTTGTAATTAATTTTTTAATGGATTTCATTATGGCATTTGAATACATATATACTAATACACTTTGCTCTCATTAATTCCCATTTCTCACTACCCATTCCTTAAGTTTTAATCTTCTAATATTTTGAATTCTTTATAAATTTGACTGCTATTAATGATACATTATTAGTTCTTGATTATTTATGCAGTGCATAAACTCCTCCACTCTGCCTTGATTCACTTCCCATTCTCTACCCATCTAAATTTGTATTCTTTAAAGAAAAAATATTAAATTCAATTTGTGCTGTCCATATACTTTTAGATGTGTAATCTTACACTGAAGAGTGATTGGTTGATCTGCCAGTGACCACACATTAAATAAAACGGACTCACCCTGAATCAGGAATTAACAACTGCTTAATAGCTCCTCGGTTAGGAGTAGGATTTGGGGACTACCTCCTCTCAATGCTGGGATTTTGTCTGGCTTGAGCTTGCATAATTCTTACTCATTTTGTCAAAAATTACTGTGAGTTCGTATGTACATACCCCTTTGTCTAGAAAGTACTGTACTTATCAGACTTGGATCTTATATCTTTTCTCCTTTCCGAGTCCATGACCTGGAAGTGGGATTAATGTACAACTACTCACTCACCCTTCTCTCACTAGAAAAAGGTTCTGTAAGTACACCCTGTAAGTCATACGACTCTGGCCTCTTATTAGCTCAATTTCAATTCTACATCTCATCCAGAATGTTTTCTACATGTAGCCTGGAATTGCCGTGTAGTAGAACTGTAGATTAGTTTTTCCTAAGCACTATGCACAGCGCCTTCCAGCATCAGCCAGTAAAAATGAGAGTTTCCAGGTGAGTGCCTAAAGTTTCTAACACAACACACACACACCACCACACACGGAGTGGTGTTGAGAGAATTGTCTTGACAAAAATTGTAACCTCAGTTTCTTTAAAACACAGAACTGTTTTTAGAATGTGTTCCTCATTGGAATCATGTTCCTCCCAAGTGTAGTGGATAGGAATAAGTTTACTTTCAGATTATTCATTTCAACTGGCTATTGTTATTTGTTTATATTCATTATGGAAAAAAACATGTTTTGCCAGATGCAGCTTGTCCTTGTGATTGTGCACGTTACTCATGTGATTTCTCTTAACTCTGATAGTATAAAGTGTCTGATGCTTGAATAAAGTTGGCTAATTGCATGAACTTTAGTCTGCTTCATTTTTAGGATTCATTCTCCAAGCTCATACTGCTTTTAAGTACAAATACCCCACTTTAGGGCACTATACCTATACCTCAGATACTATAAATTATTGTCATGGCTCTTGGTTAGCCTCTAGAACCTGATGGTAAGACTGTATTGCTGAAGATACCATAGCTAATGGCATTTTAATGTTTTTAGAAATACTTTGAAAGTCATGAACTATTCAAAAATTCCCATTGACAATTCAGTTTTATGAAATAGCTTGCTGAGTCACTATCTGTCTTGCTCACTGCAATAAGCCTGTCTCTAGTTGCTTTGTGGGCTATGGCTATGATAAACAGAGGGCCTCATAAATTCCTGGTAAGTACTCTGTGTTAACTATCTTACAGACCATCAACTGTCTTTAGTTTTTCAGTAAAGTTCTCACCCATATTTCACAGGTTTTTTACATGTTTACCATATATAAGGAAATTACTATGATAATATAAAATAAACAATGGATTCATCATATAATCATTGTTATTTTAAACACTGTTTTACACACACACATTCTGGGGCATAAAACTATAAAAATGGATATTGAGTTATTTTGGTCTCCTAGCACATATTACACATATTAATATAAATTACACATACTAGTTTTGACTTGCTAAGAGGTATCGGCTTCATGTAGCTCTTTCGTTAGAATTTTGTGGACATGCATAGATAGCTCATCACTCCTTTATTAGCACGTAACACCCTCCACTAGGCACTGGGTTCACACTAGTTACTATTGTCACTGAAAGATAAAACAAATTCAAGAGAAGAATAAATATTTTTCTCAAGAAAATAAATTAGAGAGCTTTGCTGAAAATAAACAGAAAAAAGGAAATAGTGTAGATGCCACTGCAGAGTCTGAATCAGGAAGCTGCCAAGTTAGAGTTTCATAGATTTCCACAAGAGTTCATAGGGTAAATGCCACACTTCCTGAGGCCCTGGGAACTTCCTGCTTCCAAAGATAGATCCTTGGTAGCAAGGGTTTTTCTTGTCTAAGCACTTGTAGAGAGAGACAGATTGTTTTGGAAGACAGTGGCTTTCTGGAGCGTGTGTAAGAAGAGAACTGGTCCCCACTGCAGCAGTTTCATTTCTTTTCTTTTCTTTTCTTTTTCTTTTCTTTCTTTTTCTTTTCTTTCTTTTCCTTTTCTTTTCCTTTTCTTTTCTTTTCTTCCTTCCTTCCTTCCTTCTTTCATTTGATGTCTCTGTGTTTGGGTTGGAACATGTACAAACATTAATTCAACTGTCTTTTTATGGGTTTGCTATGTCAAAATCATAAATGGGCATGTTTAAGTTAACCCACCATGTCAGAATTAATTGAATAAAAATAAATTCACATCCACATTGGTTTTCCTGGCTGTAATTTGTCAAAGTAGTTACAATTTTCCTTGAAAAAATGGCCATTGGCAACCACAGGTTCTTTTGATTCCAATCTTAATTACTAATTTTAACATTCAGATCACACATGAAACGTCACACACCAATTGGACATATAAACCTGTGTGTATTGGGATGGCAGAATGGTTACAGAGGTTAAATGGGTTGCAGCAAACTTCAAACAGGTCTTATTGAAGGCAGAGACAGAGAAGTGATACAAAAAGGCACTGTGGTGGCTAGATAACATATTAAGCAATCCACTTGGAGAGCTGCTTCAACAGAGCCTGGCTGCAGGGTCATAAGGTTGAGGTTGGCTTTAGAGTTGAGTCAAACTGCAAAGGCAAGCTGCAGACCTCTGGAAGTCATAGAGGTGAAGCACGTGATCAAATGACTGGAGGCAAACTGCAAGGCTAGGTCTGGATGGATAGATGGATGGACAGAGAGCAATCCAAGTAGACTCTATCAACAGTGAGAATGAAGTAAACCAAACCCCTAGGATAGCTGCTTGCTAGTCCTGCATGTGTATACCAGGAATTCAGATGACAAGTCCCTAAGGCTCTCCTCATCCCAGATTGAGGAGTCCACTTCTTTAGTGTGTCTAGGTGAGGATTTACTAGGATTTATTAGCCCAGGTCAGTCCCAAATTCATGACAGTCTTTTCAGCCTATACAGAAATGGAGTTTTAGTTCTCTGCCACTCGCCAAGATTTTTTTAATTTGGTTACTTTGACTAAGAGTTTTTCGATCTTGTTTCTTTTTTTAAAGAACCAAATCTTTCATCGATCCACTGCTATTTTGGGCTCTATTTCACTAATTTAATCTTTGATGTTTTATTATTTCTTCTATTAATTTTGGATTTGGCTTGTTATTTTTCTTAGAATTTGAGGTACACCATTAGATTTTTTTTATTTGAATTATTTGTGATTTTTTTTAAAATGTAGGTACCCATTGCTATACACCGCCACTCAAGAATTGCCTTCTTTGTGTCCTGGTAAACTTTGTTTTCATTTTCCTTGACTAAATACACTTATAAACCAAGTTTTTAAAGAACCAATTTATCATTAAAATGTATATTATTCACTATATATATATCTGTTTAGTTTTGATAATTTTTTAGTATGTTTAGTATATTTCATTGTGATCTGGTAATTGTAATTTTGCTACTGTTATAAATTGACTATCTATGTTTTTTCTATGGTCTTTGGAGACTCCTGTGAAAGGGTCATTCAACTCCTAAAGGGATTGCAACACACAGGTTGAGAACTGCTGCTGCAGATGTTTTAAGATGTTTGATCTATAATGGTGTTCTGGTTTCTATATTGATTTGTATTGTCTTGATATTGCATCTTTATGTCCACCAGTGCTTGTTTATGAAACCAAGTACATCAATATTCAATGTACATATATAGATTTACAATTCACATATTTTTCTTTAATTAAATATGATTATATAATTCCCTCTCAGTTTTTCCCTTCAATCTCTTTCATTTATCTCCCCTGTGAAAAAAATCTGATTATTTTCTTATTGTCATTATATACATATACACATACACATATACATATATGAGTACTTAAATATATAAATATAACCTTCAAGTCAACTTAAGTTTATGCATATATGTATAACTTCAGCATTGACCATTTGATACTAGATAAGCTATTATGGGTTCATCTCTGGGGAAGACTTTCTCACTATTTCATCAGTCCTTAGTTGTTTCTAGTTCTATTTTAAGAGACATGAGATTTCCTTTTTCCTTGCTATCAGGTCTATTGGTATCGTTTTTTTCAGGTGTTGTCTAGGTTGCCATATTGTTTCAGTATTATGGATAAAATTACCAGATTATAAAATTATAGAGATAAAATTATAGAGAGGAGGGTACAAACAGCCCCTTGTATACTGAGTAAGGCATACCTGGCTATTGCCAGGTAGCTGTGTGGTTAAGCCTAGAAGGAATGCTAACATTCCTCGATTATCTTTAGCTACTTCCTGCTGACTTTGGCGGGACGTGTCTCTGAGAAACCTAAGAAAATGGGTATGGGGATGTTGGTCCAGTCTCAGGAGAGTTGGCTGTTTCCTTGCTGTCCAGGGTCTGTGGATCTACCTGTGGATATATAGGAAGGAGTAGGTCCGGTAGAAGTGTCTGTGTCTGTGAGGGTATATGGAGCATCTGTGGGTTGCTTCTCTGGAGCTGTCCTGGATATAGATTTGGAGTAAACCTGGACTTGGCAAGATGCTGACACACACACACACACACACACACACACACACACATGAGGGGAGTCCCAATTCCCAGGGCACAGGACAGGAATCCTACCCTCTGGGATAGGTAGCAAGTAGGCACTTAGGCTATTGGTTGATAGGTGTACTTACCTGGATGGAGTCTATTTGGTCCATGAGAGGTTGATCAGAGTGGGTTTTCTATAGCTTATAAATTTACAAAGAGGTAAACTTGTTAACAACATGATAATTTTTAAAGATGAGCTTAGGGAAGACAAAAAATCTTTTGTGGAGCAAAAAGAACTTTTTTTTTTCTGTCTAGGAGACTGATATATTACATTTAAAAGACAAAGGAAACTTGAAACTTGATGACCTTCTGAATGACAGTTGATCATATAGTCTAGCATGAGAAGCACTGTAAGCCCATAGCTAAAGACAACCAAAGGAAACGTAAAATCTGAGCTTATGGTTATATATAGTGGAATGTATCATTATGATTAGGCTAATTTATAAGAACTCTATTGGTTAATGCTAGAACAATAGCATATCAAGAGAGGAAATATGAAGCATTTAGTCATTGGAAACTGAACTTTAGATAAGGAAGTAACAGAAGTTTACATCTGTGAAAGCTTACATCTGAACTTGTGTATCCTTTATCGAGAAGCCTGTGAGCAAGACAAACCTGCCCATGTTTTTGATAAGAGAGCTGGCAGTCTTAACCTAAAACAAATTGACTAATGAGCTAATAAGGTGGTAGATTACCTTGGGGTAAGGAGCTAGGTCTGTTTTTTAGCTGTCAAGCTTTGCTGTTAACGTACTCAAAAATCTGCAAAGAATAGATTATAATCTAGGAATCATGTATTAATTTAAATGACAGAGGTTGGTCTATAGTCCACTACATAAACAGTCCCCAGGTCCCTGTGGTCTCCATGGCAACTTGGACAGAGTCAGTCTGGCCATCAGGTCTAGAAGACAAAAAGCTTTTTCCTGTGGAGTAGGTACATTCAAGAAATGAGAAATGACCCACCTTGACCTAGACAATATGAGACATTTAATCTCAGGGTATCCTCTGTCCACAGTGTAGGCCGAGCTCTGACTGGGCAAGGCAGTGAAGCAATGTTTCTCAGTGGTTATCATACCACAATCCACGTAGAATCTCGTCACTGTGTCTATACCTTCTGAGACCTTCCAGGGTAAATTCTCAGGATTTGGGAGTCTCTATCTGTCATAAGCTTAACCATTTAATGTTACACTTAGCAGATTTCTGACAAGACTAAGAGCTAGTCTATTAAGCATATCTGAGTTTGACAAGCCTGTGTTTGTTTAGTTACTTGTTCCAGAAAGTATCTAGCAAAGAAAGAGAGCACACTGTGACTTAATGACAGTAGCAAAAACAAGGCTAAACATATATTTAAGGCAGCGATCTTTAACCTTTTACTGTTTGAAATCATTATTTATCAAGGCAGTATAGAACAAAAACTTTATGTTAATTGCTAAGTGACTTTGACAGGCTGTACTCCTAAAGGGAGCAAACTGGAGACTGCCCATAACAAAGATGGTGGATGGCCCTTTGACTGTCCTTAGTTAAGATGGTGTCAAGTGGCAGGCAGCCAAGTGACCCCTTATCTAAGATGGCGCTAAAGCTACAGCTCCACCTGGAGGAAAGTCATGTGTTTGTTATATTAGAACAGAATGACAAAAGTTGCTAAGTATCTTAGAATGAAACATCAAAGACAAACATTTAGACAAACTAAGCAGTGCACTGTGAGGGGCACTCACCACATGGTTTGGCGGTGGGCAGTGGCTGCAAGCATCAGGTGAGTCTAGTACTGGCAGGCGTGTGGCAGGATGGATGGCTTCAGCAACACAGCATAGCAAGCAAGCAGGGTGGAGCGAGAGCAAGTGCCGGAAATATTATTCTATAAGTCTCCTAGTCTCCTGGAAACTCTACTCAGGCCAGAGAGCAAGTGCGCTCAAGGTACTGTGAGAGAGCTTGCGCCTGTGCCTCAAAGCACCTGGTGGTGGAGTTGAGTGGGCAGGGGGGCGGCAGTGACAGAAGCTCAGGCAGGCAGGGAGCAAGAGAGAATGCGAGAGTTGAGGATAATCAGGCTGCAGCCAGGGAGAGTGAGAGAGCAAGGGATGGATGGCCACAGGAACACAGTGGCAGCTCAGCAGAGCAGAGTCCCTGGCAGTGCGTGGGGTTGGGGGAGTGGGGCAGGATGGCTGCAGAATTTGGTGACAGATCAGGGGACAGGAGACCCAGATTCAGAGAGCAAGCACTGAGAGAATAGGGGTGGTGGTGGAATATGGCCTAAGGATAGCTAGTAAGAGAGTTGTAAAAGTTTGTTTTTAAATTGTCAGTTAAATGGCCATGTAGAGATATTGCTTGGTGGGTATAGAGGCCAAGTTTACCTGTGAATTAGACCAGGAGGCATCCCAGTAGCAGGGACACTGAACAAAGAACTTCCCTTTGGGTGAGGGATGTTATTCAAATGTTCCTACTGGCATCCTGAGGACAAAAATAATAACAAGAACAAGCAACCACTTCTAGGCTTACTTGGTAATCACATGGAAGCTAGTGGCTGGGTGGGTCTTGGGCCCACAGAACAGTTTACCTAAGCTTAGGATTTTTCTTCAGCAGCATGAGAAAACTGCAATCTGAGAGAGAGGGGGTCACCTAAGGGTTAGAGGTCCTAGAACAAAGGTTCAGTGAGAAGACCAGTCATAAAGACTGAATGTCTCCATTCTCAAGAACACCACAGGGTGGCTTCGAGTTCAACAAGCCTCCCTTGGGACCAGGGGATGTTTCTGCTGACCAGTGGGGGGAGGGAGTTTATCAATTCGCCGAAGTGTGGGTGGATAGATCTAGCAAGTGATCAGTGACTGTAATTCCATGTGTCAGCAGGGGATGTGAACCCATGAGTTTCTAAATCCAAGAGTCAGGGCACCAATTTTGTGTTTTATATAAAAGAAAGGGAAGTCAGGGATATATTTGGTAGAGGCATGGTATGATGAGTAAGAGAGTAAGACAGTAAGGGGACAAAAGAGTAAGAAAGTGAGGAACAGGCAAACAGCCCCTTTTATACTGAGTCATACTTGGCTGTTGCCAGGTAACTCTGGGGTGGAGTCTAGAGGAATGCTAACTATTTATAGTAGCTGACTATGATTTGCATCATGCTGTAGCAGAGACATGGTTTTGCCAGCTCCAGATAGTTCCAGTGACTGTGTGACATTTGGAATTCTGGGAACTTTTCAGAGGGTATATAAATGCTAGAGCCCAGAGAGGTGGGGTGGGTGGTCGTTGGTCATTCAGTGAGGTTGTTTGTGGTTTGTTAGTAGTCATGCTCAAAGAAGAAATGAGTGTCAGATCTCTCTCATCTCTCTTCTCTCTCTTTCTCTCTCTTTCTCTCTCTCTCTCTCTCTCTCTCTCTCTCTCTCTCTCTCTTCTCTTTCTCTCTCTCTCTCTCCATCCCTCCTCTCCCTCTCTTTCTTTCTGTCTTATCTAGTGATAGGGGGTGAAACCTGGGGTTGGGGGGGTGAAAGATATTGATAAGAACTGGGTTAGGTTTCTGAACCAGAATGAGTACATTATTAATGAGAGGACTGAGACAGGCTGACTCCATGACAGGCTTCTTCATGCTGGCAGTTCAGGAGTCTAGGTCTCAATTTCTGTTTCCCAGAACTGGGCAAGTCCAGGCAATCAAATACTGGAAAACCACAGGCAGTAGGCAGCCAATCATAAGTTGTCCCACCATCAGAAATTGCCCCACCACCTGGCCTGAGACAAGAGCAATTAGATGGTGACAATTTCCAGGGTTCCCCAGCAACACTTTCCACTCCTACCCAACAACAGTTCTGAAATGTCTCCAGAGACCTAGCCAATCCCCAAACCCCCATTACCCTAGAGATTGAGTCAACCAATCAAGATAAAGATCACCTACCCTTCCCAGGCATTCCTCTAATCGCTTTAAATTGGACCTGCAGCTCACCTTCGTATTTCCATCTTGGTAAATGGTAGACCCCAAATTTTTAACTTCTAAAAATTAAATGATTTTTGCTTTTGTATACTATTTGAATCTAGGGTTCCATTCTTTCACAAATCATGGACCCTTACTTTGATGTTTCCCCATAATGACAATGTCTCTGACCTAGATTGGGTTTAATCAGAACTGGAGCAGTACTAGGATTCCTGAGATCTGAACTAGCAGGAGAAGTTAGATCAGGGTGAGATTTGCACTCAATCCTACATGTTGATTTTGACTAGGCACAGGTCATTGCCACACTTGGTGTAGGATTCAGACAAAAACTAGGAGGATAAGGCAAACCAAGGATAGAATATTGGATCACTGAAATGTGCTTGTTGGGAGCCATGCTACCAATTACCTGAATGATCTCAAGAAAAATTATGATGAACTTTGATAGACACACATCCCTTTGTGGCTGACTGTCATGGGCACTCTACAGGTGTCTTGAGTGGTCACTTGCAGTTATGGCCTTCAAAAACAAGGTCATGTGTCAGATTGGAGCAAAAATTATTTTCACTTCATATTTTATTGGAAAATGGCCATACTTAACTTTTCAATTGGATTTCTTTCAAAGCACATTAAAATTCTGGCAAATTGTATTTGCCATCTTTATGGTGACAGATTGCTGCAATGTAACTTTTTTAGTGGTGTAACTCTTCCACTATGTTCAAAGGAACTAAGAAGAAACCTTGAAAGAATTCTCTTACTTAAGTTTGATGGGTTGCAGGCATTGTACAGTGTAACTGCTATGCATTGGTTTTATTCAAATTTCGATGCTGTTATTTTTGTTTGGATTTTTTTTGTTGTTGTCACTGTTAAATACACACAATAAATCCATATCTTTGTTTTATCTTTTTCTCTTTTTAAAAAAAAGCCAACTGCTCATGGTGGATAATATTTATGATATATATCTATTCAATTTTGCAAGTATTTTAAACAAGATATTTGAATCTATGTTTATCAGGGACATGAAACTGTACTTTTTTTTTTTTTTTTTTTTTTTTTTTTGCTGTGTCTTTCCCTGGTTTGGTATTAGAGTAATATTGGAATTGTGGAAGTGGTTAAAGCGTGCTCCTCCTATTCGAATAATTTAGAAGAATTAGCTTTAGATTTTTGAAGGTCTGACAGAATTCTGAATCCATCTAGGTATGGGTTGTTTTAGGTGCAAGGCTTCTCATTTCAAGGTCCTCAGTTGTTGTGGGTCTGTTTAGGTTACAGATCTCTTCTTCATTTAACTTTGATGGTTTGGATGAATCTAGACATTTGTCCATTCTGTTCAGAGCTTCCACCTTAATGGGATACAGATACATGAAGTTTTCTTTTCCTTTTTTTTTTTTTTTTTGGTTTTTCGAGACAGGGTTTCTCTGTGTAGTTCTGGCTGTCCTGGAACTCACTCTGTAGACCAGGCTGGCCTCGAACTCAGAAATCCGCCAGCCTCTGCCTCCCAAGTGCTGGGATTAAAGGCGTGCGCCACCACCGCCCGGCTTTCTTTTCTTTTATAATCTCTGCTTTAATTTTATAATTTTTTCTTGAATTTATATTTGATTTGTTCTTGTTTTTTCTTCTTCCATTTCTTGATTTGTATTTATCTTTTCTTTATGCTCTTTCTCATTTTTCATGTAGGCATTGGGGCCATGAACTTCCTTTTGGGGAATGCTCTTAACATGATGAAAGCAATTTTTGTTGCATTGTTTTCATTTTCACTCAGTTTTAGGAGTCTCTCTCTCTCTCTCTCTCTCTCTCTCTCTCCTCCTCTCTCTCTCTCTTTTTCTTTTCTTGACCTAGTCATCATTTGGCAGTGAGTGCTTTAATCTCCATGAGCTTGTGCCATTGTTAGAGACACATTTGCTGTTGATATTCTCAGACAGAATGCATGGGGTTATTTTTAAATTTCTGAATATTTAAAAATTTGTTTTGTATCCTAGGGTGTACTCCATTTTAAGGAAGCATTTATTTAACATATCTATTGAATAGAATATATTCTCTTTGGTGTTTGGGTGGGATAGTCTGTGGATATCTACTAGGTTCATTTTGCTTGCTATCATTTATTCTGATATATTTGTTTATATTTGTGTCCAGATAACTTCTTAATTAGAGAAAGTGGACTATTGAAATCATTTACTATCATGAGTTAACATTAAATTTGTGTCAATTCAACTAGTATACTTTTTACCGGATTGTGTGCACCAGAGTTTGGTGCATATATATTTAGGAGAGTGTCTTTTACTTTAAACGTTTGCCTATCTTTACAGCTGAGCTTGTTGTAAATAAGACAAAATGGATTTTTTTCTTGATTCATTAAGTTAATTTGTGTCTTTCTATTGGAGACATATCAAGGATGTCAATACTTAAAGGTAATATTAAAAGGTATGTGTTGACTGAAGTTTTTTTTCCTGTTTGTGTTCTTAGTCATACTCCGTGTTTCAGTAACTATAGCTTTATTTATTTTCGTTCTGTAGTCTCTGTCCTATGCTTGTTCATCTCGTCAGTACCAAAGTGTGGCTTCTGAAATTCTGTTTAGGATGGGCCTGCTGAACATGAGTGTTTTTAGCCTGTCGAGATGATGAGAAGTTTTACTTTTCTTTTCAACTGAGGCAGATAGTTTTCCTGGGTATGGTAGTCTAGGCTGGCAGTCGTATTCTTTTAGAAGTGAGAGTGGGGTCCTCCAGGATCTTCTGGCTTTTAAAGATTCTACCAAGAAGTCAGCTGTTATGATGACTGGGTTTCTTCTGTGGTTTTTCTCTTGCAGCTTTTAATACTCCAGTCTCTCTCTCTCTCTCTCTCTCTCTCTCTCTCTCTCTCTCCTCTCCCTCTCCTCTCTCCCTCCTTCCCCCCCCTTTCTCTCTCCTATATATTTAGTATTTTAACTATGATATGCCACGGGGAGTTTCTTTTCTGGTATTGTCTGTTTGGCATTCTGTCTGCTTCTTATACCCGTATGAGGGTCTTTCTTTATTTGGGGGAGGTTTTCATCTACAGTCTTGTTGAAGATCTGGTTTATGACATTAGCCTGGAATTCTTCTTCCTCATTTATGCCCATACTTTAAATATTTGGTCTTCTCCTGGTGTCCCACATTTCCTGCATGTTTCTTTCTTGTTTTTTTTTTTTCTATATTTTTTGCTTGCTTTAAAGTTCCTTGACTTTATCCATTCTACTTGGAAAGGTTTAATCCGAGTTTTCTAATTGTGTTATCGAGTTTTTTCCATTCCATTTTTATTTCAGCCTGAGTTTTCTTTAATATTTCTCTTTATTGAATTCACTTTTCAAATCTTGGGTTGTTTTCATCAGTTCCTGCAACTGATCTATCTATCTATCTATCTATCTATCTATCTATCTATCTATCATCTATCTAACTATTTTTGTCTTTATTAAGTTGCTTGAATTCTTTGATGAAGTGGATGATTTTTGTTGTTATTGTCTTGTTTCTGTTTTAAATCTGTATCATAGGGTTCATGTGGGTAACTCTCATTGGAAAACATTTCTATAGGAATGGCGGATTTTGAAGGGAACTAGTGTCTCAGTCTTTCCTATTACTGTATTTTGTGATGAGATGCGGGCATCAGGGCACTTTTTGTTAGTCCTGTTTCCGATATGGGTACAATAGGCTAAGACAGAGCACAGGACATATGGATTGGGTTTGGACTGAAGTTTGGCTATGACATGAATGAGACAGACATAAGCTGGTACACAGAATGTATGTCCTGGCCCAATTCTAGAGGTTGTGGGTGGTGTTAGCAGGGCTAATCAAATTAGGATTGGGCACTAGATGTAAGTCCTTGGCTAGATCTGCTAGATCTAGGATTTAGAGCTGTTGAGTGGCTGAGAGAATCAGGTAGCCTGGTTTTATAAGGGTTCTTGTTAGCAAACAACCTCCTCTTGGTGCCTGAGTTTCCAAGTCCCACCCAGAAAATGGCAAATAAACCACTGTAAAAACAAGAGCACCAACACAAGTTAATGGCAATACTACCCTATTGACCACAGAAAGGAAAAGGGAAAATACAGTGTAGAATAAAAACCATACAGCTAAAATTCATGAAAGTAAAAGTAAATAGAGATAGGACAAATTAAAGCAAGAACAAAGTGAAAGAAAAGAAGCAAAGAGAAATAAAAGAAGATAAATAGTAAAGATTGTGAGAAAGAAAATAAGAAAATTTAAAGTCTGATTACAAAAATACAGAAATAATTTTTATAAAGTAACATGAGAAATAACAAGTAGAGACACAAAATAAAGTTAAAAAACCTAGAATATAGTAAAAAGAAAAAAGGGCAAATGATAGGAGTGTTTCCTAGGCCCCTAGTATAGTTTTCTATCAGCTCTGGGACTCAAGATAGTGGTTCATATCTGAAGTCTGTGTTGCCACAGTAATAACTGCTCCTATAAATGTGGGATAAGGGCAGAGTTGAATACAGGTAATTGTTAGTTCTCCCCCAGGAACATACTCAAGGCACTGTTGCTGTTTTCCATATTCTTGTATCTAATTGCAACAGAATCATGGAATGACTTATAAGAAAACTTACTATATTAATCCTGCCAATCCATGAACATGGGAGATTCTTCTATCTTCTGAGATCTTCTTCAATTTCTTTCTTCAGAGACTTGAAGTTCTTGTCATACCGATCTTTCACTTGCTTGGTTAGATTCACACCAAAGTATTTTATATTATTTGTGACTATTGTAAAGAGTGTCATTTCCCTAATTTCTTTCTCAGCCTGTTTATTCTTTGAGTAGGGTCTAAACTACCAGCCTGGGAGTACATAGGGAGGGACACTTGGCTCCAGCTGTATATGTAGGGGAGGATGGCCTTGTTGGGCATAGGTGGGAGAGGAGGTCCTTGGTCCTGTGAAGGCTGGATGCTCCAGTGTGGGGGAATTCGAGGGCAGGGAGGTAGGAGTGGGTAGGTGGGTGGGGACACATCCTCATAGAAGCAGTAGATGGGGGGATGGGACAGGAGGTTTCTGCAGGGGATGGGGAAAGAGGATAACATCTGAAATGTAAATAAAATATCTAGTAAAAAATTAATTTCAAAACAAAAAAGAAAACTTACACATATTCTAGAAAGATGACAAGCCTAGACAAGAACTTAGATGTGTGGTAATTACATCTTGGTAGTTGCGTCGGCTGACATCTCTCTGTGGGTGAATATTCTTGGAGCTGTCGTGAGGTTATCCCCACTGTTTCAGCCCATATATGTACACTAGCATGGGTTTGCATCCTTGTTACCTTAACATTAGCATTGTAGTTTTAACACCTTTCCAAGTTTTTTATGAGGATCATGGAAGAAACACCCTAAAAGGAGATCCAGTTCACCACAATTTGGGACACATATGCTACTCACGTCATAAATACTCACAAGAACTTCTTTAAGTCCCACAGCACAGAACATCCTATGTTGCTCGCGGCCTTGAGACAGCCCATTCCAAAGTCTCTTGGAACTGTTTGCTTTGCTTCACTTTATATCTGCTGCTTTGCTAAGTAAACTTTGGCTCACACTGTCCAGCTGTCTCCTTACTGAATTCATTCCTTCAAAGGGCCAAGAACTGAAACAAAACCCTGCAGCATTTGCCACACCTCCACAGACCCCAACCGTCATTGGTTAAACTTCTCTTCCAGCATTTATCTAACCATGCTCCATTACCTGACTGCCACACATCTGTCTCCCTCTCAGACACTGTGTCAGGGTGTCACTAAGATCCTTGAAGATAAATTCTTCCTTATTTTCAAATACGCAGAGTAGCTTGGTCTCAATTAGTAACAACCTTCTCAGTGTAATGTGTGTGTGACAGCGGTTGTTTAGGTGAGACTTGGTTCTCTGGAAAGAACAAATTACTGAACCACTGGGAAAGAGAGAAGACCAAGAGATCAATCCACAGAGAAAAGAAAAGTAACATCTTTATACATTAGGGATGGGAGATGCATAAGGCTGAAAATCCTCTAAAGAGACTTTGGCTTGAGTATTTTGTAGCGTCCTTGTGTCCTCCGGTTTACCATATTGATCCTGACTAGATACTTGCCCTCTTGGCTTCCAGCTGTTTTTCCTGACAATCTCTTTCAGAAATAAGGAACTACCATTTCATTTCTGAACGTTCACTTTTGCATTCCTAATCTACCTATGCCCCTCTAACGCTCCTTTATCCTACCCTTTTAGTGATCAAAAGCTACTACAATTAGAGGTGTGTGACTGCTCTAGCTACTTCCTGTTGAGAGGGCTCAGAGTCCAGGAACTGCTGGTTCAAAGATAAGGGATTCTAAAGAGATGGGCTCCTAGAGCTGGACCAGGGTACTGTAGCAAAATTCTGGTGGACAGTGCAGCTGGGGACCCATAAGTAGCATTCTTTATAGAAGCAGAAGTACAAAAGGAGAGGGGAGGAGAACTCCAGAGGCCAGTACAATATAACACAGAGTAGGGCCAGTAGGCAAACCATTCCTAGGAACATCCCTCACACATGGTTGGACTTGAGAATGAATAATCAAGATTTATGAGCTGTTGGAGTGGATGGACATCAGTGTGAAATCCTTCCCAGATATGTGTGTGTGTGTGTGTGTGTGTGTGTGTGTGTGTGTGTGGAGAGAGAGAGAGAGAGAGAGAGAGAGAGAGAGAGAGAGAGAGAGAGAGAGAGGCAAGATCATAATATCTTGCATTTGGGCAGCATTTTTCTTATCAGGAAAAACATCATAAAAAAGAACAGTTGTCTATATAACATCTTACATAGATTGAAGCCAAATGTTTAGGATGTGTGATTCATTAAGCTGACAAAGAAACATCAGTCATCTTATTTCTATACTTTCCTTCTGTTTTTTAGATCATACAGGTGGCGAAAATTCACCACTTTGTGTTTTACTGTCAAGGTCGCTTGTGAAACTTGTCCTTAGGTATCACCTGGACTTGAGAGGAACATCTAACTCCTCCCTAGTCTTCCTCTAACCAATTGTTCTATCTGTGTGAGCATAATAAGCCCTTGGAAGCATAGAGAAATTCTCCTTCCTTCCTTCCCTCCCTCCCTCCCTGGCTCACTCTCTCCCTTGCTCACTCCCTCCTTCCCTCTTTAAGGTTAGACACTGGCTAGAGCTCACCAGCTGGGATCTCCTTGGCCTCCCTCGACAGAATAGATACACAGAACTTTTTTGAGAGATGCCCTACAATCCCTTGGGACATACTTAACTTCAGATGTCAAGGAGGGGAGATATACTCCCTTTTAATCTTCCTGACTACATTAGTACAGCCTCGGAGTATGGTTATGAAACACCCAGAAGGTTAGTTTTATGAGTCTAGTACTTTTAAGTACTGTTTGTGTTTAAATAAAAACCAAACACTTAAATAAACTTTAGTTATGCATACGTTTTTGTTCTTTAAGCTAGGTCTTGTAATTATTATGGAAAAAAACCCAATAATTTGTTTGATACCAATATACTGAATTTTGACCTTTTACACACCTTAGATAAGGTGCTCAGACATCTGTAATTTGTTTAAGTTTTCCAGTTTTCTTCTCTATTCTGGAAAAACACCATAATAACATCAATAAGTGAATGGTGGACAAGCCTGTCTGTGATAATCTTTCACAAGTCAACACTGTTGATGTTTGACTTGGAAGATAGTACAATGCAATATGACATTAATAAAAGAAAACTGACCTCAAACTGCACACATAATAAATTAATATTGCTGTGTATGAACTGTTAAAACTATGGGCCTTGGTCAGTGCCCAGGTTAACCTCATAAAGGTTAAAACATAAAACAGTACATAGAGTTGTTTATCATAACCATTCTTTGACCTCTGAATGAGTGAGTACCAGACAGAGACGAAATGTTAACCATAAGATAAATAATAGTCACAGTACCTTTACTCTGGCTGCTCCATTCTTCTTTCTCCCTGTCACAGAGTCAGGAGATGAGCATGACTCAGGAAAGGGGACTTTGCAGGACATTTTGAGATGAAATATACTTGTGTCTGAAGTGGGAGAATCATATTCTATCTCCAGAGCCAGAATCTCCATGAACTCAAACAGCACATGGCAATTTAGTATACACACAAAAGGCATTTACTCTTCTATAAAATTGAACCTAGTGGTTTATACTGAAAAGGAGACTTGCTGTTCAGTTCAGTGACTACTGGCTGGACCCAAAGCACTTGTCTTTCTTGTTAACAGTACAGATTTTCACAGAAGACTCTTATCTGTTGGGTCATGCACTTGAACACGTCAAAAAAGCTTTTCTTTTTTCCTTCCTTCCTTCCTTCCTTCCTTCCTTCCTTCCTTCCTTCCTTCCTTCCTTCCTGCCTTCCTTCCTCCCTCTCCTTCTTCTTTGTTCATATATTTTTTATCTCCCAAACATTACATCCCAACCACAGTTTCCCCTCCCTCCACCCCTTCCATCCTTCTCTCCACCTTCTCTCCCCACCCAGGATCCATTCCTCCTCTCCTCTCCCTTCATCCCCCCCCCCCAAAAAAAAAATAGAGCAAGCCTCCCAGAGATAGCAATTGAACCTTGCTTAACAAGTTACAAGAAGACTAGGCACAAACCCTTATATGAAGGCTGAATGAGACAACCCAGTAGGAGGAAAAGGGTCCCCTGTGCAAGCAAAAGATTCAGAGACACCCGCCACTCCCACTGTTGGGAATCCCACAAGGACACCAAACTACATAACCATAAGGTGTATGCAGAGGACCTAGCTCAGACCCGTTCGGGGTCCATGTTTGTTGCTTCAGTCTCTGTGAGCCTCTGAGCATGAGCCCTGCGTAATTGACTCTGTGAGCACTGTTCTTGCAGTGTCCTTGAACTCTCTGGGTCCTACAAGCTTCTTTTAGAGTCTGAACTTTATAAGTTTATGAGTGAGTGGCAGTGAGCACATGTGATCAGGGAGGATTAAGGGAACAGATATCTCTGTCTTTCTAATGTCCAACCCGAGTTTATGGTTAGATTTGAGGTGACTCATCGCTTGGAAGCCTGTATATGTGCCTGCAAATGGAGGCATGCATCCTGAAACATGTAAATACCCTCTGTTTTTTCTTTTCTTTAGACTCTGCTAACATGGAGGCTCTGTGACTATAGGTAGCTACAAATTCCTGCAAGGAAGTATTCCCAGAGATACTGGGGCCTTGGCTCCTAAGAAAAGAAAGTCAGGGGTTCCCAGTATTTGAGAAGGTAACTGCATGGTGACTTGGACATTGGAGTCAGCTAGTTTCATCTGCAACACGATAGAGGAGCAAAGACAGAGAAGTTTTGAATCAGGATTGCCCTTTTCCTACCCTCATCCCCTAGTTCACCAGATGGGCATTTCCAGTCTGTCAATAGGAAACAGCCAGAGCTCTATAGTTTGTCCTAAGGAGAGACTGGACTGAGTATTGGCATTTCATACCTTACCCATGGCTCAGTTCTCTGTCACTCGCAATGTCCCCCTTTAGTAAATCTTAAATCATACACTCTGAGAGAAACCTAAAGCTCCATTTACCTATGGGAGGGGGTGTTTCTCTGCTCCAGTCTCAGATGTTCTAGTAATCAGTCACAGAACTGGAGACAGATCGAGAAAGGAGATGGCTAGATGCCATCGTGTTAGCCCAATAGCCAAGAGTTACCTGCTTATTCTGGGACCCATCCACCTACCAATTCAGAAACAGTCATTTTTCTGAAATCATCTGACAATTGGAACCAGGGGACAATTACAATCTGATCACAAGCAAAACAAAAAAAAAAACCCACAACAACAACAAAAACTAGTTTTAATATTGGGGACTCATTCACAATCTTATGGCTCTAAACTCCACTTCCCTGGCACTGCCCTCCACAATACACAAAGCTTGTTTCATAGACTCAAGTCAGCTCTGCCCCACAAGTGATGCTGTACTTGGCAGTCATCCCATAGTCCTGGATTTTCTTTGTCTTTTATTCCACCCAGACTACCTCCAAGTGGGAGACTCTACACATTAGCATCTTCAGCTGCCAGCACCCCTTTGGACCATAGTGTCTGTGTGCTGACTCTAAAGAAATACATCCCAGAAGATTCATCTCAATGATGTTGTTCCCTTAATTATCACAGTTGATTCTTCAGCACCAATTGACCAGTACCTATTGCCCCTAAAGCAAAAGTTTCACTTTGGTGGCTCTTGTCTCTTCTTAAACGCAGGTGATTCTTCAGTCGCAGATAATCATAACCACAGATCACATGAATGGCCCTATAGTCTTTAAGAAACTCTCAAACTTTCCTTTAAACCCCCACAAAGCCAGCCCTGCCTAACCAGCTCATTAATACTACCAACAGCTAACATGCAAGGTTGGTCCTCACAGGTTTGCCTCTGGTGTCCACCATATGCCCTAGACTCTGGGGTCTAAAGGGAGTGATGAACAGACTAGAGGCCTTTGGAGGAAACAATTTCTGGCATATGTGTGATCTGTGTCTAGGAATCTAGTGTCATCTAGATGAAACAGGTTCATGCATCCTTTCAGACATGGCCAGCAAGGTTTCAAGTACATGATGTTATTCATGTCACTGTTACCTCTAAACACTCTGGCCATTATTCAACAGAAACTGGATATTGATAACCACCTCTGTTATTCCATCTTACAATGAGGCTAAAGGTTTAAGACTGCAACAATCAACATCTGTAGCACTAGATGTCATATCCTTCCACACCATAAGAAAGACTAAAAGGAGAATTACCCAGGTGTTGACAACATAGCAGTCTGATTTTCTATGCCTAATGCTTTTCCCACTTTGTTGCCTCTGGGAGCTTCTCTGAAAGTCACTCCCTTATTAACGATACTTGATAGGAATTGACAAGGGTTTAGGAAACACAGGGACCCAAACCAGCAAGAAGTCAGTCCATCTAACGCTCAACCCATGGCAGAATCAGCTAACAGGGGAGGAGACATTCTACAAAGGTCACGTTTTTAATACTCCAGTTTATATTTAGGACAGACATTTCTTTCTTAAGGTTGTGGAGGACACAGTCTAGGGAGCCTTTGGTGACAACTACCTGTCCATAAGGCAGCAGAAAATATATTGGGACATGTTTCAAATCCTCTGTCTCCCTATGCAGAGTATCCTCTGGAGATTTACTAAGATGGGCATGGGTACTATATAGTCTCCTTTCTCTTCAGTGACCATGAAATCAGGAGAAGCCTGTTCAGAATATTGCTTTACGTGATGCTTAGTACCCCATGACCTTAATGAATTCCTAATCTTATCTTGCTTATCTAATCTTCACCATTCAGAAAAGCCTTTGAAGTAAACATTCCCTTTGACCCTTTCCGTCACGAATGTAAACAGTCATGATAAGCACCAAGAGTGAATAATTACACGTACTCATACCTACTCACACAGAGAATATAGAATGATCTTTTACCTAAACCTGTTTATATCACAGCAACTGGAAAGTGAAAGCAAAAGTGGGCATGCCCAGGGTGCACTGGGAAAGAAACAAGAACAGACAGGAGGGAGGAACACCTAGAAAATGACAGGCATTTAGATGCTGGGCAGAGTCCTTGTTTCCAGTCTCTCAGTCTCTAATTTTAGCTATTACCATCAGAAGCTTATCCGGTATCTGGCCAAGAGATGCCCAAATTTAGTGCTAGGGGTGTAACCCAGTGCTTTTTGCATATTTAAGAAAGCTTTCTATCCCTGAGTCCCACCCACAGCCCCACAGTCATCATTCCTGCACTCTCTCCATCATGCCAGAGTGCTCAGAGGTCAGTGTCTCCTGCAAAGTGTCTCCATCACATACAGCTGGTACAAAGGAGAGCCTGAACTGGAGAAAGTGTGTGGAGGGGAATTTGTCTCCATCCCAATCCAGTTAAGAATGACTCCTACTCTCAGAGATCACATATGCTAACAACTCTTTGAGGCAGAACATTCATACCTCTTACCCTGAGAGCTCCAAGGAAGAACAAGGACAAGCTTCCAATAACCATGTAGGTTCTAGACAAATAGCTGAAGCTCCCAGGGATGCCAGCCCAGCAAGGAAGCTATCCTATACAGAGACAGATGTTTCCATTATAGCTCCTTCATAGAGGCCTCCATTTGAATTTATGACACTTCTCATCTTGTTCTACACAGGAAGACTATTTGGGGGTTTGCTTGCATGGTAGAATGGTTCAAGAAACAAAGTTGAGCAAGTCTTCCTTTTCCCTAGACTGTCTACCTCCCAGATATCTACTCTAAACTAGTCACAATTCAAGGCTCAGGTGTAAACAAGGAAGCTATCAGGCAGAGGAACGGCCTTCTCCATGGATTTTCCCCGGGTATTCTGAGTGGAAGTGTGTGCTCTCCTATCCTTTCACCCCAGAAAGATGACTGGTTCCTTTTGATCTGTTCTTAGAATGCAGCTTGTCCTTTTTCTTGACATAGGGACATAGGGAACACTAAGCTTCCAGTTTGGTTCTCAAGGGAGAAACTCTCCAGCCATGAAAGATAACATCATCCTGCTCCATCAGTGGGGATGGAGCTGACTGGGGTTCCCAGCCTGCTAGTCATGGTGGAATGCCCCCTTGATCAGAATAGGGTCTTGGAGTATTGTATAGGTTATGGCCATTTCCCAGTTCTTAAATCCCAGATGAGGGCCTAAGAAATGTAATGGAGTGGGAGAGGCAGTGAAGAAAGTTGTCTAGGGGATTCCTGAGTTCATTCCCTGGCACAAAGAACTGAATGACCAGGCAAGGCAAACCAAGAGACCAAGCCACAGAGAAAAGAAAGCAACATATTTATACAGCTGGGTTAGGAAATGTGCTAAGGCTGAAAGCTCTTTAGACATTGGCTTGGGTATTTTTTTAGGGTTCCCGGGTCCTTTCTTTCTGTCAGCCCTACCTAGGTACTTGCCCCAAAGCCTTCCAGCTGTTTCCCCTATAACAAAGTCTTCCGGGAACAAGAAGAACCATTTCAAGATCCTGTTTTTGCCTTCCTGACATATGTCCCTCCAACTCTCCTTTACTCAAGACAGCACCTGGTTGAGTTATGGAATGATCAAATGGACAGTCTGCCATACAAAAGAAGCCATTGTCACACTCAGTCCCCACACTCCACTTAACTATCAGTTTCTTTTATGTTGTCAGAGCTGCCTGGCTTCCCCTGTGGCTGGGAATCTGGCTCCTGTCTCCATAGGGAACCTGGGTTGAACTTGGGACATCACTCTTGGTGACAAGCACCTTTTCCCATTGAGACACCTTGCTGGTCCTCAGCATCTGGTTCATGATTAGATTATTTCAGCCACTGACAATGAAATAACTGTATCCTTGATACAGTTAAATTTATGTCTGAAATTTTACCTTTGTTTTTCATAATTGATATCTTTTGTTTCTGTTTCTTCATTGCTTTAACATCAAGTGAATATTTTTCTAGTATAGCATGTTATTTTAATTTTATTTATTTATTATTTATTTATTTATATTTTTTTGCAGTGGGAGAGGGTATTTTGTAACCCAGGCTAGCTTTCAGCTTTGTAGCCTAGGATGGACTTGTACTTTTGATCCTCCTACTTCCATGTGTTGAGTACTGGGAGAACAGGTATGGCCACCACACCTGATTCTATTTGGTGCTGAGAATCAAACCTATGGTTTTGTGCATGCTGGGGAGGCGCCCCACCAACTGAGCCGTATCACCAACTCCCTCCTTTAATGATTATTACAATTCATTTTAGTTACGTTTCTGTAATTGCTTTAAGAATTAAGGCATGTTCATTAATCATCAAGAAACAGCTTTGGAGTTTTTACTATAGTCAAGAAATTAGAACTGAGATATAAATGCCTTATTCCTTACTAGTTCTTCTCTTTCTCCCACCTTTGGGGTATCCACCCATACAAATTATAAATTCAAACACACACCATTATCCATATTTCTTTATGGAAATTTTATTTGCCAATTAAAAATATTAAAATGAAATCCATCATTCCCCCCTCTCCTTCCTACAGCTACTCCCATTTAACAACCCCCATCTGAAATTAATGCTATACACACACACACACACACACACACACACACACACACACACACGTATACATACATACACTCTGTTGAGTCTGTTTAGTATTGTTTGGATGTACACATTTTCAGGGCTAACCACTTACATTATTAGATATTTTATTAGGGCACTCATTCCTGGGGAAGAGTAATTCCCCTTCTCTCAACAATCCTTACTTGCCTTTAGTTCTTTATCTGGGGTACTGCCCACTGATACTTACGCCTTTCACATTAGTGTGTCTATTAGTATTATACCTCTTTAGGTATTGTTTAGCCATAGTGTTGAGGTCTCATGTAATTTCTAGGAGAAATAATTTCACAGCAGACTTTCTGGGTTTTTTGCTCTTAGACTTTTCCCACCCCTCTTGAATGTTGGTCCTCAAGACTTAGGTGTGAGAGATGCATCACTTGGGCTGCATACCCAAGGATTAGTTGATCTCTACATTTTGACAAGCTGTGGCTTCCTGTAATGGTCTCCATTTGCTACCAAGAGTAGCTCTGTTGATAAAGGGTTAAAGACACACTTACCTGTAGGTATTATGATATGTATTTACAAATCTAGTTAGGGATTGTATTGGTTTGGTAAAGTAGTAGTAGTAAGTTGTACTCTAAGATCTGTAACCTCACTGGACTCAGACAGTAGACTATGGTCTAAGTTAAAATTTCTATTACTGTAATAAAATATCATAACTAAATGCAACTTACATAGGAAAGAGTTTATTTAATCTTATAATTCTTGGGCCACATTCTGTCCCTGAGGGAAATCATGGCAGGAACTCAAGGCAGAACTAATGGAAAAGGCATGCAGGAGTGCTGCTTACTGGTTCACTCCTCATGCTGTGTTCAGCCTGCTTTATCATACTACCCAGAACCATGTCTGCACCAGTGGCACTGACAACAGCATATTGGTCTCTGCCACATTAGTCATTAATCAAGACCAGGCCCCATTGTCAACAGGTCAATCTGATGGAAGCAGTCCCTCTTCACAGATATCTATAGGTTTGAGTCAAGTTCATAAAAAGTCGCCAGTACCACTAGGTTTATGGTACCCGGCATGATTTTACTCCTCTTGTCTGGCCTGAAGTTCAATAGACTTCACTACCAAGAAGGTTTGGGAATATCTTTTCTTGCTAGTCATTTTTATAGTTTATACTATCATTGCTGAGTAGGAATATTGATTGCTTATTTCCCATGGCAGCATGACTATTTGGGTTTTTTTGTTTTGTTTTGTTTTTTCGAGACAGGGTTTCTCTGTGTAGCCTTGGCTGTCCTGGAACTCACTCTGTAGACCAGGCTGGCCTCGAACTCAGAAATCCGCCTGCCTCTGCCTCCCAAGTGCTGGGATTAAAGGCGTGTGCCACCGCCGCCTGGCCGACTATTTGTTTCTAGTACTATGAAAGATGTTTCTCTAGGCAAGCTCAGGAGGTGGGGGGTGGGGTGGGGGAAGGGGGGCGGTTCTAGAATGTACCAGAGACCTGGGAGGTGAGAGACTCTCAAGACTCAAAGGGAGGGACCTTAGATGAAATGCCCTACGGTGGGGAGAGGAAACTTATAGAGTCCACCTCCAGTAGAAAGACAGGGCATCGAGTGGAGGGGTAGGGTTGCCATTCCACAGTCAAAAACTCTGACCCATAATTGTTCCTGTCTGAAAGAACTGCAGGGACAAAAATGGAGAAGAGATTGAGGGAAAGGAGGTCCGGTGACAGGCCCAAATTGAGATCCAGCTCAGTGGGAGGCTCCAAGGTTTGATACTGCTACTGATGCTATGGTGTGCTTACACACAGGAGCCTATCATGACTGTCCTCCAAAAGGACCAACAAGCAGCTGAAAGAGTCAGATGCAGATATATACACTCAATCAGTGGACAGAAGCAGGTGACCCCTGTGCATGAAAAGCTGGAAGAAGCTGAGGAGGAACGCAACCCTATAGGAATATATATATATATATATATATATATATACAACAACACACACACACACACACACACACACATACACACAAACACATACATATATATGCATATATGTATATAATAGAGATGTATATGTATATTTTATAGAGATGTATATGTATCTGTGTGTGTGTGTGTGTGTGTGTTTGTGTGTGTGAGCATGCATGAGTTGTGAATTTTAGAAAAACATAAAATAATACAATTTCTTAAGGCTCTATCAAACAATAGTGGCATTATTTGTAAGGGATTAAATAGTCCTACCCAGCTGTAACACTCATGAATCATGACAATAACCAACAGGTCAAGATATCTGCAAAGGTGAAATAAATAGCATTCACATGTTGGTAGTAACCAACAGCTGTCTGATTGAACTTAAGGTCCACTCAACAGGAGGCAAATCATGCCTGGATCTGAATATCTAGCCAGCTTCACGGGCTAGTAAGGTTATGAACACTAGAAAAGAATCTACCTTTGCCACTTTGTAAGAAAAATTCCTTACTACATTCTAAATCTTATCTTTATACCCATAGTTAAATATAGCTACACCCATTCATCAATGAAGTCTCTCTCTCTTTTTTGTATTAAATCGATACCACACAGATCAAAGGATTGTGGAGAGCCAACCCCAACAGATACATCTGTATCATAGCTCCTACATCTATGGCTCAGGAAACACTGAAGAGGGGATTAAATAATGGTTAGATCCAGAATACCAGGACGTCTGCAGTGAAATAGTCTTTCTTAGAAAGAGGCAAATAAACAAGACCAGAAGAATGGTGACAATATGAATGGACATACTAACATTAAATGGAGAAAATTCTAGTTGTGGTCAGTGAACCATGTCAGGAAACTTCGTAAGGTTGAGTGGGTTTAGAAACTGTAGACATGAACCTGAGGACAGTGGGAGTTTCACTACTCTTGACCATATTTCTGTCCTGGAACACGTGACCACAACTCCCCACATAAGAATGTGACCACTGGTCAAGTGGCACAGAACACAGTTTTCCATGCTAAAGAGATATCTAGATGGGCCCCAAGGGGTTAGCTAATGAGCTTCCCTTCCTGGACATTCTTTCCTGCATAAGGAATTTAATTTCTGATCTACCGTGAGGAAGTTGTATGTACCCATTTTTCCATGATGAACAGTGAATAAACAGTATGGACAAAGCCTGTCTCTCTCATCAAGAATCACTGTGGGGGAGGGGGAAGCCTTCATTGTACAGAGCTGACACCTAGGTCTCCAGCAGAAGGGACCTCACTACTGGACAACTGCTAAGCTAAGCTTGAGTTCCTTCTCCCTCCCAGCCTTGGGCTCATCATCCTAGGCCTGTGGGCGCCCCCTGTTCCCAACTCTAAGCAGTTCCAGCATCAACTGGATGCCAGGGATACCTGCAGCTGTCTTTTGCTACTTTGTGGTTTCTTCCTCCATCTTTCTCCACTCCTTTTCCTTCCACTCTTTCAACCCCCTAACACTAGATATGAGAGGAAAGAAAAAAATAAAGATAAAGAGGGCCTTCCGGTGTGGGCCCGAGCACTAATCAGATCCCTGTAATAAACCCATCCAGCATTTTGCTGCACAGAGGAAACCCGCCTCAGTGACAAAGACAGACACTACCTTAGAATAAAAGGCTAGAAAACAATTTTTCAAGCAAATGGTACTAAGAAACAAGCTGGAATAGCCATTCTAAAACCTCCAGCCTGAGAACAAAAAGGGAGGGACTCATGGCTACACCTGTATAGGTAGTTGAGGATGACCTTGTCAGGCATCAGTGGAAGTGGAGGGCCTTGGTACCTGAAAGTTTGGATTCCCTAATGTTGGAGAATTTGAGAGCAGGGAGGTGGGAATGGGAGGATGGTGGGAGCACACCCTCAGAGAAATAGGAAGAGGGGGAATGGGATAAGGTTTTTTTGGGGGGGAATGGGAGAGGAGATAACATTGAAAGGTAAATAAATAAAATACCCAATAAAAAATAGATAATGGATCTGGCAATTGTAGATGAGCAGTCGAGAGTTTTTGCCAACAATTTATTACCGGGATTTCATATAATCCTCGAGGACAAGGTATTGTGGAAGAGGCCCATGGAACTTTAAAAAGATTGGTGAGACATACTGTTGCTGAGACAAAGAATGATGCTGACCAGTAAGCTTGCTGAGTACCCTGACAAGAGTGACTGGGGAGCTGTATTGGACATACGTTCCTGACCCACCTTTGCTTGACTATATCCCAGATGAGACAAGGTGCCTTGCCTCAAGTTTTTAGATGTTGTGAGATAGAAAATCAAAAACAGAAATTATGTCTCTTGTATTCTTCTTAAAGGTGACCAGCTATTAGGACTCAATCATGTACTTGTCTAGAAATCAATCCAATATGGGAAATAACAGTCTACTTTTGCAAGACTGGATCTGGACTTTGTCTGAGACATATTTGGAAGCTAGCTGTAGCTCACTATGATGTTAGGATAGCAAGAGATAATGTTGGGACAGGATCTGGATTTCAAACAAGGGTTAGTGTATTTTTTATTCTCTTTTAATTGATAAGCTAAAATTGGTTTTGTTTCTTCTAAATTATCTATTGTAAGTTGCATTGACTGTGTAATTTCCAATTATGTTAGTGTATTGAAACCTGGCATGTCTGTTATGGGGGGGGGTCAATCAACCAGCTTTCGTCTCACTGCCCTGAGTATTAGAAAACCTTGATTCTCTGAAACAAAAGCTTGAAAGTGTTGAAAGAAGTGAGTTAGGCTTTAAGCAGAGGCAAGAGGGTAGCAGGCCTGATTATTGCTGGTGTAGCAGCTTTAATTCCATTAATTGCTAGTACCACCACTTCTGCAATAGCATTGACACAAGGAGTTAAGAGATCTATTTTTGTTAACCATCTAGCAAAAAAATGTTACTAATATTGAGTATACAAAAGGATTTATATAGGTATCTGGAACAACAAATGATGCTCTGTAACCCATTCAAATTATCTGAAGGAGGTTCAGGATTCAAGAGTTAGGAGCCATCCCAAGTGTCATGACAAATATCATAAGACTAGATTACTTTTGAAATTCACAATGATTGTCATTATAATTAGAAAAAGTTTGAAGACACCTGTAGGATATTTGGCATAATCCTAACACCTCTCTGGATGTGTTAACATTGCATAGTGAGATTATGAATTTAAAGAATGCTGCTCTGTTGACCTTTGATGCTTCAGATAATGCCAATAAAATTACCCATGGCTTGAGCTCAGTATTTCTGTTCTGTTCAAACCTCAGGAATGGCATATATAGCTTGGTCAGGCTAGCCTTTCTTGTCATGAGAATACTTTTATTCCTACCCATTCTGTTAAAGCTTATCTTTAAGAACATCAACATGTTGGCAGCCAAAATACATGGCTTGAACCTGAAAATGGATCCCCAGACAGAGTTATTAAATTAACAGGCTGGCAAGCCAAGGACGGGTAAGATTCTGCAAAGAGTCTTACCAACCTAAGACAGAAGTGCATTGCTTTTGATAATGTATATTCCATGATGGGTAAGGAAGGCATTCTTGTCAGAATGACCTAAGACAGGCTCACTCTTGTTAAGAAATAAAAAAACGGGTAGAAGTAGAGAGCCTTTGGGGCTGCTTAGTAAGAAGCTGACATGGGCCAAGGACAAGGAAATGGGCTGCTTAGCAGGCATATGACATTGGCCAAGGACAAGGAAGTAGGCTTCAAGCAAGACTCTGACATTAAACTAGAACAAAGAAGTAATCTCAGGCAGGAATCTAAATATTAGGCTAGAACAAACAAATAATTTCAGACAGGAATCTAAATTTTAGGCTAGAACAAGGAAGTAAGATTTGGACATGAAAATGACCTTGGGCTAGGATAGGGAAGTAGGCTCAGATACTTTGGTCATCCTGATAAGCTTTTAGAAACAGTGATCATGGGAGTGTTCATGTAACTGGGTTTAATGCCTTGTTTGTTATTTGACTATTTGTGTTTATTGTATTGCTTATTCCTTGACTATTTGCATCTATTATATTTCTAGACCCTCAACCTAGAACTGACCTTAACACATGCATGTAATTAAAATGGTATAAAAGCATAAAGGAGACGGAGTATAGGATAGGGGATTCTAAATAGGGGAAATGGGGAAAGGGGATGACATCTGTATTGTAAATAAATAAAATATCCATTAAAAAAAGAGTAAAAAATTTAAAAAAAGGATAAAAAGAAATGCAAAAAGATCTCTGAATAAAATCAGGGGTAGAAAATGGGGTGACATTATCATTAGAATACTTCCTGCTGATTAGAGGCATCTAGTTCCTTGAGGCAAGTTTGATCTTTGCCAACAGGATATCTAATTTCTTGTTTCTTTTTATGCTTGACTACTAAACAAATTGTGACCAACAGCCAATAATCAACTAACAACCCATTTCCTCTTGGGGGCCTAGCATTTATATATCCTTTGAAAAGTCCCCAGAATTCCAAAGTGACACAATTGCAGAAACTATCTGGTATAAACCCCCCCCTACAAGATCACCAGGCAAATCACAGTCTGCTTTTATAGACAATCAGAAGTCGCACCGCGTCCTGACACCTGGGATGACAATGAAAACATATTCTTACAGTATTTGTTTTTTAAAGTAACCAAAAAAACTCCAAAACTTTCACTATATACCCTCATCTTGTACAAAAATCCACCCCAAGGGGATCTTTTTTAGTTTAAAGATTTATTTATTTTATGTATGTGAGTACACTGTAGCTGTCTTCAGACACACCAGAAGAGGGCATCAGATCCCATTACAGATGGTTGTGAGCTGCCATGTGGTTGCTGGGAATTGAACTCAGGACCTCTGGAAGAGCAGTCAGTGCTCCTAACCACTGAGCTATCTTTCCAGTCCCAAAGTGGATCTTAGAACTTAATTCAAAATCTCAAACTCTGAATCTGCTGAGGATATAAGGGATACTCTTTAAGATTTTAGAGTGGGCAAGACTTTTCTGAGTAGAACCCCAATAGCACAGTAATTGTGTCAAGAATTAATGGATAGGACATGAAATTTTAAACATTTCTGTAAAACAAAGGAAACTATGAGCAAACAGCCCATAGACTGTTAAAAAAAATCTTTACCAGCTATTCTTTAAACAAGAGAATGGCCAGAATTTACAAAGAACTGCAAAAAATAACACCACAAAACAAAACTGACAATCAACAAATGGATTAATGAAACGAACCAACAATTCTCAAAGAAGAAACACAAATTTTAAACTATCCAACACCATTAAAATTACTCAAGAGATTTCATTTACCCTAGTTGGAATGGCTATAATCAATAGATAATACAATAAATATTGGAATAGATGTGGGGAAAGAAGAACCCTCATTCACTGTTGGTGGGAGTGAAAATTAACCCAGCCATTATGCAAATCAGTTTGAAAGTTTCTCACAACATTACAAATAGACATATGACACATCTATACCATTCCTGTGCATATAACGAAAGAACTGCAAACCCTGCTACAAAGATACTCCATACACCATGCTTACTGTTGCTCTATTCATGAAGGCAAGGATATTGAACCAGCATAGATGTTTATCAGCTAATGAATGAATAATGAAATATATGTAAGATTATTCACGTGTAAGAAAATGAAATTAGCAAGAATATTTATGGACCTAGAAAAAAGTAGTATTAAGCACTGTGATCCAAACTCAGAAAGAAAAATGTTCTCCCTCATATGTGGACTCTGGCGTATAATGTATTCATGTATAGAAGCAAGTCTAAGTATGAGCAAAATCTAAAAGTTTTAAGGATCTGGAGATGGTAATATTATGTTATGAGAAAGGATGAAGTACAGGTAAAAAGACACATTAAAGTAAGCATAAGTCTGTTTTCTAGTTTCAACTATAATTTCTGATGGATATATAATTTCAACTTTCTGTGTACCAAAGCAGAAATAACTACTTTTGTATTCCAAAATAATGCATGTATTATTCCTTTAACACAGTGACTCTGAAAATTGTACTTTCATTTTAATTCCATTGGCCAACAGGAATTAGCCATGACTAGGCACTGAATGTATCTGTCAGACTGACACATTTAAAACAGTTAACTTTAAAGAATGTTCTGAGATTTAAATCTAAGACTCTACTGCTGAAGACAGCATGCACTTTGGACACAGGACTTGGGGAACGCTGGCTGGAGCTAACCTGGAAGCCTCCTCCCTGAGGACTCTCTCTTACTGTATCTCAAGGTACTGCCAAGGGAGTAATTTCAGGCCCAGTTTAATAGGAGGAAATTCATAAATGGTACTATAATCCTACTCAGCTATCTGTTGTTGGTGAGGTCATGAACCCTAAAGGAAACATCACTATTGCTACATTATTAAACCAGAGTAAATTCCAGCTGCATTGTAAACATCTGTCCTTACATCTAGAGATCCATGTAACTCCCACTCCTTGTAAAAGAAGCTTCTTTTTTTGCTGCAGATGGAGACTATCACATAAAGCCACAACTGGTCAAAATGCAGAGAACAACTGCCTATCGGGCACACATCTCTAGTTGATACATCTACAACACAACCCCTACCTCAAATGATAAAGAGAACATTGTGGAAGTGAGGGCGGGAAGATTGTAAGAGCCAGAGGACCATGACATCTGCTATGAGACAGCGTCCTCTATCTACGACAGGCAAGCTGCACCCTTTAGATCTCAACAATATGATTGCCTCATCAATTGTGTAAGAGCTGCACAGTGACAACAACCAGGTGACACCATCATGGGTAGGGTACTCTTACAAGCCCCATACAGTCACAGGAAGAGCGACAGGTGACTAGTGGCTGCTAGGAGATGGAGGATCAGCCTTCTCCAGGGTGAATGTATATGCAAGGAGCAACACTGTATGGACTCAGCAGGTTGTGTTTGTGTTTAATTTCTAAAAGGTTGTAGGATTGAGAGGAAGGAAAGAGACATGGGAGAAATTATAAAAATATAGTACTCATGAATGGAATTCTTGAAAAATAATAAAATAAATGAAAAAAAAAAAACCAACTGGGAGAAGGGTTTTGTAACTGTTAAGTTTTGCCATTCCTTATTCTGCTTAAAATTCTATCTGGTGTTATTTAATGAGCAGATTGTATCATGATAATAAAGTATGTTTTAAAATAAAAGCAAAGCAGGGAGAGTTCCCTGTGCATGTGAGCACATATGTATGCAAGAACATAAAACTGAGCTCCCATGCTTTGGTAATAGGCACATCCACGTGCTGACACAGAACGAGCCATGGACACAGATGAGGGGTAGCTGAGAGGGGCAGGACGAACTCTTGCATGTCGTTTCCTGTCTCTTCAGATTCCACTTCCTGAAGAGCAACAGGAGCTCCACGGGGGTCTTCAGTTTACAGTGATTCCTTGAATTGTACCTTATTTTACCTTTAAACTAAGAGACAATTAAAGAACACTCTTGTTAACTGGTAAATACTTATCTGTTACTCTAAATGTTAGAGTGAAGAGAGCTTATGAGTAAGTGGAACAAACATGTCCGGAACATATGTCAAAACACTTACTAAACTGTAGTCTATAACGTCACTGGCTAGAAACGATGGGGAATTTTTTATGTGGGCACCAGTGCAGATGCAGGACCCAGACATCTGTGTCCTGGTAATGTTTCTCATTGATTCTGATACTCAGACTTTATATCCTGAGCTATGCCAAAGAGGGTAAGTGGGCCGTTCAGCACAAGAATGTCCTAGAAGTGGTGTAAGAGCTGTAACCATAAGACCCCTAGCCTTCTACTATACCTACAGCCCAAAGCTATCGACCAGATAACAAGTTTTACAATAGATTTCAGACTCTAATACAGCTTTAGTATATGTACTAGCTATCAAATAAGAGCAGACCAGAAATTTGCAGACTATTCAAGTGTCACTCCCCTACCTGACTGCCTCACTTACTATTATTTTAATACAGGGTCCAAACAAGCCTTGATCTATAATCTGTTTTTGCTTCCTAAGTGCCAGGATTACTAGGGATGCCACCACACTGGTTTCTGCATATCAGTTTAAAAGATGATGAGATATATATTAGTGACTTGTCACCAGTATCTAGAATTCAAGTCTCCCTTTTTCAAATCGGGAAATCTGACTGGATTTTCTGCCCATGACTACTAATTGATAAGCTCAATATGTGATACATATGGAGTCCTTAGTTTTCAGTGTTAGTTATTTTTGTATGTCAGAATAACTGTGAAGAAAAGAACACTGGTATGTTAATTAAAGTGTCCACATTTAATAGGAGTACAATTAATAGTCTTTTAGAAGGGGAAGTTAAGAATACTTTTTAAGAAACAACAATTTCAGGTAGGAAATGGTGAGGAAGATAACAATCATACAAGCCAGGGCCACATGATTCTTCCACAGTCCCCAGGGTGACAGATCGATGCCCTGATTTATCAAGTAGTCATTACCAGTACATCTGAAATTGAAAATACACAAAATTAACTCCAGTTCTAGCATCTGTCAAATATTAATCAATAAAGTCAGCATTTCTTTGTTACATAAACCTATTGTTTAGCCAAATAAAGACTTTACAAGATGCAAATAATTTACAAGATGCTATGCTAAGGAACTTATACCTAATTAAGTTTAGTCAATCCTAAAACAATGTAAACAAGTTAATTATGAAGTAGTTTAACACATTTGGCCATGTTAACATAGTCTCACTATGAACTCAGTTTCTTGCTTCCTCAGCTTCGTTAATGTTAAACCTATAACTAACGCTTCTGTCTACAGAGGGCAGAAACACTTCAGCAACTGCCTTTAAAGCGAAGACCTCAGCTCTAGCCATACCAGGCTCAGTCCTTCACTTGTAGTTTTGCTCACCCACAAAGTGAAGGAAACAGGTCAGAATGCTGCACCTGTCAGGAAGGGAGCAAGGGCTGTCAGCCAGACATGTCTGTCAGCTCTCACACTGCAGACACTCAGCTAGCGGACACTTCTGACAGCCTCAGACAATAAGTAGATCAGAGCAGGATGGAGTGGCCCTAACAGGGAATCTACCCAATGTGGCTGCTTTTCCAGTGCATGCTGGGATTCAGCAGCTCACTACACAGCCATTCCTCTCTGCTTTAAGAGCAGGTTTAGGTCTCTCCTTCTTGTAAGTATGAACCTGATGTAAGCAGGAAGCCTGCCATGTCTCCTCCTTCTCTGTACCACTTTTCCTGTCCACTCCCTCCTGACCAGCAGGAAGGGAAAGATGTCACACCCACTCAGACCCAAATGAAGGGGCACACAAAGAGAAGCTCAAGGAAAAAAAAACCTCTCCTCAGAAGTTTCTCTGTTCACAACCAAAAATAGAAAAATCATCCTATTATCAGCAATTATTTCTACAACTGAAAGTTCAGGAGATCAGCATTCTTTTCATTCATTAATTTCTGTATTAAAAATCTAAGCACTGGGATCTGGCTCAAGGGGATGGTCCCAAGGCCTGACACTGTTACTGAGGCTATGGAGCTCTCACAAAAAGGGACCTATCATGACTGCCCTCGGGAAGAGCCAACAAGCAGCTGAAAGAGTCAGATGCAGATATTTAACCCAATCAATGGACAGAAGCTGCTGACCCCTGTGGCTGAATTAGGGGAAGGTTGAAAGAAGCTGAGGAGGAGGGCGACCCTGTAGGAGGACCAGCAGTCTCAACTTATCTGGACCCCCAAGATCTCTCAAACACTGGACCACCAGAAAGGCAGCATACACCAGCTGATATGAGGCTCCCAACACATATACAGCAGAGGACTGGCTGGCAGGTCTGTGTGCAATCAGAGGTGATGCAACTAACCCTCAAGAGACTGGAGGCCCCAGGGAGTTTAGAGGTCAGGTGGGGTGGGGGGGTGTTAACAGCCTCGTGGAGACAGGGGGGTGGGTTGGAGGTATGGGATGTGGAACAGTCAGAGGGTGGAATAACATCTGGAGTGAAAACAAATAAATGATAATCAAACTATTAGCAATTATAAAAAGTATTAACATTTTAAATAAGGTCATCTAATTTATTAGAACCTGAATTCTATTTTAATTTTTGAAAGAATGCATCTTCTTTTAGGGAGAGCTTCTACTCTGTCACACACACACACACACACACACACACACACACACACACGCACACGGCCCTGTCTTCCATGATGTTCCTAAAGCCACTGGGGCAGAATAATGTGACAGGGTCACACTGATCTGGGACTCTATTCTTGCCCTCATTGCCCTAGTGCTTATGACTGTCTTCCACTCTGGGCTGTGGGTTAGAACCCATTCGAGTTTGGAGACCAGAAGTTCTTTCTAAACTATCGAAGCAGCCCATTTATAACAGCAAGTTCTGAAAAGTAAGAATTCAAACTGACATTCAATAAAATAGCTAAAGGACTTTTAAAATGTCTCAGTCAACATACAGGAAGCATCTTTACACATTAAATATGGATCTAACTGTGATAAGTTATAGGAGCTGTTCAACATGCTCACATGGATTACTGTATAAAGAGTCCCTTTACAGACTGGAATAGTAAGGCTCAAAAGCTTGACTTATCCCACCTCTCAGTCCAGCAACTATTTACAGCACACCAAAGGAAGACTCAAACACACCCTGACGCTGAACAAAACTTACATTGCATTGGGGCTAACATAGGTGCTGTTGAGAGTTACATTGAGTCTTGGACAAAACTCCAGTCCCAAGAATTCATTATGCTGCAAAGCCTAGAATACACACAAGATCAGAGCAATGTTAATAGTGTTAAATTCCAAATGTTTCCAAAGAATTATCACAACTATATGCACAATTTAATCTTTATTGTTATTTCTAAGAACACGCCAAGCTGCATATGTGTATGCATGTGCTCGCCCACTCGTCCTCTCCCTCCCCCTCCCTCCTTTTCTCCCTGCCTCCCTCTTCCCCCTCCCCCCAGCACTAAAATGGCTGAAGTTATTTCCTCAGGAAATCAAGAAACTTAGGGTTGGGATGTTGCTTCCAACTGGCCAAGAGGAAATACTAGTGACTATGTCAGAGCACCCTCATCCTGATCTTATAACCCATGAAATCTATAATTAAAATAAAATGATACTCAATGAATAGTATTGATTTATAGTAACGATCTTTCCTTGTTTTCATAAAATTGCAATTATGAAAATCAGAACTTCATTGAGTTAAGATTCAGCTGTTCTCTTTGCATCTGACTCATCACTAACCAATGCAGTTGCTGAGTATTCCAGTCTAGTTCTCTTCAGATTTGTTTCCGTGTAAACTATGTACATAGTCCTCTATCCTCTCAATTACTTTCATACTGAAGAGAAACAAAGTATTTTTCATCAATTAGTAAACCTTTCTCATTTATGTGATTTCCCCTCACTCTTCATGTCCCTCCAATAATGGTGTGACTGTGAAAAATCCCAGATGACTCTTTGACCCTCCAATAACAAAGACTAATAGGGAATTATCATCCACTGTTCCTGGAGGGAAACCTTGGATGGGATAGGTTCGTACCTGTAGCTAAGGAAATGACATGGTTAGACTTTATTGTACTGTTCCTAGCTCAGCAACAGTCACAATGACAAACAGGTATAACTTACTGTGAAGCCATATCGAGGAATACTAAAGTATTGAAGCCAGGACAGCCAAGGCGCAATGGTTCTGAGATTCACTAAGAGGCCAGAAAAGAGCTGTAAGATGCAAAACCTGCAAGTCAGAACCAGTCCAGTAACTTCCTAACTCTAGACAAGACCTCTTTCGAGGCCCCTACCAATAGACAAGTATGATAGTATAAATCTGTAATCAAAACTATAGAGGTTAAGACAGAGGTCATGAGTTCAAAGCCAGCCTAGGTTACCTGGCATGACTACCTCAAAACAAACAAACAAACAAACAAACAAACTCCCCCTCAAATAACCTGCACCTGGTAAATATCTCTGTAAAGACCAATGAGGTATGAAAACTTCTCAGGTATGGTACCTAACAGTCTTATGTGGCATGTGAGTACTTCTGCAGTGGGTATTTATGGCATTAAAGAAAGGATAATACACCTATCATTAATATTATAGATCAAGTTATTTGAAGACCCTTAATGGTTTAGAATCTGTCTTCAACTTTCTGTTTAACTGCAGTGGAGGATCAAGGAACAGAATCATCCCTTGGTCTCTCAAGGGTGTAGGTTAGGTCCAGGCCTCTAACACAAACTAAATTTTGCAGATGTGCAATTCTTTTACTTTTAAGATGGCACAGTACTGTACCATAACCTCCACGTAACCTTTATAGTCTATTCCTTTTTATTTTGTGCGTATGAATGTTTGGCTGCATGTATGTAAGTGCACACTGTGCATGCCTGATACTCACGGAGGCCAGAGAGGGTACTAGACCCCTGGAATTACCAACAGCTATAAGCCTCTATGTGGCTGCTCTGGATCAAACCTAGATCCTCAGAAAGAGCAGCCACTGCTTTTAACTGTGAAGCCATCTCTCCAGCCCAGCCTTTACACTTTTAAATAGACACATCACGAATGTTCAAAGATGACCCACAGAGAGATTAAAATATCTAATACTACAAAATTATAAATAAATAGTTGGTATACGCTATTATTTATGAATCAATGAGTGAATGGATGAGACAGGGAATCCCTATGTAGTCCTGGCTGGTCTAGAAGTGCCTATGTAAACCACGTTGGGCTCAAACTTATAGTAATCTTCTGGACACTGCATGCTAAATGTTAGGCTTACAGGTATGTCCTGCCATTATTGGAATATACAGTTCTTTAAGGAATGACATAGGGGAAATGACATACACACATAAAAAAGTGTACATTTTTTTCTCAGTTAAATCTTTTGATATGGACATGGGAGGCAGACTACTAATGCTCCTTCTAATAATCCTGGAAATATAGAACACACTAGAACAATGCAGAACAAGCATGTTGTTGTACATCCAGACAAGATTTGTTACTTCCACAATTTACATTCAATAGTCATAGCTCTAAGAATAATTTTACGTGCAGAATGTAGTATAAAATAATCTCCAAATTAGAGCTGTTAAGAGCACGTAGAGATTTACAGCAGAAAATATCACTAATGCCGCCCTGTAAGCTATGGGGCTACAGATGGCTCAGTGGTCAAAAGAACTTATTACTCTAGCACAGGACCTGAGTTGGGTACTCAGCACCCATACTATATGGATCTCAACCACGTATAAGTCTATCTTGCGACATTTCTGGCCTTTGAGAGCACTGCACTCATAGTAAACTCCATACAGAAGCACATACACTCACATAGTTTAAAAATCAGACTGCCCCCAAAGCAGAATCACAGTGGAGATACCAGGAATGGACTGCTTAAGAAGAAAATAAGCAGAATGAGGTTCTCAAGGTGAGAAGCAGCTCCTCAGAGGAGCACTGTCTGTACTCACCATCATAAATACAAAAGAAATTGTCATGAGAAGTGTTGCTACAGACACCACACTTTGGCCTGCGGCTATGGCCAGTGCCATGGAACTGGCCGTATAAGCCACCATTATAAGGGTAAACATCATGATGAAAAAAGCCTCTGCCGTCTTCTTCAGTCCTTGGAAAGAAAAGGGGTTGTCAGTGCAGCTGACGTGCATTTGTTTGTTTGTTGAGCAAATAACACTGTAGCCATTATCATCAGAAGTAATGAGAAAGGGTCACTCATCATTCAACTCCTCTGGGTCACCAACTCATTGTTCTATCCTGTGTAACTGCATCAGCTACCAGAGTTTTCCTTTCCATGGTTATTTTAAGAGCACTATTTCAGATGGTATGTGGATTCCTTTACATGGAACTAAGATTAGCTCTGAATCCAGAGATGAACAGCAACAGGAAACACAACAGGCTCCACGACTACTGCCTTCTCACACCCATCTCTCAGTGTTTGCTGTGACTACATTAATGAAGAACCTTGAATCATAATTACATGATCTCAGGGTGGCTTAATATGTAGAGGGGAGGGTTCTTCTATCACCTATGTCTCCACAGACATAAAAAATGAAATCAAGTTCTCAAACTGCTTTATAAACTTTAATGAGATTATGTGTGCAAGTGTGCATATACACATGCACACCCCCCCCACGAATGATTATGTGTGTCATAAATCTGCAAGAGATGAATATATACAGAGCAAACACTGAGAGATGTGGAGGTGTGTAAGGAAATGAATGTTTTATGTTGGGTGAGTTTCCTGAAATGGAAGAAGGTAGGAGTCACGGAACCGGCTGTGTTTCCTGTGGCTGTCAATCTATGGATTCAGAATTATTCTTAGTTACATGTAAAGAAAGCCACAGAATATGTAAAATAGTGGTCTTATATATCATGTGTGTGTGTGTGTGTGAGAGACAGAGAGAGACAGAGACAGAGAGAGATAGAGACAGAGAGACACACAGAGAGAGACAGAGAGAGAAAGACAGACGGGGGGGGGGAGAATCTGATATATCTTTCTTTTAAAGCAGTGGCAGGAAAATAGATTAGAATCTAAGGGTCTAGATTCCATAGCATATTCTGTATGATAAAGCACATATATAGAACAGAAGTTTTAAGCTCTATCAGTGATTCTCATGATAGTGCTTTGTAAAAACAGAATGGTATATATGCATGTGCACATGTATCAGTGACAAATATGGAAATTTTGATGTCACAATCCTAAGGTTGAAGCATGGACATAATGTAAAATTAAATCTGTGATTTTTTTTTTAAATAAATAAGCCTCCAAACTCAACGAGGTTTTCTTATTAGAGAATATACATTAGAAAATGTGTAGTTATTAAAATTCTTAGATCTCTCTATATAGACACATAGAAAAAGGTAAATAAAAATACACAGAGAAATTAGCTTCACTTTACATCTGTGACTACAGGCACTTTCATTTGGTCTGTTACTTACCTAACATGAAGTATAATATACAAGTAAATATAACACTTGGCAAGAATCTCATGGGTAGTAAATCAGAGATAATCTTTCCAAAGAAGTAAGAAGATACTCTGTAATATCCACTGATGTACTCGTGTCTATAAAAGCACAGAACACAGATCCACATTAGTCTAGAAGGCACAGAACGGAAGATTGGTGGCCTGCTGCACCACGAGATTTCTAGTAAGGCAGCATCCCACATGACCCAGGCTGAACCCCACAAGATGGTCTTCTGCCATCTTGGGTGTTAACTCTTGAGCGCTCAGCTTCAGGAGGCTCCTAGACTGTGGCCCTCCCTCATTACAGTACTTGCTCTGGCTGTTGTGCACTCCAGCATCTGAAGACACTACTCTGGGGAACAATCTGTGCGCCCTTGTTCTGCTCAGAGACTGCGTCTCTGATGCTGGGTTCTTCTGGAGAACTGGACCTCAGAAGTTCGTCTCCAGTTACAGAGACTCTTCTGCTACTCATTACATAGAAGATGAGACTCTTCTTTGCCAAGGTCTTCAGTGTACCTCCAGCTCACGACTCTTTTAGCTTGCACTACTCTCATTGTTTTAAAAAGCAAAACTTCTTTCAAAAGTCATACTGCACAACCTTATAGCATTGCCAGATACCAAATCTAATCTCTCTTCTTCCTGACCTCTTTCTCTAGTTATTCGAAACTCTTCCACCAATGTTTTTGTTCCTTTGTTCTCTGTTGGTTCATTTTGTTGGCAAATATAAAGGTGAGAAAAATCTCTCCAATCGTTGAAAAACACAGGAAAAAGAACAGCCAGCTCCCTGCTTTGAAGCTGGCTCTTTCTAGGCTGCCGCCCACCAAGGCTTGTAGTTGCTCTCTGCCCCACTGACCCACTTCTAGCTGCTGAACCACCTAACTCGTCTGAAACCTCATATCAATGTGTGACTAACCAGAAGAAGGTACTTTAAGCCCTGCTGTTGTGCTTTCTCTCACAGCACTGAGGTTTCCAAACCACAACCCAGACCCGAAACTCTTCTCTCTGGCTAGCAGCCAACATACTTCCTTAACTTTTTACCTTCCCTGGGACTGCCTTTTCTTAATACTGTAATCCTATGCATTTTAAAAATACATATTGTATAACACAAATATATATACATGCAATTAAACAGATAATTAAAAGACACTGATAACTCTAGGAGAGTATTTTGACCCAATTGTGGATATGACTAGTTTGAAATACTCACATGAAGAGTTTCTTCTCCACTACGAAGAGCTCCACAGCTGACACACTGGAAAAACACTGGTTGGTAGTCAGGAAAAATAAAACCCCAGCTCTGCCAGGACAGAACAGGGACAGAAGTACTTGTCAACTCTGGGTACTTAGGCCAGCAAATAATATACCACTAACGTATCTTTTTAAAAATAAAACTGCTCTGGTTAACAGAGAGGGGGCCTAGGGGCTTAGCAGGTATGGGGGCAACCTAAGAGCAATCTTCAGTAGCACCATGAGAGAGCTGACCCTGCAAGTGCACCATGGCACATACACATACATGCACATATGTACATATGCACAGAGAAGGCAGATTGATTGCCCACATACACACCAGGCATCAGGTCCTCTCCAGTGTCTGCGGCCCTGTGGTGGTGACTCTGTGTCTCTACTGACTGCATGTTACAGTACACACTGAAGTTCTTGGCCTTGGATTGTTGTGAACTGAACTGTGTTGTTCCCGTAAAATTCCTGTTGAGGCAATAATCTCCAAATATAACAGTATGGGAAGCATATTTTAGGGCATGTCGAACTGTGCCCTGGCATGCAGCAGCAGACAGCTATCAGTGCAGCCTGTACTATCTAATTTAAACTGTCAAGTTGATGTACGCTAGAATCACTTGGGAAGAGTCTGAATGAAGAGTCTTCCAGGTAAGCTGGCCTCTAGGCATGTTTGTCAAGGACTATCTTGACTGTTGACTGAAGTGACAAACTTATCCTGAATGTGGGCAGCTCCATTTCATGGGCTGGGCCGTGGCATGTGGAAGAAAGAGAATGCTTCCTGAGAGGAGCCTGCACAGATCCCTGTGCTAATCCTCCGCTGCTGGATGAGTCTGGCAGGCAGAGATCCCTGAGCTTACTCTCTCTGCTTTGACAGTAGATGTGATGCTTTAAGTTCTGGCATTGACCTTCCTATGGAAGTTACTGTGGACAGTAACTCAGAATCCAAACAATCTTTCTTCTCAAAGTTGCCTTTTGGTCAGGGTAAAAAGCAATAAAAAGTAAGACGAGGGTAGCCAAATATAAAATTGTGAAATTACTTAAAAAATGGGAACTAAACTCAGGGCCCTAAAAGTGCAATAAGTGCCCTTACTCTCCGAGCCATTGCTCCAGCCCTCAACAGTGTACAAGGCCCTCAGCCTCTAGTTCCTGTGTGTGCTGAGTGGCTTAATGATCATCTCACTAGATGCTGAGAAAGCATTTGACAAACTTCACACCCCTTCATGGTAAAAGTCTTGGAAAGATCAAGAATTCAAGGCTCATACCTAAACACAGTAAAAGCAATATACAGCAAACCAGTAGCCAATATCAAAATAAACAGAGAGAAACTTGAAGCAATCCCACTAAAATCAGGGACTAGACAAGGCTGCCCACTCTCTCCCTATCTATTATTATATATAGTACTGGAAGTCCTAGCTAGAGCAATTAGGCAACAAAAGGAGAACAAAGGGATACAAATTGGAAAGGAAGAAGTCAAAATTTCACTATTTGCAGATGATATGATAGTATACTTAAGTGACCCCAAAACTTTCACCAGAGAACTCCTAAACCTTATAAACAACTTCAGCAAAGTGGCTGGATATAAAATCAACTCAAACAAATCAGTAGCCTTCCTCTACTCAAAGGATAAACAGGCTGAGAAAAAAATAGGGAAATGACACCCTTCATAATAGTCACAAATAATATAAAATACCTTGGTGTGAATCCAACTAAGCAAGTGAAAGATCTGTATGACAAGAACTTCAAGTCTCTGAAGAAAGAAATCAAAGAAGATCTCAGAAGATGGAAAGATATCCCATGCTCATGGATTGGCAGGATTAATATAGTAAAAATGGCCATCTTGCCGAGAGCAATCTACAAATTCAATGCAATCCCCATCAAGATTCCAACTCAATTCTTCATACAGATAGAAAGAGCAATTCTCAAATTCATTTGGAATAACAAAAAACCCAGGATAGCGAGAACTATTCTTAACAATAAAAGAACTTCTGGGGGAATCACCATCCCTGACCTCAAGCTGTACTACAGAGCAATAGTGATAAAAACTGCCTGGTATTGGTACAGAGACAGGCAGAAGATCAATGGAATAGAATTGAAAACCCAGAAATGAACCCACACACCTAAAGTCACTAGATCTTTGATAAAGGAGCTAAAACCATCCAGTGGAACAAGGACAGCATTTTCAACAAATGGTGCTGGTTCAACTGGAGGTCAGCATGTAGAAGAATGCAAATGGATCCATTCTTATCCCCTTGTACAAAGCTCAAGTCCAAGTGGATAAAGGACCTTCACATAAAACCAGATACAATGAAACTAACAGAAGAAAAGGTGGGGAAGACCCTCGAATACCTAGGCACAGGGGAAAAGTTCCTGAACAGAACACCAATGGCTTGTGCTCTAAGATCAAGAATTGACAAATGGGATCTCATAAAACTGCAAAGCTTCTGTAAGGCAAAGGACACTGTCAATAGGACAAAAGGCAACCAACAGATTAGGAAAAGATCTTACCAATCCTACATCTGATAGAGAGCTAATATCCAATATATATAAAGAACTCAAGAAATTAGACTCCAGACAATCAAATAACCCTATTTAAAAATGACATACAGAGCTAAACAACGAATTCTCACCTGAGGAAACTCGAATGGCCAAGAAGCACCTAAAGAAATGTTCAACATCCTTAGTCATCAGGGAAATGCAAATCAAAAGAACCCTAAGATTCCACCTCACACTAGTAAGAATGGCTAAGATCAAAAACTCAGGTGATAGCAGATGCAGGCAAGGGTGTGGAGAAAGAGGAACATTCCTTCTTTGTTGGTGCGATTGCAAGCTGGTACAACCACTCTGGAAATCAGTCTGGTGGTTTCTCAGAAAATGGGACATAGCATTACCTGAGGACCAGCTATACCACTCCTAGGTACATACCCTGTAGATACTCTAACATATAACAAGGACACATGTTCCACTATGTTCATAGCAGCCTTATTTATAATAGCCAGAAACTGGAAAGAACCCAGATGTCCTTCAACAGAGGAACAGATACAGGAAATGTGGTACATTTACACAGTGGAGTATTACTCAGCTATTAAAAACAATGAATTCATGAAATTTTTAGGCAAATGGATGGAACTAGGAACTACCATCCTGAGTGAGGTGACCCAATCACAAAAGAATACACAGGGAACAGGGTATGCACTCATTGGTAAGTGGATATTAGTCCAAAAGCTCACATATCCAAGATACAACTCACAGACCACATGAAGCTCATGAAGAGGGAAGACCAAAGTGTGGGTGCTTCAGTCCTTCATAGAAGGAGTAACAAAATACTCAAGAGAGCAAATATGGAGACAAAGTGTGGGACAGAAACTGGAGGAGGGGCCATCCAGAGACTGTTCCACCTGGGTATCCATCCCATGTGCAGTCACCAAATGTTGATGTGGATGGCAGGAAGTTTCATGCTGACAGGAACTTGATATAGTTGTTGTCTCCTTAGAGGTCTGCCAGAGCCTGACATATACAGAGGAGGATACTCACAGCTAATCATTGAACTGATCATGGGGTTCCCAATGGAGGAGTTAGAGTGAAGACTGAAGGAGCTGAAAGGGTTTAAGGCCCCAGTGGAGAGCAACAATACCTACCAACCAGAGCTCCTAGAGTCTAAACCACCAGCCTGGGAGCACATAGGGAGGGACCCATGGCCCAGCTGTATATGTAGTGGAGGAAGGCCTTGTTGGGCATAGGTGGGAGAGGAAGTCCTTGGTCCTGTCAAAGCTGGATGCCCCAATGTGGAGAATTGGAGTGTGGGGAGGTGGGAGTGGGTGGGGGCACATCCTCACTGAAGCAGGAGGAGGGCGGATGGGATAGGGGATTTCTGGGTGGGGGGGAAATGGGATAACATCTGAAATGTAAATAAAATATCCAATAAAGAGGAAGAAAAAAAGAAATAACCACCAATTGCTAGCAATTTTGGAAACAGTCTTGCTATTTCAACCTTCAAGGAAAGTAAAAATATAATGACTATATCTTTAAAAATAGCTCTCTAGAATAATATTAACTGACTTTATACAGAAAGAAAACTAATTTGACCTGAAGGATAGACTTTCATGTTGATTCTTTTGAAAGAAATCAGCCTTTTCCAGATGTGAAATAAATTCAAGCGTTTGTCATAGTACAATGGGAATAATCCCATGTATCCACTCTGGCCTCCCGATGGGGACCTGAGGCTACGGATGCCAAGCCCTGAGGTAAATCTCAGTAGAACACTGTGATCCACAATACACGATCATGACATGGATTCGACCCTGAAGCAGGCTACGACTAAGCACATATACTCTCCGCATGACACAGCAAATATCTCAGTGGAAAGTTGGATTCAATACCATGTACTTTTTAGGCTCAGCTACTTGAGAGGCTAAGGCAAAAAGATCAATTAACTCCAGATGACGAGTTCAAGCCAGCCTAGGAATCATGGTAAGACTCCCATTTAAAAAATAAAATTAAGTTATTATAAAAACAAAATTTTCAAAGATATGCTAGGGAGATGTCTCAGTGGTTAAGAGCACTCGCTGTTCTTCCCGAAGACCTAGGTTCAATTCCCAGCACTCACATGGCAGCTCACAACATCCGTAATGCCAGTTTTGAACAATCTGACACGCTCTTCTGGCAACTTCGGCACTGGTATACATCATGTGCATAGATGTGCATACAGTCAAAACACCCAAACACAGTCAAATCTTTAAATCAAAATTCAAGAATATAATTATGACAGAATCTACACATTATCATATTAAAGAGTTAACATAAACTGATTCTCACACATGTACTCAACTTCTAAGTCAAATAAATTAAAATATTCACAAGCAACAGAAAACAAACAAACAGTATCAAAATCAAAACCATGCATACATCAACAGATATTACCAACAGAGAAAATTCCTACAGAATTAGAGAAAATACTTATAAAACTCTTATCTGATAAGGATAAGGACAAATAGGCCAGATAAATGAAGGATTCTTAAAACATAATGACAATTTTTTAAGAAATAGTAAAAGGACTAAAATATGTATTTCAAAAAGATTAAATTGATCTTTATTATTAAAAATAAATAACAAATATTCATGATACAGAAAAACTGAAACACCTGTTGTAACAGCCAAGAATGTAAAATGGTGAAGCTGTTATGGAAGATAAATCACAATATAGCAGTTTACTGGTAAGGTCCTGTGAGAATTGAAAGCAGGGATGTAAAATGTACTTGTAGAATCATATTGTTCACAACAACTAAAAGGTGGAAGCAACACAAAATTTCAGGAACAGGTAATTGGATAAACCAGATAGATTAGATTAGATAGATAGATAGATAGATAGATAGATAGATAGATAGTAGATAGACAGACAGAAAGACAGATAGATAACACACAAACACATACTGTGAACTAAATCAGCCTTACAAAGGCAAGTCTTACTGACTGGGCTGCAAAACGGATTCAGACAATACATAAGGGAAATAAGTCTGTCATCAAAGGACAAATACTTATGACACCACATAATGTAAGTCTGTAGTCAAATTTAGGGACACAAAGTAGGATGGTGCTTCCCAGAGCGGGAGATGAGGTGGGCACCAAGTAATTAACGGCACTGAGGAAACTGCTCATCTGCACTTGGATGCTGTCAACAGACACAGTAGTGTGAATGCTATTAATGCCATTCAAGTATATACTTAAAACTGGTTAAAAGGATATATTTATTTTTGTATGCTTACATCAATACATACATATTTGTGTGCTTTGTGTGTATGAAAATGCCAACTCTGACAGTTTTCATTTCACCAACTGTGATGGTTTGTATATGCTTGGCTCAGGGAGTGGTACTATTAGGAGGTGTGGCTTTGTTGGAGTAGACATGTTACTGTGGGCATGGGCTTTAATACTCTCCCTCCTAGCTGCCTGAAGCCAGTCTTCTGTTTGCCTTCCGAACAAAATGTAGAACTCTCAGCTTCTCCTGCACCATGCCTGCCTGGACACTGCCATGCTCTTGCCTTGAAGACAATGGACTGAGCCTCTAAACCTGTAAGCCAGCCCCAATTAAATGTTGTCCTTTATAAGACTTGCCTTGGTCATGGTGTCTGTTCACAGCAGTAAAACCCTAAGACAAGAAGTTGGTAGCAGGGACTGGGGTATTGCTGTGATAGGCCTGACCATGTTTTTGTTTGGATGAATGTGGATTTGGGGACTTTGGAATTGGAAAGCCATGGAATGTTTTAAGTGGGGCTTAATGAGGCAGCATAGTAGGAATATGGAAGACTTTGTTGCTGTGAGTGATTTGAGCTGTGCAGCCCAGGCCCAAGAGGTTTCAGTGGAGAACTTCAGAATGTGGCCTACAGACTGTTTTTGTGGTATTTTAGTGAAGAATTTGGCTACTTTGTGACCTTATCTGAAGAATCTGCCTGAGGCTAATGTAAAGAAACTCAAATTAATTGCATTGACAAAGTAAGACTCAGAAACACCCAGCATAGCCTTTGTTCTCTAGTTAAGTCTCATGAAGCATGTTCTGAACACGTGTAGCAAGCTCAGAAAGGAAAAATATATGGTTGGAGTATTAAAGGGGCACCAGGAAGTAGAATGGACCTGAATCCTCTATGCTAGGAGATGAACAGATTAACGGAGTGGATATTTGGGGCAAGATCCCACCCAGCTAAGTTCAGGTACAAGCATGGTGGTACACACTTTTAATCCCAGGAGACAAAGCCAAGCAGATCTCTGAGTTTACGGCTAGCCTGGGACAGGGCAAGTTCTAGGTGAAGAAAAGATTAAGTCCAGGTGTGGTGGTACACATCTTTAATTTCAGGAGACAGAGCCACACAGATCTCTGAGTTCAAGGTCAATCTACAGAGCAGGTTCCAGGACAGCCAAGCAAATTAGAAAACAGAAAACCGGGGTCATGTTCTAGCCCAGCAAGCAGCAGAACTCGGCAACTTCAGCCATATAACTCTGGCTTTAGCATCAAGAATAGAAGAGACTACTGGGACAATTGATGTTGGTTAGCTGGAGCTAAGAGATTAGCCCTGATTAAGAAGAAATCAGCATCTTTGAGGTGAAATCTTCTGGGAAGTGTTTTCTGAGAGTACAAAGAAGCTGTGTTGCAGAGATAGTCAAGGGTGTACCTCCTGCTGCAGCTGGACTTGATAATATGTAAGAATCACCCAGGTGGTACTGGTTTTTAAGCATGAAGGTGTCATGGAGAGCAGCTGAGGCACTGAGAATGGCTAGGAAAGGCCATTGGTGAAGGTACAACCTCAGTTGCAGTTGATGGCCCAGGACGGAAGGGATCATGAAGGGGTCATGCAAAGATGTTGAGGCTTGGCACCATGAAGGGGACCTATGAGAGGCTACTGAAGCCTAGTTACAATGGAACACTGCAGCATATTGGAGATGCCAGTACCAAGGGATGACCACGAAGAACAGCAACAGCAGTGGAGTGGAGTCAACCAGAGTCTAGAGTGCTACAGAAGGTTAGAACTGGAGATGTGACCCAAGCCCTTTGGAGGAGCCCAGATTATGAGTGGATCCCAGACACTAGAACAAGAAGTTGAAGTTGCCTTGGAGATAGATCTCAAGATGATAAAGATGCTAGAGCCACAGGATACCTGCCAAGGAAGGCGGCTAACAGCAAGTGGAACCAGGAGAAAAGAGTTTGTTGTAGTCAACAAAGACGAAAAAGGAGTTGGAGATCTGAAGACCACTTTGACATCAGCCATGGAGATACAGAGTTTCCCATCTGGTTTCCTGTCTTGCTTTGGGGATTACAATTAAGTGATTGGATGAAGCTCAGATGAGACTTTGAACTCTGAACTTTTAACACTGTTGAGGCTGCTATAAACTATGGGGACTTTGGAAGTTGGACTAAATATACACTTTTATTACGCTATGACTAGGTATGGCCCCCATATACTTGTGTGTTTGAACAAGCCTATGAGGGCCAGGGAGTGGAATGTGATGGTTTGAATATGCTTGGCCCAGGGAGTGCCACTATTAGGAGGTGTGGCCTTGTTGGAGTAGGTGTGTCAGTGTGGGCCTGGGTTTAATACCCTCCTAGCTGCCTGTCATGGTGTCTGTTCACAGCCATAAAACCGTACCTAAGACACCAACTCATTTCTACTCACAAAGAAACAGTGACATTTACCCAGAGCATTTATTATGTTTAAACCCTTAATCAATATTCATAAAGTAACAGTACTTCATCAAAACTAAGATCCAAATTTGGTTGTTTTTCCTCTGGAATAGACTTCTGTACCTCTTTTCGAAAACATATTTTCTATTCTGCTCAGAATTAATCCATGCTAATTTTTATCCTACAGAATTGGGATTTACTTACCTATTTTGCATTCCGGCGGCATCATTTTTCAGATCAAAGTAAATGGCACCAATAATCAGCGCCAGTATGACTGTAACAATTAACTTTTCAAAAAGAAAAATGAAAATAAAAGAATTTCCATTAGAGGTTAAAATGCTTGCTTGCATATTATTTATTATTTTAAGATACATGTACAAAATCCAATCTCATAAGCACTTTAGACACTTAATTACAATAGGTTCCTGATAAAATATGGAACAGTGTATGTTACTAGACTGCTTTCTAAATTAAGCTGAAAATCAAAGCATTTACTGTCAGGGAACTGACAAGTCAGCTGAGTAGGCCCTAAGATCTACCACTCATGGCCAGTGAAATCCCAGCTGAGACACTGGATCCATGTACAATACATAGGGCAACAACAAGAGTTTGTTTTAAGAACAAACCAAAGTCCAAGAGTCTAAAAGTTTTGAACTGAAATGAAGTAAGCTTTCTGCTAACGAACAAAAGTTTTCCATAAGAGGTTCAAATGAAAGCATGATGTCTTTTCTGTTAATGTTAAAGATTAAAAAAAAAAAAAAAAAGCATACAGGAACAAATTCTGACAATAGAATTTTGGATGCTAAGGAAGTAAGAGTGAACTGGGCCCCACCTATGCGAGCTTTGGAGAGCCCATGGCTCCTGTATGGGAATGTAAAGTGTCACTGTCACAACAAACAAACAAATCCACCCATCTTGTTTCTCTGGGGGTATCCAAGCTTCCCCCACCCGTTGCCTCTCTCACAGCATCTCCGTCAAACATCAGCCAGCTATGCACCTATGGTCACCACACCATACCTGAGTTTCTAATTCTCTACATCCTCACATACACACCACCTTCACCTACTCAGTCTGTGCAGACTGCTCCCAAGGAGACTGCACCAGGATCACTTTGGAGAAAACTTCTTTTAAGGATGATTCAAGCAGCAAGGGGTGCAGTTTGGAATTTATTCTGAAACTATACTTTGGAAGACTACATTTACTTACATATGTGCAAACTATGTATTGACAGAGCTTTCCAATTTATTTTATAAGCTTGGCCTGCTTATAAAAGTGGTAATAATACTTATCTAAAGGATTCTATTTATTAATATATTATTCACAGGTAATTTTTAAAATATAAGAAATATCCATCTAAAGAAAAGGAAACATTCATTTAAATATCTTGGATTTTCAAAGCTCAAAAAGTCTTAATACTTTAACAATATCAAAATATAAAGTACAGCTTGAACAGAACTAAAACTGGTTATAAACATACATTTAATCTTCTATGTAGTGGCATCAATACAAACATATTTGTGTGTATGAAAAAAGCCAAGGCTTCTGGTTCAAAACATGAAATGCATGCATGTGTGTGTGTGTGTGTGTGTACATGTGTGTTTGTATTAATGTGTGTGTGTGTGCATGCACACATACACACCAGCATACATGAGAGCAAACACCCAAGGAGGCCAGAAGTATCAGCTCCTATTGGAGCTTGAGTTATACATGACTGTGATTTCTCTGATGAGGGTGATGTAATGAACTTTAGTCCTCTGCAAGAGACACATATGCTTTTTAACACCTAGGGTATCTCTCCTGCATGACATAAAGTAATTTGTGAAGGCCATATCTGGCAAGAAGCAAGGTAAATTAGAAAAAGAGAATTATGAACTGTGAAGACTGGTTTGGAAATACCATATTCAGGAGAGAATTACAAATCTCTTTGCTATTAAGGTATAAATTTTAGGATGGGAAAACCCATTCTCTTGGTATATTTTATAACTCTCCTACCTAACCCTACATAGTCCAAGCTTATAAAATAAATTCTGAAAGCTCCATCAATACATAGTTTGCACATATATAAGAAAGAGTAGTCTTCCAAAGTAAATCTTAGTAGTACTTACTATTCCAAACTACACACTTTTTTTGTTTGTTTGTTTTGCTTTGTTTTGTTTTGCATTCAAACTCCCTCTACTCACACTGCAAGTATCACCCTTACAATGTTTCCTAAAGGCTTCCAGGTTCTAAAACCAACTCTAACCAGCTTTGAAACTTATTGTCCAAATGATTAACTCCAATGAACCTGCCAGTGATTTACTATGTGTAACTGTTATGGTGGCTAGTCTGGGTTGTCGACTTGACATAGCTGGAAAATGGAACCTCCACTGAGAAACCACCTCCATCAGAGGGCTTATGGACATGTCTGAGAGGCATTTTCGTTATTGCTAGATCATCCCACTGTGGGCAGTGCCAATCCTGAAATTGTCAGGGAGATATCATAAGCAGTGGTCCTTCCTATATGGTCTCTATTTCTGAGACATGGTACTCTTTTCTCCCCAGAGTTGCACTACACAGTTGTTTTATCACAGCAAATAGAAATCAAACTGGAAACAGCTGTGCTAACGTCTTCAGTGGAACAAAAGGAGCCTTTCTATGAGCTTTTGGTATTTCTGACTTTTTTTTTTTTTAGTTTTTCGAGACAGGGTTTCTCTGTATAGCCCTGGCTGTCCTGGAACTCACTCTGTAGACGAGGCTGGCCTCGAACTCAGAAATCCGCCTGCCTCTGCCTCCCAAGTGCTGGGATTCAAGGTGTGCGGCACCACCGCCCGGCTGTATTTCTGACTTTTGTAGTTTTGAACAAAATGGTAAAAAAAAAAAAATTCTTTAAAAATATTATTGTCTCTTTAGTCAAACGTACTGATTCATTTCTTCAAAGTATGTTCCTAGTGACTACAGTTAAAAATTGTGCTGCAGTTAAAAATTGTGAGTTGGAGATAGGCATGGTGGTGCATGTCTTTAATCCAGCATTTGTAAGTCAGAGGCAGGTGGATCTCTGTGAGTTTGTAGCCAGTTTGGTGTATAAAGGGAGTTCCAGGGCAGTCAGGGCTACACAGAGAAAAACCCTGTCTTGAAAAAGCAAAAACCAAACCAAACTAAAACAAAAACAAAAATAAAAGAGTTCATAGTCAGCTCCTAATGACTCTCCAAGAGACGAATACAGCTTACAAACGGTTTTGACCGGAAAAACATTAGCATATTAGACTAAATGTTTTGTACAGATAACACATTTGTTCTAAGATCTTGAAAATAAAACCATGTCTGGTTATATGCCTAATTTAAATTGTGTAAATAACTAACTGGTTCAAACCAAAGTTCAACTATTTCAAACAAAAGAAAAGATTTTCATCATAACACTATAAAACACTGTATCAACTCAATACCTAAAAAATAAAAACTACACATTATAAAAAAAACCCTATGCGTAGGTCAGTAGACTGTGGTTCAAATGACAAACAGGGCTGATTACAGTTCTACTTCTGTAAGCTCAGGAGCTAAGAATGAATTTCTCCAAAGTTTACTACTAGAGGGGGAGAGAATCACAAAAACAGAATTACTTAAAATTTGAAATTGAAAGCTCAGTATCCGTGAACAGAAATACAATGGAGATGACAGAACGTTATAGAAGGAGAAGTAGACAGTGCGTGAAATCCTGAACAAATATAACAGCAGTAGAAGAAGGAGGAGAGCACTCAGGAAGCAAGCCCCTCCCTGTGACTAGTTCACAGCACAGCCAGCACGTGCTGGGTTACCTGAGCTACAGAAGCCTGAGGATTCCCGAGCAGGTTCTTAAATGAACGCCTGGCAATCCACCGCAGCTGATGACAGAATGAGGTAACATAGACGGGATCTTTGAAGGCAGGTGTTCCTTTCTTTTTCTGAGCTACTGGAAGTTGATCTAATTCAGCTTTCGTTTCTCCATAGATAGCAGAGTTGATATAAAACTCAGATAAGTTTTCTATTATTGGCTTCTCTTTCTTGGAAGGCTCTTCAGTCTTGTTTGCTTTGGATAAATGTAGATAAAGAAGTGAAATATTAACAATTAACAACAGATTTAATGGTTCCATAATTATATAATCCCTTAATTCTACATTTGTATATATATAAAAAACACCAGCTGGCATGTGTTGGAACATGGTCAAGGAATGGAGTCATATAAAGAGAATTCTGAGTGCTTGTGAAAATACTCCAAAGAAACAAGATGAGAATGGTGCTACTACTCAATTCCCCATGTCTTTCTCTCCCTTGGAGTAGCTAGTCCTTGCATACCAGGCTGGACTGGAGGGAGGGGAGTTTAGCTGGGGGAGGGGAGCACAATGCAGGATTGAGGAGTGTGTGGACAAGGAACACACCTGGCTACAGCTTTGGAGAACTGGTTCATTTACTAGGGCAAAACAGGGTATTTATGCCCTTGGGAAGGGGGCCAAGTGGGCAAGGTTTGTGTGGCTGTGTAGCACTGACCAGGGCAGGGGTGTTGGAAGATTCTTCACCTGTATATTCAGGGGCTGCAGGATTGACATTTGTGTGGTTTGGGGAAGCCTGATACCTGTCAGGGTCATGAATTCTTACTAGGGTTGACATGGGAGAGTCTGCTTCATGGCACCAAGCTGGAGAGGGAAGATAGCTAACTCCTGCCATTCTCATGACTGAGGTATCTGGGGTTGAAGCTCTCTTGACCCTTCCTCCATAACCCTGGGCCATTAAGGTCCCATACCTTGTGACCTTAGTTCCTTCAAAACATGGAATTGTCCTTGGAATATGTTTGTGTGCTTCTCACTGGTAGAGTGGATAGGAGTTTACTTTAGAATACTCATTATTTCTTGCTCTTACTCAATGAAATGTTTAAACTATCCTTTACAGTCCTCTATGGAAAACCATTTTGCCACATGCAGTTTGTCTTTGTGCTTGTGTACAGCCTGAACTCATGAGAACTTTACTACTGTGACCTTTCTTAATCTTCAAAGTATGAACTGTTTGAGGCTCTGAATAAAGCTGGCTATTACATGAGACTTTAATCTGCCATATGCATTGGCTCCATTTTCCCAGGTTCCACTGCCTCTGGAGTGGTAAAAGGCACTGTACAACATGCCTTTAATTCCAGCATTCAACAGGCAGAAACAAATGAATCTCTGAATCTGAGGCCAGCCTGATCTACCTAATGAGTCCAGGCTAGCCAGGGCTATATCGTAAAACCCTCTCAAAAGAATAAAATTATTTACTACAATTAGTTTACATATCAAAAAACCAGCTAACTGAGCTGTGAATAATTACATCTTATGAATACAGAAAACTCCATTATAATAAATGTATACACACACACATAAATTTAGACCCTCATTATTTAAACAGACATTATACTGCTAAGAGTTAGAATTCATTTTAAAAAAGATTCTGGCCTTTGTCTTCTATGGATAATGCATAATGTACTGTTTCTTGTTTTTTGTTTGTTTTACTATGTAGCCCTGGGTGGCCTGAAATTTGCTTTGTAGACCAGACTGGCTTCAAAGGCATGAGCCATTATGTAGGACTGCTTATAAAATACTTGTGATAGCTAATCTTGGTTGTTACCTTGACAACATCTGGAATTAACTAAAACCAAAGTGGCCGGTACACCTCTGAGGGATTTCAGGTGGGAAGACCAACCCTAAATGTGGATACCGTTTTAGGGTAGGAAGATCTACCTTAAATATGGGCCGTATTTTTTGACGGCAGCCTATATAAAGGACACGGAAGGTGGAAGCTTTTGCTTCTTGCCTGCTTGCCCTCATTCTCACTGGCAAGTTCATCTCTCCTGCTGCTGGGGCATTCCTTCGCTGGCGTTAGAGTCTACTTCTTCAGGATTCCAACATACACTAGAGACCAGCTGAGACACCCAGCTTCATACTGAACAACTATTGGACTCTTGGACTTTCTGTTAGTGGACAGCCATTATTGAACTAGCTGGACCATAGCCTGTAAGCCACTCTAATGCATCCATTCATACATAAATACAATCTATTGATTCTGTCCTCTAGAGAACCCTGACAATAATATTAAAAATATCCATTTTTACTGAAAATTTGTCTTAGAACAGATACTTTCAGAAAAACATACATTTACAAATTAAATTAAAAAACGCTCATAGCACTTACAGAAAAGTCTGTCTATTGACTATTTTCACATCACTGAATTAACATGAATTTTAAAGGCATGATTTTTGTTTTAAGGTAGGATCGCACTATGTAGTTCTGGCTGGCCTACAAAAGCATGCTTTAATGAGTTACACTACTGTGCTTTAATCAGACAACTAGACACCAATGTGTCAATCTACAAGATTCATGTACCTTTATGGTCTTGGTCCTCTCTATTTAACATCACAGCAGAAGAATCTCCATTGATGACATCAAGGAAGAAATCTGCAGGGTTGTTGTAGGGCTCACACTGATAACCTACAAGAAAAGGCAATACAAGGACAGAAGCTTGAGGTCTTGGAAAAGAGAACGTGGGTTCAGATGAGGGAAGAAAGGCTTGGGAAGACAGAACTTAACAAGTTCTCCCCATTCTCACTCTCGCTTCCCTTCACTAACACACACTTTTCTCATATACTTAACAAATACTCCAATAATTACAGAGGAATTTTGGGCACTTGAGAAACTCTTGCATTAGTGTGTATCATAAATTATGAGCCAGAAAGGGCTACTGACATGCTCTGGTGCTCACTAGTCTTCTGTCCAAGATCTAAACCCAGGTCAAAAAAGAGAAAGAAAAAGAAACCATTAACTGTCCTTGTGTGCTCTGACTTCAAGATCTGCATGTCATTGTTGCTTCTTCAGCTACTAAGTGGAGAGATTCTAATTCTCTTCTGTCGTCCTGCCATCATCATTCCAAACAGAGAGCAAATTTTGGGCAGCATTCTCAAGAGAACATAGATAGTACACCACACTTTAACTGTGGTCTCAACTTTATAGTTTTCTCAAACTGGCCTGAAGTCTGTCTCAAATTCATAGCTACTGAACTCCCCACTTATTTAGGCTCAATTATTCTATTTTTTCTTTATAAATATTTCTTATGTATATAGGTATTTTGCCTGCACAAATGACTGTGTACCACATGTGGGCCAGATGCCTGCACAGCCTGAAGGCAGGCCGTCTCTGTGTACTGGAGTTATGGAAGCTTGGGAGCCACCATGTGAGTGCTAGGACTCAAACTAGGGTTCCCTAAAGGCGAAGACAGTGCTCTTAACTAAGGAATGCTCACGTATTTTAAATGATAGATTAATTTTTTAAAAATTAAGAATAACAATGAATATTTTAAAGTATATATGAGGTTATAAAGAATCATCTATAATCATAGCCAGGTATCTCTAAAATGAAAAAGATTATATATACTAAATTTAAAAAGAAATTACAGGGTTGGAGAGATGAGCACTTGTTCTTACAGAGAACCTAGGTTTGGTTCCCAGCACCTTATCTCAGCTCAGAACTATCTGTAACTCTTAGTTCAACGTGATACAGCGCCCCGTTCTGGTCTCTGAAGGTATTAACTCTATATACGATGCATATAGATACATGTAGACAAAACAATTCATACATATAACAAATGAAGTACATAAATCTAAAAAGAAATTGCTAATGTCAAAAGTGCAGGCTCATCAAAGTGAGATTTGAGACTAGTCACTCGAATAATCCGTCACTCAGACCCACTCACAGACTAAATAATCAATCTCACATTACAAGAAAGTTAAGCATCATTTCCATGACACACGTCCCCACCACCCCCAATTAAAAACTGGTAGCTTGTGAAAACTGATCTGCCATGTGGTTAAGGAGACAACAATCCTAGTCTTTCCAAAACTTTTCAACTGACCAAACTGCTAGGTGTGAATCTACTCATTTTAAACTACTGAGTTTTCAGGGAAAGGCCACCATGACTGGGAAACTGAAGCAGCACAGACCCAGTGGGTGAATACACTTAGGCACAAATGACCCAGATATTCAAGTAGCACAGGAAAAGTTAAAGGTCTACACAAACAAACACAATGAAGAGAAACACTAACACGAAACTGAGCAAAGGTACTTTAAAATGGAGGAACCATGGTAAGTTTAACGAAGACTAAACAGCAGTCCTGCTGACCCTCTGCTCTATCCACAAGTCTGTGAAGGAAGGACCTACCACATGGGAAACAATCAACTATACCTGCTGATGCAAAGTACTCCAAAGCTTTCTGTGCTGGCCCATGGAACATGAGTTTCCCGGAAGCCAGTAAGGTGAGGCTGTCAAACAACTTAAAGATTGAATACCGAGGCTGATGAATAGAGAAGATGATTGTTCGACCATGTTTAGACATCCTACATTACAAGAAGAAAAATAATGAGACATTAAGATTCTGATCCTTACATTTATTGTTAAAGAGAACTTTATTCCTTCTATTAGAACATCTTTCCAAATTTTAACTTGATTTTCTCTTCTACACATAATCTATCCAGTCACCTCAAGGTATATGTTTGAGATCATCATTTCATTTTATATATTTTTAAGTATTAACTATATGCAAGGAAATGAAACTTGATGCTTTGAAAAACGAGAGTAGCTAGGAGTATATCAGTCTTGGAGATCAGTTGTAAATTAAATGTTTGACATGTGAGAAGCCGTGGCTTTAATCCTTTAACAAAATCCAACTCAAACAAATCCTACCAGGATTTCTTAAGAAAGGAACAGCTACAGAGTGGATTCTATTAAACATTAAAATGTTTTTGTCAAGTGCAGACACTGGACAGTCTTCAAAGATACTGAATCTGAGGAGAATATATTATATATATATACACATATTCATATATATATGATACATTCATATATATGTATATGTATATATGTATATATGTATGAATGAGAAAGGTAATGGAAGGCTTTTATTAGGGTGTGAAACCACATACAGCAGTGCATACAGGGAGAAGACCCTCTTGCTTGCAAATGCAGAAGCCAACAGAGTAAATTCGAGGACTACACAAACTGCATCTCAAAAAACAAAAGCAAATAAACCAACCAACCAACCTCCTCCAATAATACCCCACCAAACCAGAATATCAATAATTGAAAAATTTGGATAGAATATAGAATACATGCATCTAGGAGTTATTGTATACCAAATACAAAACGTAAAGCTCAGTTTGAAGTTTATCAAGTAGAGTATCAAGGGCCTCAGAGGAGTGACCTAAGGAAGAAAAGATACTCAAGGTAGAAGAACACAACAAACTGTAACACAAGAAGGTCTACTCCGGAAACTAACGATCAGTGTTACAGAGCAAGCCAGCGTCAGTCTCTCTGTCTCTCTCTCTCTCTCTCTCTCTCTCTCTCTGTCTCTCTGTCTCTCTCTCTCTCTGTGTGTGTGTGTGTAGGGGAGAGTGATAATGTTAGATGAAAAAACTAAGTACAGAGAATGCAGCAAAATTTATGGAACCAACCTATGTGTCAATATCAGAGAAATGTATAAAAAAAGGGTGATGTATGATATAGCATTTACAGGAAAGATTTAATGAGGGAAAATCATGTTAAGTAAATTAAACCAGTTGCATAAAGACAAATATCTACCGTCTTTTCTCATCTGGGTTCCTATATTTTATAGATACATAAAATCATGTATGTATATATGACATAAAATTAGAAGTGAGACTGTCTAGGGGACAAAAAGGCACAGGTGTGGAACTGTAAATGGGGAGTGAGAGAGCATAGAGGTGTGTGCTCACCACACACCATATTTGTGTGAAAATGTCCTTATATAACACAGTAGCATGGTACAATGAATATGTACAACGAAATTTAAAGCTCAAAAGGAAGAAGAGACTAGAGCAAACAGACCCGCGATGAACACTCAGTCAGAAACTGTAAGATCTGGAAGGTAACTGGGAGGAACCTGGAGGAAGCAGAACTGTGTGAGGCCTGATCCTCAGAGCTCGGCTGAGGACTAGGGACATCAGAGTGACCTTATGCTCTACGGTCCCCAGGGAAGACTCTCAGGCTCCACTTCAGACCTTCAGAAGCAACATCTGCACATTTATCAGACTGCAGGTGCTAAGTTTGCACAATAGGGCAGATTTCTGTTGTTAGGCTACCTAGTCTGTGGTGTTCTGTTGTAACTGTATGGCTCCTACGTACGACTCTACAGTAACTGGATTCTTGTGTCTATTTGATGTTCCAGACACATCAGGTATGTTCTATCTTGGGGCCAATGGCTGTCCCCTCCAGGCTGATTCTGTTACAAGCTGTAGCCAGGTCTCACTCTCTCATCCCCAGGTCTCTTGTCTATGCCCAAGATCCTCCATGACCCTCTTCCTATTTAAAACAGCAACCCAGCCTGACCACAGCCATCAGTCTCTATATTCTTATTAACCATTCTTAATATCTCTTCTTTCCCTTTAACAAAGGAGGAAAAAATTCTGTTGCTTACTCCTGCACAAAGAATACATAGTGTCACATATAAGTGACTCGACAGTAAATTAATCAAAATGTTTTGTAGCATTTACCTTTTCAGGAGCAAAAGGACAGCATTCGCCGTGCTTGAGTCCAGACCAGTTGTGGGCTCGTCCAGGAAGAGGATGGAAGGGTCAGTGATCAGTTCCATTCCTATGCTTGTTCTTTTCCTTTCTCCTCCAGAGATGCCACGGGTAAACTGCGTTCCAACCTAAACCAAGTGTCATCATTGTCAACAAGAGTGAACATGGTTGCCATCATTTGGTAGACTGACCAAATGGTGCAGCCCTGATTGTCTCTGGATGTCTCTTGTAAGCACACACCCCACCACCTGCCTCTTGTGGAGACATTTTATTGTCTACACTCTGAAGATCACTGGTTTATCAACAGCAAAATACCAGAGGGAAGGCAGTTTCTCTTTTATCAGATGAGTAAACTGAAGCTCTGGTTACATGAGGTCTGTGCTTTTAACAGTCTGTTGTTATGCCTCAGAAGCCATCCAATTTATTTTGTCTCTCACCAAGTCCGCTAGGCTTCAGGAATCCACCTGTTTCTGCCTCCCCAGTACAAAGATTACAGTGAGCACCACCACAAGGGGCTGGCACTGGGGACTGAAGTCAGGTCCTAGTGCTTGCAAGCAGGTTACCATCTGAGATACAAGTGATAAAGAGGAAAGAGAAGCATGCTGGCCATACTTTATTATCATCCAGCACCTAAACCCTGACATCTCTCCCAATGGTCCCTACGTGGACTGGGATGAGGAGGGAGTAGAAAGTTCCCATTCTATCACACCATTTTAAGTACTTTTCAGTCTCCAAGTTGATACTGTCTATGGAATCATTCAAGGTTATTTTTCACAACAAAATAACAGTACATGAATGACTGCTAGCAAGTATCAGGAAAAGCAAGAGTTTCCCTACAATCGCTGTTATCCATGGCCTCTAAGGAATTAAATGTTTATGGGCAGGACGGTTGAACTATAGCCCTTGTATTTTCACCGGATGCTTAATGTCTGCTCAGTCAAAACCAGATAGACCTTTGATTTATACAGTTCACCCACTGTCTCAATGCCTCTTCTTGATCCTAATTAACATTCAAAAGGAGAAGCACCTTCTTTCTCTTTGTTACTCTCTTACTAACACAGCCTGGTATATAGGAGTCTGGAAACAAATGCTGACAGTAGGTAAGGAAGAAAGGAAAGGTAGAAGGAAAGGAGGAGAAATAAAACTGTCAAAGGAAAGACGACAGAAAAGTAACTTGAACACTGGACAAATTTTAAGTGAATCCTAATGTGACCAAACACAAATTGGGAAGACAAATCACAGCAAAATGTTGCACAGAGAGCAAGGACCTTTGGATTCTTGTCTTTCTCATGTCACCACTTTTCCTCAAAAAGCAGCAGAGCTTAGTGCAGATATATGCCAAGCTCTGACTAGAAGAGTGAGGACTGGGAGGAGCATATAGGAAAGGCCATATGAAGAATACATTTCCCTGTTGGACCACTCTCCCATTTCCAGGAATCAATCATTATTCACTTTTTGTTTGTTTGTTCGTTTGTTTCACCTTAATTTCTACCTATAATTTTTATATATAGCTACTTTCTCATCATACAGAATAGCAGTTACTTTTAGCCACAGACATTATAGGAAACTTTTAGTTAAGGTTATATTGCCTACACAGGACAATTTCCTAGCTAGAATACTATGAGGGGTTTTCATACCTTGGAATCTGCTACTTTTTCCAGACCTAACTCTTTAAGGATCTTGTTAATCCGTCCATTTTTTTCATGATTTTTCATAGTCGTTGGAAGACGAAGAGCTGCTGAGAACTGTAAGTTTTCTCTCACCGTCAGGGTGCCCATCACAACGTCATCCTGAAGGCAAGGTTGCATTTTAGTGAGATAGGGGCGTCTTCTCTATGACCATGACTTCAGTATATATAGTTCAATTCATATGCATAACACACCCAAGGTACAATTCTGGCTACTAGTAAACCACAAGTTCTCTTTAAGCTGCAGTGACTGCACAGATAAACACATGGAAAGTTCAGTGGTATCATTTTTATCACCTAGCCTTACACCCCAACAGGACATGTGTAAAAGTACTACTACACATCTCAAGGCTGCCTGGTGGACGGATTTGGGAAAGACATCTACAATGGGAAGAAACAAAGTAAAGGATGAGTACATTTTTTTTTTTTTTTTGGTGGAAATCATATAACAGCCAAAATTGGTACCACTGCCCCACAAGGGTCATGGTACAGGTACGATGTCTTCCCTTAATGTCACTGCCAGTATAGGGGAAGATCATGAAAATCTGATGCAAATACACAGATCTACGAGCATGTTATATATTCAATTGGAAGCAAACTACACTATAGGCAAATATACTTGTACGAATATTGCCCAAATCTACTAATACTCACTTGAACCACATAACCTGAACTGCATTTGAAATTGGCAGGTTGAGGTGCCCCGTTTATCAAAACATCTCCAGATAATCCTCGTGGATCTTTCCTTGCCGCTAAGACATCTAGCAACCTGTTAAGGACACACGTTATGAGGATTTTTCCCCCTTTAACACAGGTCATATGGTTTAGCTGTTTTAAATGCAAACTCTGCTATTTGATATGTTTATAGTTTAAAAACACAGTACAGGCTGAGCATGATGGCACACACCTTTCCTCTCAGCACTCGGGAGGCAGAGGAAGGAGGATCTATGAGAGTTCAAGGCCAACTCAAACTACTAAAGCCAGTGTGAGTTCAAGGCTAGCCAGGGCTACAAAGCTGAGGTCCTATTTCAAAATCAAACAGGAAGAAAAGAAAAAAAATAAACAAAAATAAAATAAACAAAAACAAAATAAAAAAAAAGTTTACATGTTTTAAGTTCTCAGCTTCCTTTTCATTATGTGCTACAGCAAAACCCAAAATATAAAAGCAAGAAAACATTGGTTTAAATACTAAGACCTCCTCAAACGATCATCTTGGTTAACGGACCTTGGAGATCACAAGACAGGCAATATGTTGTTTAACAAATACTCAAGACGTCAGTTATACCTTCTCTAAATGCCTTCATTGTTTTACCATTACTTCATCTTTTTTCCTCTGTACTGGTACATGATATGGCCTTTCAGTATATACCAATCACTTCATCATATACTAGAGCTGACCTAATAAGTCATTCTGGTCCTTGGCACAAAATAATGAGATAGTTCAACCCCATTATTATCCACAGTACCTAAGAGCAGACCATATATATACTGCAAATAACGAGCTAATATCTGTTTATGCAAATGTGATGCTTAATGAACAGAAAACACTTATTTGTATGTTGTACTCACGAAGACTTGCCTCCGCCTGTGGGTCCCAGAATAGCATTAAGGCCAGGTTTCATGATCCCACTAGAAACAAAACCATATTGTTTTAATCCTATATTTGACATGAAGTTCTTTAAACTTACTGTCTACACTGAACACACTAATAGGGGAGGATGAAATGCAAATCCACACAGGTGAACAAAGAATCACCAATACTAGATATCTAACTTAAAGGCTATCAACCACAAGTACCTGTAAAAAACAGTTCATTCCTTCTTAATTCCTTTCATTTATTATTGTTTTGTAATTTGCTTTTGAAACAACTTAATCTTTTGGAAATAGCATAGCCAACATTCCAGGCTCCTTGATGTTGAGCTGGGATACAACTCAGTAGTACAACCCATGCCTATCATGCATGAGGCCCTGGGCTTAGTCCCAGAAACAGCAACTGAAGGTCTTTTAAGTAAGAAAGATTCTAACATAAGACTCTTAAAATAACCGATTCCTGAAACAAGGAAGGGGCATTCTCAAAGGGTCTGCATTCCTTTTAACCAATATAAAGTGCATAAGAGTTTCTGAGTTAAGCTAGTGATTAGTACCTTTAAACTGTTTTCATTTACAATCAATACTTGAAGATTACCAGTGGAAAATATTCTCATTACTAAAATATAATCAGATTAAAAGTCAAGTATCTTAAATCAAAGTCTCTGCATCACCAGTAGTTAACACGAAAGGAAAATACGTTAGGTAGGCAAGACAGCTCAGCTGGTAAAACACACAACTATGCAAGCCTGGAAACCAGTTTGATCCCCAGAATCCATGGTAGAAGGAGAGAACTGATCGCAAAGTTGTCCTCTGACCTACATATGTGTGCCCCGGGAAACACAGTCTTGGAAGAAGGTCACCTTCCCGGACAAGTGTTTAATGACTTACACACACGCAATACACAGCCATCCATTTCAACCAACTAAATGGATATTTAGATTGTGTAAGAACAATTGCAGCAATGTTGCCTGTGATGGTATCTAACAAAGTATGGATTTTATCCTCACAGTGACAAGTGGGATGGCTAAAGAAACTAAACAAGAGAAAGGAGAACTAAGGGCAAGTCCATTACAGGAACGGTGAAGAGAGACCCGCGTTGTCCCATAGAATACCCTTTGTCGTGTTCAGCCCCTAGAACTGTTAAGTAGGTTGAGATGTATTCCACAGAACACAGGAACTATTTCCTGCACTTAAATCCAAGAGAAATTCACCATTTATTGCCTGATACCTGACGTATCACAATTATATGAGGGCTGGTGGGGATTAAGGTGAAATGTATCTTTTACATTGCTTGTTAACTGATGTACCTCTCTGTAAAATACCAGACAAATATAACAACAAGCCACAAAGCTTCAATCAAGTTGCAATACAGAAAAATCTTATTCTTTTACTGTGTTACCCCTCCCACATACTGTCCAACATACAGGCACAGAGATACCAGGGTAAATTTTCAGTGTGTTTATACCTCTTGATATATCATCTATATTAACAGCTACCTAGCACCTATTTCTAAAATGAACAGAACCTTTATTCAGTAAGGATTCATTGCCATGAAACTATTTCAGTTTTTAAAAATACCTACTTATGTGAAGACACCCAGAGTGATTTCAGCAGAAATGACATGCTAGGATGGTTTAATATGTCTCTAGGGTTGGCTTGAATTTACAATAAATCTACCATTAAAGAAAACAATAGAGCTGGATTCCAAGAGTTCCAACCTGAGGCAGGGTTAATTCCAACTCTACTTACTCATCATTGTTTCATGTGTGTTATGGACACAGAGACCCTCTTGATCCATTCCATCTTAGGAGATGGAATAAGCTAAGAAAACAAGCAGATAAACAAATGACAAAAGTAAAGTCTGGGCTCTCCTGGATCAGCACACTATAGCTGGTCACCTATTTCCTGTTTTCATCAATAGTGCAATTTGAATAGAACTGTTTTCAGAGCTGTACAAGACTGCTATATGGCTAATAAAGCTGAAATTTTATGATATCTGCTTTTATAGAAAGTATTTGCTGATGACCTCTGTTGCACTCTGTGACCTACATTTTCCTAACTACCCCACCCTACCCTCCACCCTTCCCTCAACCCTCTTCAGCCATTTCCTACTCTGTTTATTGCTTTACTGCCTTTGCATGTGTGAGTAACCCTCCGGTAAGAACTGTGACACAGAGAATTTGCTCACTTTTCTGAATGCATAAAATTAAATCTTTCAGGAGCCTGTCATTTTTATTGTGTTATAGTTGATAACAGCCAACACTTCTACCCTATTTTGCTTATAGGCAGTTTTGAAGGAGGGCCATTTCCCCACAACACAGATACTCAGAAACACAAACACACTTCCTTAATCCTGATACCCATTCCTCAAATTCACAGCAAGCTGCTTCAGTTCTATCTTCCTTCTCTGTCACAGCAGAAATTAACACAGTGAAAGTACATCAGTTTCTGAATTCCTAAGTGAAATATAGTCTCTGAGAACAGAAAAAAATTCTATGTAACATCAATAACCTAGCAGGCATTCAAAACTTATTGAATAAAGGAATCTACATTTGTATTATTGAGACTTTTGTCTGAAGATAGATAGTTCCTAACACTATAACCCAGGCTAAAACTCACTATATAATTCTGACTTGTCTTCAATGCACATAAATCTTCCTGCCTCGGCCTCCAGCCTCCTGACTGGGAGATCACACACTGGGACTTCTTTAAAAAAAAAACTTTTTATTTAAAACAACAACAACAACAAAAAAAAAAAAAACAAAGCAAAACAAGCCAGAAATTAAGATAATCTTATTGATAAATGTCATCTTTATGTCATGATGTACCACTTGGCTTATGGTTCCAGAGGGCAAGATGTCCACAGCAGTTGTGAAGGCACGGCAGGAGAATCCAGAAACTGAGAACTCCCATTTCAACTGTTCTTAGCAAACAGAACGTAAGAACTGAGGTAAGGCCATAAACCCGCACAGCCAGCCCAGAGGTTCCATAACCTCTCCAAACAGTGCGACCAACTGGGGACTAAGTGCTCTGATTTAAGAGCCTATGGAAGACATTTCTCATCCACAACAGTAACTGGAAGAAGAGATGACACAGCTTTTCCCAAGTGAAATGCAAACTATGAGATGATATACATAGAAAAGAAGCCTTTGGCAGCTCTCACTGTGGTAGCTGGACCCAGACAGGGGTCATCTCTGAGTCTGCAACTCACAAGTTTATGTTTACTGAGGAATAGGGTTTTCGAAGAATGTCAGGAGACCCTTCCACGTAGTACCAATCAGGTACAAAGAACCAAATTCTTACCATTCTGGTACAGCTTGACAGACAATAACATCACCAGGTAATTAATTTTAATATTACAAGTGGATGAAACAGAGAAACATAGGCTGGAGGAGAATAAAACCACAGGATGTGGTAGTCAGTCAACTGTGAGAAATCTTCAAAGGCATGACTGCCTAGGTCATGAGGCTACTATCGTTCCCCCTGCTGCTGCAGTCAACCAAGTGATTCCATGAGAAGGTCCTCTTTCTAGACCACTTGCATTAGAGGAATTGGGGGTAGAAGAGTGCCAAGTAGATAACCTAGTTTTACAAGGATCCCCCAAACCACCAGTGATAGTGATGCATTAACAGGGAAACTGGGTAGAGTGTCATGTTCCTACAAGTTTAATTCTGAAGTTCTTTCAAATAAGTTTCTTAACAATCTTCCCAAGAGTATAATGAATTCCCCTCTCTGCCCCTACATGTACTGGGATGGCCACTTCTTTAGCACAGAGGAAGGAAAACTCACATTTTGAGTGTTGAGTATGAAGACAAAGAAAGTGTAGGAGAAATGTCATACAACTGGGAGGAAAACCTTTGGCATTCTCATGAACAGATTTTGTCTGGTTTTCTTCTCACAAAGGAAAAGAAGAAACAAAAATTCAACGAAAAATTGATTCTCTTCAGGTTTTTAAAAATATAATCACCGTTTTGAATGGTGATGCTATTATCAAACACAAATAAAAAAAATAAAGTGACGAAAGCAATCCTCCTTACACCATAGAGACTCTACTTATTTAAAGCCAGCAGACAGGAAAAAAGATTAGAAAGCCTACGAAGCAAAAAAAAAAAAAAAAAAAAAAAAAAAAAGGAATGACCTTTTAAGTCATGACCATTTCAGGTCTTGAAGCCCAAACTACATGTACTAAGCATGGGTACTAATCCTTGCTGTCTCTTTAATTGTAAAGAAAAGGAGAAAACAAGCTTTGTTTATACTTTATCACTCTAGGAGACACTAAGGCCACTCCTCCTTTGCTAATACACATGCCATTCTACCATGCTAATGGCAGAGTGTGGAGCCTGGAGCACAAGATACACTCAACGCATTCAGCCATTTCCTTTACTGGTTTGAAAAGAATCACAAGGGCCTGGCAGCGTGCTTTAGTGGGAGAACACCTGTCCAGCATGCACAAAGCTCTAAGTTTAATTCTCGACATGACACATACACAGACATAACATGCATACACCCATGCAGAGTACCAGTTCACAGTATGCACTGTAAATCTATCCAAACAGTCCTTATGCAAATAATATCACCTTTCTCTCTCTTTTTTTATAACTTTATTAAAATACTGAATTTTTCTCACATGTATTTTTGCCTCCCTACCATTTCCACATCTGACCACCACTATTACTGCATCCTGTCATAACATTCCATACACAAAAACAAGTACAGGGTGGCGCTCCATCCTTGAAAACTAAACAGGCATTTTAGACAACACATTCTTGACAACTGAACCTGGACCACATTTATCAAACACAGTAGGGAAAGTTCTCATTTGCATTATAAAAAGGACAGCCAGATATCAACTATTACAGAAATGAAGTAAGACAGAATATTTCAAACTGTTTAAACCATTTTCTTAACGAGACTTCCTCCACTGCCAGAGATCTTGAATAGCCTCCTGGTCAGTCATCTGAAAACAATTCTTCACATAATTAATAAACTTGGCTTCAACTTTGGGATGAGAATCACCTTTTTGTATACTTGCTTGCATTTTTGCTTTAATGTCTTCTACAGAACTAGGTCCTTTTGGTGTTTTAGGAGGTTTTTCCTGTTTTTTGAAGGACTCTTGACCCGTTGATCTCAGTGTTGATGATGTTAAGTCTTTTCCATTTTGGTTTGATTTCTGTGCATTTTTAGCTGGGGTATCTCATACAGATTTCTTCACTGGAACCCTTTCAGTTTCCTCTTCATCAAAATCATCATCATCGTCTTCATCATCTTCATCAAGTTTTACTTTTTTCTATGGAGCCTTGTTACCATGTCCAGGAGCAGATCGCTTTCCAGACATTTCTCAGGCCAACCTAGTCTTGGAACCTCATCATTTTTCTTCTACCTACATCCAAAAATTCTCTTCTATATTCTATCATCTTCCTGCTCTCTAGAGGAGGTAGGTTGGTATTAACACAGAGAAAATAGAGTTCCATATAAAACATCAAGAAAACAGAAGTATATGATTCCACATAGGCCTGTAGTTACAAGAGGTCAAATAACTCTTAAAACTGCTCTCCAGCCAAGGAGACAGAAAAGAGGATGGGCTGTCTGAACAAACCCAAGTTCATTTATCGCTCAAGTGTAGACTCAATTCTCTAGAAACCACATAAGGATGAAAAGCTTAATGTCAACCAAGAGGCCCGTGGTGACAGGTCCTACAGACATAGTCAACTAATCTCCCCATATTCTGATTATAAATTCATCCCCTGATGAACGAACTAATGCCACACATTACTAAGTGCTTTTGAAACAGAACCGGCTACATGAAGTCGGAACCCAAAATTCTCATCACTTTGGGCTTTGGTTCTATAACATCAGTGAAATGAGAATTACCTTAAATATTAATATTTTCTACCTTTGTTTCTGTTTTGTTGGAGACAAAGTCTCATGTATCGCAGGATGGCCTTGAGCTTCTGATCCTCATGCCTCCATCTCCCACGTGCTGGGATTACAAACTTGCTGGCACATGGTTTTCTGTGGTTCTGGGAACTGAATTCAGAGCTTTGTGTATGCTAAGCAAGCACTCTACAAACTGAGCCATATTACATGTCTTTATTATGGAGGGAAAGTACTAAGTAAATCCTTAAAACTGCAATCTGCTTACCACAAATAAACCATTTATTAAAACAGGTGTATTTGAAAAACCAAAGATCTTTCAAATTATACTGCATTTCTACCCCCTTTCTACCAGAATATACAGATAAAGAGTACATAGATATTTAAAAGTGTATCAGCAGGTCTTCTATTTCAAAGACTGGAAAACTAAATCTGAGGTTGATTACATCTTTACAATCAACATACCAAAAATTGCAATGTCAGACCTCCACCTCTAAAACGTAAGATTTACCAGTCTTAAAAAAAAATGATATAGTAAAACGTTCAATTTCTCAAAAATATAAGACCACTTTTTAAGTTTTGACAGTTCCTTTGCAAGTAAAACATATGCCTAACAAGAGATCAAATGACTTAGGTCCTGGTTTAGACAAAAGAAATGAGAGGATGTGTCTATATACATATGTACAAAGACAGGAAGTATCCATACAACTTGTTGAAATAGAAATTCTTTAAAGATCACTGTAGATCAATAAAGCAGTCTTTTAAGGAGTCCATACACTTACTTGATATCTGATAGTATTTCTTTCTCAACTGTTTTCCGGGCTAGAAACCCACTATTCACTTTCACTCGATAGGTGATGTGGTGAAAACTCAGCACGTCTCCTTCAGTGAGTGTCCTCACGGCTCTGGAGTTCACTCCAGGAAGGCCGTTGTTGTTTGTCTGTGTCATCGGGACTAACACGTGGTCATTACTAGAAGACATCTTTAGGATTTACGCCTTTCTGCAAAGGGAAAAACCGTCAATTAATAGTATGAATAAGCGAGAATATCAACACAGATACCAGCACTTTTATTTTGTGGACCTAGCCTGTAATGGCTGAGTCATCTCTCCAGCTCAAGATAATAGATCTTTGAAAACAAGTCTTTAAACCTCTCTGTTAATCTGTAGATTGCTTTCAAATGGACGTTCTTCTCAAGTCAGTGGGTGAGAAGCACCTTAGATCAGGCAGCATGGAACAAACATAACTCTGAGTGCCTCTGCTCCCATTAGCTTCCAAATGCCTAAGAAATAGGACCTTAATTATATGCAAAGTACTAAAACTAATCAAGCAGAAAAAAGATGGGCAACTTTTCATCTTGTCTAGCTTTAAACCTTATAATAAAACTTAAATTCAGAATACATGAGTGTTTGATCTTAGAGTTTGTACACTGTTATTAGCAAATGGGCTTAGCTTAGTGTCCAGTACAGGAAAGTTCTCTCATTGCCAGCCTTTGTACCTCTAGTTATTCTGCCCCTTCAAGAAGATAAACTCCCAAACTGCTTCCAGTGAAAAGACCATAATGGGGAAATATATTTAAATTCTAGGATAACTTAAAGTGTGGAAACTATTAATTACATCAAATGAGTAAATTAAACAATTCTGGACTTTAAAGTAAAAACTGAGAATTAAGATTGCAGATCAAGTTTATAAAGCTTCACAAGGTACACTATAAAAAAGCCCCTTAAAAATCAGATTAGTCTGAGACCTTAAGGTTACCCGAGCTTATGAAATAGGCTTAACATGTTACAGTCGATAATCTTAGTTTCCATGTTTAAAAGACACCCATCCATGAAGAACTTTCTATTTTTTGTGAATTTTGTTTCATGTGTGGTATGTGAAATTTACCTGTGTACACATGAGAAAGTACTCAGGGGACAAGACTTCACTGCTGTCCTCTCCTTCCTAGAATTTTGGTTCCTTCAAAAATTATACAGGAAATATCTAGGAATAAATTTCTAAGATTCTGAACAGTGTCACCATCAAGGAAAGAGAACCTCCAGATTTAAGGAGAACTTCATTAGAAGCAGTGGGGGTCGGGGACAGGATTAAAATAATCTCTCCTGCATGTAACTGAGATCTGGGAAGGGAAGGGAGGGGAAACAGTAGAATCAATATTTTAAAAAATGTTGGGCAGTATTCTCTCAGACAGATGAGTCTCAAGTCTCCGGATGAAGTTCCAAAAACAACAAGCAGGACACATACAGAGGAATCCAAACGTGGGCCAGGCAAAAAGCACATATTTCTGAATAATGTTTTTATATCTGAAATACAGCATTTATTACTATTCATTTTTTAAAGTGGAATAATAAAATATATGGTAGTAACTAGCCAAAGTTTATCCCGAAGCATTTGAATAAAGGCACAAGTGATATAGAAACTGTACTACAATACTCTAAATATTTTGCTGAATCTCCCTACATCTTCAGAAACCAAGATATGTCAATGCAAACACACCAATCAAGTCTTCTCCTACTAACCCCATGGTGGCTACTTTCTATCCTTCCAAAACACTGTTAGAGTCAAGAACATATCACTTGACTTAAATTAGCTATTGCCTCAAGACAAAAATGAGATTTTTTAGTAAAATGTTCACTAATGAAAGGCTACAACTGGAACCAAAGGTTAAAAGAACCAAAGAAAGCTCACACACGCCAGCAGATGGTGATCTGGACTTGATACAGCAGTAACGATGTTACCCATGTGTACGGTTGGTTGTGTTCCCAGTAGCTGAGCTGGGTCTGTATCCTTACTGCTGAGCAGCTGCCTACTTCCTAAGTAGATTCTACAACCTCCCTCACAGGCTCAGGGCTTTCCTGACTCAGGAGTTACGACCCAGAGGATTAGACAGGTATACTCCTTAGCAGGAGTGAGGAGGACTCAGAAGAAGGGAAAGAGAATGGAACAAGTTCTGGAGCGCTCATATGGAAAAACACATTACCCTAAGTTGAAACTAAAAAGCACAATAAGGATTCAAAAAACAAAGTATGAAACCTTCCTACCATACCACAGCATTTTCCCTCCAGTTAAATGAAATGATTCCTACAAGTGCCCACCATCCTCACACTCTCAGTAACCTTTCCTTATGGTGGCCGCCTTCCTGCTGTGTGTACTGCTCATTAGACTGCACCCCCTCTTTGTTTTTAACATAAAGGAAAACTCAGACCATATCCAGACCTCCCTGTGACAGAAATGTACCATCCTATCTTGTTGTCTTCTGGTTCCTAGAGGACTTCTAATCAAATGGAGTTTTCTCATTTTCTGTATCCCAGGCCCTTTGTAAATACTGTAAATCAATTGTCAGATTAAAACAGACTTCCAAAGAACTTCACCACCCACCCACACCCAGCTTCCCCAATTATCTCTTAATATTGCTTTCTAATCAGAGAGCAAAACTGGCTTTATCTATGATGAAAAGCACACCCAAGTAGGGCAATACACAGGTCAGTTCTATCTTCAGACAAACAGACTTGCCCATGTGACAGCAGCCACGGATCAAGAGTACAGAGCTAGACACGTACATTTTTCTTCTTCAATAAACAATTCTCAAATACGGAGAGCTAATCTCCACTTCACAGCCACAGAGCTACTGATTAAGTAGCAAAACTACTTACTGACATTAATGCAAAGATAACAGTACTGGCAAGGAGTTAGTGGCTCAAAATCACAAATAGAAAAGAAAAAACACATAAACCATGGTTTTTTAACTTCAAAAATCATTCTTTACATTTAAAATGCCTTTGGTTGTTAAGTGTTTTTCATGTGTCTATCATCTGACACATCCACCTTAAAGCATTCAGCACTAAAAACACTCAGACTGCTTATTAATTAGGTTTATAATTAGTCTACTGACACAGTTCTAGGCCTTCTCATCATGGTAGGCATGATCTAAGGACAAGACAGATAAAGAGAGATCCCCATAATGGAAGATATTTGTCCTAGTTAGTTTCATGTCAACTAAACACAAGCTAAAGTTATTTTGGAAAAGGGAATCTCAATTGAAAAAAAATCCCTCACCAGAAAGGTCTGTGGGCAAACCTGTGGGACATTTTCTTTCTGGATTGATGGTATGTAAGAGCACAGCTCACTGTGGACGATGCTGTCTCTGGGTAGGTAGGTGGTCTTGAGTTAGAACAGAAAGAGACCTGAGCAAGCTCCACAGATGCTGCTTCAGTTCCTGCCTCCCAGTTCCTACCCTGGATTCTCTCAGTGAGTGGTGCATTTATAAGCTTTAAAGTAAAATTCATCTCAAAGTTGCTTTTGGTCATGGTATTTTATCACAGCAATAGATACTGCTGTGGTTTCAAAGAGCACACTGACTGTTGCATGGTGAATGTTGAGAGAAGCTTAGGAATTAAGTGCAGAATGGACAGTTAGTGTAGAAAACGGGGCAGGCCTGATTGTAAAGGGAGCATGTAGATGAGTATTACAGAAAGGACCTTGGGTTCTAGAGTTACAAACGAACTTTTGTTAAAACCAACTAAGCACCAAGACTCTCCTAGATGACTATATGCCTTGCCCCCTTTGAGTCTTCCTTTGCACAAACATATTTTCCTTGAGTTTTCCTTTTTTCTTTAAGATTTTAAAACATTTTATATGTCACTCTGTGTCTGTAATTTGTGTGCAGGTGCCCAGGGAGGCAAGAAGGCAGCACTGGATCCTTTGGAGATGGCATTAAAGGTGATTGTAAGTGGGCCAAAATGGGTGCCAGGAACCAAACTCAGGTCCTTCCTGGACCAGGAAGATGCTTTAGTGGGTAAACACATTTGCCACCAAGCTTGACAATCTGATTTCAATCCCATCATCCCAAATGGTGAAAGGAAAGAATCAACTACTACAAGTTGTCCTCTGACCTCCACAGGTATACTATGGTACACACACACCACACACACACACACACACACACACAGAGAGAGAGAGAGAGAGAGAGAGAGAGAGAGAGAGAGAGAGAGAGAGAGAGAGAGAGAGGTACATGCAGACACAATAAAATAATTGCAAAAATAGGCAAATATATAAAAAACAAAATGAGAACTGGGCATGATTCAGTGAGTAAGGTGCTTGCTGTTAAACCATGAAGACCAGAGTTCAATCCCCACCAGCTACGTAAACATGTCAGGAATGCCTGTAATCTCAGCGGCAGAGAGCTGGAGACAGAAAGATCCCTAGAGATTCCAAGCCAGACAGTCTAGACAAATCAGCAAACTCCAAGTCCTGTGAAAAGACTCTGTCTCAAAACATAAGAGCGACTGAGCAATATCCAGCATCAAATTTTAATGTCCACACATATGCCTGCTTATGTGTAGGTATACATATGAACATGAATACATACAAAACAACAAACAAAAGATCCAATTAGCAAAAGAAAAAGGTTTACTATTTGTGCATACCTTCTTCTGTATACGAGTCTCAGCCCCATGTATAGCCCTGGAACTAAATTGGGAAGGGGCAGAAATATCATAAAATTTGCTAACAGTAAAAGGTATCTGAAAAAAAACGACCAAAAATAAATTCAGATCTAAAGTCAAACTCATAATGAAACTATGTTTTTCCTGGCAGAGCTCACCCACGTCTCATCAGATAATGTGCCCTTGCATTGTATATGCCACCATAAAACAGCAATAAATGCTGTCTGAATACCTTGGTTTATATCTGACTACCATATGTTATGAACTAGAAAAAAAGTACAATTTTACTGTACATTTTCTACTCTTCTAGAAACATCAAGGTGAGCTGAGCTGGAGAGATGGCTCACAAGTTAGAGCACCTGTCACTCTTCCAGAAGATGCGGGTTTGATTCCCAGCACTCACACAGCGGTTCACAAATCATAACTCCAGTTCCAGGGGACCTAACAGTCTTCCAGTATCCTGAGGCAACCAATACACACCTGCAGTGCAAAAACATCCATACACAAAATATAAAAGAAAACATATCAAAGGAGGAGGAGGAAGGCTGGGCAGTGGTGGCGCATACCTTTAATCCCAGCACTTGGGAGGCAGAGGCAGGCAGATTTCTGAGTTTGAGGTCAGCCTGGTCTACAGAGTGAGTCCCAGGACAGCCCGGGCTATACAGAGAACCTTGTCTCAAAAAACCAAAACCAAACAAACAAAAACAAAAACAAAAACAAAAAAAAAAAAAAAAAAAGAGGAGGAGGAAGATGAGGATGTGGAGGAGTAGAAGGAGACAGAGACGGAGAAAAAGGAGGAGATGGAGTTGGAGATGGAGGAGGAGAAGGAGAAGCAGCAGCAGAATGGTTTCATTACAGAAAACAAGGCCATAATATTTTCCTATTATTCTTCATAAGTATATAATTAATATATCATCTGTTAATTATATCTAGTGTTAATGTATGTAAAAATGTTTGATTTTTAAAATGCTGGTTGAGGTGCTGACTTGATCTTCATTAAAAGAAATAATTACCTGAATTTTGGCTTGAGATTAGAACAGGATTTCCTGAGTTTCTGAAACAGACACAAACGATCTACTGCTATTTTGTATACATCAGTGTAAAGCGGTATTCCCTGCACTAAGAATTATAAAATCAAAATGCTGATCATCTCAGGTAATATTTAATCCATGTAAAGATAACCAATACATCCATCCCATTACATGCGCAAATTTGCTGTTGACTTTAATAAATAATAAATCCAACATACACCAAAAAATTGTTCTAAAACAGATTTATCTCTACCTGTTTGCAACAGTACCAATATCAAAGGGATCTCATTTCCTGAATTGTGAGTGTCTCTTTTCTTGGAACTGGCCATTCTGCCGAGGGTAAAATGAAATCTAAAAGTACTATTACCTTGCATTTCCCCAATTGCAAAGGATGTTGAACACTGTCACAGATACTTCTGGGTCATTTTTCTTTTTCCTTTTGAAACCTCTCTCATCCACACTGTATTTGTAACTGAGTAGCTTCATTCTTTGTCTTTGGAGTCCTTTACATATTCTGGATTTTACTTATTTGTCAGATGTATAGTTGACAAAAATATCCTTTCTACACTAGGATTCTATTTCACTCAATTGACTGTTTCTTTTGCTGTATACAAGTTTTTTTTTTTTTTTTAAAGAAGAAGTATTTTTATTTCATTCTTAAATAACCAGTTACTTATGATGGGATCTGCTGGCTGCCGGATTCAACATTGCCACCCACATTTCCTGTTCTTTGCTGCTCTCCACGTGGTACTTGCTTTTTATCATAGCAACTGTTGAAAACCAGCTTCACAAAGACATGACATCATTGAAAAGAATGTAGTGCAGTCAAATGTTCAGACTTGTGTGGTGTCTAACAGATGTTCAGGTTTTCTTTCCCAAATTTGTAATATGTGCAGTACTCCTCTGAGTTTGCTAGGTTGTTTTGGGGTACTTCAGCATACAGTTTGAGAATGAAAGACATGTAGCTGCTGAGTAGCATCTGCATTCAGAAGTTGGGCAGATTGGTAGACAGACTGCATTGTAAGGAAGAGACCTGCTTTGACCAGAGTCTATGTTTGGGAGCTGTTTGGCACCTAGTTGAGGAAAAATGATGAGTACCTTTCGTTGATTTTGTATTGATTGAAAGTCTTCTAAACTAGATGGGTTTAAAGCAAAACATAGTTGTAACACCAGAAATTCAAGGGCAAGGCAGATCTGCTGAGCTTGCCTGCAGGGATATACATCAGTGGTGGAGGGTGGTTTCCTGCCTCAGGACAAATAGACAGTAGAGGCCTAACATGGCTCACTACCAGTTACAGCGCTTACTTCACCTTTCTAGACCCTGTTCTGCTGTCTACAATGAAGCTCAGAGGAAATTACCGTCTTTGAACCCTACCTAGTTATTTTGTCTATAAAATAGAAAAAAACAATGATAGCTACTTCTTACGGAGTTACAGAGATTATGTTTAAAAAAAATTCAGAACCACAATAAGCTCCTTCACAAAGCAAATAATATTGAAATAGTGAAATCAAGTATAAACCCAACAAAAATATATAATTTATAGTCCAGTATCCCTCATGAATATACATACAAAAATTCTCAATGAAGTAGTTGCAAACTGAATACAAGAGATATAAAAAAAATAATATTCCATGAACAACTGAACAACTGTTTTTTTTTTAGAAGACCATACTCCATATACAGGCTGCATGTTTTGGGATAGCCCCCACTCCAGATGTTTGAGACCTACATGAAAACCAAGCTGAACATTTACAACATATGTGCAGGGAGGCCTAGGTTCAGCCCATAGAGTTAGATCTGTGTAGACTAGGTATGCTCCACGGTTGGTGATTCAGTCTCTGAGAGCTCCAAGGGTTCAGGTTCGTTTACTCTGTTGATCTTCCTGTGCAGTTCTTATCTCCTTAGGGCCCACAATCCTTCCACCTATTCTTCTTTAAGAGTCCTCAAGCTCCATCCACTGTAAAGATCCATCCATCATTTCACAGTAAAGTCTTTGATTCACCTGGAGTTGATTTTGTACATGGTAACAGATATTAGCTTACTTTCATGTGGCCAACCTGTTTTCCAATACTATTTGTTGAAGACCCTGTCTTTCTGCAGCGTATATTGCTTGTATCTCTAAGACCTAAGGTTCAGGCATCAGGCCAAATAATGGGATGGACGGATTGTAAGAGCCAGAGAACCAGAATACCTGCTGTGAGATAGTTCTCTAAGAGATACTCTAAGAGAGGCCAGATGGTTGAGGGTTTTCTCCCTCACTGGGTTCAAAGGAAGAGTCTGGGCTTCCAGTCAAAAGTTTGGGAAGCTGAGGGGAGGAGAGCTAAGGCAGACGAGAAATGTTTTACCATTAAGTCTTCCTCAAAGCTATCTGAAACAGACAAACACCTACATAAATGTAAACTCCCTTTATAAATGAAAACTTGCGTTAAAAAATATACATTTATACTCTTTAGGTGGAGTTGGAGGGAAAAAATTTGAGTTCTACCACTGTTCATGGACTTATCACGGGCTTATATTCAATCCAAACACCACAAGAGCTGTATTTTGGTCTGGTGCTTTCTGGCAGCCTTTACAACATATCTGGTTTTAATAAATAGATCATACAAATAAGAGCTGGTTTGAATTGAATTATCAATGAAATATCAATGAAATGATAATTATTATCAATTAATTTGGGTTTTTTTAAATTTTGAGTTAAAGTTTTATACCTTGGTAGCTAGAACAATTGCAGAGACCATAGGAGAAGTATCTGTCTTTGGCTTCCCATCCTAAATCTTCTCTCTTCTAAGTAGTCTTGCCTTCCTCACTATCCCAGTCAAGCATTCTACCAATTGACTAATCTGTGAGGAAGGACATTTTCCTTCATTCCTGTTTTGGCAGCTTGCTCCTTCCAGTTAGGTATTCTGGCCAACTCAGATTGTCTACTATTCTCAATCAATGAAATGCCTTGGCAGACACTCAGCAGAGATAAAATAAGTTGTCAAATGGGTAAGAGTTCCCAGGAGAGGAATGCATGGACACATTTACAGGGACTTAAGTCCTGAGGCCAGAGTAAGGAGGATTATAATTCTGAGCTAAAGACACTCTAATTCCCCCAAACCCTTATTTGCTCGCAAGTATAGAATCCAAAAAGAAGTCTTCTCATAAATCTGTTCTAGAGACTTAATGGGAGTCAGTGCAATTACAAACACTGTCACAGCACTGGTTTTCTGATGTCACCTTACATCCTGTCTGCCATAGCAGTTAGTCTTACACGTGTGTGCTATATTTGCAAACTATGAGACCTTTTCTCAGCAGCCAGCTAAAACTGGTTTGGGAGTAGAAAGCCATCCTCATGTACTCATTCATTATCTGTACTGAGGAGTGTGTTCTTGGAGAGATCAGTGCTGTTTGGTGGAGAAGAAAGTAAAATCTGACTTTAAAACATTCATGTGATTGGCAGTATTTTTTGGAATAAGAAATTGCAGGTTGTGACCTTATCAGTACATTTAAAATATATAGTTTAGGGTAGTCATGTAAACGTTGTGGGCTCCTCTCTCACCTCTCCTTTCCAGATAGCATAAGAATTCATGTCTAGCCATTCTTGGGCTAGAATGGAAACGATTAAGTCAAGGCTGGAGGTGCAGGTTTTAGTGGTGGTCTTGCTTGGCAGGTGTGAGGCACTGGTCCATCCCAGGAATTCGAAAAACCGAAGAACCCAACAAAAATAGTGTGGGATTTTTTTATTTATTTTTATTTTTTTACATCCTCTGACAGGAAGCTGCTGGCATTACCAGTGTAGTAGGAAGTATTTAGGGGTGTCACCCTTTCTAGCTGGGTAGCAGTTTGGGCTTCATGTTTGTGTAGTGGGTATTTGTCTGAAAGTACAGGCCTGTGCTCCCAGGTACACGGGAGGCTGAGGCAGGACTTGGCAAATTCAAGACTTCAGGGGTAGCCTGGCCAATTGAGTGAGATCCTATGACAAAAAAAAAAAAATCAGCCAGAAGACTGGGGGTGTGTTTCAGTGACTGTTTTCCTTGCATGTTTGAGGTCTTGGGTTCAGCCCCTCATTGTGCAGTGGGGTAGTATGAGGCTGACTCTAGTTTCCCATCTTGAGGGATGAGCTGTGATTGCTGTATATTGTTGGACATGTACACTAGCCTTCTTCATGGTTCTTTTGCAGGGTTAGAATAAGGTATTAGGTTATTTTTGTTAGTTTGCCCTTTGAGACAGAGTTTTGTTGATAGTCCAGGCTGGCCTGGAACTCTTAACCTCTGTTTCCATTTCCTGAGTACAGGTTTAGGCTCTTGAAAGTGTCTGGGAAGGTAGAAGGCTTTTCAGCTGCATGGTCAGTTAGAGACAGGAGGTTCCACAGGCTCTTGCTTTGCTGCTTAAGTGTGTGTTCTGCTAGACATCATTAAGGCTCTTTCCAAAAGTTTCTTATTTTCCTCTTTAGAGACAGAGGTTGTGATGTCCCACCTGCAGTGTTGTTTAGGCTAGTCTCAACCTCCTGGGCTCAAGCCCTCCTCTCGCCTCAGTCTGTGAAGCAGCTGGGACTCTAGGTCAGTGCCACTGTACATAACTCTTGAAATTCAGTTTCAGATGCAATGAACAAATTGCACTTAAAAGTGAAGGAGTATGTATTTGTGTTGTGATTCTACTTAAGAGTTTAGAAGTGTCATGTTGATAATTAGTTGTGTTTGTTGCTGGCTTGTAAAGCAATATAAACTGTTTTTGGTCTCTTTGTAAAAAAAAAAAAAAACAAACACTGTCACAGAACTACCACATCTTCCATCTACTGTCCTAAAAAGATACATTATTCCATTTATGTGCACCTGTGAACCTGTGCACACACACGACCACCCATGTGGAGGCAGAGAACAACTTGTAGGAGTCAGTCTCTCCTTGCACCTCATGGGGCCTGAGGATTGAACTCAGGTTGTCAAGCATGGGACAAGTTGCTTTACGTACGGAGTCATCAGTAGGCCCAAGACCTAATTCCATTAAAGCGGTTTGTTTTCTCAGAAATGACTCTCCCCACCGGCCCATTTTAAGATGAAAATGGTGAATGGGAAGAGTGGAACATAGGTCTGCAATCCTGGTACTCAGCAGGCTTAGGCAGGAGGATCTCAGGAATTCAAGGCCAGGTTAGGCAATGGTAAGACCCTGTCTCAAATAATAAGTAAATAAATAGGCCCCAAGTCTATCTTTTCCCTTTGACTTACAGTTCTCTCTCAATGTGCAGTTATAATTTCCCTTACTGGTCTGGTTCTTCTCAATTCAGTTCACATGTCTCCAAATATTCAACCTCAGAAGGAAGAAGAGATTTTCCTCTACTACACCATAGGCAATGACTGACTCCTGATGCTATATCTTAACCTAAGATCAGGAAGCACCAGCTACAGGAACACACTGGACAAAGCTCAAAACTAGCAGCAGTGAGCCAACAAGTTATATAAAAATGACTTAACAAAAGCCTGGTTCCTGACGTGTAAAAAGTCCACGAAGAAATCTTTAATTTGTTTTTAGCTCTGCAGCTAAACACAACAGCATCAATTTAAAAATTACCTGTGAACCAGACCTGAGAGGGGAAGTAGACGCAGCCCCCATCCCTAACCCAGCAGCTGTCTCTTATTGATAAGTAATCACAAATGAAAAATTAGTTTTTTCCAACAGAGTCTCACTGAGGATATAAACCAATTTTAAGGCCAAGCCCCATGACCAGAGAAAAAAAATTTTTCAACACAAAATGAATTCAGTGGCATTTTTAGAGGTTCTTTGCCTCAGAATGGTTTGCCAGGGCTTTTTTTTTTTTTTTTTTTTTTTTTAAACCTTATAGATCCTTTATGGATATATTACGGTTTCCAGTTTTATGGTTTTAAGGGATATTTGTGTATACAAGTGTGTGTGTCTATATGTGTTTATTGACCTTTTTCTTTGGCTCTGGTTCTTCTGTTTGTTTGTTTTCTCCTATTCTGGTTTGTTTTCATATTATCTAATTTTATTTTATTACTATTTATTATTCTTTAGATGCCTGTTTGTATCCTAATGAGAGAGATAATAAAGGTTGTGGATTTGGGTAAGTGAGTAGGTAGGAATTGTGTGAGGGGAAACTATAATCAGAATATATTGTATTTTTAAATATCTATTTTCAATTTAAAAAAAAAATTGCCTGTGCTACTTTCTATTTCCTTCAGAAAGCATCAGCAGATAGACTTTAAGGGAGCATCAAGCACTGTCCTCTGGTCACATTTACCTGAGCACACGCAGCATTTGAAATAGACAATGTGACTGAGAAATTCAGGCTTCCTTCATTTTAATTCAATCTCTATGTATGATACTGAACAAGATAATAAAAGTTTACACTACTTCTGGTTTTAGGATATATATTTATTATTGAATTATTTCTAAACGATTTTATAAAGCCTTAAGATTTTTCTATATCTTCTATCATATCAATTCATTCCTGAGTTTCTAAATAGTACAAAGCAGGGCTGGTGAACCGCTCTGTGGGTAACTGCTGCCTGATAACCTAAGTTTAATTCCTAGAACCCACAAAGTTGGTGGAAGAACCAACTCCAACTTGTCTTTTGACCTCTCCACGCTCATGGGAACACACACACAGATGTTTAAAAAGTTTTAAAATAAATAGTATTCTATTCCTTTCAACATTATCAAGTGCTTAAATAAAATTTAACTAAACATCAACCAGGTAACTGTCACAGGCTTCTTGCTGAAAATCTGTACCATGAGCACAGTTGCTAGAGCCTGAAGAAGATTCTAATGTTTTCATAACTGTCTTCTATTTGCTAAAGTCAATCTTCTTCCTCACACAAAACAAATGAGACGAGTCACAAAGAATTAGACCCGATCTCTAAAGAGAAATTATAAAACTTTACAAAAAACCGCATTTATTCCTGAAGTAGGTTTCATACTATTTTGTTCAGCATTCCAAATATGAATATAAGGCAAAAAAAAAAAATCAAGTTAAATAGCTATAACCCTTCAAGACAACCCCCAAAACACTCCTTACAAGTCTACAAGGTCACAAATTATAAATACAAAGATTTGAGCTACAGCATTAACTACCTAGCCCAGGTCCCAGAGCAAGAACATATTCTAGCTAAGTTCTTTATCTTCAGCTATCTCTTGTTATGTATCTGTAAATGCAAGACTCCTACTCCACTTGCGTTTCCTTTAGATTACACTGCAAGCCTACAATTCCTAGAAGTCAAGCTCATCAGTTAAATACACTTACCACCAAGCCATAGGCCTTGAGTTCATTCCCTGGAGACACACATGCACGCACACATACATACAAACACACAAAATAATAGCTTTACTAAAGTTTCGATAAAAACACAAATCCTACAAGATATAATTGTAAGCTAGGCATGGTGGCCCATAGTCGTTCAAGGACAGAAAGCAGTTACATAGAGAATCTGAAGTTACCATGGGCTACATGGGACCTTATCTCATAAAAACAAGACAAACAGGCTGTGGCACACCTATTAATACCAGCAATTGGGAGGTAGAAGGAAGAGGATCAGTAGTTCAAGACCAGTCTCTACTACTTAGTTCACAGCCAGCATGTGTTACAGGAGACACTGTCTCAACATGACAAAAATTAATTAAAAATATAAGTTATAGTTCATGAAAATTGAATCTGGCAGCAGATTAAAGCTATTTAAAAAGAAGGGACCTAACAATGTCTAGATTGGATCCTTTAGATCTCCTCTTACCCTATTCTCAATGATCCCTATAAATAAAAGACAATGTGCCACAGGTATTAAAATCACTAGCCATCATGGTAAGGATGAGATTTTAAAGCTTGACTAGAAACATTATAGTGGTTATTATTAAACTACAAATAAAATTTAGAAAGGGAATAAACACAAATGAGGAAACTTAGCTTCCAAAGTTTGAAGACAAGTCCTAAACAACACTATCTAAGAACTCTAACCCTAACTCTCACTGGCATCACAGAAAAATGAGCGTCAGTGAATGGGGAGAAATCACAGAATTTTAGGTCCTGAGAGCCAAAGCAAGAACGAGGGTACCAGGAAAATGAGGTTGAATTTCTCAATTAGAATTTTACAGGAAACTGCACACCACATGGTCTATAACCTAGTCCTTTCTCATGAGTCTAATATGTGTATAACACATGTATACTACATTAAAGTCAATATACCTGTTCAATTCCAGTTTATAATTAAATACACATAATCACAATCAGATGTCAATAAGTGTAAACAGAAAGCCAGAAGTCAATAGCAGCACTGTTTCTCATAAGTACTGCGAGACTTAAAGTAGTAAATGTATTTTAGATCATGTGCGTGTTCCACAAAAAATCATATTAGAACCCATAATTATAGTAGAAGAAACCTCTATTCCATGAATACATCATCTCAAACCCAATAATGCATTATGTGTGTTGGGGGTTGGGAGTTGCGGGGGTCCCTTCCCAGCTGGCAGGAAAATGATCAGGGTGGGGTTAATAAAACTCAGGTCAGCATGAATTTAGCAGGTCCTGGGTCAAAACTTCTTAAGTCTCACCAATCGGTTTATTTCCTTACAGATTTAAACACAGTAAACCTTTGGAGGAAAGTTTCAACATGACAATTATCACAACAAAGCTCTAGGCATGGCTACATCCAAACTCCCTTACAAAGTGCATCTCTTTAGCAAAGCACCCGTGACCTTTACCATGATAAACAGTGCTCAGGGTAATGGCCCAGGGAGGAAGGGTTCATAATCAGCAGACAGAGAGGATTGCTCAGGATACTGGGGGATCTGGACGAAGGCTGGCCTTCAGAGAATAGCAAAGATCACCAGGTTGCTAGACAATGTCCACTCCAGCCTTTGGGGGAAACAGGTGTCATTTCCTTCCTTAGAAGAAAAGATCCTGCCTGTTTAACAGTTGTGGTTTCTGGTGTTTTCTGTAAGCTGTGCCCTCTACAATGTATCATTGCGCTCTCTGCCACTGCTAACAGGAACAGCATAAATACTGATTGGAAATTTTAACTTAGTTCACCATTATAAATTTAACCAAATCAAAGGTTAAAAAACATAGAGGGAGAGTGTCTCAAATTCTGGGCATATTACATTATGTCCTGATCTTTAAAAAGGGAAAAAAAAAAACACATGAAATAGAAATATTGCTAAGGACTTTTATTTTGAGAAGGAAGAGGCAAGTTTAAAGACTTGCCCAAAGATAACGCTAAAGAGGAAAGGCTTCACAATGGACATGAGGACACTGAAAATCTCAAAGAGTCTCTACACAACTTCCTTTCATATACACTGTTATTAGTCAGTATTCATCTTGATGAAGCTACTAAGATAATAAAATATTTCTGGTTCCTTACCAGAGCCTAATAAACAGAAACTAATAATATGTCGGGTGTTCATCTTCTAATACTTATTAGGTCAATATTTGATTTAAAAACTTCAGCTCCTAAATCTTGCCAAATTTGTCTGTCTCATAAAAAGAAGAAGTCCAAACTTGGACTTTACTCGGGCCTTATCTAATGTAAGAAGCTGAATGTAGTAGAAGTCTGGATGGAGATCACATGTAGTGGGAGAGGGCCTACTAGTACATAGATGCACAGGCCCCGGATTCTAGTCACATACAAGAGAGACTCAGAGGATACCTGGTCCCCCAAACAAGCTTAACTTTCAGTATCATTCTAAACAAACCAGAGTGTCAGGTTTGATACATGACAATGAGCCTATAAATGTTTGTGATACTAGAAGGAAACACTTCAGAAAATGATGGTAGTGGTGAACACATAAAAATAGCACAGCATCAAACTTTGTGTCAAATGCTGGGACAATCTGAGCACCAAATAAAATATGGATAACATTGGATTAAGAACCAAATAACAAAATAAAATTACATCAGTCAGTACTGACACATAGTTAAATAAGTAAAGGAAAGGTATAGCTAACTGCACCTTAGAGGGAAAAAAAAAAGATTAGAAGTACAAGAGTGAGACTCCTTTAAAATATGTCACTAAAACAATTATAATAAAGTGCAACATGCTCCCCAAATGAGGTCCAAAATCACCAAGCAGAAGTTTGAGGAGAAACAGGCTACACAGAGTTCAAGTGTGTCTCCTAAGACCCACCTAATCGACAAAAGGAAAAGTGAAATCCTTCATCCAGGTGATTAGGATCCATAAGAACATGTATCAGCCTCTTATACCCTGGTATACTGAGAGGATGCACTTAGACAGGTACTTCATCTTCCTGATACTGTTTCCCTAAGACAGACTGTCAATCTAGTCATGGGAACCTATCAAACACAAAGGAAATGAACTGCACACATTAATGAACTGATAACTTCTTTAATACTAAGTTCATGAATAAAATAAGGCTTCTTTTTATATATATTGGACTAAATTAAACATATAGTAATAAGCTATAATGTGACAAATTTAGATGAATCCTAGATAAAGACAATGGAAAGACAAAAGAAAGAGAAATAGCATGTGTAGTACTCCAGCACTCCACTAAGGTTAGATGATCATTAGCACTCTGTTAGCTGAGTTAGTTATGCCAGGTGCCACCGACTGCTCTGGACTAAACTGCTGTGTTGTTTGCTTGCAACTTTTTAGTAGTGCTTCAAAATTAAGACAAATAAGAAAATCAACATTTTTCAATGTTTATGTTGAAAGTATGATCATTGATCATGAAGATATTTTAAATTCAAATCCGTGTTACCTCAGTCAAGGCTACACCGTTGCAATGTACTATTTTATAAAACACTAATATTAAAATGTTTCTTGAAAGTCCGACATTTATGCTTAGCAGAAGCTGAGATGAAGTCAGTTGTGAGCCCCTCCCATACCCCTGAGCTTCAGTGCATACCCTGGACCGAAACGCCTGGCTTCCCTTGCATCCTTTCACACTTAAGTGAAAGAATGAAGGAAACACTGGCAGTTGTTATTTGCTGAAAACTCAAGCCACTTGAATAAACTCTTAGTAAAGTGATAAGTGTTTATGACCTTTGGGGATCATTACTCAGCTTCCACATGTGACACTCTGAAAGAAGACTGAGCACATTTTCCTGGGGAAGGGAGATCTGTACCTCTACCTGGAATTCAAATGTAATGTATATTTTAGGGAAATGAAGTAGCAAAAAGAGAAACTGTACTGGAATGGATCCACGGCCTAAGATGGCGACTTACTGTGCAAACCAATGCCATCCTGCCAAATCAATTCTATTTGTGACTTAGATTCGAAGGTGGGGTAAATTAGAAGGGCACTACTAGATTAAGCTATGACAAGTTATACTATTAGATTTTAACTACAAGTAGCCTGTTGCTCTATAATTTCCTAAGTATACATTTTACTTGACGTATTTGTCATAGGAGTTCTATTTGGATATATAAAATACATGTTTCTCTTCTACTGCACTCTCACAAAATGAACGCGACTGTAACTGGACTGGAGACAGGTACATACATAGAGTAACTTTCCAGTGAACACCAGCTTTGGTATCCAATAATTCAATTGTATTCTAACTCTATCTACTTGGCCATCCGCTAAGGGCTCAGTCACATTAGATAGCCCCTATTTCAGATATCAATCCAAGTAGTAGCCATCTCCTATACTTCTAAATGACTGGTTTTCCACAGCCTGTCTTATGTTGAATAAATACGGACTGGTTCATGGAATGCAAGGAGACACTTTACTTAAGTTTACCAGAGTTAAAGGACATTGAGAGCCAAGCATGGTAGTGTGTAACTATAAGCCCAGCAGCTAGAAGGCAGAGGAAGCGGGCCGGGGTACGGCAAGTTCAAGGCCAGCCCCTGGTCGACATAGCAAGTTCAGGCCAACAGCAGCTACACAGTTAGACCCTATATCAAAAGCACAAAATAAAACAAAAAGACAGTTATAAATGACAGGGATGAATGACAAGAAAAATATCTACTCACAGAGACGTCAGGTAGGGTCCTCAGCAAGACAGCTTTTGGCTTTTATCCTGCAGAGCTGAGAGATGGTCCCTTCTCTGAGTGCCAATGCATTTATCAGACCAGTGAATCTTTCTGTTCAGGTATTACTGATTAACAAGTTTTATAGAGCTGAACCAGCAGCCTTCTTCCAACTGTTTCATAGGTCCACAGGTGGAGCTAAGTCTTAAATCTCTCATCATTAGGCCTTTCTGAGACCATGCCCATCCTAAGGCTACCAAGGAGCCCCACCCTAGGTCACTTCACTCACATAAACTGGGCTGTGAACAAACTAGGCACTCTGGTTGGGACTGAAGGTGTAATTCTGTGATGAATCTCTGAAAACTAACCATATTAAGAATAACAAAAGACATAAAATCTCAGAAGATACTAAGGATGGGGGGGGATCTCTAACTGGGATGAGAAGAGATCAAATATATTTTGTATTGTGTCACAGTAATATTATCTCCATGTTACTGGAAAGGAGCAAAGGGTCAGAGAGATTATAAATCTAAGTTAGATCACAGGGTGCAAAGGTAAGACCAGAGTCTCTTAGATTCCTCTACCACTATAGGTACACATTGAAATAATGGAGAAATCTTGTCTTCTCAATTTCTACTCTTCCTGCTATTGTAGTGTTTCTGCGTTCATTAATAACGATTTTAATAACAAAATTGTAGTTATTAAAAGACAAGAGGTTATAACTACAATATATTTGACAATAAAAATCCAACCTAAATTAACTTGTATCTGTGTCCCAATTAACTGCCCCTAGAGCTGTATTATCGAGAGCAGGGCCTACCAGCTCTATATGACCTGAAATGTGGACAGTATGAACTAAGATATGATGTAAATGATATAAGTCAGATGTACAGCAGATTTTAATTATTATAAAACTCTATCAATATTTTCATATTGACTACAAGTTTAATATAGTATTTATACATTGTTATTTACAGGTAAACAGAATATTTTATGGTTTCCAAACAATATGTTATCTTCTTTGCACCTCACAACTATGAACTTAACTTGGCAAGAGAGGATATGAGCTACTGACCTCCTAGATTTGAGTCCTTAGCACTTTAAATGTTTTTCAGGTCATGACTCCGATTTGTTTGATACTTACATAGTACAAAAGCTTGAACAATTAAATCACTTAGCATTTCCAGTGACAATACTAAATGTTCACAGTCCAACATACCACTTTCCTGGAACCTCAAATGAACCATACAGGAAACCACTTAGGGTTCCTTCAATAAAATATGGATCATGTTAACAAGTTCCTTGTTCCCTATCTCAAGAAGAAACTGTCACATAGATGTGAAGTGACTTATTAAATGGTGGAAAAGAAATGCTATAGTTTATATACTCAAGTTCAATCTGCATCTTCCTATCAGTGCATATGTTCTCATCTCCTTCCGGCATGCCTTTATAGCGAGCTACTCTCGGGACTTGCAGGATATATAGAAAATATACATTCATGGACCAAGGAGATAGCTCAGTCAGTAGAGTCCTTGCAAACATTAAGGCCTGAGTTGTTATCTGAACGGCTACTGAGGCAGACAGGCAAGTCCCTGGGGCTAGCTGATAAGCCACAAAGCCTACTTGGTGAGCTCCAGACTCTAGTGTGAGATCCTCTGGGAAAACAAGGCGATAAAATGGATGGCCTGAGAAAGGGCACCTGAGCTAGTCTCCTGCCCTCCCCCAACACACAGGGAAGGCAGAGGGGAGAGAAGGGAGAGAATGAAGGGAAAGAATGGGAGGAGACAGAGGAAGATAAAAAGAAGAGACAGACAGACTCGGTGATCACTGAGACAAGTTCATAGTCCTTTTCTTCTGGGAACTCTAGATTTCCTTCCCTACCAACAGGTGGTTAAACTGCCTGCCTGGCAGCTTGCGTCTGAGCACGAGTGGCTATAAAACACACTTACACACTAAGGTTATCATTCCTTGTAATCATTCCAGGATTACGAAGATGTAAGCCAAACTAATGGAATGATTCATGCCAAGTGAAATATTTCTTCTTTTAAAATAACAGTCCTATGCCTTCTTTTCTCCAGTATAATGATGGGCCAGGAACCAGGCCAATTTCCCGAGTAAGGACAGTTAGAGTCATAGGGCCTCTAGCAGTCTTCCTCTTTCCTTGAAGAATGGTCATCTGGAATGCCTTCCGAGGGAAGTCACAAAAGTTAATACTTTCTAGAAACCTACTCTACCCTGACCCTGCAGGATTTAGGATAGGTTAGTTATTGGATGCTCTCTGACCTTAATTTCTAGCCTCTTCCCCCAGGCTCAGTACAAATCCAGACATCAACCCAGCTTCCACAGAGTCTCTGATCACACCAAGATTGCACTGACCCTTCCTGAGAACATGCACATACCACTGAGGTTAACGATCACAGGAGGAGAAATAATCTTAGTCAACCCATACCCACTCACATCTATTTTAAATAACTGGTATACTACCACCTTTGAATGATTCCCTAAACACTTCATTTGTCTTTATAAGTAAACGAATTATGAGCTCAAAATCTCTCAGCGACTTCCCCGCAAATGAGAAACGACTATAAGGCAAGAGGCAAAAAGTAACGATAAAAGTAAGACTCAACTATCCACAGAAATCTTTTCAGTATTATTTTAGTAACTACTGTAATAAGCAAGTCAATTTTTAAAGTTAATTATTAAAACACAATAGCTTGGTGTGACGGTGCTCCGGAATAGTCCGAGTGCTGGAATGGCTGAGACAAGAGAATTGTTTGAGCTCGAGTTCTTAGCCAGCCTGGGAGTCATAGAAAGAGGCACACACACTCAGAAAGTAATAAATAAATGAACGAATAAATAGGTAAATAAAGTAGAAAACGGAAAAAAAGTAATCAGAATGCATTTCATCCACACATGCAATTGTCAAAGAACAAAATGTAAAGGCAAAGGCAAAAAATAACAATAAAAGTAAGATTCAACTCTCCAGAAAAACGTTCGAAAGGGGGCCTAATAAGCAACAATACACTTAAAACTTGACAAACTTTAGGCCCGGGGGTGGGGTGGGGTGGGGTGTTAAGAACAGGCTGTTCAGTCCCCTTGAAAACTTCTTGTCCACTGTGGTGCTGACTCTCATTCAGCCACTTTAATCTATCCATTCAGGATCACTTATCCTTTCCAAACACTGGGAGCAAATAGAGTTGGACTTTATTCTCCCGCTGTCACCGCACCGCCCAAGTTTCTGGAGAAATGACTGAACTGTCAGTCCTTGTTTCCTCCTCACTTTCACAACCCAGACCCCGCGGTCCGCTCGGCCGACACGCCGCGACCCGCAGGGCCGCCCGCTCGCCCACGCGGCGCCTCGCTCACTCCCGGGGCTTCCCGCACGCCGCTCACCTCGCTGTCCCGGGCGGAGCAGCAGCCGCGCCGCCCAGCCTCACGCCGACCTGCACACGCTCGCCCGCTAGGAGCGTCTGCCCGCCCCGCACACGCGCCCGGGGCTCCGCCGCGGTGACGTCAGCTCGCGCCGCCCCGCAGCTGGCGCGCAGGAGAAGCCCGTCCCACGAGCAGCTGGACACACGTGTGGGCGGGGGGCTTCCTGCGCTCCAGAGGCGCCGACCGAGGGCGGAGAGCTGGAGTCAAGGTGGAGGCGAGCCGCTGCCCTGGGATCAGAGGCCTGGAAAGCAAATATACTCCAATACCCTTGTGAATTTAGAGGAACCACAAGATACCGAAGATGCAATTTATGCAAATTACTATTATAATTGTGGCAGGCTGGACTTTGTGTGGACTCTCCCAGGATTTATTGAGATGGAGTGGATGGCCTTTTGATGAGAGAAGGGGCGCTACTCCTAAAATTATTCGAGTCCCTTCTTGTCTGGGAACTTTATTAGGCAGCTGCCAAAAATAGAAGGATCCTATGCTAGAAGTGGGAGGCTTCTCTTAGGTGAATGTACAGAACACCATAGGAAAAAAGACGGATAAACCGGAAGACACCAAATACATCTCTCATGAGGGTGAAACTTTCTCAGTCCAGGTAATCCCAAGAAGCACCAGCTATGGCCACAGTCTTAGGGTTTCTATTACTTTGATGAAACACCATGACCAAAAGTAACTGGGGGAGAAAAGGGTTCGTTCTACTTACACTTACACAATATGGTCAATGATTGAAAGCAGTCAGGGCAAGAACTAAAGCAGGACAAGAACCTAGAGGCAGGATCTGATGCAGAGGCCATGGAGGGGTGCTGCTTACTGGCTGGATCACGGCTTGCAAAATTTGGTTGTTTTATAGAACCCAGGACCACCAGCCCAGAAGTGTCTCCTACCTGCAGTGGGCTGGGCTCACCCCATCGATCACTAATTAAGAAAATGCCTTATGGGCTTGCTTACAGTCAGATCGTAAGGACACTTTTTTCCCATTGAGAGTCCCTCTTCTCAGATGATTCTAGCTTGTGGCAAATTGATAACAAGCTAGCCCAGTCACTTGACCCACTGTGAGCCTGACACACCAATACAACACTATTTAACAATAACTTTTCCTTTCTTCTTTTTTTTAACATCCCCAAGATCTTAATAAATATGACAATACAAAGGATAAAAGTCAAGTAGTCTTTACAAATTCAAACAATTTAAAAGTTCGTCTATTCTCTTGGTTTTTTAAATCTAAAGTCTCATCAAGTGTGTGTGCTCCTTTAAAATCAAAATAAGTTCAATCCTTTCTTATTCCAAGAAGAAAGTATCAAGCACAGTCACAATCAGATTAGAGCAAAGGTTCTGAGACTCATGTCACGTAAGGTCTTCTGGGCTCCTGGGCTCGCCCAAAGGGCTTGGCATCCCACACACAGCTTGTCTTGTAGGCTTTCCACTCTAGGGCCGCTGCTGTTCTTCCCAGTCAGACCATGATACCCAAAACATTGGGTCTTCTGCTGCAACTGGACTATAGTTTCACCCCTTACTTCTCCTGGACTCTCTTCTAGGACTTCAGCCCAGCCACCAAGGGCCAAGCTGCAGCTTCCTTCCACAAGCCTTTCATGCCTTCAAAACCAGTACTACCCGGTGACTGCCAGAATCAGCTGCCGACCCTGGGGCAAACCTCGACTATCTGTGGAGCATAGCTTCTGTGTTCCAGTGTGCTGAAACACTTCCCAGTAGGTATCATCTCAATGGTGCTGGTCTCAATTTCAGCTAATTTCTTGCTTCCAACTAACCAACATCAATTGTCTTGGTAAAGCAAAGGTTTCACTCGTGTTTCTGGTATCTTGTTAATCGCAGCGATTTCTTCAGCCCCACCCAGCTGACCAGCACCACAGATTCAAAGTAGCAAATGGCCACAATAGTCTTCCCCCTGGACTTCACAAGTCATGACTCAATCTAGCCAGGACAGCTACTAAAAATGTTACCACGAAAATTGTGATTTCTTTTTTGGGTTCTTAGTTTCTGTGGCTTAAAAACAAAACAAAATAAACAAACAAAAGCACCCCCAAAACAACCGGGTAAGCAAGTTGAAACCTCAATGTCTGTTGATAGGTTTATAGGAGGGAGATGAGGAAGAGGAAAAGGACGAGGAAAAGAAAAAGCTATCACCAAGCAGCCATGCTATGGGAGGTAGGTAGTGAGACCCATGGGGTCAGGAAAAACATGTTTGGACTTCGCCAGTATCTGAAAAAGAAGGAGGAGGAAAAGGAGGTTGAGGAAGGAGAGGAGGAGGAGAAGGAGGAGGAGGAAGGAAGAGCAAGGACGAGGAAGGAGGAGGAGGAAGGAGGAGGAAGTAAGAGGAAGGAGAAAGGTCAACAGTGTTTCCGAGGGAGAAGTTCCCTAAGGGATGATACTGAGTGGGAGGGTATGTCTGAAAAAGACACATACACTGTTTGTTTAAGGGATCAACTGTTGCTCCCATCTCCTTGGCAGCCCACCTGGGTTAACTCTGACGGGAAGAGAGAATAGCAAGTAATGATCTAATCTTTGAAGCAGAGCAGAATGTCACCTCTCCACTCAAGGCCAGAGCTATCTTATTTTGACCAAGAAGAAATAGCTTTGCCTCAACACGATGAAGCCTCCATCATTTCATATGCAATTTAAATTCCCAGGAGTAACAAAGCTAAATGTTTAGTTTTCTAGCTTTACCAAGGAAACGGGAGGTGAATTCTAAATTAACCATGATTTCAAAGGTCCCCCAAACCTGACAATGCCCAACTAGCTAGCTACCTAACAGCAGTTTCATTTTGGGTCAAAAGCAAAGCAGGAATTCTCCACACTGCATCTCTAATCTCAGCCCCGAAAAGATACTGGTAAATTTTTTTTTATTTTGTTTTGGTTTTGTTTAATTGTTTTTTCTCTTTTTTTGTTTGTTGGTTGGTTGGTTGGTTTTGTATTTTTAAATCACTGTGTAGTTTTGTGCTTAAACCAAACATCCCAAACTGATGTCGGATGTCTTAAAAATGTGTTTTAGTTTAATTTTTAATTATGTGTTTGCGTGGGGTGTGTGTATGTTAGTTCCAGTGCCAGAGAAGTTCCAGAAGCTGACCCCCCTGGAACTATTTTTGTGTTTCCTATGGGTGCTCGGAGCCCATCTAGTCTTCTCCAAGAACCGAGTGCACTCTTAAATGCTCAATCATCTCTCTATCATCTCCCCCTGCCCCTTCAATTATCCTCAGAAAGTTTTTAAATTTTTATTTGAGAAAAATAAATGCATGATTAATTTCTACACAGGTCATATTACAAGAAAAATGTTTGTATACACTTCATCATTGATCAAGTGCTGAGTTCCTGTCCTTTGGAAATCGACTGGGTACACATACTACATATTTCTGTCACTGAAATAAAGGTCCCCTTTTCATGTCTTGGTCTTGTTAATAAAAGAATTAAAAAATGGATCCAGGAGAGAGCTCCAGGATAATGTCATTGTAGTTAGAGGAAATAATCAAGCTGGAGCGCTCCACACCCATCAGGAGATAGTGCTGTGCTCTTTAGATGCAGAAGTAAAGAAAATGACCAGGTCATTGGATGCCTGCCTATCCCTGCATGGGGGAAAGGAAGAAATCAGAGAGAATGAGTGTTTCCCCGATGTCAGGACAAGCATGTAACCATCCTGGCAGGAATGAAGATACTCTAAAGAAACACTAGTGACTATTCCTTTGTTTGTCAGACTGTTGAAACAATGGTTCCCAAGAATTGGAGTTGCCCTAGGAATCTCATTTTGGGAGTAAGAAAAGACTGACGCCTGGTACTGGCCGGAGGAGGACAGAGACTGCACACATTCTCATTTGTCAGACCTTGCAAGTGTCTGCATCCCAGAAAACGATGGGCCAGTGATTGGCAGGACTAAATTTGACCAGGACTACTTAGTTTTGCTTACCGTTTTCCCTTCCATTACACCTAAACTTCATGTCAGGACCCCAAAGACAGAACTGCTTGGGGGTGGGGGCTGCGCTTGCTTTTTTTCTTCATCTTTCTTTGTGGACATAGTGAATAAATTTCCTTTTTTTCTGCCTACCACTCTTGTTTTTTTCACTACTTATTGGCCATCCCTGGCCTGTTAGAGATGCCAGGACCCAGGCTCTGACCCTAATGATTCTATTAACAAGCAGACTGAAGGTCTCTTCTAGGTCCAGGGGATAAGAGACAGAAAGAGTGGGAAAGGGATGTCTTAGTGGTTATGAGCACTTGTTGCTCTTACAGAAGATCTAGGTTTGGTTCCTAATATCAACATGGTGGCTAACAGCCATCTATAACTCCAAGGTACCTGCCACCCTCTTCTGAACTCTTAGGGCACCAGGCATGCACCTGATACACATACGTACCTGCAGATAAAATATTTGAACACATAAAGTAAATAGTAAGTCAAAATGTTAAGAGTGGGGAAATGATAAAGTTAGTTTTATGAGTTAGAACTCAGAAAACAAAAGGCCAAAGTTTAGGCAAGGGAAACTCCTGTTATCTCCACCAAAAGAATATTATCAGATGCTGACCAAGCTATTTCTAAACAGGGCTACTGAGCTGACCAGTAAGTATGGAAATAATCACACTGAGTAAGAAGCTCTAGAGTATATCAATCTTAGAAGCATAGCTATCCACCTTTTATTATGTCCTCAGGTGTATCGTACGCTTCACCTTTTGTCTATATGCTGGTCTTCAGATCATAAACTGGGAGATTCTTATTACATGCACTCTCAGCCCCGAAAGAAAGGAAAATACCTGCCACCTAAATCACAAGGATGTCATCAAACACTGACCAATCTCTCTGTAAAAGGGGCTACAGACCATCAAGTACTTCAGTGGATGTCACCACGTTGGTAAGAATACAGATAATCGCTTTTGGCCTGGGGCGGACCCGCAGCTGGTCTGCTCCTGTGGAAACACCGGATCCTGAGACATCCTAGAGGGACCCACTGCACCCAGAGCAGAGGCTGGTCTGCTCCTGTGGAAACATCCTGAGGAGCAGAGGACACTTAGAGGGTCTGCGCCTGTGGAAACATCTGATCCTGAGACATCCTAGAAGACCTACTGCATCCAGAGCAGAGGGAGCTTAGGATCACAGGAACACAGAGACATCTGGAATCCGAGGAGATCTGACACAAGCAAGATAACTGGAAAGACAGACTCCAGTCAGACACAGTGAGCACAGGTAACACTAGAGTCAACCAGATGGCGAAAGGCAAGCGAAAGAACACAAGCAATAGAAACCAAAGTTACCTGACATCATCAGAACCCAGTTCTCCCACCATAGCAAGCCCTGGATACTCCATCACACAGGAAAAACAGGACTCAGAATTAAAATCACTTCTCATGATAATGATGGAGGATTTTAAGAAGGACATAAGTAACTCCCTTAAAGAAATACAGGAGAACACAGGTAAACAGGTAGAAGTCCTCAAAGAGGAAACACAAAAATCCTTGAAAGAATTGAAAGAGAACACAGGTAAACAGGTAGAAGCCCTTAAAGAGGAAACACAAAAATCCTTTAAAGAATTTCAAGAAAACACAACCAAGCAGGTGAAGGAATTGAGCAAAACCATCCAGGATCTAAAACTGGAAATAGAAACAATAAAGAAATCTCAAAGGGAGACTATTCTAGAGATAGAAAGCGTAGGAAAGAGATCAGGAGTCATAGATGGCAAGCATCACCAACAGAATACAAGAGATAGAAGAGAGAATCTCATGCACAGAAGATACCATGGAAAACCTCGACACAACAGTCAAAGAAAATGCAAAATGCAAAAAGCTCCTAACACAGAACATCCAGGAAATCCAAGATGCAATCAGGAGACCAAACCTAAGGATAATAGGTATAGATGAGAGTGAACATTCCCAATCTAAAGGGCCAGTAAATATCTTCAACAAAATTATAGAGGAAAATTTCCCCAACCTAAAGAACGAGACACTCATAAACATACAAGAAGCCTACAGAACACCAAACAAACTAGACCAGAAAAGAAATACCTCCCCTCACATAATAATCAAAACACCAAATGCACAAAACAAAGAAAAAATACTAAAAGCAGTAAGGGGAAAAGGTCAAGTAACATATAAAGGCAGACCAATAAGAATTACACCAGACTTTTCACCAGAGACTATAAAAGCCAGAAGATCCTGGTCTTCTATCATACAGACCCTAAGGGAACACAACTGCCAGCCCAGACTGCTATACCCAGCAAAACTCTCAATCACTATAGATGGAGAAACCAAGATATTCCATGACAAAACCAAATTTGCACAATATCTTCCCACAAACCCAGCACTTCAAAGGATAATTGATGGAAAACGCCAACACAAGGAAGGAAACTACAACCGAGAAGAAGCATGGAAGTAATCTTCCAACAACCCCCCCAAAAAAAGGTAGCTACACAAACATAATTCCACCTCTAATAACAAAAATAACAGGAAGCAACAATCATTTTTCCTTAATATCCCTTAACATCAATGAACTCAATTCTCCAATAAAAAGACATAGACTATCAGACTGGATACATAAACAGGACCCAGAATTTTGTTGCATACAAGAAAGGCACCTCAGTGACAAAGACAGACATTACCTCAGAGTAAAAGGCTGGAAAACAATTTTCCAAGCAAATGGTCCCAAGAAACAAGCTGGAGTAGCCATTCTAATATCAAATAAAATCGACTTTCAACCAAAAGTAATCAAAAAAGATAAGGAAGGACACTTCATACTCATTAAAGGAAAAATCTACCAAGATCAACTCTCAATTCTGAACATCTACGCTCCAAATGCAAGGGCACCTACATACATAAAAGAAACGTTACTAAAGCTCAAAGCACACATTGCACCTCACACAATAATAGTGGGGATTTTAACACCCCACATCTCTCCAATGGACAGATCATGGAAACAGAAACTAAACAAAGACACATTGAAATTAACAGAAGTTATGGACCAAATGGATTTAACAGATATCTATAGAACATTTCATCCTAAAGTAAAAGAATATACCTTTTTCTCAGGACCTCATGGAACCTTCTCCAAAATAGACCATATAATTGGTCACAAAACAGTCCTCAACAGATACAAAAAGATTGAAATAATCCCCTGCATCCTATCAGATCACCACGGACTAAGGCTGGTCTTTAATAATGACAGAACCAAGGGAAAACCCACATCCATGTGGAAACTGAACATTGCTCTACTCAATGATGACTCTGTCAAGGAAGAAATAAAGAAAGAAATTAAAGACTTTCTAGAATTTAATGAAAATGAGGAAACATCATACCAGAACTTGTGGGACTCCATGAAAGCAGTGCTAAGAGGAAAACTCATAGCTCTAAGTGCCTACAAAAAGAAATTGGAGAGAGCACACATTAACAACTTGACAGCACACCTGAAAGCTCTAGAACAAAAAGAAGCAAATACACCCAAGAGGAGTAGGCGTCAGGAAATAATCAAACTCAGGGCTGAAGTCAACCGAGTAGAAACAGAAAGAACTATACAAACTATCAACAAAACCAGGAGTTGGTTCTTTGAGAAAATCAACAAGATAGATAAACCCTTAGCCAGATTAACCAGAGGGCACAGAGACAGTACCCAAATTAATAAAATCAGATCTGAAAAGGAAGACATAACAACAGAAACTGAGGAAATTCAAAAAATCATCAGATCCTACTACAAAGGCCTATACTCAACAAAACTGGAAAATCTGGATGAAATGGACAATTTTCTAGACAGATACCAGGTACCAAAGTTAAATGAGGAGCACATAAACCATCTAAACAGTCCCATAACCCCTAAAGAAGTAGCAGCAGTCATTAAAAGTCTCCCCACCAAAAAAAGCCCAGGACCAGATGGTTTTAGTGCAGAATTCTATCAGACCTTCAAGGAAGTCCTAATACCAATTCTCTTCAAACTATTCCACAAAATAGAAACGGAAGGAATACTACCCAATTCATTCTATGAAGCTACAATCACACTCATACCTAAACCTCACAAAGACCCAACAAAGAAAGAGAACTTCAGACCAATCTCTCTTATGAATATTGATGCAAAAATACTCAATAAAATTCTAGCAAACCGAATCCAAGAACACATCAAAACAATCATTCATCATGATCAAGTGGGCTTTATCCCAGGAATGCAGGGATGGTTCAATATTCGGAAATCCATCAATGTAATCCACTATATAAACAAACTCAAAGAAAAAAAACACATGATCATCTCATTAGATGCTGAGAAAGCATTTGACAAAATTCAACATCCCTTCATGGTAAAAGTCTTGGAAAGAACAGGAATTCAAGGACCATACCTAAACATAGTAAAAGCAATATACAGCAAACCAGTAGCTAACATCAAACTAAATGGAGAGAAACTTGAAGCATTCCCACTAAAATCAGGGACTAGGCAAGGCTGCCCACTCTCTCCCTACCTATTCAATATAGTACTGGAAGTCCTAGCCAGAGCAATTAGACAACAAAAGAAATCAAAGGAATACAAATAGGAAAGGAAGAAGTCAAAATATCACTATTTGCAGATGATATGATAGTATACTTAAGTGACCCCAAAAACTCCACCAGAGAACTCCTAAACCTGATAAACAACTTCAGCAAGGTGGCAGGTTATATACATGAAAGATAAACAGGCTGAAAAAGAAATTAGGGAAATGACACCCTTCACAATAGTCACACATAATATAAAATACCTCGGGGTGAATCTAACCAAGCAAGTGAAAGATCTGTATGACAAGAACTTCAAGTCTCTGAAGAAAGAAATTGAAGAAGATCTCAGGAAATGGAAAGATCTCCCATGCTCATGGATTGGCAAGATTAATATAGTAAAAATGGCCATCTTGCCAAAAGCAATCTACAGATTCAATGCAATCCCCATTAAAATACCAACTCAATTCTTTACAGAACTAGAAAGAGAAATTCTGAAATTTATTTGGAACAACAAAAAACCCAGGATAGCGAAAACCATTCTCAACAGTAAAAGAACTTCTGGAGGAATCGCCATCCCTGACCTCAAGCTTTACTACAGAGCAGTAGTGATAAAAACGGCCTGGTATTGGTACAGAGACAGGCAGGAAGATCAGTGGAATAGAGTTGAAGACCCAGAAATGAACCTACACAATTATGGTCATTTAATCTTTGACAAAGGAGCTAAAACCATCCAGTGGAACAAGGACAGCATTTTCAACAAATGGTGCTGGTTCAACTGGAGGACAGCGTGCAGAAGAATGCAAATCGATCCATTCCTATCTCTTTGTACAAAGCTCAAGTCCAGGTGGATAAAGGACATTCACTTAAAACCAGACACACTGAAACTAATAGAAGAGAAAGTGGGGAAGACCCTCGAATACCTAGGCACAGGGGGAAAGTTCCTGAACAGAACACCAATGGCCTATGCTCTAAGATCAAGAATTGACAAATGGGACCTCATAAAATTGCAAAGTTTCTGTAAGGCAAAGGACACTGTCAATAGGACAAAACGGCAACCAACAGATTGGGAAAAGATCTTTACCAATCCCACATCTGATAGAGGACTAATATCCAATATATACAAAGAACTCAAGAAATTAGACTCTAGGCAACCAAATAACCCTATTAAAAAATGGAGTAAGGAGCTAAACAAAGAATTCTCAACTGAGGAAATGCGAATGGCCGAGAAGCACCTAAAGAAATGTTCAGCATCCTTGATCATCAGGGAAATGCAAATCAAAACAACCCTGAGATTCCACTTCACACCAGTCAGAATGGCTAAAATAAAAATCTCAGGTGATAGTAGATGCTGGCGAGGATGTGGAGAAAGAGGAACACTCCTCCATTGTTGGTGGGATTGCAAGATGGTGCAACAACTATGGAAATCAGTTGGCGGTTCCTCAGAAAATTGGACATATCACTACCTGAGGATCCAGCTATACCACTCCTGGGTATATATCCAGAAGATGCTCTAACACATAACAAGGACATATGCTCCTCTATGTTCATAGCAGCTTTATTTATAATAGCCAGAAACTGGAAAGAACCCAGATGCCCTTCAACAGAGGAATGGATACAAAAAATGTGGTACATTTATACAATGGAATATTACTCAGCTATTAAAAACAATGAATTTGATAAATTCTTATATAAATGGATGGAACTAGAAAATATCATCCTGAGTGAAGTAACCCAATCACAAAAGAGCATACATGGTATTCACTCATTGATTATTGGTTTAATCCCAGAAGCCTGAAATACCCAAGATTCAACTCACAAACCACATAAAGCTCATGAAGAATGATGACCAAGTAGGGGAGGCTTCAGTCCTTCTTAGAAGGAGTAACAAAATACTCAAGGGTGCAAATATAGAGACACAGTGCAGGACAGAAACTGAAGGAGGGACCGTCTACAGACCATTCCACCTGGATATCTATCCTATGTGCAGTCACCAAAGGTAGAGGTTGATGTGGATATCAGGATGTACATGCTGACAGGAGCCTGATATAGCTGTCTCCTTAGAGGTCTGCAAGAGTCTGACATACTCAGAGGCAGATGCTCACAGCTAACCATTAAACTGAGCATGGGGTCCCCAATGGAGAAGATAGAGTGAAGGCTGAAGGAGTTGAGAGGATTCGCGACACCATGAGGAAAGCAACAATCCCAACCAACCAGAGCCCCAGGGTCTAAACCACCAGCCTGGGAGCGCTTAGGGAGGGACCCATGGCTCCAACTATATATGCACGGGAGCTATATATAAGTGGGAGAATAGATCCTTGGTCCCATGAAGGCTGGACGTCGTCGGGGGGGATACTCGAGGGTAGGGAGGTGAGGTACAGGGGAGGGTGGGTGGGGGTACACCAACGTGGAGGCAGGAGGATGGGGGAAGGGATAGTGAGTTCCTGGGAGGGAGAGGGGGAAATGGGGTAAGGAGAGAACATCTGAAATGTAAAAAAAAATTTCCAATTAAAAAAAAAAAAGAATACAGATAATCAATCACTCCCTTTGTATCAGAGGATATCAACATGACAGTATTCACATGTTCCAAACACAGTGGAGATGGCTGATGTCTGCATCAGAGAGAACTTTAAGGGCCATGAGTATTTATAGCAGAGAAAGATAACATGAATATTTACGTGCCCCAACTGCCTACAGATGACCTTGTCTTCTTGTTCTATGTGCACAAAGCCACGGTAGAGACCAGCAGTGTCTGGTGTCTCAGACCTCCACTCTCTAATATATGACCTTGATTCAATGTTACCTAGGCAGTCTCATGGTGACAAGGTGCAGGATTAGGACTAATTCTGAATGTGGAAATATCAGTTGCAAAGAGCTGGGGGAAAGAACCATTCATTACAGTACTTGGTGCTCATGTCCTGCCTGACAGAATTCTAAGGATCTGATTTCCCAGTACAGCTTCTCCTAGGACTGAGAGACTCTGCATTGACATTTGTACTATGCAAATATGTTTCTCTTCAATACCACTCCAACTTAAAGAAAATAAAATACTGGAAAACCAGCTATATGCAAAATTTTGCTCCCCTCGTTCTATTTACAGGGACCAGAAACTCCTTGGTATTTGTCTCAAAACAAACAGAAGGAAGAAGAAAGAAAGGAAAGCAGGAAGGCAGGAAGACAGGAAGGAAGGAAGGAAGGAAGGAAGGAAGGAAGGAAGGAAGGAAGGAAGGAAGGAAGGAAGGAAGGAGAAAGAGAGAGAGAGAGAGAGAGAGAGAGAGAGAGAGAGAGAGGTGATTAGATAGCTCTGTGGTAAAAGCAACCCCTAAGCCTGACTTGAATTTGATCTTAGGATCACGGTGGAAGCAGAGAACTGATTTCTAAACATTGTCCTCTGATTTCCTTGCAAGTACACCCTGCCCCCATATTGTATAGTATAATAACAAAAACTACATACCACTTAACTCTATGAAGAGACAATCTACCTCAGTTCCCTCTGCCACAGTGTAACTATAGCCAGACAGGTGCCATGACAGACATATGTTAATCTTTCTTTCTTTCTTCCTTCCTTCCCTACCTCCCTCTCTCCCTCCTTCCCTTCCTTCCTTCTTCCCTTCCTTCCTTCTTCCCTTCCTTCCTTCTTCTTTCTTTCCTTTTTTATGTTTTTTTTTGTTGCCCAGGCTAGCCTCAAACTTGCAATGTAATCAAAGAATTATTTTGAAGTTCTGATTGTTCTTCCTCTACTTTCCAGTGTTGGGATTGTAGGCATGTACCACACCTAGTTTCATATGGCACTGGCAGAACCATGCTAGCTGAGCTACATTCTCAGCTAGAGATAAGTGGAGTTCTTTTTTTTTTTTAAATTAAATTAAATTGTGTGTGTGTGTGTGTGTGTGTGTGTGTGTGTGTGTGTTTGTACATACACATATGCCATGATGTACATATAGAGGGTCAGAGGACGACTTACAGGAGTCATTTCTTTCTTTCCACCATGGGGACTCAGGGAATTGAACTTGGGTTATTATGCGTGATAATAAGAGCTGCTGAAACATCTCCTGATCCAAGGAAAGTTTTCTAATTACGAAAAAGAGAAAGTTGAAATGAATGGATGGTAACTAAGACTTTTCCCTGAAGTTGAAGCATCTGCCAAAAGAGGGTTGCAGTTTGCTTTTCATTCTTGGTGTCTGGTTCACATTTAAGTAACACAGGAATGCTAGTGTGCTTTAGGCTCCAGAAGCAGGCCTTAGCAAATCTACCCCCTCTTTCTTCCCCCCCCCCTCTCTCTTTCTCTCATACACACACACACACCTGGCCCCTTTCATATACACAATGTTAATTATTTGAAATTCTAATCTTATTTTTTCTGATGTCTTGTCAGCAAGTATGCAAAAGAAAAATCCCATTTTCTTCAGAAATTACATATTTGGTACATGTCTTCACCAGCCTCTATGGTAGGCTCTAGAAAGGAGCAAGGAATTCGGGCTGTGGCTTCTCCTTGTAGTTTTATTATGTTTTGCAATGCTGGAGATAGAACCCAGGACACGCTAGACAAACCTACTCTGCCACTGATCTACACCACCAGTAATAAAATACATTTCAAAATGATCCCATGCCATACCAAGCTACAGAGACACCCAGAAAGAGCTGGACATGTGGGCCTTGCTCAGTCTCCTCGCCTTAGCCAGCATTGAGTTGTGCCATTTTCCAGTCACATTTCCACAGGGTTGTTCATGCTTCAGTTGTGCCTATACAATTGAAGTCACCACAGAAATACAAAGGGTGTGATCCAGGGAGCTTCTGGACAGCTGAACACATAGAAAACTCATCTGCATATTGAATGGGCAGTGCACCCCAGGTCCACAGGGACGGAAACCCCCTGTGCCTGAGATCCCTCCAGATATCACTTCATATGTATCTCTTTATCTGGATGCGTATTTGTAACCTTTAAGATATCCATTTCCTCAACTCAGGTTAGCCACTGGAACAAATGAAGGGAACCTGGGTATGGAGTCGTGGGAACTTTTAGCCACTTAGTCAACAGTTACAACACTACAGATTCTCAACCGACTCTGAAATAGAAGACACCCAGAAGACTGAGTCCTCAACCTGTGGAAGCGGAGTGATGGTGTCTCCAGGGTCCGAAGTAAAACTAACTAGAAGAATCTAGCTCACATCTGCTGAAGAATTTGTGGCTACCTTGCTGCTAGAGAGAACCCATGTGACTTTGAAGTCACAGAGATTATTGTGTTGATTATTGTTCAGTGGAAACAGTGAACAGTTTGTTTCCCGGTGGATTGTAAAATAGTAGATTGAAGAAAATAGCTAGGCACTGTGCTCCCCCCTTTAATCCCAGCCTATATTTATTTTCTAATGCTGCTGTGACCATAAACCTGCTGACTTAAAGTAACACAATATCATCATCTTACATATCTGCAAACCATAAGCCCAATATAGAGCAATCTTGCAGATTAGGATAAAGCTGTCAACATAGGTGAACCATGTCAAGCTTGTAGAGGTTGCTTGTATTCCTTGCTCATGGGTTCATGTCCCCATCTTCAAAGCCATAACATATCTCTCTTTGTTCCTGTTTCCCATCTCTCACTTTTGGCTGTTGCTCTCTTCCACTTATAACGATAAATAGCCTTGAACTCACCTCAGCACGTCCTAGGGATTAAGAAGCCGACATTTCAGGAGGGCATAATTTTGCCTATCACGATGTCCTAAAAAATTGGAAGGATATGCAAATATGGGAAACATCACTCACTGAATTGGGAGGAAGGTTACTTTAATTGAAAATATTTATGATAAAACTGAGGTAGAAAGGCAATTTTGGAGCTTCTCTGACGGAAAGCAAAGCTTTCTGGAAATAAAGCTACCATAAGTTTCTTCTTAGGAGAAAATCCTTGCCAGGAAGGGGGCCAACCACATCTACTTGAATGAGTGGCTGCATGACCAAACATCATAGTCTGTGGTACCTACCATCTGTTTCTCTAGCTCATCTTTTTCCTCCACAGAAACACTTTCTCCACATCCTCTCTCCACTTGAGTCTGCACACAAATTCCTACCTCTAGCTGTTCAGAAAGCTTTCCTTCGCATGCTCCTGTATGCACGTAGAGAACATCTTCATTTCCCACCTGTTACTCAATCTGTGCCCTATAGGATCATTTGAAGGTTCACAGACAAGAGACCTAAATTGGCCAAGAAAATCTTTTTCTCTTAACACTCATAAATCACACAGGAAGACTACAGAGTCTTCCAGGGGCCCTAATACTGGATAACATACACATCATGGCATGAAAACTACACGGAGCACAGATTTGTCTTTCAAAGGGATGTGAAGGCAAAGAGGACTGAATAAACTCCAAGATGCGCATGTCGGCCAGAGAACAAACACAGCTGAATGCTAAGAGAGAGGATTGAAGAAAATAGCTGGGCCTTGTTATATCAACATTGCAAACTACAGTCACTCAGAAAGAGGGACATTCAACTGAGAAAACTTTCCTACAAGAATGGCCAGTGGGAAAAGATACTGAGCATTTTCTTGATTGATGATAATTGAGGTTGGAGCTCAATATGATGGTGTCACCCCTGGCAAGTGACCCTGGTTTCCATAAGAAAACAGGATGAGCAAGCCACAGAGAGCAAGTCACTCCTTCATGGCTTTTGCTTCAGTTCCTGATTGCAGATTCCTTTTTTATCTTGAGCTCCTGCCCTGACTTCCTTTGATGATAGATAGACCTTGCTGTGAAAGTATAAACTGAATTTACCCTTTCTTCCCCAACTTCCTTTTGGCCTTGGTGTTTTAATTACAGCAGTAGAAACCCGAGACAATGTGGTTCTACCCATAGGTAAGTCAGTAGAGAAGCAGGGCACGGGCAGTGTATAAGGGAATGTGGTTTGTTTTCCTAGGGAAATGAAGTCAGGGATAGCCAAGTGGAAAGGGACACACACAGAGGGTCCCTGGAAAGATGAGGCAGCTCAAGCAGAAGTTTGAACCCAGCACTCTGGTTGTGGAAATGGAAGACAGGTTTATTTGTTTTCACTTTACAGGTAACAGATTAGTATCTTAAAACAACACCTAGCTCTCCAGTCTGACTATCAGGATTTCACAATAGGTTAGGGTACCTGCTCAGGGTACCTGCTCAGGGTACCTGCTCATGGTACCATAAGGCCAAAGAAAAATGTCAACCAGCCAGACTTTTAGCTGGAGATTCTTATCAGAATCACCTCTCCCCAAATACAGTCCAGGAACTTGTAAAATTGAGTTCCCTCTGATTTATAACGAGCCTCATGTGATTTCACTGAAGACAACTCAGGCTACCTCATATCCTCTTTTTCTATGTGAGACCTCCCCTCAAAATCCCTCAAAGTAGGTTGAGTCTTTTTAAAGAATAAATAACATGTATTATATATGGTCTGTACAGTGAATCTGGAAGGTCGAAGACAACTTGCAGGAATGATTCTCACCTTCCTCTATGTGGTTACCTTGCATTGAACTCAGGTTACAGCCTGTGGCAGCACTTTACCTACATAGCTCTTGTGTCATGTTGAATCTTTTAGAACTCTGAAACATCTCATTCCTCCCTTTAAATGAATCAGACCTCAAGCTCACTTTGAGGGTCAACTAATTTGACTATAGGAATTACACATTCGCTATCTATCGAAGACTCTGGAGAAAGAGAGCCGGCCATTCCCTTCAGATGTGTAGCCACTGATGAACACACTAGTCTCCAGTGGATGGCTCTGGACCTAAGGTCCAGCAGATGGTGCTGGCTAAACTCAGTGGGACAAAAAATAAAATAAAAGAACAAGAACGATAGTATTGGAAAGGGACCCATAGGAAAGAGAAGGGATTGACAGGTGTGGGAGGGAGCTAAGAAGAACTAGGGCCGTGAGTACTCAAGCTGTATCTGTTGACCTTTCATTTTTCATTATTGTGAAAACCCCCAAGAGTAGAGAGAACCAAGTACAGAACTACTTTGTGGACATCGTCAACTAGTGGCCAATCTTGGTCTTTTGTTTCCCCCTTTCTCATAAACTGTTTTTGAAACATATTTCAAAGAGGTAATTTGATTCACAAATAATTTCAGCTATATCTATAAAAAAAGATGACTGCATTTTCCAAACCAAATCTTAATATTAATGTAACCACCCTGGAAGGAGGGAGGACATTCCACAAAGAAACACTTGGATCCCCTCTGTGGTAATTTAAATGTGAAATATCCCGCATAGGCTCAGACATCTCAACACTTGGTCCCCAGTTAGTGGTGCTGCATGGGGAGGTTTGGGAGGTGTGGCATTGCTAGAGGAAGTATGTCAGCAGAAGTGAGCTTTGGGATTGAAAGCCTCACGCCACTTCTAGTTCATTCTCTCTGCTTCATGCTTGTGCATGGCCTGTGATGTCTCTCAGCTTTCTGCTGAGACCACCATGCCTGTCAATTGCTAGAACATCCCACCATGATGCCCACCATGATGGATTCTTCTCCCTCCGGAATCCTAAGCACAAATGAACTCTTCTCTAAGACACCTTTGCTCATGGTATGTTATCACAGAAACAGAAAAGTAACTAAAATGACCTCTGTTTGGCTGTCAGACTCCAAGGTACTGGAGTTTCCTCCAGGGGTCTCCTGCTGGGGAAGGAAAGAAATAGGCTGTGGTGCTAACCAAAGAAGCCTGTTTCTTAGAGAAGAGATCTCACACAGTACAGACAACTTTTAGGACAAACAGGAAACCAGGAGGCAGATGTGACGGGTCAATGAGAGCAGGATTACACTTTAACCCAGACTGTCTGCTCAGCCATACCTATTGCCCTCCACTTGAACTAAACCTCAGGTCAGAATGTCGAAGATAAAATGGGAGATGCTGGGTGTCTTTATTTTGTTCTCTCCCCAGTGTGGCCATGTTGAGTGAATCTGTCTCTGCTTTTCCTATTACTTGTCTCTTTAACTGACCCATCGAGCCCAAGTTATTTGTACCTTAAAAGCTCTGGTACCACTAATATCACACTTTAGCAACAGATAATCTTTTCTAAGTGAACTCCTATCTCCTGCATTCCAGACAGGAGCTGTGCCTCCAGCCTGATAATTCCTTAATATCAGGAAATAGCCAGCCGTTATTCAAGTTTCCACGATTGTCTCATCATGGTGAGCATTTTAAAGTCATTGTCTCCATGAGCTCTTAATTGAAGGACCCCTCATACTCTGTTGTGTCCTTGCAATTTGTCTTGGGATAAAACTGTGTGCTTATAATTTCCATGGTTACCAACTCCAATACCTTAGGATGTAACTATATTGGGAGACAGGGTCTTTGAAAAAAAAGGTTAAATTAAAAGAAGATCTTTAGCATGGCTTTTAATCCAAACTGACATGTGTCCTTACAAGAGGAAATTTGGACTCACAAAGACATCAGTGATGCTTGCACACATAAAGATCACATGAGGATAAAACTACAGATAGTTGTGTGCAAGCAAATAAGAGAAACTGGATCTAGTCACATTGATTTTCAATTCTAGACTTAAAGCTTTGAGAAAGTAAATGCCTATCCTTTTTCACACAGTCTATGCTATTTTGTTATGGCTGTTCCAAAAAGTAGATTTATAATTCATTTAAGAAACTAGATTGCTATTTTCTTTATGGTTGAATCTCCATAATGTTACTACCAGATTTTGTCTCCCATGTTTGTCTGTGTTTAAAATAATAAATCTGGAATCTTGGAAGCGAAGGATAGCTCAGTGGTACAGCACTTGGCTAGTTTGTTGACCCTGGATTTAGTCATAATATCACACAAAAAGTATAAACCATATCAAATGAAAGCAAATATTCTTGGCTATTTGAAAAAGGAATACTATTCCAAAAAAAAGTTATTTGATGTTAAAACCCAGCTAATTAGAAAAAGTTATAATAAAAAACTCTAGAAATAAAAGGCAAAAATATTGGTCCATTAAGTTCATCTTGTTTGGGTTATAATGGCTTTGTGATATATTTTAAAATAAAAAGTTTAAGATCGCTTTGTTTCTTTTCTTTTTGTAACAGTGCATTAACAAAGTCTTTTGATATTTATATGAATTTTAGATGCATTCTTCTACCTTTGCCAACACAAACATGCAGGTAGAAGTACTATTCTCCCATTCCATAGTTACTGTGTATGGTCCCTTTAATATATTACCAAATTTGATTTGCTAGTGTGTTGTTAAGGCCTCTTGTATTGTTTATAAAAGACACTGCTCTATGGTCTCTTTCTTTTAGTCCTGTTATTTAGTTTTGATATCAGGGTAGTGTATGCTGACCTCATACAATAAAAAGAATTTCTTTATTTACAATATTTGGAACAATTTTAAAAAGATTAATTAGTGTTTTTATTTTTAATTATTATTTAATTTATTCTTTGACAATTGTTTTTACTACTGTGGCTCTGCAGTGCAACCAGAAATCAGGTGTGAACCCTGGCATTGTTCTTTTTATTCAGAATGGCTTTGGCTATCCAAGGCCTTTTTGTGCTTCCATATGAATTTCAAGACTTCCTTTTCTGTTTATGTGAACAATAGAAATAGGATAGCATTGAATCTATGGGTTGCCTTTGATAAGATGACCATTTTCCTACACTGGTTGGTTTTGTGTGTCAACTATACACAAGCTAGAGTCATCAGAGAAAAGGAGCCTCGGTTGAGGAAATGCCTCTTTGAGATCCAGCTGTAAGGCATTTCTCAATTAGCGGTCAATGAGGAGGGCCTAAGTCATAGTGGATGGTGCCATCCCTGGGTAGTCCTGGGTTTTATAAGACAGTAAGGTGAGTAAGCCGTGTGAGCAAGCTCATAATCAGCACCCCTCCACGGCCTCTAGATTCCTGCTTTGTTTAAGTTCTTGTCCTGAATAACACCCCTCCCCAACTCGAGTTTTGGCTATAGTATTTTATTGCAGCAATAGAAATCCTAAGACACGTCCCTTATGTGTGCTTTTTTATCCTATTGCTCTAAGACTTTACGCACTATATTGAAGAAGAGTAGAGAAAGTGGACAGCTTTGAAGTTTTTCTTTATATATCTAAGTATATATATAGTATATAGTATATTCTTATATATACTATAATGGAATATAGGTTTATGGTTTATACCCTTTATTAATAGAGCTATGCTCCCTTTATTTTTTTATCTCTTCAGACATTTTATGATTAAGGAACTTTTTCAAAGATCTTCTTTGCACTTTTTGAAATGATCAGGGAATTTCTCTTTTAAGTGTATTGATTTCCGGGCATTTTGATATGTCCTTAAGTTCCATTTCCAAGTATTTTGAGAATTATTATATTTGTGTAAACCAGAGAGATTGACTTAACAATGATCTTTGTTGTTGATATGTGTTCTCTAGGTGGGTTACTTCGGTGTCATTACTTGTAGATCTGTTTAAATTGCTTGTGTGATATTGATTTAATGTGTATCTAGAATTTCATTTAGTCCTTTTAGAGTTTTCCAATTTATCAGAATATAAATTTTACATGTATGTCCTAATGGTTCTCAGACTTGATTATAGTGCCTTTACCTACTGATCTATTCCACCCCCCAATACCTTCTGGTTAAAAGTTTCTGTTAAGCTATTATTTAGATGGACCTACCTCTATGTATTACTTGGTGTTTCTCTCTTATACATTTCACTATACTTTGTTGTTCCATATATTTAGTGTTTTAACTATAATGTGAGGAATATATTTTTTCTTATTTTGTCCACTGAGTGTTCTAAATGCCTATGGTTTTTATTTTATAAATTAAAAATAAATATATAAATAAAACAAAATGTTTATTTAAAATGTTTTCTTTGTCTTTGCCATGAAGTTCTTCTATGTCTGTGGCTCATAAATTTGGTCTTTTCATGGTGTAGCATGCATCTCACATATCTTATACATTTTTATTATTATGTTTTCCTCACTGACTGAGTATTCTAATTCTTCTGCATCGTTTTCAAGCCCAGATCTCTGTCCTCCTCATGATACATTCTCCCCGTTCTACTGGTGAGGCTTTCCACTTAGCATTTTATTTAACTTACTGTGCACACCTCTGGGCGACCTCTGGGAAGACAGACCACTTGGCATAGTAGCACTTCCTGCTCTCTCATGCGCTGCTTGGAGCATCGGGAAAGTGCCTTTAGAGACTCACTTTTATGCTCCCGAGTACTGAGTAGGTCTGGGTCACAATTATTTTTCCAATATTGTGGATTGAATGAGAAAGGTCCCCCAGAGCCTCCTGTGTTTAGACAATTGCTCTCCCATTAGTGGTGCTGTTTGGGGGAAGTCATGTAACCTTTAGGAAGTGAAACCTTGCTAAAGGAAGTACGTCACTGAGAAAAGGTTTTAAGGTTTACAGCCTCATTGTATGTGGAGAAAAATGTGATCTTCTCCTTTTTGTTCCCCACCAAACATTATGGACTCTAACCTTCTGGAACAGTTAAGAAAAAAATAAACCCCTTCTTCTAAAAGTTACCTTTGGTCATGGTATTTTATCACAGCAACAGAAAAGAAACTACAACCACCTGAGCAGTATTCTGTTGGCCATATTTCAGTGTATAGTCCCAGGACACTTATTATGAGCACCCAGAGTATGACTCACAAACGGCCTTGGGCTGTCAAGCTGCCAGGGCAGCAGGCACCTGTTCACAGTGGTATCTCAAGGCTGTCCTGCCAGTGTTGAGTGTCCAATGCTGAAAAGAGCAAGGTTTTCTGGGCGTTTCCTTCTAACAAGGCTGCTCTTGCCTTTACACATCTTTTGTTCCCATCTCTTTAAACTGTCTACTACTGAACATATGGTTCAGATATTTAAAGCCCCTGGAGACTCTAGCAGGGCATCAACTAGGTACCATCCACCATCTTCTGAGTTCCCTACTCTTATTTCTATAAAATTGCCAGACATGTCCCAATTTTGATTTCTTATTTTATTAATTTCAGTCTCCTAAACTTTTCTTAGTCAATCTAGGTAAATGGCTATCAGTTTCATTCATCTCAAATAAAAATATTTTGATCTCATGGTATTATTTTTATATTTATATGTATACTAACATAAGATATTAAGGTGGTTGGTTCATAATTTTATTACTAATTGCTTATTTGTCTCCTTTATGAGACTATAAATTACTCTTTAGCCTTACAGTAGGTGTTCAAATGAAACCAAGAAGTCAATTTAAAGAGACATCCAAAACTATGCAAATCCCAAATGGATAGGAGGCTTGGGATGGTGGTACGTATGCAGTCACACTTTATCTGGTCTGCACACTACCGATCCCAGAAACGCATGGGCTCTGGCTTGCTGTTGCCTTGCTTTTGTAAAACAAGTTGTTTCCACAGTGAATTTCCATTATGGTTATTTTTAGAGTTCAAAGTTCTTCATTGTCTTTGACATCCAATTCTTTTTATCTTGAGCCAGCAAATGCCTAGTATTACAAAGAATACTGATTGTTTTTACACTTCTTCCCTCAATGCATTAACTAACATCTCTGTGTTTTGCTTTGATTCTATGTTGCACCCTGTATGCTCCATAAAACCACATGTACAGGAATTGTGACTAAATCAATCAAACACGCAAGAAATTACTTGCAAGTTAGAAAGGTATTATGTCACTTAGCACCTTTCCAACTTTACTAGTGCTGATTTTGCCAAGAATGCATTATTCATTTTGCTTAGTTTAAATGTCAGTGAGTAAATAGATTTCACATTGTGACATAATAATTCCAGGATACTACAGAGATGCTTCAGGGACTACACAAACTCTTTGTGTGCATATCATTTCTAAATATATGTTAAACATTCTGAAAGTGAAATAGACTGGGAGAATATTTCAAATCAAATGTAGGAAAACAAATTTTATCTATATCATAATATTTCCCCACAAATAGAAACAACATGTGTTTGTATGTATATGCTCAAGCAAATATATTTATATGTTGTGCTAGTGATATTTTGTCAACTGGATACAAACTAGAATCACCTAGAGGAGAAAACCTCAGTTAGGAAAAAGGCTTCCATCAGATTGACCTGTAGGCATGTCACCTTCTTGATTGTTTGTTATGGGAGGACCCAGCCCACTGTGGGTAGTGGCCACCCCTGGGCAGGTCATCCTAAAAGGTATAAGGAAAACAGTTAACTATGAGCCTGAAAGCAAGCCAGTCAGCAACATGTCTCCTCCATGCTCTTTGCTTCCATTTTTTAGGTCCTTGCCTTGGGTTCATTCTTTGGCATCCCTTACTGATAGTCTGGACATGGAAATATATGTCAAATAAACTTCTTTCCTTCCCCAGGTTGCTTTTGGTTGTGTTTGTTACAGCAAGAAATAGCAAACTAGGGCATATACCAAACAAATATACCATTTTTACATATATATTTATTTCATATATTTATTATTTATTTCATATTATATATATATATATATAAATGTACTTTCACTTCATTGTATAAACTAAATTAAAATGCAAGTGTTGTATTTTTTTTCTTAGAACAAAAGATAAAAGAACAACTTTTGTACAGAATATATAAAGAATGGTGACAATGCAATATCAAGAAATAAAGAAAAAGGGTAATGATCTAAACAGTTGTTTCAAAGATATATGAATGGTCCATGGCTTGTATCATCAGTCATTGGCAAATACAAACTGAAACTCCAAAGAGCTATAATTTCATATTTCCTAAACTGGCTAAAATAAAATACACAGACATTAGCAACGTAGCAGAGAGGATACAAAAACTGCAATGCTCACACATAGTTGATGGGTATGTAACAGTTGAGGTTTTCTTTTAAAAGTAGAATATAATTTTTAACATGAGTAACATGTTCATAGGACATTTCCATAACCAAAGGTTTATGCTAGCATTATTCACAGTAGAAGAAGCTGAAACTCCCTCAGATAAAACATAGATAAATAAAATGTGATATAGCTGTATAGTGGAATAGCACTACCTAATACTAATAATCATATAACAATATGATAACAATAGTAATAATACTGAGTCATGCTACAAAGTAGAAAAATCCCAGAAATATGCCCAGCAGGTGACTTTCTGACAAGAAGGCTCTGGTATTCCACATATGAAATGTTTAGGGAGGCAAATCTTTACAGTTAAATTATCTGCTGCTTGGTTAGAAATGGGACTTCAAATAGGGAGTCTTTGTGGCCTGACATAAATGTCTTAAAATCGGTGTCCATCCTAAAGGATAGTAATTGTTATAGAGTTCAACATACCTAGTAAGAGTATATATGTTAGTAGCATTAGATTGTATACCTTAAATGGGTGAAATGACTGGAGTGTGCGGCTCAGTGGCAAAGCCTACGTACACACTGCATAAAAGGACCTTGCAAAGGACAAAAAAATGTACTGGATCGTTTTTTAACCCAAAGAGCAAAAACATGTCTTCTAAACACACACATATTTATTTGATACTTAAAGGAAACTGTAAAAATCATATTTAACATTTTATTGTATAATGTGTACGCACACACGTGTATCATATTAGATACCTGTATGTTAACTTATACTGTTTTTATTTTTGTCTCTGAATAAATAAATCTCTGGTCATTTCTAGTCACCAGAGAATCATAAAATTATAAAACAGCAAAACAATACAAAAATCTAAAACTATTTCTGACTACTAGGCCATGTATCAAACTTTTCTCGGTATCAAAACAAAGGTGGCAGTGAATTTATTTTAGAGGCTTACTATAAACTCTAATATGTAAGTTCTTTCCACTACACTTTTATATTCATCAAAAATACTCAATTTTCTTTTTAAAAAAATGAATCAAGAAACTTTAATTATATGATCATAAATTTTTGATTCTCATAGATGACAATAAAAGCAGAAATTAATTAAGAAGTCAAATGCTAAGTGTGTACTTGTAAGAAACTAGCAAACTATTAATCTAAGATGTTTGTACATTTAACATTTCTATCAGCAAAATCTAAGCTTGAGTTCCTTAGCATCACAAACATTGGTGATTAGTATTTTATTATTTATTTATTTATTTATTTATTTATTCGTAATTTTTACTTATTCAAACAGGTGTTATAAACACAAAAAGGCACGATGTGGGGAAGGGGATGACACCAGGGCATAGGTGTTCAGGGGGAGTACAGATATCTTTCAGAACAGGTTATCGGCTGGGTGAAGGTTCAGGGGACAGATCACTATGAGTCTGCCTATGATTCACTTGTCCTTATCTAAGTTGGTACTATCCGCCGAGGCTACCTATTTACAAGGTCTATGACTACTCAGTCTGGTAAATTTCCACAAAAGCTGCCTGTTTACAATAGCTTATATCCATTTGTTTCAGTGTTTTTCCACAGAGACCCAAGACTTTGTGTTAGCATGTATGTATGTCAGGCTTATTGCTGATTTTAGTCCTGATTTTAGTCCTGATTGTAGGCCTTCAGTGTATAAGCAGAGCTGCTTCTGACATTGCCTCCCTTCTCTAAGTATAGAAGAGTCGTAGCGATTCTAATCTTGCGAAGGCGGGGATAGAGGCCTGACTTCCAATAATTGAAGGGGACCTTGTAATGGCTCCGGTCCTCCTGTCATTGTCCAGTGAGGCATGAGGGCCATACCCATCCCGATGTCTTTTTCCTGGAGAGGGGATACTTTTGACATCAACCCCTATGCAGTCAGTTTGTCCCTCAAGGAACCCAGAGAGATATTTTTAACTTTTATTTATATTTCCTTGCAGTGCTTATCCTCGCAGCCTAAGCAAGAATTCAGATGCCAGTTAGAGGGGGTTCTGGGTGGCCCCTCTCTGCTTGGTCCCTTGGTCTTTTAGGTTGGGTGGAGATGGGTGTTGGGAACACCCTGGATAGAGTAACAACCTCATCTTGAGTCTCGTGGTCCTCCATAGCTAACTTATGATAATGTATCTGAATGGGTTTTGTTACCAAATTATCTATCTGTTGTTTCACAAAATTAGTCAGCCTATTTAAGGCCCAGGGACCAAAAGAAATCAGCCCAATAGTCCCAAGATGGGAGGAAGTAGGGTTGACAACCATGGAGAAGTTGAAAACCAATCTTGCCCATTCTCATCTTTCTCTTTCTCTTCTGTCTTTTCTCGGGCCTTCTCTGACCTTTTTCATGCTCTCTTTAACCATCCTTGTCTTGTCTATGTAAGACATTCTTCTTTAAGGACTGTACACAGTCAAGAGCTGTACACAGTCTTATCTATTGTAAAAGAGTAAATCAAGTTCAATAAAGTCCTTTGCAATTTTTGGAGATCATCTCAGCAAAATGAGGATTTCTTCAGATTAGTGATGTCAATCTCTAGCTGTTTGGTGTCCTTGTCAATGGCCCATCAAAGTCTGAGTAGTATAAGTCCGGAGGCCAGCATCAGGATTAGAACTTCTACCAGCAGACATCCTGGGTATTTCATTTTTACCTGAGACACTGCCTGGGTTGGAGCTGGGGCCCCCACTTCTGCCGGTTTTGTGAGGTTGGATGCAGAGCTGCCACCGGGATCTGCTCAGTGCCTGGGCCCAGACCGGAAGTCGGTGAGTAGTCAAATATTCAGTTTTCATTGACTAACTTTCTAGACTTTAGTATTTTTTTTTTTTTTTATTCTTAAAAGGCAAAGTATTTACATCAATTATACTTTTCATGTTTTGGATTGTACAATTAGTTTTAACTTTAAAGAGTGGTGTTGGGGTTCTAGTGCCAAACCCAAAATTTCTGAATTTCCTGGCTGATAGTCAAACTCAACATTCTTACTAGTGAACTGATGCAAACAACTTCAGCTTAAAAGAATGTCTTATTAGTATATCATAAGGCTTCCATGAAGGCAGTAGGTAAATGCCATTTTGTGTCTTTTATCTGTTATTTCATAGTATATTAGGGGATTAGTCACAGGGTTCCCTTAAAGGAATAATATGATTTATTGGAGTGGTTCACAAGCTGTGATCTGAGTAATCTAACAATGGCTCTCTCCCAGTGGAAAGGTCAAGAATTGAACGTCATTCAGTCCAGCAGGCTGGATGTCTCAGTAGTTCCTATCTGGTGCTGTAGTGCCAGAGAGGCTTGGAGAGCTACTGGTCCTCCATCTTTATTGGAGTCATGAAGCAATGGGTTCTAATAACTGTTGGTGTTGTGAGTTGTATAGGACAATTGATCTTGGAAGAAGAGAGAGACACTGCAGGAGGAATTTAGACTTCTCAAGCAGCAGAGGCATCAACCTCTCAAGAACCAGACACTGACAGCTTCCTAAAATCTTTTTATTGTTACCAAAAGTCACTTTTAGCAAGCCAACTTCTGCATACCAAAACATCTTATCTGATCTCAGGGTTGTCTTGAAAGACCCATCACCTAAGCAATTCTCAGCTATACCAGACTTCCTGGTTTGCCAGGCTTTTCAGGCCTCTCCCCCCCCCCCAAAAAAAAAAAAACCCCATAAAATCTCAGATAACAATCACTGACAGAAGGCTACTTCAAAGCCTAGGTGTCATGCCAGAAACAAAGGCACTGCTAAAATCGTGCACAAATAACAGTAAAAACAAAAACAAAACAAACAAGCAAACAAACAACAAAACCCCTCAGCAACAGGTTAGAAACACTTGCCAGCAAGAGTGAGAGCAAGCAGGCAAAAGCAAAAGCAAAAGCTTCCTTCTTCCATGTGAAGCTGTGGCCCAGATTTAGGGTGCTCAATTCTGACTAATTCTCCCCCACTTCAAATGATCCAGTCAAGAAAATACTTCATAGGCACGCCCAGTTGCTTGGGTTTTTAGTTTATTACAGATGCAGTCAAGCTGACAACCAAGATTAGCCATCACATATAGGAATGTGGAAAGTTCTTTGCCTTCCTCTTCCCTCTTTTTCAGAATCCAAACCTAGGACTAGAGTTTCTGTATCTACCTTGGGTTGTGAAATGGGTGAGAGTCACACATGGCAAAGCAACAAGGGAGAAGTTGAAGTTCTAGAAACTGTGAAATATTAGTTACCCAGCCCTACCCAGGATCCATGGAGGCTCGGTTCCTGGCAACCTATAGACACTTCCATCTCTATGTTCCATGTCCTTATGTCAAGTAGTATGGAATTTGCACATAACCTCCATACCTACTCTATGTACATTAGATCACCCCCAGATTACTTACAATCCTTAATGCAACGCAAGGCTTCTTAAATAGTTGTTATACTGTACTGTTTAGAGACTGTGGCAAGGAAAAATATCTGAATATGTCCAATATAATTTTCTCTGAATATAATTTTTCATTGGGAATTGGTTAAATGCAAGAATGAACACCCTGTGGACATGGACAACTGTTAAATATATTTGGAAATGAGACTCCAAAGCAGGATAATACATGGTATCCAGAAGATGGCAAGGTAAATGAAGAAGGGGAACAGTCAGAGGTATGTGGGGACTAGTGGGGAGTCAGGTGATATAGGTTCTGCCAGGCCATAAGGACTTTAAGATACTTTTATAATGGATTACAATAGAGCTTGCTATTCTTCTCAGACTGGCCTCAGATTCTTAGGCAAAAATAACTGGCCTTTTAATATTCTAAAAGAATTTCTTTATACAGAATAAGTCTGGCAGTGGTGGCGCATACCGTTAACCCCAGCACTTGGGAGGCAGAAGCAGGCAGATTTCTGAGTTTGAGGCCAGCCTGGTCTATGGAGTGAGTTCCAGACAGCCAGGGCTATACAGAGAAACCCTGTCTTGAAAAACGGGGGGGATGGGAGGAGGGAAGGAATTTCCCAGAATAAGTTAATTTACAAATCCTCATATAAACCAGGCATAGTGACACACATCTTTAATTCCAGCATTTAGGAGGCAGAGGTGGGTCAATCCCTGAGTTCAGGACCAGCCTGAGCTACATAGTCATCCTACATGAAAACACTTTATTAAAACATATCACAGTTACCTTTATTAGCTGGCCTTAACTACAATTAAAAGATTTATAGTTATTTTGCAATAACCTGTCTGAATAAAGAGTATACTTGGAGCTCTTGCAAAGTAGTCTAGTGTGGTTTTCAGCATCCATACTGGGACGTCTGCAACCACCTGATGCCTCTGACCATTGTGGACACACACGTACACTAGTACACACCCATACAGACACATAATTTAAAAATAATTAAAAAATAACACACGTTTTTAAAAATAATGTACTAACACAAGGGTTTTGTTGTTGTTGTTTGTACAGATACTACAGAGTTGAAATAGTGTGTGATCAGCTCAAAGACTTCTGAAGTTAAATACTCCTTCAGGTTTTACTAATGTGGAGGCAACTATAAGTTATTCAAACTTTCTAAACCTATCAAATTATTCGTCTCCAAGTATTTTGTGAAAATAACTTGTTGGCAATTCCTCTAGGCTCTGCCCAATAGCTACCTAGCAACAGATTGCATAGCTGCCTGCTAGGTAGGAACCAAGTATAAGAACTGAACTGCTAGCTACCCCAGCTCTCATCTCGACATGCTTCTCTTCCGCACGTGACCCTGGCCTGCTTCTTCCTCTTTTCCTCTCTCTCTTTTCCCTCTTTCTTTCCTCTGTTCCCCTCCTTTCTCTGCCTCTATCCCTTGGCTAGGCCACTGTGGTGCTCTCTCCTGCACCATTATACTGCTGTTTTACGAAACACAACTACTTAGAAGTTCTATGTTAGCATAGAACTCCTAGTAAAGAATAATTATTCTTTACCTTCTGGATGGTTTCAGTTAATATTAATCCCAATTACCAGTGTTTGAGATTCTTAAGCAGAGTTTCAACACTGGGCTGGGAAACTATGACATTTCCTGGCAGTAAAGATATTTTTTCATAGGGAGAAACAGATAATACAAATATTTGTCATTACCTGGATGAAAGAGTTCTATGTCACGTCCACTCTTTTTTACAGTTACCTGGAAGTGATTATGTAGACTACATGAGTATCTCTTAGGAGGGTACCATATGAAACCAATTAATTACCACTCTGATTCATACCTTAATTTCCTATGACCTTAGTTATTACCAGTTGGCAACCATGAACCTAATTAGCCCAAGTATACTTAAATCATTTTCTGGACTTAGATTTGTGAGGCCCAGCCTTGTACCTAGACTGATTTGTAAGTGTTGCATCAAAGACAAAGTACTTCTGATTAATCAACAACTTAACAGCAATTGATTTAGACATCAGAATAAATGGTTTTCTGCTCTATTGGTGAGAGAAATCAGCATTTAAAACTAGGGCAGGCTAAGGGTGTGGCTCAGATGGTATAGTGCTTGCCTAGCATGAATTCAACTGCTAGCACCACAAGTACTTGAGGCACTGGATCAGAAAAAATTTCAAAAGGTGGTGAAATAGTTCAGTGGGTAAAGGTGCTTGCTGCCAAGCCCTGGGATCTGAGTTCAATCCCTGGGAACCTCATAATGAAAGGAGGAAACCAACTCCCATTAGTTTGCTGACTTACATAGACTTGCCATGTGTGTTCTGTGAGGTAGATATCAGTCTGGGTCACAGACTGGACGGCAGAGAGGCTGGCACAGCACTTGCATGTATGTGAAGAACCATATTGAGGGAGACCTGGCACGCATGCCAAGGTGAAGGACCATATGCAGACACTGCACACCCACCCAGTTTTCTTTTATACTTCCCATATTTAATATATGTAGCATAATTTCACTTTTGTCGATCAACTTTGTCTTGCCTTGTTTTGTTTGTATAGACAAATAGTACAGATTGTCCTGAGATTAAAGGTCTCCTTGCCCTAGAGCACTTGCCCATCCCTTAGCCAAGGTACCTAGACACTTCCTACAGTCAACTCCATGGACCCCACCAGCTCCACTCATCCCCTCTGTGGGAACTTGGTACCTTCTCTAGCTAGACACCAGACTCATGCTACCAATTACACCCATCCCCACCACTTGAGAACTGCTGCTCTCCAGGGAAGTTACTAGAATCACACTAGCAGCTCTTCCTATTCCTGTGACCTCCCTAAGGAACACATGCCCTGCCTATCTTCCTAAGTCCCTTTCTGTCTCCTTTTCACACAGGGAGGCTCAATTTGAGCCACTAAACCCATCCACCACTACCTAGTACCCTTGTCCTATCCATAGCTGGGAAGCTTCGATTCCCACCTCAACTCCATCCACTCTCATCAGCTCTGCTCATTGCTGTGACTGGAGGACGCCCTAAGCAATGAACAGACACTAGGCACTCCCTAGCGACTCCACCCGCCCCCTGCAACTCGCCAAAGTACCACAAGTCCTGCACCTGCCTTCTGCTTCCCTTATACCTATCTTCCCTTCATTGAGGAATATCGGCCTCATAACACCAGCCCTACCTAAGGTAAAGTTCTAAACACCTCTCCCAGACTCCCAAGGACTGACTGAGAATCAGATAACATTTTATGTACAAACGTTGTGCAATATGATCAACTAGAGAGGCTACAAGACAAGGAAGGAAATGAAAGATGGAAGGCTTAACATTGGCTCACCATGTCTGCTCTTTGGCCAGGAAGAAGGTAGTGTTTGTCACAGGATATACCAAGAAGTATCAGCCACTTAGATTCTAGGAGGTGAGTTTCCATGCACTTTGGTGGCACAAAGTACAGAGAAAACTAGATGAAAGTTTCATACAGAAATGTGGTGGGGCAGCTTGTCAGGTACAGGTGGAGGACACCTAGATGCTTCAGGTCTCTCATGGGGCTGTCTGGCCTCCTAGATAAAATGATTTCTGGAGAAGACGAAGCCTGACATATCAGCCATGCATTCTGCACATTTGCCCCCAGTGCTGTGGCTGAACCAGCTGGTACAGATGCCTGTTCAGAGGCCATGCCAGGAGTTAGACTGTGGTACCACTAAGCCTCCAGAACTCTGGCTGGAATCCTTTCCATTCAGTGTAATGATGTGCAGAAGCAAATGGATGCAGAGGTGCCTTAGGCCCAGAAGAATACAATTTCTCACCACTTATGCCCCCAGTAATCCCCACCAAGCAAAAACCCCTACATGTATTTGCCTGGATTGCCCTTTGCACATGGAAACTAGAATCTTTATCAACGAGGTCTAGAAGATCAGTTGACCGTTCAGAGAAATTCTAGAAAGTTAGCATTTCTCTCTTGCCCTTAGGGACTAGAGATTGTTCTTCCCTGAGAGGACCATCTATGTTAGAGCCAGTGTTAGCAGGGTTAAGGTTTTAGAAAGAACTACCCAGAAGCTTTCGATGTTTTCAGAATATAGCACATGAAAATTCTGAAAGGCTCTTGTTTCCAAAATAAATGATGAGTCTGCTGGGGATGGTCAACATTTACACAAAATGACAGAATTTCTTTTCTCATGGGGAAAAAAATGAGACTTTGATAATAACTAATATAGAATAAATTGTAGTCTTTGGTCAGCAATCACACTTAGGTGCCACGTACCATAAACACAGCACTATTGCACTGCTTATAAGCACAAGTCGAGGTCAGAGCAAAAAAAAAAGCCATGCTAGCTCAGTTAGCTTCTAAGCCAGCTGCCAAAAAATCTCAGTGGTGACTTACAGACTCTGAAATGGAAAAGCAATTTTCATTCTAGGAAGATTTAGAATTAATCATAGAAACCTCCATCTTAGAAGGAACCACACTAAGACACAGATATTCTCAAGATAGGTCAAACCTTCCATCCTGCAGGAAAAGTTCACTAAAGCCAAAACATCAACAATAGGTTTCATCAAGTCTCTAAAACCAAGCAGACACGCAGGGCCCCACCCTCCTGAAGCATATGTAAGTACTGAAAGCTGCTAAGAGACACTCACAGAGCGCCAGACCACCCAAGAGACACAGAAACCACCCAAGCTGCTTACAAAACTCTCACATAAACTGAGCCACCTGGAAGAGGCTCAGACCAACTGATCTAAAAAGAAAGTACACTCTCTGACATACTAACCCCCCTTTAGGCTATACAGTGCACTCCAAAATTCCATGAGGGATGCTATTTTGGAGAAATGGCTTGTCTTGGAGTCATTTCTACTCTATAAGTAACCCTCATCCATATTCCTGTAAGCAACGTCAGTAGAACTCAATTGTTCACCAAGTTGAATTTTGGTGGTATCTTCACTTTTTCTATCATTAGCTCTCTATCTGAAGTGAATAACCATTGACTTCTATCCAGGAATGATATCATCCTTACTACACTATTGTAGGACATTATTAACTAAGATTAACCATATTTATAATTTATTTATTTTAGTTTTCATTGATTAACTAACTTAATCTTTTTTTTTTTTTTTTGAAATGGTCTTTGGCCCAGGCTGCCCATGGTATTTGAGTACTGGAAAAAGGCTTAATTTTGTGTTAAAAAAAAAAAACTTTTCCATTTCAGAGTCTGTAAGTCACCACTGAGATTTTTTGGCAGCTGGCTTAGAAGCTAACTGAGCTAGCATGGCTTTTTTTGCTCTGACCTCAACTTGTGCTTGATTTTTGTGTTACTACCTAAGAGTGCAGGAAAAAAAAAATTAGCACAGTAGGTTTGCCTGAGACCATTTTCCTGAGTAAGCCCTGTTATAAGGACCTTGGGATATATCTAGAACAGGAGTTTTCACCCTGTAGTGGGAGGTGTTTGAAAAGTCTGCGTGCAGCTAGCTCCAGGCGGGCGCCATGGTCCCGCTCTAAGTTCCCACACTAAACGGCACCAGCTGGCCAGGAGCACCGGCCCAGGACCAACCCAAAAGATACTGGCATGGCAGCTTCCTGCTCTGGTCAGCTCCCTGGTGTCCTCCCCACAAAACCCAGGGAATATCCCCCACCCCCATGCGGCAGATATAACAATTCCAGTACCCAGTGAAAATAAGACTCTCAATTTTTTTTTTAAAGATTATCCAATGGATTTATATATTAGCAAATTCTCAATACACAAGATGCCCACACGATTAGAATTGTTAACCCAGTTACCTAACCTTGATATTTATAACTACCTTAGACTGCTAGAGACACACCACAGACATCCGAGGACTTCTCTCCTCTCTCCTTCCATCCTCCTCCCAACTTCTAGCTCCACCTAACTCTTCTACTGCCCAATCACCAGCTCTAGCCTTTATTTTACAAATTATGGTGGGCAGAAGGTTCACAAAGTCACCTGTATAGCGATTCACTCCTCATCCTCAGCCCCTCCCAGGAAAAGTGGAATCAGCATCGAAATACAAGACCAGGGCTATTCACAACAACATCCTTCCTAATGCTGCAACCCTTTAATACAGTTGTGGTGAACTCTACCTATAAAATTGGTTTTTGTTGCTACTTCGTAACTGTAATGTTGCTACTGTTATGAATTGTAATGTACATATGTGTTTTATGATGGCCTTAGGCAAGCCTGTGAAAGTATTGCCTCTAAAGAGGTAGAGACCCGCAAGTTGAGACCCACTGCTGTAACATACAGAAAACATAATCTCACATCAGACATTCTGATTCTCTGGCTCTTACAAGTTTTCTATTTTTTCTTTCATGATATTCTTTTAGGCTTAGGTATAGGGTTGGGTTGAAGATGTGCTGGCTTGGGACGCTATGGTCACTTGTGAGGAAAGAATATTCTTAGCAGACACAGGGTCCCCCTGAATAGAGTAGAGGAAGAACAATGAGACTGTTGACCACACACAAAAGATAGCATTATTGTTATGCAAACAGAAGAGGTGTAGTTTTTAAAATGAGTGTACGTCTATGGGTTGTTTATATTTTTAGTTATTTTAAACAGCAGCTGAACTGGAATCAGTGAGCATAATGGAAGAGAGGTTGAAAGTTTGGTCTCTTCTGTTTGAAGACAGAAAGGAAACTGTAACTAAAAATGTAATTCCATTACAAAATATTATTTAATGTTTTAGATTAGAATCTTGACTTTACCAAATAAACCTTTGGAGAGTCACGAATTCAGATCGCCAGTCGGATAATGTGCATGTTGATGAAGTCAAACATTGTACCCTCCTGGCGTTTTGGGAAGGCTTTCCAATGATTTTCAAAGAAATCAAATGGAAACATCTTTGGTGCTTATACTTCAGAGAATCGAGAAGGTTCTCAGGTTTCCTGCCAGTGCAAGCTGAAGAAAAGAGAACTCCAGGGATTCTTTGGACATTTCCTTCTGTGTCCTGCTAGTGGATGTGCTTCAGGAAAAAGCAAAGCGCTTCTGGCCAAGGAGGAAGCAGCTTTGAGAAAGCAAAGCCCACACTAAGAACTGGCAGTACCTTCAGTGACCCACCAGCATTGTTCAAGCCCAACCTATCTTCCTGTTTTCATGGAACTTGCAATCATATTTTGCATTTAACTGGCACATATTGCAACAACTTAGGACTTGCTTTCAAACTTTATTTCCATACAAACCCCTCCACTCTACCAAATTTAAATACAATTATTGAAACAAGTGTAGCTACAAATTTAACCTATCAAAGTTGCAGAAGAAAGCAGACATCGTTTTCTGTTATGTTCTTTGAGCTAAACCATAATTTTAAATAGTCTGGAGTCGATTTAAAAATCTCAAAGTAAAGATATGGTGACCAAAACAGCATACTACTTGCTGCTTAGGACAAGATAAGAGGTCTCAGAAATAAACCCACATGTTCACAGCCATATAATTTTTTTGAGACAAGATCTCATTGATTCCATGACAGCCTCCAACTAACTATATCGCTGAGGATAACCTTGAACTTCTGATCTTCCTGCCTCTACTTCTCTAGTACTGGAAATACAGACCTGTGTTCATTACTCCCAGTTTATGTGTACTGGAGGTCAAAGCTAGGGCTTTCTGTTAGATAAAAGCTCTCTACACCTGAGACACATTCTCAGTCTCAACTTGGTGACATTTTCGTGGAGGCAGCTAGAGCCTACATAGAACGAAGCAATCGCTCTTCAATAAATGGTGTTGAGGAGACTATATATGCATACAAACCAGGACTAAGCTAAAAACCATGTAATCACAGCTCAAAATGGATCAAAATCTTAAACATCAGACCAGAAGCTCTGAAACTACTATAGGAAAATATAGGAGAATGTTTCAAGAAACTGGTTTGGGCAAAGATTTTGGAGAAGTCTGTGATTCCTAAAGTTCAGGCAAAGCCAATAACTGAGGCTTTATCAAACTGACACACTCTGTACAGCAAAAGATATAATCAACAATGTAAAGAGATAACCTAAGAAATAGAAAATATTCATAGTCATTCTAACAAGGGATTAACATATAAGAAACTTAACCGTAACTATAAAACAAAATAATTGGGTCGAAATCAGGGCAGATGATCCAAATACACATTTCTCAAAAGATCATAATAAATTAACCAAAACATATGAAAAATAGTCAATGGGAAGCCATTGAGATAGCTCAGAGGATAAAGGCACTTGCTGCTAAGGATCACATCCTGAGTTCAATCCCACCACCTACATAGCATAAGAAAAACTCACCCTCAAAATGTGTTCTCTGACCTTCACATGTGCCTTGCCATGCACACATTCCCCATTGATAAAATAAACACTAAAGAAAAAAAGCTATCCATTCCAAGGTCCAAGCCACAGAACCGTCAAACAAGTCAGCTTATTTCCCCAGAACACTGCAGAGTTGAGAGTCTGTATTTGTCAATGTTTACTGTGATCATGGGTCGCTGTGGACCTGGATGAACATGTAGGTTTTGAGGATCGGTCTGAGTGGGCACAGATGCCAGCATTTCTACTGCATATCTGCGGGTCTCTCAGATTCATGGGTATCAAAGGAGGAATGTGATAGAGATCAAAGACCAATCCCTTTTCAAGCTCTAAGGAAATCACACAAGGTCAAGCCCCATGCTCCTCCATAAAACCTCAACTTCTTTGTGTCTTGAAGCATCCCAAGACGTAAGAATTACTGCTGTAATAAGGACTGCTGGCCTTCAGCCATGAATCCCTTATCCCTGCTTATGATGACACCTGTCCCCCTGCCTTTCTTCTTTTTCTTCCTTCTTATTTCCTTCTTTCTTTCATTCTTTGCTTTCTTTTCTTTCAAACTTTGTAAAATTCTAGAATTAAGCACACACACACACACACACATACATGCGCACACACACAATAAAAATAATGGGGTTTCATTGGAGGCCCACATGGTCATTGTTCTGGATAGTTTTATGTCAACTTGACACAAACTAAAGTTATCTGAAAGGAGGTAGCTTCACTGAAAAATGCCTCCAGGGTTGCTCTGTGCAAACTGGGGTGGGAACTGGGTTTGTCAGCACACATAGACAGACAAATGATACAGAAATGACACACAGACAGACATTGCTGAAGACAGCACCCACACAGCTCATTGAATATGAAGAGGTTGCCTTAGGAGCCTTTAACCCCTAAGTTCTAGTCTCTTTGGTGTGGGAGGATACTCTGTAGGCTACCAAAAAGAAGCACCAACCCAGCCACAAAACCTTTGACCTACAATCTGCACTGCCTGCAAAATGTACTGGGGCAACATTGGCACAGAACTTGGGGCAGTGGCCAGACAATGTATGATTTTACTTGAGACCTATTCCATAGCAGGGATCACATGTCTGACACTGTGTGAATGGCCAGAAACTGGAGACTGGATAGCCCAGAGACCTGGGGCTATACAAAACATGACTAGTTTAAAAGCAAAAAAAAAAAAAAAAAAAAAAAATCAATGAAATGATTCCCAATAATATTCTGGTATACTCATAGATTGGTACCTTATTCAACAGTCATCAGAGAGGCTTCTTCCAGAAGCAGGTGGGAGTGGATGCAGAAACCCATAGTCAGACATCATTAGGAGAAAAGGTCTAACTTGGAGGCCTTCATTAGGTCCCTCCCCTTGGAGCTTAGGGAGTTCCATGGAAGAGTGGATAGAAAGATTGTAGAAGTCAGAGTGGATGGAGGGCATCAGGAGTACATGGCCCAAGGAATCAACTAAGCAGGGCTCATATGGACTCACAGTGAATAAAGAAGCAAGCAAAGGTCCTGCAAAGGTCTGCACCAGTTCTTCCCCATATTATGTTGTAGGATGTTAGTTGACATGGTATCTTTGTGGGTCTTCTAACTGTGGACAGGTGTGTCTTTCACTCTTGCCTGCCCTTGGGACTCTTCCTATTGTTGAGTTTCCTTTTCCAACCACTGTGCAAGGGCTTTTGCCTTGTCTTATTGAATAAGGCTTATTGTATCTTGTTTTAATGTGTATGGTTGTTGTCCTTTAGAGGCTTGCTCTTTTCTGAAGGGAGATGGATGGGGACCACAAAAGAGGTGGAGGGGAGACCTGGGAGGAGAGGAGGAAGGGGAAAGTGATCAGGATGTATCGTATGAGAGAAGAATTTATTTTAAATTAAAAAGCAAAAGCCTCTGTAAAATCAGGTTGTAGGCAAACCTATAAGGCGTCGTCTTAGTAAGTGATTAATGGGGTCCAGCCCATTGTGGGTGGTACCTCCCTTGGCCTGGGAGACCTGACCGTGTTGTTTTGGAGAGTATTGTGGAAGGACTTCAGAGCATAGGGCAAGAAAAGTCTTTAAGTGTTCAGTGCCTGTGAGCTGTTCTGTAGGAGCTGGGGAGATAAGAATGTTGAGGGCAATGCAGATGATGGAGGCCTGGCTTGTCAAGTTTCAGAGGAAAGTTTAAAGACTCTACCAGGGCCATTTGTTACGTTGAATTAAAGATTTGGTAGTTGTTTTTAGCTGGGGCTGAAGAATCAACTGTGATTAACAAAAACACCAGAATTACTAAAGTGAAACTTTTGCTTTGCTGGGATACTTGATGCTGGTTGGCCAGAGCTAAGAAATGAGCAGTGATTCAGAAGAGACCAGCATTATTGAGGTGAAATCTTCTGGGAAGTATTTCCTAAGAGCATACTGAAGCTGTGTTCCAGAGGTGGCCTGGCACTGGCAGCCAAACTTGGTATTGTAAGAGTCACCCAGGTAGTACTGGGTTTGAAGGCATGAGAGATCATGAAAAACTGCTAAGGCTTAGCACTGCGAGAGGCCAGGAGACCACTGGGGAAGGTGCAGCCTCAGCGGCTGTTGAAAGCCCAGGACTGAAGGAGTCATGCACAAAAGTCGAGCCTTGGCACTATGAAAAAATGGTGGCTCACAACCATCTGTAATGGGATCCGATGCCCTCCTCTGGTGTGTCGGAAGACAGCGACAGTAAATGCAAATAATACAAATATATTTTTTTCAGTGTACTAAAAATAAATAAATAAATCTAAAAAAGGAAAAGGGAAATGCCTCCAGAAGATCAGATGTAAGCAAGCCTGTAAGGCATTTTCTGGATTAGTGGTTGATGGGAAGGGTCCAGGCCATGGTGGGTGTTGCCATCCCTGGGCTGGTGTCCTGGGTACTATAAGAAAGCAGACTGAACAAGCCGTTAGAAGCCAGGCAGTAAGCAAACCCCCTCCATGGCCTCCACAATGGCTCTTGCCTCCAGGTTCCTGCCCTGTTTGAGTTCCTGTCATGACTTCCTACAATAATAAACAGTGAAATGGAAGTGGGAGACAAATAAACCCTTTCCTTGCATTTTGGTCATGGTGTTTCATTGCAGCAATCAAAACCCTAACTAAGACAGTCATACAAAAGACCCTGCTTAGTTTCAAATAAGAGTTCCTTTAAGCATAAGAGCATGTGACAGTTATTTACAGAATGTCAGTTTGTGCACTAGCCTCTGCCTCCCTCAGCTTTCATAGCTTATAGTCAGCCCGAATCTCATGCACACATAGTATTGCTGTGTGTGTGTGTATGTGTGTGTATGTGTGTGTATGTGTGTGTATGTATGTGTGTGTATGTGTGTGTATGTATGTGTGTGTATGTGTGTGTATGTGTGTGTATGTATGTGTGTGTATGTGTGTATGTGTGTATGTGTGAATGTGTGTATGTATGTGTGTGTGTTTGTGTGTGTGTATGTGTGTATGTATGTGTGTATGTATGTGTGTGTGTGTGTATGTGTGTGTATGTGTGTGTATGTATGTGTGTATATGTGTGTGTATGTATGTGTGTGTATGTGTGTGTATGTATGTGTGTATGTGTGTGTGTATGTGTGTGTGTTTGTGTGTGGATGTGTGTATGTGTGTGTGTGGTATGTGTTTAATGATTGTACTTAAACCTATAGCATGTCATTAAGAACACTTACTTTGAATTTGTCAAAAGACACTATCTGGATTATGGATCATGTGTTAGCACAAAGTAGTATTTTCCACTATATTTTAGGGCTGAATTTTTGTGCTATTTTGAGAAAACCTACCCATTTTTTTTTCCTCCATGAGAAAAGATTGATGTCCTGGAATGAATTACTTTATGAAATGCGTTTTTTGATCCTTTGTTATTAATAAAAATATCTAATCCTTATCGTGCACTTAGAATGCCGAATACTTTCAAAACACTTTACACCATTCAATGTACATCCTCCTCGAAAGCTGGGATTGAAGGCACGTATCCTCCTTTAACAGACGAGATAAGCAAGGCGCTGGCCAAGCTGATACACCTAGAAGGTAGAAGCAGGCTGAAACTTTTGTTACCTATCGTCTCTGTTCTGCTGGTCTCCATGTTGTTTATACCAATCCAAGTGTATGTCTCTTCATTAAATAGTCTCAGTTTGTTTCCCTTTTAAAGATATTTTAGTAAAAAATATTTTTAGATTCATTTATTTTATGTATGAGTGTTTTGCCTGTGTATATTACATGTACCAAGTATGTGTTTGCTGCATTAGGAGATCAGAAGAGAGCATTGGCTGAATTCCCTAGAAATGGAGTTACAGTTGGTAGCAAGCCCACATATGGGCCCTGGGAACTGAACATGGCCCTTTTCAAGAACATCAACTGCTCTTAATCACTGAGCCATCTCTCCAGTGTCCCCCACACCCCACTTTGTTATGCCTAGCCTCCTTGTTATCTGGAACTATAGGAACCATTTGCTTGGCTGCAGTTTCATGCTCGTGGTAAACTGGAGGACATAGAATTCCATTCATCTGCTGCTCCTCTCCTTGTCCACAGCTTCCTTCTCTCAACATGCCCCACCAAGTCGGGGCTACCAGTGAAGAACCCACACTAACAACTATCATGAGTTTAATCTGCACTAGGTTGATATTCATGAGAATAGAAAAAGAAATCAGTGGAGAAACAATACCACCAAAACTCTTCCAGTCAGTAGGTAAGCGCACACCACTGTTCCTGCTTTGCAGAAAGGAAAACAAGGTCAGGGATTTTTACTCAGTGATCCCGGGATAGAGCAGCCAGGGAGTGGCAGAAGCTCAACCCATGTTTCTGCTCTCTGTCCACCTAAGCAAAGGATGGATGAGAGCATCACAGTGGTATCCTGAACCATGAACGTTTGCAGAGTGTCATCATTTCTAAGGGTGTCCTCCTATCATCTCTACCTACATTTCGTTTGCTCATTATAAAGTTAACTTCAACTTTGAATAACTTGAAGCTGTCAAGCTTTCTAGGTCAGGTAGAAGAGACAAGAAACTTGAATTGTCCCATAACAAAAATCACTCACTATATTTGTTTCCAAAATGTACATTTTAATGACAAATGTAGTCCTTGTACGAAATTATCAAAAAGTAAAAAACATAAATTAAAATATTAAAAAATATATAAAATACATATTTTCTCCCATATTAATATCACTGAAATTGGGATGAGTTTTCCAATGAATAATATTTTACAATGTTGGCCAAGTGATGCTTATGACATAATATTGTCATATACAGGCATAAACATCAAAAGTATCAGCATCAAAGTTTGTAGAATTTGATGATGAAAAATCCTGAATTGTCACTTTTCATCTTTTGAAATCAAAGAGATTTCAGAAGAAAGTAATACAACCACAGTCTTAGGTCCTTAGGTGATTTCACCATCAAATGAACATCACAGAGTTACACAAATGAAAATTCCGAAGGTAGCTCTAGACAATATAATTTCATGGAACCATTGTCCTTGGCCAAAACAATGTTATGCAACCATATAACTTTACTTATGGTTCCTTGGTGTTTAGTTGTATAGGTCAGTTGTTTAAAGTCAGCTAAAACAAACGTGTGGAGGTCAGAAGACAACCAGCAGGAGTCAGTTCTCTCCTTTTACAATGTGAAACCTGCTGATCAAATTCAGGTCTTCTGAATGGTTGTAAGTACTCATATCTACTGAGCTATCTTGCTGATTCTATTTGTGGAGTATTTAAGTGTCTGCATTACCAATGCTCTTAAAGGCAGAAGTCAGTGATTGTGAGTATATCAAGGTCATCATGACTGACTCAAAGACAACGTAAAGGAATCAGTCTCTGAAGATGAACTTTTAGGAATAATTTAATCACTGAATTAAAACTAAATTTTTGTTTTCATTTTAGCTATGCATACCTGACATTTTCTTAAATCACAAAGTTTATGAATCAGAAAGTTAAAAAAAATTCTAAGTGAGACAAAAGGGTGTTTTGGTTTCTCTGTTAGCTCATTTGTTCCTTAGCAGTAGTTGTTTTGTTGCTAGTGGTATATAAAATAATAAAATAATGACAAGCCAGTTGTAGTGGCACAAGTCTGTAACCCCAGCACTCAGGAGACTGAGAAAGGAGAATAACACATTTGAGACTAGTCTGGGATATATACTAAATTCCAGTTCAGCTGAGGATACTAAGAAGACCTTGTCTTAAAACTTTTTTATTGTTGTCGTTTTGGAGGTGGGGGTGAATTTTGCTTGTATGTTATCTCAGATAGCATGAGACCCATGGCAAACTTGCATCCAACCTGAGTTGTGTGTTGTCATCCTGGGACTGAAGATGTCTTAGCTACTGTTCTATGGCTCTGAAGATACACCATGACTAAGGCTACTTATTAAAAGAAGTCTTTAACTGGGAACCTGCCAAAGATTGAGTTATTCCATGATCATCATGGCAGGAAGCATGGCAGCAGGGAGACAGGCACAGTGCCAGAGCAGTAGCTGGGAGCTTACATTTGACTTACAAGATGGAGGCAGAGACGGAAAGCAAGACTGGGCCTAGTGTAGGCTTTGAGACTTCAAAGCTGACTACCAGTGACACAGCTCTTCCAACAAGGCCACACCTCCTAATTCTTCCTAAAAAGTCCCAACAACTAGAATCCCAGCATTTAAATATATGAGCCTATGGGAGCCATTCTCATTTAAACCACCACAAAGCCACTTTGTGGTATATTGAACAGGCTGCCTATCAAGTCTGTCTTAGTTAGGGTTTCCATTGCTGTGAAGAGACACTATGACCAAGGCAACTCTTATAAGAGACAACATTTAATTGGGGCTAGCTTACAGGCTGAGGTTAAGTCCATTACCATTATGGCAGGAAGCATAACAGTATCCAGATAGGCATGGTACTGGAGAGGGAACTGAGAGTTCTACATCTTGATTCAAAAGCAGCCAGGAGAGGACTTCTTTCTGAAGGCAGCTCTAGCTTTCTTCCACACTAGGCGGGGCCTGAGCATAGGAGACCTCCAAAGTCCACCCCAAAAGTGACACATTTCCTCCAACAAGGCCACACCTCCTAACATGCCATTCCCTATGGACCAAGCAAATTCAAACCACCACAAATGCTAAGCTTAATTCCAGAGTGACTGCTACTCACCAAACAGTAGGCTATAGAGGAGTCTATAATTAGACCAAGCTCATTTCTTCCACATATGGTCCAGGTAAGGCTTGGAAAAGAAATGGCACTTGTTCCATGTGGTAATTTTAGTATTGAAAATATTGGGGAGACTCCTGGAAGAGTTATATAGCTGAGGCCTTATCTTAGATGAATCTTTCAGATTGAAAAGAGGAAGGTAATTCAGAAGAATCCCTATGCTCCAGTGGATGGCCCCACACCCATGCAAATATGGCCAGCAGTAAGTAGGCTTAGTGGGTAGAAGAAGGGGAAGGAGAAGGAGGAGATACGGAAGGAGGCGGAGGGATGAGGGAGAAGAGGAGGAGGAGAAGGGAAGGAGAAGGAGGAGAAGTTGTTGAAGTTGTTGGGAGAGGACATGTTGGTAGAGATATGAGGGTGAGTTGGGGAGAGAGGTGAGATTTCATATTTTAATTTATACGTGCACAAATTCTCAAAATATTTTCATGAAAAAAAAGAGAGAGAAAAAGAGAAAAATAAAGGATGTGGAAAGAAACAAAGGATACACATATAGACCAAATCTGTGGAAAGACTGTGGGCCACCAGGTATTTGTTTCCAGTACCATAGTGATCCCACATAAAAAAATTAAGTGAAAATAAAAATAAAAGTAAAGTAAAAAAATTAAGCAAAGTTAGTTTATTCAAACGAATGCCAAGTGTTCTCATGCAGTGGAGGCAGGAGAGTGGGGGAGAGGGAAGGGGAAGGGAGATGGAGAAGGAAAGGAAACAAGAATATAGCAATACAGCAATGCCACAGATAACTTAAGGACAAAACAGAAACTTCTGATATTTGCTATTTTCCCTAATTATCCATGCCTTTTTGCCTGGGTTTTAAGAGGACTGAAAAGATTGCCTGTATTTGTGTCCTAGTGATAAGTCCTTTATTTATTTCTTAGAGACATGTCTGTTTTGAAAACCTACACACTGTGCCCATGAGCACCACTGTGAGAAAGTCTCTTAGTTTAAAATGTTAGTTCACGTGCAAACTAAATAACCTCTTATTGAAATTAGAAAAATGTATATTAGCTACTTTTCTTATATTATGATAAAATACTTAACAAAGGAAACTTTAGGATGAAAGGGTGTATTTGTCTCTAAGCTTAAGAGTGTATTGCATTATGTAGAGGAAGTTCTGGAAGCAGGGGCATTTAATGGCTGCTCACACTGCATCTGCATCCAGGAAGCAGAGAGAGATGGATGCCGGTGCCCTGCTTGCTTTCTCCTTATTCAGCTGGGACCAACCTATGGAATGCTGTCACCTACATTTATGGTGGGTCTTCTAGAAAGTCCTTTTGTCTTGGAAGTTATTCAGGACCTTGCCAAGCTGACAACCAATACTAAACACTATAATATGACTTAGTGAAAAGGATATTAAAACTCCGATATTTTATTGAAGACCACCAAAACAAATCACAAAACACCATCTTAGTTTTCTTTTATTTGGGATGGTGGTTTTGTTTTGTTTTGTATAGGTTTATATTTTTAAGTTATTATTTTAAAAGTTATATGTATATGTGTGTCTGTGAGTTTGTGAGTGTAAGGACAGTGAGTGCCTGTAGAGGTCAGAAGAGGACATCACATTTACTGGAGTTGTAGTTATGCATCACAGATACTCTGGAAGAGCCATACATGACCTTAATAGATGAGACATCACAAAATCGCAAAAAGCCCTTGGTTTTGTTTTGTTTTGTTTGAGGGTATGTGTATTGTTTTGGGGTTGTTGTTGTTTTGTTTTTGCAGCAAAGTCTCATTTTAGCTTAGCTGGCCTTAGGTAGCCCAGGCTAGTCTTGAGTTTGAGGCAATACTCCTATGTCACCTTCCCCATTGCTGGGGTTACAAGTGTGTGTCACAGTGTCCAGGACTTTCTAGTTTATTTTCAAATATTCTCCCCAGACACCCATTTATATTCTTCATGTACTCCTATTAGTATACCCCTATGATGGGATGGCAGAAGATGGTACATGAAGGCAAAAAGAATACAGAAATAAAAATGGCCCTGATGGCTACTCAGAGGATGCTGGTAGGTAGTCCACATGCATGCAGGACATTTCAAAGGGATGATGCAACCGAGACTTGATTTCATTTGGATTTAAGAAATGAGATTACTGCCCTAGATGCTGTGAAGCAAACTTTTAATCCCAACACTCAGGAGGCAGAGGCAGGTGGATCTCTATGAGTTTGAGGACAGCCTGGTCTAAAAAAGTGAGTCCAGGGCTCTGTTACACAGAGAAACCCTGTCTCAAAAAAACAAAAAACAAGAGAACGAGTGAGTGAGCGAGCAAGCAAGAGAGAGAGAGACAGAGACAGAGAGAATGAGAAAGCTTTGGCAAATTAAAAGATAAAAATCTTAATAGAAATATTTAAATAGAAAAATCATTTGGGAGTCTGGAGATTATTCAGCCAGTATAGGTGCACAACCACAGGACTGGCCATCTGAGTTTGATCCCTGGATCCCACAAGGTGGCAGGAAGAGAATCCACACCTGAGAGTTGTCCTCTGACCTACACAAGTGCCATGGCAGGTGCCACCCCACACACACTCCAAAGGGGTCTGAACATATGGGTTTTAATGTACTTAACGTGAAAGGCATATCTAAAACTAAGACAAGTTCAGAAGAACTGCCATAGAAGACAAAAACCAAAGCTGTTAGAATTTAAAGAATACTTCAGGCTAGTTTTGAATGCTCTAACTACTATTCTGAATGCAACATTTCTCTTATTTGAAATATAGTCCGATTCTACCAAAGGGAAACATGAAATGTATAGTAAGAATAGTTGGGGAGGTGGAGTGAAGAAGAGAGGGCTTCCCCATCTTCAAGGTGAAGGCCAGTTTGTCTACTTTTCCCTGTTCTCATCTTAATTATTATAGGAATTGGAGCTTTGGAGCTGGAGAGGTGGCTGAGCCATTAAAGACTAGGCTCACAAACAAAAATATAAGGAATTGGAGATTTGTATGGAGTTGGATCATTGTTAATTGCTCATGTTCATATTGAATAAGGGAGAAAAGAACACATGTCCTAGTTTATGTGACAGTCTCACTCACACATCACCCCCCAATATTAACAGTGCCTCCTTCCACTACTTAAAGATAGATGGTCTCAGCTACAGAGGAAAACTAAAAGTACCCAAGTACATACAGGCAGTACTAATTGGATATTTGTTTCAGAAGTATGTGTGTGTGTTTATGACATGAAGTTGAGGGGAAAATACGCTTGGGGGAGTTCTCGAGGTGCTGGAGGGGGTTAGTACAGTATGTATATACTCAACATGTATGGTGTACACATATGAAGAGAAGAGGAATCATTTGCTTGACTCTGGCACCCTCTGGTGATTAAAGCACGGAACATCTTTATGCAAGCAAGTTTTCCTAAAAGCATTAGGACATTCACATTCTGAGATTGCTTATTCCTAGAAAAGAAACCAATACAAACTATTAACATTCCAAATTGGACCATCTGACAATACTCTCAAATCTCAGCTTTGAATTCCATGTCCTTAAACTTTGTCACTGGCTGAGTCACATGACTACTGCCATCTTTGTCACTCTCCAGCACGTCTTTTGTGTCAGTTCTCAGTAACTCAGTACACAGATGACCTTCCCTATATTCTTCCCTGCTTCTGCAATGTTCTCCTTGGTAATGCCTTGGGCTTTGCCACCCCCAATCTTGTCTCCCTTTCAAGTCACCATTAGTGACCCAATTCCAATAACCGTCAGCACCGCACAAGAACCTACACACCACTACCTCATTGTGTTTCATCCTGTGCAGCCTTTAGTTCCCATGCCTGCTGAAAGTCCACAGTCTTTTGTTATAGTCACATCCCTGAGAGCACCTAAACTCCCTCTTTGACCTAGGCAGACTCTAGACAAAATGTACTAACTCTAACTAACTTCTCTATTCTTTTCATCCTGCAGCTGAATGAAACCAGGAAAACATGTAAGAACAATGACTCATCTGATTTTAAATTCAGGGTTAAAAATTCTAATGTCTCACTTGTATCCAGTTGATACCTTATGGAGGCTAACCCTAGCCTTTCTCAATCTCTGTCTGTCTTTCTCTGTCTCTGTCTGTTTCTCTCTCTCTCTCTCTCTCTCTCTCTCTCTCTCTCTCTCTCTCTCTCTCTCTGTGTCTGTGTGTGTGTGTGTATGTGAGACAGAGAGTCTTAGAGAGAGAGAGAGTCTTGCTATGTGCCACCGTTTCTGTCCTTATTTTTCTATTTCAATAATCATCAGATTCATTCATTCATTCGTACTCAAAATCCTATCCCCCTCCCCATGCACATGTATGTGTCATTCTCGAGTGATAATATCATTTCCTGCTTTACTGAGAAAACAGAAGCAAAAGGGACCTTTGGGATTACTGGCAGTGCCCACCTGACCTTATTCTAATGAGAGGAGCAGTCTACCTTTCTATGTAAAGGCCAGGGCAGCTGCTGTGCATCCAATCCCATCTCTTTCCTTGCTCAGTGACAGCCCTTTCCTCTTTTTCTTCTGCATCATCTTATAAATATTCAGTCGTGCAGGTCACTTGGCACATCACAAACATGCTGGTATTTATTTAAGCCATTTTCAGTCTTTCTCTTCATCCCACATTTTCTTCCAACTGTTTTACTGCTCTGCTCCATTTACAAGAACACTCTTCAAAAAGGCCCCACAAATTCCATCAGCTCTCGAGTCTTGTCCTTGTTCTCTTCCAAACCCACTCTACTCAAACAGAAAGACTAATAATAAACTGCTGAATTAAATCTGAGATGGTTGTGTAGGCAGCAATAAAAATCTGGGCCAACTGTCAGAGACAGTAACTTGGGCCTACTCCATGGGGAACAAGCTCATTCTAAAAAACATGCTGCTGTAGGAGTTGTCAACTTACATCACTGAGGAAGAGCTGGAATGTGTGGCTCTTGGGGGTTATAATCACAGCTAAGTGTGGCCTCATGTAACTACAATCCCACCACTAAGGAGGCTTAGTCAGGTGAACAGCAAAGGTTCATGATTTGGAGTACAGCATGTTGGTGGAATGATGAAACTGGCAGTAACAGTTTGAAAAGAATAGCTAGTAAAAATCTCGACTCTGCAATTGAAAAATCAGAAAATCTTTAACCTAGTTTAAACAAAAGATAGCAACATTTACAGAAATAATGGGTCCATTATGTTCGCCCTGGGGGTGGGGTGTGTCCATCTTCAACTTGAGTCTCTGGGATGATACTTCCATCATGACATTAAGAACTCACTGGTGGGCTGGGCAGTGGTGGCGCACGCCTTTAATCCCAGCACTTGGGAGGCAGAGGCAGGCGGATTTCTGAGTTCGAAATGGTCTACAGAGTGAGTTCCAGAACAGCCCGAGCTACACAGAGAAACCCTGTCTCAAAAAACCAAAAAAAGAACTCACTGGTGAGAGCCAGCAGGTGGCATAGAAGGTAAAGACACTGCTGCTAAGCACAATGACCAAAGATCAATCACTAGAACCCATATGTTAGGAGAGAATCAACACCTACAAGTTGTTCTCTGACCTCTACACATACACTATGCTATCCTCGCATACACACCTAACCAAATAAATATTTTAAAATGAATTGATTGGAACTATGGGATTGGCTCAGCTGTTAAGAGTGCTTGCTGGATAATCATGAAAATCGGAGTTTGAACTGCAGCATCTATGTAACAAGATGGACGTCTCATGCATGCCTATAACCCCACTCTGAGAGGGGCCAGGATCTCAAGAGGATGACTGAGGATAGCTGACTTCCCATCCTACCAAGAAAATGAGTTTCACATTCAGGGAGAGACCCTGGCTCAAAGAAGTAGGCACAGGGCCTACTGGCCTCTTCTGGCCTCCATGTACATAGATAAATGTGTGTACCTACAATAAGTATGCATGCATTTGCACAGACACATATACCAATACATACATACATACATACATACATACATACATACATACTTATTTATTTTGAAATCGCTTGGTAGCTATGGCTCACATCTAATAAATGCTTTGGTGAACCAGACACAAGCAAGACATAATAATAAACAAATGACTTAAATCTGAAGACTCTGTAGGTCAGACGGAATGGTAGGTGTGACTGATCTGGAAATGGATACCCTAACTTAGGGAGACAGCAGTGAGCTCAAGGCCAGCAGGTACAGCGTCACTGTTAGAGAGAATGTGGTACAACTTCCAGCGTAAACTAGAGGGTGAGAAGGAACCAGACTTCTCTGACCTGCTGTGCTCTGCAAGAGCACAACAACCATGAGACTGAGATTCTACATACACAGGGAGAAAGAAAGCTCTACCTGGGAGGCAGAAACTTAGGGGACCAAAGCATGCCTTCTACCTAATACTCAGCTAATACTTATTTAACTCATCTCCTTACAGGAAACAAAAAAGAAAAAATGAGGTAGATTACTAGATTATTATAGCCTCAATCATATTGAAATGCCAATCTCTAAGGCAGCATAAGACTAAGATTTTTAATATAGACAACATAGCATCTAGTATGAGTATACAGCCATTAACCTAACAAATGTTTCCTAACTGAAAATCTGACAACAACGGACACAGAACATAAGGATATTTGTATGTCCACTGAAACATACCATGATTATGGAGGTTTTAAAATATCAGATTGCTAAGATAAACGACTCTGTGAATTCCCGTAACACTCTTCTCCAGGTTTTCTCAGAATTGATTAACGATTCCATGTCACAAACCGGCTGTGGCAGCATACAAGGATAATACAGTTGCACTTAAAACCTGGTTTTCTCTTTTCTTGGGGTGCTCTGCCTATCATTCTTGCAGTGTCCGGAGTTTACCAACAGCCAAAGCCAATGTTAAGTCACCGTTGTGATACAATTACCCAGGATGACCAGGTGTCCACCTAGTTTCAGTAAATGTGTACACTTTTCCAATCCAAAGAAACACAATTCTTAATCCTTCCAAGGATAATCACATACACATGGTAGAAGTTTAATTGTCTTGCCTGCAGAACTTCTGCCAGCATTATTTTCATGAAGTTAAGGAATACTTTTTCTATCATCACAGTGCACATTACTTCGTTGCCTTGTAACTAAGGCAAGGTTATTGTCAGGTATTTGACATAACATTGCTCCTTGCCACAGGCATATGTGGTATACGAGGCTTGGAAATACCCCCCTGTTCCCACAATTCACTATATACCCCATCATGATGAAAGAGGTGACTTCATAGAACAGTGAATGGGCCTGTGGAGGGTGCCATTAAACTGCAGTGTGCGCTGTTGCCATAAGTAACTAATGAACACAAATGCCTGGGTGTGGGAACAGTAAAGTGATTACTCCGTATACACCTGTCCTCTTCTGCACCCATGCCTTCCTCCACTCTGTCTGCCCTTCTCTCTGTCTCTTCAGACTGCCTTCAAATATCTGTCCTTAACTCTTTGTTGGTAAACCTCCTTTTGCCTTCCTGAATATCTTTTATATACTGCTTCATACATTTGTTTCCCTCTTCTTTATTATTATTATTTATTTACGAGGTAAGTTTCAAACTAGCAGGAATTTCTGGTTCAGTCTTCTGTCACCAGTGCCACAGAGAGTGCCAGACTCATAGCCCAACTGACCCGAAAAGTAAAGAGCACCTCTTGCCTACGTCGTGGATGCTTGGCGAACTTCTACTGAAAAAGATCTGACAGTAGATATTTCAGACTTCTGAGCATGTAGTTTCTGTTCTCACCACTCCTTTCTGGTGTTGTGGCACAAAAGCAGCATGGGCTGGTAAATAAATGTGTGATGTGTGGAGAAGAAAGAAAGGGCCTTACTCAAGGATGAACAAGGGGACACTAACATCCTAACCTGACAAACCTGGCTTACAGCATCTAGGAACTGTTTCAGAGAAACTTCTAAATTTAAAGACAACACATCAGAATAGAAACACAACCAGGGCAGGGGTATTGTTTGATTTTGTTTTCTTCAGCTCTTTACATTAATCATGCGATCAGTCAAATCCCGTCCTGTCTGTACCCTCCATCCCATTCTTAAAAAGCAAATCTCTAGAAAGCTAAGTAAACTACTCAAGGCTGAAATACAAACCACTGCAAGTCGATGCAGTGGTCACTTGGAGGTTGTTAAAAGGCAGAATCTAAGGGCTGGGGAAACAGTTTAGAGGTAGGATACTGGCTGGCCTATCACACATGAATTTGATTTCAATCTCTAGGTAAAATTTAAAACTTCTAAGTTAAATGCAGTGGTGCATGCCTTTGGTCCTAGCATCAGGAAGTGGGGACAGACAGACAAAGTTTGAGGTCAGCCTGGTCTTCCATAGCCAGCTGGAGGCCAAACTGGGCTACATAGTGAGACCATGTCTTTAAAATCAAATAAACTAAGTAAAAAACAAATAGAATCTCAGGCTCACAGCAGGGTTGTTTTTAATTTCCAGTCTCCTGTAGCACCGTGAATGAACCCAGGGCCTCAAATATGCTAGGCGAGTGCCCACCTACTAAGCTACATCTCCAGTTCTTGTTTTTATTTCTTTAATTAATTAAATTTGTTATTTGTTGATTACATGCATGAGTGCAACACATTCTGATTGCCCTTAAACCGCCATGATCTCATCCTATATTTTAATAAGATCAAGTGACTCATACACATAGTAAAGTGTAAAAAGTACAGATCTAATCACACATTTGTCAATGCACAAGTCAAAGAGATAGTTTCTATTTAGCATGAAGACATAAAAACAAGACAGGTCTGAGAGAAGAGCTCAGAGATAGGTCATTTGCATGACATCTAAGATTGATCTCCAACAGTGACAGTAGAAAACAAGAATGACAACTTACCTCAGCTATGAGGTGTTAAGAGGAGAACAGCCCAGGCCTCAGTGAGAGCCAGCAATGTTGCACACTGGAGAAAGACCTCAGCTAGGAGCTATGCCTGCCAAAAAAGCCACACTTAAAAGAGTATGTCCACTCTTGCTTGCAGGGGAGTTGAGAAAAAGCAAGGGGAGGGAAAGAAAGATTTATCAATTCCCAAAGTTGAAAAGTTTTGCCTCAAGAGACAAGCAAAGTCAAGACTTTCCAAAAATCTAGCTTCCAGGAAATTAATGAATATCCTCGATTAATTCCAGGATGAAAGTAATGAATATCTGTTAGCTGGTTATCCTGAGTCAAGAAAGAAATGTGGATTCAAACTGAGGACAACCTAAGCCCTCTTATCAGCTTTGAAGTTTTTTCTGGAGTCGCTGGCAAGGAGACTGGAAAGGAGGAAATCTAGACAGAAGATCTTTTTATAACTTGTGCTCTGGGCAGCAGCAACTCCAGCCTTAACAGCAGCTGCATTTTAGAACTGAGAGAGTATGCTTCCCCTGTCCCCGCCCCTATCCTCGTAACTTCCTGCCTCTTAGACCTATAGAAAGGGGGTTCTCCTTTCGCAGGCTCTGCCTTTTACAAATAAAAAAATAAAAAAAAATTAAGCAGGAAGAAAATACATTTGAAAAGGATGCAAACGAAACCAAGGCAAAACCAGAGTTAGGTTTCACTGCAAGGCCCACTCGAGATCTAAAGAGTAAAGGCAGGCTGTATTTGGAGTGTGCGATGCCACACTGTCCTTTCCTGAACAAAAGCTGTGAACAGCTGGTCAGATTGCAATGACAGAATTCTGAAGTGTCTGAAGTTACTTACGTACCTCAGACGGTGGAGGGAGGAAAGAGATAACGGTTTCTTTTATCTTCATAGAATAAACAGAAAGTTTTATAGGAGCGGTACAGAAAGCTAAAGGTCATTTAATACAACACGATGCTGCTTAATCTAGCCTCGCATTGTTACCACAGTTAGGGCCACCCTTTCTTAGGAAGTCTATTAAAAAACTTAACGTAAAAAAAAAAAAAAAAAAAAAAAAAAAGGAGGGGAAAGGAAAATCAATCATACCATGGAAAGAAGGGCAAAGAAATCCACGAACACAAACACACACACACACACACACACAAGAGAGAGAGAGAGAGAGAGAGAGAGAGAGAGAGAGAGAGAGAGAGAGAGAGAGAGAGAGAGACACGCGGGCACACACCGTCACTCCCTCCGCACCCCAACCCTGCCACGCCCTCATCAAGATTCAGGGTTCTAATGGTCTGGCCAATCCCTGCTGTGGGCGCCCAAGCTTTCCAGTGGGTCGTATGAGAGGCTGTAAATCTGACTCCTGAAGACAGTTCTTTGTCAAGCTTAACTGTCTTCCCAGCTTCCTCTCAGCGTTTTCTTTCTCCCAGCATGAGAGATTCTCAGGTAAATTGTAATTTCTTTGGGTCCATTGTTTCAATAGTCTCACAGCCAAAAGGATGGGCAGAAGTGTCTTTAGAGTATTCCCTTCCTGCTAGGCATTCCTGGTTACAGCATCAAAACTATACATAATCCAAAGCAAAGGAAAAAAATGTTCAATACAGTTAAAAAGCCTTAACCAAGTGTCTGTGGTCAGTTCAAACCCCCACGGCCCCCGTACCCTTCTCCCCTCAAGTCCACAAACTGTTAGGTTTTGGATGTGAGGTTGGTGATTCCAGGGGACAGTGAGATAGATTACTGGGGACTAAGAAGTTTACTATGAGAGTTATTCATGCTGTGAACACGGAGACAGGAGCAGCAGAATGGCAGGGACTCTCAGAAGAGTTTGGGTCCCAAGCACCAGAGACTGCATGGGAAGTTTCTACAGAGAATCAGAGCTTCCCCAGCAGAAGAGACAGCCTTTTCTCTTACATTTTTAGGAAGGGGGTTCACAGTAAGAGTCTACAGTCAGGCCCTTCAGATTCCCAGGCAGAGAATGGGGTGGGGAACAAACTTTGACAAGTCTTTGGTGTAGTTGCACTTCCAGGTGAGCCTGTTAACAAGCGACACACAAAGTACCAGTAGCATGTTAGTATCTGTGAGAGGCGTCCCGAGAGGCTGGGCTCTAACTATACATCCTTACACAAACTACTGTAGGTTATTAAGTTAGCTGAAGGAAGCGTACTCACTGGCCATCAAAAAGTGTCACTCTTCATGTAGACAATGTTAGCTTTATAACTATAAGCTAACTGAGCTGTGCTTACATGCAGAAGCTTCCTCCTTACAGCCATAGCTGATGTAAGAAACTGAGAGCTTGTCTGTGACTCTCTAATCCCTTAGCAGACTTCCCAGGTGCCCAATTTTCAGGAGAATGGCAAACCCAAGCTAGTTTACAGACTTCAGGTTACCAGACCCCCAGGACATCAGAGGGCTACTGGTATAATTGGATACACCTCAACTAGATGTACTTCTCCTCTCCAGCATTCTCAGAGTCACACAATCCTTCTCCAGAATGCAGGGCCACCTACCCTGTGACCTGGAATCAAGGACAGCTTGGCTCATACTGACCATTTGGCCATGGCTCATTAACCATATGACATGAGGCTTTTCCCTTCCACTGAGACCTATAAGAAGGAACTCCTGATCTGTTTCATGGTCCTGAACTCTCATAGAACCCACCCCTGCTGTGTGTGTGTCTTCCTAGGACATCAGGGCCAGAATCTTGCTCTGAACTCCTGCCCTGTTGCTGTTATGTGTCTGCCTACCCGTGGAATTATTAACCCTTAGAATAAGTCTCTTATCCAAAGGACAATCTCCCTCAGTGGCCCCCTTACAAGTCCAAACCCCAAACCTTTCAGACAAGTCTAGTACAAATCAAGCATTCTGTATAAGAAGAAACAAGAGAGACCATGCCTCAAGCAATGTTAAAGGAGACCTCCTAAATGTTATGTTCTGACCTCAACCCATGGATGGTGCAAGCATGGATGTGTGCAAATGCGCTCATAACACACACACCTGTGGTATCTTTACCAAGGTACATGCTAGATGACCAGAGTTCAATACCTAGAACCCGAATGGTGGAAAAAGAACTCTCTCCCTCAAGTTGTCCTCTGACTCCACTCATGCATTATAACATGTGCATGTGAAAACATATACACACAAAATAAATAAATAAAATGTAATTTAAAAAAAAAGAAAAGAAAAAAGAAAGGAAGGAAGGAAGGAAGAAAAAGAAAGAACGAGTTTTTTGTCTGGGAGCATGCAGCAATGTGGCAATCCTGGTAGAAGCAAAGATCTTCTACAGAGAAACACGTGTCCTATCTAGAGCTATATCAGACTATTGAAGAAATGGTTATCAAGGAAATGGAATTTCCAGGATCTCATGTTGAGGTAGGAAAAGGCTGAAGCTTGCTGCTGATACCGAAAAGTGGATAGATAGACTTTGAGTTTAATAGAAGCATTATCTTTCCTCAGATGGACTTTAACTCAGGATTTAAAGTGCCATACACCCACACCCATGGTCACGTAAAACTTCCACTGAGTTAGTGGCCTCTGGTTCTTATCTCTCCAATTCACAAAATGAAATTCACAGATAATGAGAAAATGGCAAAGCAAAAACACCACAGCTCTCATCTTACAGGAAATAAGAGAATAGTTTATTCTAGAGCCATTTCAAGTGATCATGGTCCAGGAACACAGATTACAGTTACCCCAGATTCTATGTCCCAAGGTGGAAGCAATTTCATAGTTTTACAGAACAAAGAAAGTCAAAACCAAGGCCAATGTAGAATACATTTAGAGAGGCGGTTACAGCAAGGTAGGGGCAGTTTCTACAAGCCTAAGATTATATGGATGATATCTGTAGCTTTTGAGATGCTAGGAGTCTACTAAGCTAATAAATTTCAAAAGGTTTCTTTTTTATCTATTAGTCACAGAATATTAGTTCTGACACAGAGATGGGTATGTTGTAAAGGCCAGTAAGAAACAAAATCCTGGATCATATAAAACCATTCGCTCAGGACCCGCATCTGAGCGAATATACTTGCAATATACTTCAATATTAGCATTATTATTGTTATTACAAAATTTAGAAAACAATTTTTAGTGAGCTAATTAAAAATGGAAGACCAAGAGGCTTTATCTAAAACACACAAAACATGATGTTTTAGGGCAGGAGAGATGGCTCATCGGTTAAGAGCACTGGCTGCTCTTCCAGAGGTCTTGAGTTCAAGTCTCAGAAATCACATGGTGGCTCACAACCATCTGTAATGGAATCTGATGCCCTCTTCCAGTGTGTCTGAAGACAGTTATAGTGTATGCATATAAATAAAATAAATCTTTTTAAAAATATGGTGTTTTAGATATCTAACAGTTATAAGTACTGGTTAAAATATATTAGTAGTTTTTTAACCAAATTTAAATTAAGTATGTGTTAAAATTTAAGCCATTTTACCTGGTAAGGTGACATGGAGTTTTGCTGTTGTTAGAAACAGCATTTACTTTGTATTGTACTTAAGAGGTAACAAAGTAGGATAAGACATCTAGATCAGGATAGAGTTTGCATTATGACTTAATTATTCATTTTTAAGCTAATAGCAAGGATAACTACTTTTTCAAATATATCATTATGTTGCAATATATTAGTGATCTATAAACTCTAAAATATCTGTATAAGCTTTAAGGTAGGTTTTTAAATGATAATTTAAAAAATTATTTAGAGTTGTCTCTTACATACTTCTGGCTATAATACAGATCTTGAAAAATCCATTCATTTGTTTGATTTTAAAGAGGCAGTAGTAGTAAAAAGAAATCTGTAAACATCCTTAAAATGTTCATATCCGTATGTATGTTCACATATATGTGAAACGCACACAAAAGCACAGACATAAATTATCTTTCTAGTCCTTGGAGTAGAGTTTAGTATTTCAAGGGAGTGCAATTATTCACAGGAAGATCATATGCTGCAGCAGGAGTGACTATCTCTTAAAGTTAATGTATGTCTTCAAGCAATACAGGCCAGAACTGGGATAAGGATCCAAGAGATGGCATCTAGACCAGTAATGTGTGAATATGTATATCTTATCTCTAAAAGCAGATTTAAAAATGTTTTAATTTAAAAACTCGCATTAATTGTTCCCCTCTAAGAAGTATTCCCTTTAAAATGAGTACTCTTGTTTCTATGTCAATAAGTATTATGAAAACAACAATATACATAATCACATGTATACTGCTTATTATATATGCATTATCATACATAATAGACATTTAATAACTGGATGGCCAGTGGTAGTGCACAGCTTTAATTCCAGGACTCGGGATGCAGAGACAGGTGATCTCTGTGAGTTTCGGACCAGTGTGGTCCACACAGAGAAACTGTCTCAAAAAAATCAAAACCAAACACCATCAATCAAGATTTAAACATCATTATTTGTTTGGATTACATTTCCTATAGCCCTCATTGTGGAAAAAGAAACAAAATAGAGATCTTCAGTAACATGCAAACCTATTAATTTATATATGGTCCAGGATAAAACCAACTAAACAAAAATAGATACATACACATAATAGTTTTGTATTAATATTTTGGCCTACTTGAGTATTCTTTTTACATTAAATGTAGAAAAGTGACCTAGACTGTTAAAGAAATGAGACAACCAGTCACTGGGATAACCACCAAAACAATTTATGAGTGATGCAAAACTGCCACAGTGTCCTGAAGGCAAGAGAGTTGAGTCAAAAGCATAGGCCGATGGGAGCCAGAGTCTTCTGGCTCAACGCTGTAACAGCCATTCAATAAACTCAGACTTTAAAAAACAAGAATATTTTGAAGAAATGATATGAATTTTATGTTATTCTTTATATATATGAGATGAAATCTATATAGTATGTATACTTAGGTTCTGTTTTGGAAGGAAATCCTGATCAAATTTATGTATATGACATTAACTTTTATAGCTTAAGGAAACCTTGACTCCAACAAATGTTATTTTTTTAAACAATAAGCATTCTAAGTTTTATGAAACATTTAACATTTCCAGATTTATTATTATTGTTTTTAAAAACTAGTTATTCTTTGTGAGTTTCACATCATGCACCCCCGAATCCCACTCATCTCCCATCCCTTCATATTTGCCCTCTGCCCTTGCAGCCTCCCCTCCTAAAATAAAATAAAATAATAAAAGAAATATGAACTATAGTATAGAAAACATCTTATTGTGTCAGCTATAGCTTCGGATCTACAGGACAGGCCCTTTTCAACACTCCATCAGTTCATAGATGTGGTAGAAGTTGAGGTGGCCCAACTCAAAGCCCTGGATTCAGACCTGAGTGATAGTGAGTTAGTCAGCCTGCTAGCTCTCCTGCACCAGGGTGAACTCTCCAGCCCTGCCCCCGACTAGCTCAGCCAGTGCTGTAGCTGGTAAGGGCAGAATCAGCTCTCCTGCTCTCTGTTGAGGTTTGGTCTGTATCTATGAATTTAGTGCTAAATCCTGTACCTGAAGGTCTAGGCCTTGTGCAAACCTTGTTCCTTAATTTAAAACTATTGATTAAGTAAAAATGTCTCCAACCAATAACTGGAGGGATTAGAGTAAGCAGGTTTTGAGTTACCTGATTGGGGATAGAGAAGCAATGAGACAGGAGAACAAGGAGAAAGGAGACCGTGAGCACATGGCCAGGAGAAACAGCAAGTGTTTGGGGAACCCCCCCCCCCCCCCCCCCTAGGGAGGTAGCCTGGCCAGTTAGAAAAGTAGGTTAGGGGTTATCCCCTAGTAATTGTCCAAAGTAACCACAGTCCGAGTCTCATTCTTTGCAAGCTACTCAAGCATAAGCTTAAATAGGTTTAACTACAGCTCTCATGGCCCCGAGCAGGCTCACCTGCACCGCTGCCACCAGTGCCAGATCAAACTGTGCTGCCCAGGTGAGATACAGGGTCCGCTCTCCCAAGTGCTTCAGCCGGTGAGGGACAGGGCCAGTTCTCCTGCTCTCATGACCCTGGGGCCACCTCTTTCCATTTCTGCAGGTAGTGAGTGTCAAAGGGGAACGAGGGCATTCCCCAGCACCCATGTCACCTTACAGCAGAGCTCTCCCACACTCACGCCCTCGGTGGGGCTGGCTCACCCACACCCTGCCACCAGGGCCGGCTCTACTGTGCTGGCCAGATGAGATGCAGAGCCTGTTCTCCAGAGTGCTGCCATAGATGGGAAGTAGGGCCAGTGAGAGGTGGGGCCAGCTCTGAAAACCCCTGGACATCATTGTAGCCCCAGGCAGCAGCACAGACCAGGGACATCCTCGTGGCCTTTAGTAGTAATATGAATCACGAATATCGACACAGACTCCTGCTGCTCCATGGCCATGGACGCAGATGTGGCCCTCAGCAGTAGCATGGATTTCACCATGGCCTCAGGTGGCAGGCCAGGCTACTCACAACAGGGTATTCCTTTCCACCCCGTGTCTCCAGTTCCACCTCTCTTCACAATGCTCAAAATGTTTTGCTTCTCTTTCTCTCCCACTTCTCCACTCCATACTTGTACAATGTAGTAGTGGCTTCCACTGAAGGAGGGTCAAGAGGCTGGAGGGTCTCTATGTGTCTACAGCCAGCCAATGCTGTGTGGCAGTGGGCCGGCCACTGGGTGCCTCTGTTCATCTCTGAGTATCATGGAAGTGGGCAGGACGCCAGGTGTCCTCAGCGCATAAAGCATGATGTGGCATGGACAGGTCCTCAAATATATTGTTTTAATGGGTTTAAAGATGTTTAGAGTACCAAAATATATAAAATAGTAAGTATTAATAAGTGCTTGATATATTTAAATTTGTGAATATGCATGTGTATTTTAATTGGGCATACAAAAAGTAATTTTATCACATTAGAAAAATAAATTTTAAAACAGGAGAACTGAAATGGCCACAGTTTGTAAAAAAAAAAAAAAAAATCTTTTTAACACTAACAACATATGAAAACAACCAAAAACACTTGTCATGGACACACATGACACAATGATATGAAGTTAGGTATACCCAGTTAAGAAAAAAGTAGAAAGTTTATCTGTTTCTTTGAGATGGGAGAATGGCTTAATAACAGAAGATCAAAAGGTAAAGTGTGTCATACAGACTAAAGGTAGTTCTCTTCCTCTCTCTTCACCTTCTTCCTCCTTTTCACTCCCTCCCCCCTTTTGGGTGTGTGTGTGTGTGTGTGTGGTGTGTATGTGCCTGTATGTGTGCATGAGTGTGTGCATGCATTCATGTGCTTATGTGTATATGGCATAAGATGCAGAGGTGTTATCCAACTTGTGTGACTGGGCAAGAGAGTGCAGAGAGAGGTTCCTCCAGCTTGTATTCTTGCTGAGGCCATTCTAGGTTTCTTATCTCTTTGATGGAAAATCCCATAGAAAACTATCCAGTGTAGTCAAGGAACTAAAGGTCAGGATATGTCAGCTAACTTAGCCTTGGAACCTCCTCTAGCTAACCATTCATATTAGCTGCCTGTTTGTGACCAACCCCACTCCTGCTGGCTAATGCTTGTCTTAGTTTGTTAAAACTGCTCACTTCAAACAACTTACTCTGAAAAGCCCACCCTGCAGCTCCTGAGCAAGATTCCTAGACAGGTCTTTGCCGTTAAAAACCAGCTAGATCCCCAAAGACTTGGGTATGGTCCCAGACAGCTAGAATAGAAATAGAAAGTCAACTGGCTATACACTGTGTCTGAATGGTCATCTTTGGTGAGCTTCTGGTGACACTTGGAGATTGCAACTTGTCACCCAAGTCAGAGGTAGGTCTAGCCACTTCTTCTCAAAAAAAAAAAAAAAAAAAAAAATGAAAAGAGCCAAAATAAAAAAGTGGAAAACAGAAAAGGGAGATTTACTCAATGGGGCCACAGTGGGAAGAGGGACAAAGAAATCTAACAACCCCTCAAGTCCATTTTTAGGGTCCTGAAGTAGGCATACAATTTAAATAGAGGGCTAAGGATTTCCACAGCTAAGCAGTCCCGGTCACGCACAACTTAGATTCTTCCTTATTTGGTTTTAATCTTATCCTGTCCTTGTATCTGCCACACAAGTTGCACACAAGTTGGAAGAATCAGGTTTTAAGAGAAAAAAAAGAAAGAAAGGAAGGAAGGAAGGAAGGAAGGAAGGAAGGAAGGAAGGAAGGAAGGAAGGAAGGAAGGAAGGAAAGAAGGGAGGGAGGGAAGGAGGGAGGGAGGGAAGGAAGAAAGGCAGGTAGAAAATGAGGCTATGTTGTAAAATTTGTCTTTAGTTTTGATATAAACCAAACATTTTAAAATAATTTTTTATTTTAGCATATAACTTAATCCACATGTAGTTTTTAAAGAGTTCCTTATTATTATGAATTAACAATTTAATTAGTTTTTTATAGTTCACTTTAGATTTTTTCATTAATTAATGAATATTTACTTTACATTCCAATCATAGCTTTCTCTCCCTCCTCTCCTCCCAGTCCCTCCCTCTCACCTCCCTTCCCCCCAATACTCTCTCCCTTTCTCCTCAGTGAAGGGGAGGCCTCCCATGGATATCTATAGCCTCGACAGATGAAGGACTAGGTGCATCTTCTCCTATTAAGGCTAGACAAAGCAGCCCACCCAGTTTCACATTTTAATTAGAGGATGTTTCCTATTTTATTTTTAAAAATTTTATTCCCTAGGGCAGGGGCTTTCAACCTTCCTAATACTGTGACCCTTTAATACAATTTTGCATGTTGTGGTGACCCCTAGCCATAAAATTATTTCATTGCTACTGCATAGCTGTAATTTTGCTTTTCTTATGAATCATAATGTAAATATTTGATATGCAGGATATCTGATACGGGACCCAAAAGGGTTGCAAGCCCAGGTTGGAGAACCAATGCCCTGGGGCTTTGTTAAGCACACAAAATAAACTAGTTTGGAGGTAGCAAATGTTTAGGTTGTCTTTAAATCTCTCCATTTGTCCAAATATTTGCAAGTTAGTTGGTAATTATCACGCATAACCCACTGGAGTACCAGGCAGCTGTCTCAGCTCCAAACATATCCCTATGCATTTAAAGAGGAGAGTCAGAAGACAAAGGCCAAAAGACAATAAATCAACACATGTCAAGGACAAAGAAAACTAAGACAATTTTTTTAGAAACCAAAGTTCCAAAAGCAAACAAAGTCTGAAAAGCCAGATAAACAGCCAGAATCTTAAATGTCTTTAGAGTCAAAAGCAAGCAAGCAAACAAGTCAAATTAAATGTCTAGACCATATTTCCTAGAGCAAACATTTCAAAGCAAGCGAACAAACTAGATACATTAAATCAAATGCTTAGAAAGAAGATTTCTATCAAAAAGGAAGTCCTAGTTAACCAGCTCAGAAAAATCAAACTGTACAGTCAACCAAACCAAGGGATGTCTGGAGCCCCAGGAAGTACTCACCAACAATCCAACGGAGAAAGTAACATCATGCTGTCTGGACTCCAGGAATGGGTCCTTGCTGGAACCTGGCTCCCATTCAGGTGATTCTTCCAATAGAAAGTGGATCATTCTCAGAACCACAGACTGGGATCCCTAATTGTCAATGCAAAAACCACAGCTCTAATCTTAAAGGGAATAAGAGATAGCTTATTCTGGAGCAGGCATGAGTGACCATTATTGGCTTACAGACAATTCCACTAGCTCCTCCTGGGAGCCTAGTAACAGCGACCTAGCAACAGCTTATATCATCACCTACTTCCAGATACAAGTCAGGTGCCTCAGCTTATAAGAAGACAGCTTGCTACCCCACACTCCCCTTCTTCACTCTATCTTTCCTTGTCCCCACATGTTCCCAGATGGCCTCTTCCTCCTCTCTCTTCCTCTTTTTCTGTCTTTCCTCCCCTCCTTTTTCTGCCTCTACCCCCTGACAGCTCCCTCCCCCCCTCCAAAAAAAAATCTTCTTTATACTAGGCCTGTTGAATGGTGTGATTCCTCAGGGGATACCTTGTCTGGGCTTATTAGATGTTCCGTCACCATCACCACAATCATACCGAATTATGAAACATAACAACTGTGCTGGTTTGAATACGCTTGGCCTAGGGAGTGGCACTACTAGGAGGTATGGCTTTGTTGAAGGAAGTGTGTCACTGTGCGGGTGGACAATGAGACCCTCCTCCTAGCTGCCTGGGAGATAGTCTCTCCTGGTTGCAGTCAGGTCAAGATGCAGCTCCTTCTCTGGCACCGTGTCTGCCTAGATTTTGTCATGCTACCTGCCATGATGATAATGAACTGAACCTCTGAACCTGTAAGCCATCCCAAATTAAATGTTTGTCTTTATAAGAGTGGTCTTGGTCATGGTGTCTCTTTACCACAATGGAAACCCCAACTAACACAATACCCATACCTCAGGAACACAGATTTATGTTAATCAAGGCATGTTTAAAATACATTGTCAATAAGCCTTAGGTGGTGTTTGGTGACACGCTTAGCTTTGAGGTTGGTAGATGCTAGTGGTTTGCTAAGTTAATAGACTCTAAAATGTTTTTATCTATTACTCACAGGACATTAATTTGGACACAGAGGTGGGCAAGGGGTGGCTGTTCTGGAAACCAGAACTATCTCAACATAAGGTAATTAGCCTCTGGGACTGTAACATTCCAGTCTCTCCTCTGAACTAAAATCTAGTCAGTGAGTCTCTGGAGACACAGCTGTCACCAGGAAGATATATATGAGGAGTTGTCCACCCAGTTTCTTGAGCACCCTTGTATATGTGCAAATGTAGAAGATAATCTCAGGGTAAAAGCTGAGAAAGTTAATCCCAAAAGTAGCACATGAGACTGATGCAAAACACATAGATCCTACCTAGCATATTCAGGCAATTTTTCAGGAGAAAGAAAAAAAAAAAAGTGTGTGTGTGTGTGTGTGTGTGTGTTGTGTGTGTGTGTAGTTGGTTTAAGTAGTTCAATTGTATAAGTCAGGGTTCCCTAGAGTAACAGAATTTATAGAAAGAACCTCTCTCATACACACATGTGTACACACAACACACACACACACACATTAGATTTATTAGAATGACTGACAGACTGTGGTCCATCTAACCCAAAAATGGCTCTCTGTGTGTGTCTATGTACAGAAGGTCCAAGAATTCAGTAGTTGTTCAGTCCATGAGACTGGATGTCTTAGCTGGTCCTCGGTATATACCATAATCCTGAAGAAGCAGGCTCTAATGCCAGTGAAGGGAGGGAGGGAGGAAACAGGGACACACCACACACACACACACACACACACACACACACAGAGAGAGAGAGAGAGAGAGAGAGAGAGAGAGAGAGAGAGAGAGAGAGAAGAGAGAGAGAGAGAGCTTCCTTCTTCCAAGTTCTTTATACAGGCTGTCAACAGAAGGTGAAGTCTACATTAAAGATGGATTGTCCCACCTTAAAGATTCAAATTAGAGGTTGATCTTCTCACTTCAAATGATCCAATTAAGAAAAAAAAAAAAAAACCCTCACAATTGTGCCAAGACATTTTTAGTTTAAGTTTTGGTTAATTCCAGATGTAATCAGGTTGATGACCAAGAATAGCCATCACAGGTGTCCAAAAAGAAGGAAATGTTTAGAGATAAACCACAATCTGGTATTCTAGCCAGTTTTATGTGTAATAATTACTAACTTGCAAGTATTTGGGGAAACTGGGAGAAACATTTACTATCTCTAAACTGTCTTACTATACCTGCTTAACAAAGCCTTGTTTATTTTTTCATAATATACTTAGTACCAAATTGGCTTATAAGTAAGTGCTCAAGTTGTTAACTTGACCCAGATTTATTTTGGCTCATAGTAAAACTAAAATTTAAAGAAACAAAATAATGGTAAATGACAAGAAGTCTGTTTAATCAATGCAACCACATAGGTAAAATAGAGATGGTTAATGGCTCTAAATCTTTTTGGGGAACTATTAACTTGAATTTTTAAGTTAACAATTTAAAACTGCTTTTAGGGACAAGATAGCTCCTTGATCCTTATTCTAGTTCTGGCTATTCCACGTGGTCCATGCTTGAGGATATAAATTAACTTTAAGAGATGGCTGCTCCTGCTGCAGAATATGGTCTTCCTATGAATAACTGTACTTCCTTGACATACTAAACTCTACTCCGAAGGTTAGGAAGACAGTTGATGTCTGTGTTTTTGTATAAGCTTCATATATGTGTAGATGTGGATGTGAATACAAACATTTAAATTATCTTAAGGATATTTTTTTACCAAACAGTTTTTAAGACCCTGACTTTAACAAGGCCAATGTAAGTGACGACTCCAAGTATTCTTTTAATTGTCATTTCAAAACCTATTGGAGGCTTATAAATACATCCTTAGCGTTTACAGATGAGCCTAATGTATAACAGCACAATGTTATATTTTAAAATTTTTCATCTATTTTTAGTTTAAAAATGAAAATGATTGTTATAAATGACAAACTTTATCCAAATTTGGATGCTTTATAAACACTAATAAAAGCAAATAGTTTTTCTAATAAAAAGCATCTCAAGGTACTGGTCATAATAATGTAAATATTTAACAAGCAATTACTTAAATATTTATTTAAAAGACAAAAACTACAAATATATTTACTGTGTTTTATAACTGTGGATATTTAAAGTACTTTTGATTTGTGTGTGTTGTGTGTGTGTTGTGGTGTGTTTTAGATACAACCTTCTGAGCTTTCATTTAAAATGACCACATTAAAATTGTATCTACATTTACGTTTTGGTATACGGATTTTAAAACTATGATTAAATGTTAGTTTTTTTTCCTGTTGGACAAAGCCTTGCCTTTTGATGGTCACTGCTTCAACAACAACAATGACAACAAAGATCTGTGTAAGAAGAAACTATTATGAATGAAATTTCTGAAAAGATTTGTGTGTGGCTATGAATGACAAATTCCTAAAATATTCTGGGTTTGCAGAGAGACTGATGTTCTAATTGAAATTTCAATGCTATGGAGAACCTGAAATCTTGCAGTTTTTGAGGCTATTTATCTGGGATAGTTTTAGTCTTCTCAAAGAGACTTTCATTGCCCTACTCAGTACTGTGACATCATGTGATAATAAATAAGACCTTCTAAAATGATTGGCTTAGCACATCATTAGCTTCCAGCAGCCCAGAAGCTAAGCATGATATCAGAGAGCATCTTGGTCTGTAGAATAGGCTCCCCCATTTCATTGTACCTGCCTCTTTGATGAACACGCCAATGTGTTTTAAACTTGTTTTGATTTATGACTTTCTTTGTCCTGTAAAACTATAAAAAGTCATGAAACTATTTCTACATTGGAACATGGAATCTGAGATAACCTAGATCTGTGTTCTGGAGACATCGTCACTCAAACTGGTTCCAAAATAAACTATCTCTGATTCCTTTTAAGATGAGAGCTATAGGGTTTTTTGCTTGTTTGTTTGTTTGTTTTTGATTTTTGTTTTGTTTTTAAGATTATTTTCTGTATGTAAGTATACTGTCACTGTCTTCAGACTAGAAGAGGGCATCAGATTCCATTTTAGATGGTTGTGAGCCACCATGTGGTTGCTAGGAATTGAACTCTGAACCTCTAGAAGAGCAGTTAGTGCTCTTAACCACTGAGCCATCTCTCCAGCCACCCAAGAGCTGTAGTTTTTATGTCAACACTATTTAGAATACTCTTGCTGAATTACATAGTGATTGTAAAACTTGTTTTAGTGAACAAATATTTAAATTTGCTTATAAAATTTTGTCTATTAAATAAACTAATAATGCAAACTGGTACTGTGAAAGACTTAACTTTGGTTACTAAAATTCAAAATTACTTATAGAGTCTCTCTCAAAGGGAGGCAGGGAGGGGGAAGTGGGATGTGGGGTGGGGGGAGCAGGGAATGGACATGATTTCATCACTTAAAAGACCAATAAAACCACACTGAAGATTTCCTTCTTATTAAAAGAACTAGACTGTATCCAGATATTTTTTACCCATTTCCTAGGAGGCACTGAGCTTTCTCACTGCATCTGAGAGCACACACATGTGGACAAAAAGCAGCTGGATGTTACTCATCTCAACTGACGATTGAGTACCCCAAGGAACCAAAGGTTTCTCTCACTGTTTATATTTCTTAGATTTAAATTTTTAGATGTTTTTTTATGATATTTAGATGTTCCACCAATATATCTTTAAGTGATACAATAATCTTGGTCTTAGAGAAGTTACAAATGAAGATATTATGTCCTCCCGTTTGATCGTGCCTTGTTGTTATGGCTGCTTGCTTACGTTATTCTAAACTTTATCCCAAAACTAACATTTAAGAGATCCAAGTTTTTCACTATCCTATATATTCTCATTACACAGTATAGTTTGGATAAAATTTAAAAATCTAGTTTATTAAATATAACTTTAATTCTCTTTACTCTAGCTGTAGATAGCCAAAGTTTTGGAATTATGCAAAAGGTGGCAATCTTTAATAACAACCCCCATGTTGTTTTATACCTTTACTATTGATGTCTCTAGTTCTAACTACTATCTAAAAAGTTCTATAGTGAATTAGCCAGGAGTTTTAAAAAAAAATCATTAAAGAATGTTTGTATTTTACAAATAAAAAAGGATGACAATACTAAAGTGATTCCTTCAGAAGTCTCATTTCCAGCCATTTAAATGTAAGTCAGATAGCTCCTACAGTTGTATAAATAACTATAAACACAGGGAAATATAGTCAATCTAGTTAACATATGTAAATTTTGGTTATTTTAAATACATCTTTCCTTCTTTTGTAGCTTCACTTCATTAAGCCAAACTGTGTCTTTTTTTATTTGCTGTTAGGTATAGTCATCTCAGTTATCTGTTATGCCAGATAGAGAGCATAAAAAATAATTCAGATCTGCATCATGAGCTGATGGTTTGATACGATCCAGGATTTTATTTCTTAATGGCCTTTACCTGTTACAGGATATTTGATTATTGTATATAGAAACACTAATTGTTGGCAAAATGTAAAAGTTAAATAGATGTTGCATTAGTCAGTTGCGGTTAGGTGTGTCCTGAAGAGATGAAGTTTGGGGGTGCCTCTAACAGCCTCCATAGATAAGAATGCTAATGCACGGAAAGTCCCTGCCTATGTTAAAGCAAGTTGCTTCGGAGAAGGCTTGTGTTCTTTGCTGTATGACCTCAGGCAAAGTCAGCTGAGTAGTCTCGAGCTAACCCATCATAAACCTGAATGGTTTAGCCACTACTGACTTGGCCTGGAGCCCTCACCCCATCCCCACCCCACTCCCACCCCCCCCACCCCACCCCCACCCCCCACCCCACCCCACCCCACCCCACCCCACCCACCCACCCCACCCCACCCACCCGGTGATAGTGATGTGGTTCAGCCTGCCAAGGGGAGGAGCTAGAAACTTGTTTTATGAGCAATCTCTCTCTCTCTCTCTCTCTCTCTCTCTCTCTCTCTCTCTCTCTCTTCTCTCTCTCTCTCTCTCTCTTTCTCTATCGTCTCTCCTCTCCTCCCTCTCCTCCTTCCTCTCCCTCCTCCCTCCCTCCCTCCTCTCCCTCCCTCCTTTCTCAAGAACTCAGGGTAAGAGAGATGGATTTTCTCTTTGGCCTTGTAGGAACAACAGAGCCCCAGCTGGCAGGATACAGGTAAAACACTACTCTAAGAAAGAGAACTAAGGAGCCCTTTTGGGTTTGGAGGAGTTCAAGAGAGAGGTAAACTAACTAACTCAGTAGAATGACACAGATAGAGACTTCTAAAGAGCTAGCAGTTTACCTGTAGGATCAGGCTTGAAAACAGATACTTTGTACGTAGTTAAGAAAATAAAGTTACCTTGCTGAGCTAGCTTTATCCTCAGTGTACATCTCCCCTTTCTTTATTGGTATTAATATTAGATAATTTAAAATGTTACATTTACCAGCTATCTAGAAGATGTGTCCTGCTCTGCTCAGCCTCTACATCAGATCCAAGCAATGAGCTCTTTAGTTATGTGGGAACTAATGACATTTAATAAATAATACGTGGTCCCCCACTCGAAAAAGTGTTTGCTTGGCTAACAAAGAGGACTACAAAGGGGAATTCCCAAAAAGCAGCTGTGTTTGCAGAAACTGAGTGACTAGAATTTCAGTACTGTGGAGATACTGGAATGTGGTAGGTCCAGAGGCTAATTACCTTATCTTGGGCAAGTTTTAGTCTTGCCTTGGTGTCAGAACTAACATCTTGTGACTAATGGATAAAAACCTTTTAGAATTTATTGATTTACTAGACCACAAGCCTCAATCAACCTCAAAACTAAGCAGATTATTAAATAGTACCTTGGGCCTATAAAAAAGTTTCTTCATTTCTATGTACTTATTTACTTCTCGATGTACCCCAATGTATTTTAAACTAGTCGTAATTTATGACTGTTTTTGTTCTATAAAACTATAATACTTCATGAAACTGTTTCCACATTTGAACATGAATTTGAGGTAACCTAAGTCTGTCTCTGCCAAGGCCATGGCCACTCAAAATAGTTTCAGAAAAATATCTTTTATTTCCTTTAAGATTAGAGCTGTGGTTTGAGTCAATGCTTTTGACCCAAGAAAGAGGAACATTTCTTGAGTTTCCTATGAGGCCATTGCTCATCATGAGGTGTTCATTCAGACATCTCCACATTAGTGGTTGAAGCTAACAAATGCCTCCCATCTTCAGTGTCTTTCTGATCAGATGCTCATAAAATTCCTATGGTAATGGCCCGTCCCTTGTTGGCTGCAGTATTTTGGAGAGCAGCCCTGCACCTTGCCTGGGGAGTGTCTTAGAGGTGGTTCTGGTGGCATGGGTTAGGGAGAGGTGGCCCTGCCCCTTGCTGGAGTGCTGGAGAGATGGCTCTGCTGAGGTGGGTGCAAGAGAGCGATCCCTATGGCATGAGCACAGAGAGAGATGGTCTCACCCCTTGCAGGCTATAGGCAGGAGAGCCTCGACCCTCACCTGGGCAAAGTGAAAGTGCTGTTCCTGGTGTCTCAGGCACAGGAGAGCTGGCAGGCTGATCATGTCAGCTACCACCTATGCCCAGATACAGGGCTTTGAGTTGGCCCACCCTAACATCTACCCCATCTACGAAGTGATGGAGCACATGAAGGGGCCGATTCCTGCAGAACCAAAACCTGCAGATTCCATGACACAGGCAACAACAGGAGAAGAGTCCTGGTGAGGAGCCAGTATTGATAATGTAGCAGAAGCCAGAGGCCTTGAAAAAGAAAAATGACTCATTGCAATGAACATTGGGCAAAAGGGTATACTGTGTGACACGCCATAACACACCATAGCTTCCACAGAGAGATTGTTCTCTTTTAATTTTTTTCTTTTGGTAGGAGAGGTTGTAAAAGCAGATGGAAGATATGGAAGGACAGGGACACGAGTGGGATTGGGGTGCATGATGTGAAATTCACAAAGAATTGATTAAAAGTTAAAAAATCCTATGCTAAGACTTGGCAGAGACATATCAGAAGCAGAAGAAAATTGCAGAATGAAGAACTTGAGGAGTGTCAAGATACAAAAACTAAATGATATTATATTAATCAGGGTTCTCTAGAGTAACAGAAGTTATAAAATGAATATCACACACACACACACACACACACACACACACACACACACACACACACGGTTTATTAGAATGACTTACAAACTGTGGTTCTCCTAGTTTGACAATAGTTGCCTATGAATGAAAGTTCTGAGAATCCAATAGTTGTTCAGTCTTTGAGTCTGGGTGTCTCAGTTGATCTTCAGTGTATGCCAAAATCCTGAAGAAGTAGGGTCTAATGACAGTGAAGGAATGGGCATGGTATCAGAAATGAGAGAAAGGAGGCAAAGAGGGAGAGCTTCCTTCCTTTATGTCCTCTCTATAGACTTCCAGCAGGTGTGGATCAGATTAAAGTTGGATCTTCCCACTTCACTTGATCTTAGCCAAAAGGCCGAGAAGTGATATATCTTCCCACTTAAAAGATCCAGATTAAAGTTCTTTACTCAAAGTGAGTCTTCCCACTGCAAATGGTTTAAGGAAAAAAAGTCCCTCACAAGTGTGCTCATTCATTTGGTTATACTCAAGTTGACAATGAAGAATAGCAATCATGGGGCTGTAGAGATGGCTCAGCTGTTAAGAGCACTGACTGTTCTTCTAGAGGTTCTGAGTTCAATTCCCAGCAATCACATAGTGGCTCACAACCATCTGTAATGAATCTGATGACAGCTACAGTGTACTCATATATGCATAATAAATAAATAAGTGTTTAAAAAACTAGGTATCACAAGTCCATACCTCGTCAATCTGACACACAATCATATCTCCTTATGTCATGCTTAATTTCCAAATTAAAAACAGTATCTAGGCCATAATCACACCTAAACATGATACAGCCACACCATGTACCATCATAAATGCATTATATACTTAACCTCCCCGGGACTGAGGGCCTCCCTTCTCGTTGCTGTCAGGCAAGGCCATCCTCTGCTACATGTGTATCTGGAGCCATAGATCCCTCTAGATACACTCCTTGGTGTGTGTTCTAGTCTCTGAGAGAACTGGGTGGTCAGGCCAGCCTATGTTATTCTTCCAATGAAGTTGCAATCCCCTTCCACTCCTCCAGTCATCCTTCTGCCAGCTTCCCTACAGGTTCTCTGAGTTCAGCCTGATGGTTGGCTCCAAGCATTGCCCTCTGCATTGGTCAGTTACTGGCCTGACTCCCCAGGAACTGCCACACTTGGTTCCTGTCTGCAAGCGTCTCTTGACCAAGGCAACAGTGTTGGGTTTGGTGTCTGCAGACCTGATGTATCCTCAGGTGGGGTCATTCTCCAGTTGGCCTTTCCTTCAGTCTCTGTTCCATTTTTTGTCCCTGTTCTTCCTTTGGACAGAAACATTTCTGGGTTAAACAAACCTTTGAGATGTGTGGGTACTCCATCCCTTGACAGGGGTCGTGCCTATCTACTGGAGGTGGTTCTTTTGTGTCTGGGTTACCTCACTCAGGATATATTCCCTAATTCCATTCATTTGCCTGTGAATTTCATGAAGTCATTGTTTTTATTCGCTGCATAGTAATCCACTGTGTATATGTATCACATTTTCTGTATCCATTCTTCCTCTGAGGGACACCTGGGTTGTTTCCATCTGACAGGGAGTGGACTTGTGATAGCTTTTTTTTTTTTTTTTTTTTTTTTTAATGGCATCAGAATCACAAAGTAGACAGAGGAAACTCTGAGCTTCTAGTTCAATGGACTGTTGTGGCTTCTGTCAGGAGCACTTTTCACCATGAAACCAAAATTTCTAAGCCAGCAGAACTTAGGGTTGCAAAAATAGGAAGGAAAAATTTCCTAGTGGGTCATTAGGGGTGACAGTTACTGGAATTATTTCCTTTTCCATTGGCTACAGCCCATGAATCACTGAACAATCACACATTTGGCTGTTTCTCCTTAAAACAATATGAGTGATCATGTATACTGCTGCAAGTACTGCCCACTGTGAAGATTTCCTTTCATCGATGTCTTTCAGGGTTGCTTCAGAAAGAGGTTATGCTGCTGCTATTCACTTCTAAGTGGTGGATGCATAGTGTTCAGAACCTTGAGTAAACCAGGGCCTAGTCTTATCTTCCTCAGACAGCCGATGGAAGGACACACTCCATAAGGCTATAGGTGTATGCTATAGAAGGAGACAACATTGTAATAGGAGTAGAAACTATAGGAATTTGGCGAACTACTTCATGTAACTTGTTTGTGTGCTCAGGACCTGCTTGGGCCTGACCAGTTCCATTTGATAATAAATTGCTGCTGTGCATATCATACATAATGACTTGGTGGGTCAGATAACAGCCAGCTCATGATGAGCAGCTCAGGCCAAATAGTAGTGGAAACATTCAGTTTCCACTAAGGCCCAGTGCTAAGAGCTATCTCTCAAAGGGAGAATAGACTGCAAATGATAGTAGAGTCTTACTCCCAAATCCCAAAGGTCTCTTCTGTGATTCACCTATAATGGCCTGCCAAAGACGCTAAAAAAAAATCTCTGTCATCCTACATACCATATAGTCTGCAGAGTCATATGGTCCAAGTGGTAAAGCAGCCTGTGGACCTGTTGAAGAGCATTCTGCTGTTCAAGGCCCCACACAAAACCAGAAGCTTTCCAAGTCATTTGTAGTATGGGCCAGAGTAACACACCCAAGTACCTAAGATGCGATTTCCAGGCTTTCTGGGCATTTTGTCCTTCCACTCAGGACTCCTGCTGACAGACTGCCTCAGTGAATTCAAGGCTTGAAGCTAGGAGTCTGCTAAGTTAATAAATTCTCTATATTTTTTTATTAGTCATAGGGTAATAGTTTTGACAGAGTTGGGTAAGAAGGAGTGGCTAAATAAAACTAGCCCAAGACAAGGTAGTTAGCCTCTAGACCTGCAGCATTCCAGTCTCTCCAGAGTATCGCAGTTCTGATACGTCAACCAATCCCTGTAGCAATCCTCCTTTTTTGAAAGGGGCTGAGAGTGTTGGTTATGAAACAGGGTTTCTCTGTGGAACCCTGGCTTTCCTGGCACTTGTTCTGTAGACCAGGGTAGTATCGAACTCAGAGATCCTCTTGCCTCTGCTTCCCAAATACTCAGTTGAAAGGGGCCTGCCACTACATCCAGACTCAATCTTTTCAGGAGCTCTTGTTCACAGGAGGATGACTTAAAAAAGGATTTGTTGTCAGTTCCTGGGTGTGAGCTTCAGAGAAGGAAGCAGAGGTGCTGAGAAGCAGGGTACCAGCAAACTGCTGGCCTAGGGACTCTGTGTAAGATGCATGGCAGGAACTGAAGTGAGGCCATGAGGAGGGTGTAGGTTGGTCAGTCCAGTTGTCCTGATCATAACCCTGGTCCTCCTCTACCTTTTAGTCATGTTCTCATATATATATATTACAAACGGGATGTTCATTTGAGGAAAGAAAGCAACCAAGGAAGTAGAAATCCTTCTTAAATCCCTGTCCTTTTACCCAGGCACTGCCTTTCAGCTGCAGTGTTGAGATTGAGCCAAACATGGTATCTTGTATATAGCAGCAGTTTCTTGTCAAGAAAAAAATAATAATAATAAGATGAAGAAATGGTTGTTCCTATAATAGTTTATATAAAATTAAGCCTAATGTCTAAGGTATAAGATTCCTTGAACTGAAGAGAAAGAGAGAGAGAGAGAAGAGAGAGAGAGAGAGAGAGAGAGAGAGAGAGAGAGAGAGAAAAGGAGACAGAGAGACAGAGATAGACAAAGATAGATAGAGAGTCAAAGGAGAGGAAAGAGTCTGTCTTTGAGTTTCTGTTGCTGTCATAAACACCATGACCAAAAAGCATCTTGGAGATGAAAGGTTTACTTCATCTGACAGATTCCAGTATATTACTGAGGGAAGCCAAGGCTGGACCTTAAGGTAGGAATTTGAAGCAGAAGTCACAGAGGAATGCTGCTTATTGGTTTGCTCCCAGGCCTGCTGAGCTACCCTTTTATAAAACCTAGGCCACCTACATAGGGACAGTACTTCAGATGGTGAGCTTGGGCCTCCTGTGTCAACCAGCAATAAAGACAATGCCCTACATATGCCTCAACCCAATCTGTACAGGCAAATTCTCAATTTATATTCATACTTCCAAGGTGATTATAGTTTGTGTCAAGTTGACAATAAAAACTAGACACTTATACTTATCATTTTTCGCTTTTATTAAAAGTAGACTTTTCCCCCACATTCTTAATTATAGTTTTTCCTCCTCCTACTCCTTCCAGTTTCTCCCTACCTCCCTTCCCATCCAGATCCCTTTCTGTCCCTTAATAGAGAACAAACCAGAGACAACCAGATGCTAAAGGGAAGTAAGTGTAAGAACACAACAGAGGCCAGTGCAGTAAGGCACCATGAAAACTCAGCGCTCCTACTACAGCAAGCTCTGGATTTACTAACATACCTGAAGAGCGAGATTATGATCTTAAACCTCATCTTATGAAGATAGCATAGTGTGGGACTGTGTAAGGGTATCCTGGTTCTTGGCTGGGCATGGGCCTAGAACCCCGAGACTCCAAGGGAGAAACGGCAGGAGTTCGGCCACACCCCAGAACTCAGGGTTCTGAAAAGCAGTCTAGTCTCCATGGACCTACATTGTTCAGTCACAAAGGCCATTACAGCCCCTCCCAAAGTGCACAGGTAGAGGGTGTAACTACAGGCCTCAGGCCCTAGAGATTTACATACTAGTGAAGGTCAGAGGGCGGAGCCAATTAAGCATGCCCCCAGAACCTCCCCCTTTCTCCCTCCCTACTTAACCCAGGTCTGCCCTGAGTTTGGGGGGTACATCCAGATCCATCACCATCTGCCATGACAATAAACCCTTTTGGAACCAAGGACTTCCTTGTATCATTGGGGCCTGCCGGGCCTGCGCCGACGAAGCCTCCAGCCACTGGAACCTGGGACCTTCCTCTGGTATGTGAGACAGGCTGCCTAGGCAGCCTCCACCACGGAGGGCCCCGGGCTGCTGCCGTGTGGGCCCAGGGGCCTGCTGCGGGCCGCCAGTTTTTCCCACAGCATAGGTCTTTAAGAAGAATATAAATGAAACCCCTTAAAGAAATACAGGAAAACACAATAAAACAGGTAGAAGCCCTTAAAGCAGAAACAAATAAATCCCTTAAAGAAATAAGGAAAACACAATCAAACAAGTGAAGGAAATGAACTAAACACTCCAAGACCTAAAAATGGAAACACAAGCAATAAAGAAAACACAGACAACCCTAGATATATAAAACATAGGAAAGAGAACACGAATTACAGACTCACATCACAAACAGAATGTAAGAGATGGAAAAGAGAAGCTCAGGCATGTAAGATACAATAGAAGAAATTGTTACATTGATCAAAGAAAATGTCAAATGTAAAAAGTTTACAACTCAAAACATCCAGGAAAATTGGGACACTGAAAAGACCAAACCTAAGAATAATAGGAATAGAGGAAGTAGAAAAATCCCAGTTCAAATGACCAGAAAAGATCTTCAACAAAATCATAAGGGAAAAAAATCTTGCCTAAAGAAACAGGTGGCTATAAATGTATTAGAAGCTTATAGAATAGATTTGACCAAAAAGAAACCTCCACACCACATAACAATCAAAACACTAAATGGACATAACAAAGAAAATATTTTAAAAGCTGCAAGGGAAAAAAGGCCATGTAACATATGAAGTCATACCTATCAGAATTACAGTGACTTCTCAATGGAGAGTCTAAAATCCAGAAGATCCTGGATGTCTTTCATACCCTACAAGACCACAGATATGCCAGTTCAGATTACTATATCCAGCAAAACTTTCAATCACTATAGATAGAGAAACCAAGATATTCCATGATAAAACCAAAATTAAACAGTATCTTTCTAATAATTTAGTCATATAGAGGATACTACAAGGAAAACTCTTAACACAAGGAGGGTAATGACACCAAAGAAAACACAAGGAATTAATCATCTCACAGCAAAACCAAAAGAAGAGACTCACATACATACAGAAACACCACCAATATCAAAATAACAACTAAAAACCATTGTACATTAATATCTCTCAACATTCATGGGCTCAATTCACCAATAAAAAAAAGGTACTAAGAGTAGATTCATAAACAGGATTCATCATTCTGACGCATACAAGAATGCACACCTCAGCAACAAAGATAGATACTACCTTAGAGTAAAGGGCTGGAGAAAGGTTTTTCAAGCAAACAAATCCAAGAAGCAAGCTGAAGTAGACATTCTGATATCTAATATAATAGACTTTTAATTAAAGGTAATCACAAGAGATGAGGAAGGACACTTAATGCTCATCAAAGGAAATAATCCACCAGGATTAAGTCTCAATTCTGAACATTTATGCCCACATTTGTAAAAGAAACATTGCTAAAGCTTAAATCATACATTGAACCCCACACAATAATAGACAGGGACTTCAACATCCCATTCTCACCAGTGGACAGGTCATCAAAACAGAAACTAAACAGAAACAATGAAATGAACAGATGTTATGAACCAAATGGATCTAACTGATATCTACAGAACCTTTCACACAAAAACAAAAGACTACACTGTCTCAGAGCCTCAATAAACTTTCTCCAAAATTGACCATATAATCAGGCAAGCCACAACCAATACAAGAATATTGCATCTTTTTTATAATTCGAAATTTGAGACCAATTTATGAGCAAATCTTTGAATACAATTATGTAGAAATATTGAAGAGAAATACAACAAATGGTTTTAACAAGGAAAGGCTCCAATAATCTTCCTGGAATTAGGAGAAATAGACCTGAGAGAAGAGAGAGAGAGAGAGAGAGAGAGAGAGAGAGAGAGAGAGAGATTAATTCTTAAGTCCACACCCTTGAGGGCATAGCCACAATTTATTATAGTCCTGACATTCTTATAAGACAGAAAAACAATTAAACAAGTATATATAACTTAAAAGTCAACAAAGTGATTTTAAGAGATATTTTTAAATAGAAGAATCTGAGCCACAGGAAGCCCATAAAATTTTACACAAAGGCTTTGATGGTTGGCCCTGAATGGGAAAGGGGTTTTTAATTTCAGAAGACTTAATGGTGTTGCAAATTAATTCTTACATTTTTATTAAAAGTTATAGATCAAGAAGTTAGAAACACCCTCTTCCTGGTGTCAGTGTTAATTTTTTTTTTTTAAAATTTTTAAAATCAAATCGTAATTTTTATTATTCACACAGGGGTTATAAACACAAAAAGGCAGAAAATGGGGAAGGGGATGACACCAGAGCATAGGTGTTCAAGGGGAGTACAGATATCTTTCAGAACAGGGTATCCTGGTTGAAGGATTCAGGGGACAGGTCACTATGACTCTGCCTATGATTCTTGATTCACTTGTTCTTATCTAAGTTGATACTATCCACCAAGGTCTATGACTACTCAGGCTGGTAAATTTCCACAAAAGCTGCCTGTTTACAATCGCTTATATCCATCTGTTTCAGTGCTTTTTCCACAGAGACCCAAGACTTTGTGTTAGCATGATGTATGTCAGGCTTATTGCGTTAGCCTTTGCTGATTTTAGGCCTTCGGTTATAAGCAGGGCTGTCCCTGACATCTCCTCCCTTCTTTTAAGTATAGAAGGGCTGTGGCAATTCTAATCTTTTGAAGGCAGGGATAGAGGCCTGACCTCCAGTAATTGATAAGGGCTCAGGTAGTGTCTTCATGACTCTCTGAGTGTGGAAGGAGCGGCTGCTGGAGCTTCTGCCCTGATTTTACAAGAACTCTGAAAAATGGCTTTAAAAACAAAAGAGGGGGAATTGTACCTCCCCCCTCCCGCCCCAGGAAGGAGTCTCCTGAAACACTCTCCATCATGCCTTGTTCACTTTTTAACTCTCTAAAATGGAAAGCTCATGGCAAATCTGCTGCTGCCTGCCTCTGGCATCCTGAGACCAATAAAAACTATGCCACAGCTATGTGGAAGGACCCTCTTACCCTTAAATGGAATGGCCCGGACCCAGTTCTCATAAGGGGCTGAGTGATGGTTGATACCACAGAAGGCACAGCTAAATGGCTGCCAAAAAGATTAATGAAATAAATAGATACCCCACAAAGCCAGGCCCAACTATAAATAAAATGAATAACAATTGACATCCAGGGAAGAGAAATCTGCCTGAGAATTCTCTTCTTTTTCCTTTCCAGGTAAAAATGAATCACCAGTGATGTCTGCGGTTAGAAGTCCTAATCCTGATACTGGCCTCTGGACTTACACTACTCAGACCTTCGATGGGCCATTGACAAGGACATCAAACAGCTAGAGATTGACATCACTAATCTGAAGAAATCCCTTGTTTCACTGTCTGAAATGATCCCCAAACATTGCAAAGGACTTTATTAGACTTGATTTACTCTTTTACAATATTGCTTCTTTTAAGATCATCATGGATTAAAGCCCAACTTCAACAACACAGAAACAACAGAAAACCTACAAACTGATGGAAACTGAACAACTCTCTATGCAATGATCACTGGGTCAGAGAAGAAATAAAGAAATAAATTAAAGACTTTCTAGAATTTAATGAAAATAAATTTTAAAAATTTATTGCACAGCATACCCAAACTTATGGGACAAAATGAAGCAATGCTAAGAGGAAAGTTCATAGAACTAAGTGCTTTCATTAAAATAAAAAAAAAAAATTCGAGAAAGCTCAACTAACAACAGCACACCTAAAAGCTTTAGAACAAAAAGAAGCAAAACACCAAAGAAGAGTAGAATGCAAGAAATAATCAAACTCCTGGGTGAAATCAGTCAATTAGAAGCAAAGAGAACAATACAAATAATCATCATAACCAAGAGCGGATTCTTTGAGAAAAATCAACAAGATAGAAAAACATTTAGCCAAACCAACTATAAGGCAGAGGAGAGGCAGTATCCAAATTAACAAGATCAGAAATGAAAAGGGAGATATAACAACAGAAACTGAGGAAATTAAAAAAAAAACACACAAGGTTCAAAAATCTGTACTCCACAGAACTGGAAATTCTAAACGAAATGGATGATTTTCTAGACAGATATTGCTTACCAAAGTTAAATGAAGATCAGATAAACTAAACAGTCCTATAAGCCCTAAGGAAATATAGTCATTAAAGGATCCCCAACAAAACATCCCAGGGTTACATGGCTTTAGCACAGAATTTTACCAGACTTTCAAAGAAGAGCTAAGGCTAATATTCCTCAAACTATTCTCCAAAATTGAAACAGAAAGAACGTGGCCAAATTTATTCTATGAGGCCACAGTCACACTGATACCTAAACCACACAAAGACTCAACAAAGAAAGAACTTCAGACCAATTTCTCTAATGAACATGGATGCAATAACTGAGAGAAAAAAATCATATGATCATCTCATTAGATGCCGAAAATCCTGTAACAAAACCCCTTCATGTTAAAAGTCTTGGAGAGATCAGGAATACAAGATGTATACTTAAACATATTAAAAGCAAGACAATAGCTAACATCAAATTAAATGGGAAGACCCTTAAAGCAATCCTACTAAAATCAGGGACAAGGCAAGGCTGTCCACTCTCTCTCTATCTATTCAATATAGTATTTGAAGTTCTAGCTAAGCAATAAGACAAGAAAAGAGATCAAAGGAATATAAGTTGGAAAGAAAGAAGCCAAAGTATCAGTACTTGCTAATGAAATGATAGTATACATAAGCACCCCTCCCCTATTTACCAGAGAACTCCTACAGCTGATAAACACCTTCAGCAAAGAGGTTAGATACAAAATTCAAAGAAATCAGTAGCCCTCTTGTATACAAATGATAAATAGGCTGAGAAAGAAATTAGGGAAACAACACCCTTCACAATAGCCATAACTAATATAAACGATCTTGGTGTAACTCTAACCAAGCAAGTGAAAGACCTATAGGAAAAGAACTTCAAGTCCTGAAGAAAGAAATTGAAGAAGATATCAGAAGGTGGAAAGATCTCCCATGATCATGGATCTGAAGGATTTTAACATAGTGAAATGGCCATCTTACCAAAAGCAATCTCCAGATTCAATGCAATTCCCATCAAAATCCTAACACAATTTTTTTTACATACCTTGAAAGAGCAATTCTCAATTCTTATGGAAAAAAAAAAAAAAAAACAGAATAGCTAAAACAATACAAAACAAAAAAAATTCTGGAACAGAATAGCTAAAACAATACTAAACAATAAAAGAACTTCTGGAGGAATCACTATGGAGTATTATTCAGCTGTTAAAAAATGACATGAAACTTGCAAGCAAAAGAACTATGTCATCTTGAGTGAGGTAACTGAGACCCAGAAAGAATGAATATGGTATGCATTTGCTTCTATGTGGGCAATAGCCATCAAATAAAAGATAATCATAGACACAAATTAGATCTAGAGGAAGGGACTGGGTGGGGGGAATACGTGGCTCTCCCTGGGAGAGGGAAATGGAATGGATTTCATGGGCAGCCTAGGGGCTGGGGGAGACAGGAAGGGGAGGGTTGTGGAGTGGAGATGGGGTTGGGGAAAAGAATCCAGGGAGAGACAGCTAGAAATTGATGGACATTTGAGGGACAGTATGGAAACCCAGTTCAATGGAAACTTCCTAAAATATATTAAGACTATCCTAATCAAATCTAACATGATGAGGGAGAAGAAGCCATGTCTTGACACCAAATGAAGCTTCCTGTTCTGGGTCTGGGATACATTCAGTTGAGTTGTTGGCCAAGAGGGTCTCATGGAAATCCCCAAATAACCCTGACTGTTGGCAGGACAGTAGGTTGCTCTCTGCAAACTGACAGCAAGTCCCATTGCTGAAGACACACAACTCATTAAACTTGAGAAGGTGAGCTGGTGCCTACATACAACCTTCAGTCTTACATTCTAGTGTCTTTGGTGCAGGATATATGAGGAAAAAAATCTAGTTTTAATAAAAGGGGGTGCTGGGACAGAGAGAGAGAGAGAACCCAGAGTCTTTGGAAAAGCATACTTCTGCTTTTGGACAATATCTGAAGAAAAAGAAATAAAAATGAAAAGTTACTCAAAAAGAAAAGAACAGAAAGAAAGAAAGAAAGAAAGAAAGAAAGAAAGAAAGAAAGAAAGAAAGAAAGAAAGAAAGAAAGAAAGAAAAAAAAGAAACAAATGTTGACCCAGAATATCAAATAACCTTAACAGTGTTGCCCAGAGGGAAGCTGTGAATGACTATAGGAAGGGAGGGGCTCCCGAGAAAGATAACTTTCATTAAGGGGATAATTCTTCCTCCCCTTTCCTAAGCTTGTCTCAGATAAATCAGATATTCTAAGGAGTGAACTTCATGCCAGAAGCTTGACAGTGGATTAACTCTTAAGGGAGGGAAGACTGTTATGTAATGTTTTGATCATGGCTCAGTTCCGAGTGTCACATCTCCATGTAGAGTCAGAGGTATTCCACACGTCTGACAGGATGCCTAAGGAGGGCTGATTGTGATGTTTCCTTTCTAGTTTACCAGGAAGATAGGAGGAAGGGTTCAAGGCCTGTGGGAAAGGGTCCATCCTCAACAACCTCCAGGCTACTAATCCCAGTCTAGCTACTTAACAGCACCAATCAGAAGAATTTCCCATCAGTCACATAGGTCTGACAGCGTGTCTCAGATGACCTTCAGGAAACATGGGAGCTGGAATACTGATGTGTGGGATCACAGAACTGATGTGTGTGTGTGTGTGTGTGTGTGTGTGTGTGTGTGTGTGTATGCATGCATGTATATCTCAAGACCTAAAAGAATTATACATAAGGTGTATATGAACTACTGAATTTGTTCCCTTCCAAATGTCCACATTGAATAAATCTCCTTTCTCTGATTTTCACTAGTGCAAGCCCTGTAATTGGTATTCTGAGGGCTGGCATGCAAACCTAGCTTTTTAAGGCTGCCAGGGCCCAGGTTTGTACCTTGAACTCTGTTAAAATCAGAAGCTTGGCACTGTGGGGCAATCAGGTCTGCAAACACAGTGCAAGTTTATCGAATTTCACAACGCTTCATTGTTAGAGATCTTGGACTCTGCAGTAAAGGGAAAAAAAAATCACCAAACAGGAAAGTAAAAAATAGTCAATATTTACAAAAAATATTCCCCAATGTAACCAAGAGTTATGGTGCAAGCTACTTAGGAATCTGAAGCAGGACTGTGAGCTACCAGCTCTAGGCCAGCAGTGTCAACTTTTTAAAAGTAAGCAAAAAGCGGTGAAATTAGTGGTTTAACTTAACACACAGCTTCAAGCTGACTCAATCAAGACAAACCAAACCAACCCCTTATTCTTTCCCTATATGTTGAAGATCAACTGTCAAGGCTACATCACATTCTGATTCTGGAACCAAATAAACCAGATAAGCAAACCCTGTAGGCACTGGGGTGTAGTATAGCTCAGTGGTTAGAGCACTTGCCTAGCATGAACAAGCCCTGGAGTTGACCCCCACTACTGAAAAATGAATGAAAAGAAAGCATAAATTACATATAGCATTGACAGAGAAGGATTTCTAAGATGTAGTAATAGAAAATTGTGAGACACATACAAATGCATATGCTGAAATATGTACAAGTCACCACATATGCATACCATGATACAACACAACTAATAATTTTATACATATTCAGCTATTTACATAATCACATTTTCTTTGCAGAAAAATTTCCATAAAGACAGCCTCTGAGCTGGGTGATAGGGTGCAAGTTTTAATCCCACCACTGGGGAGGCAGAGGTGGGTAAATCTCTGTGAATGGGAGGCCAGCCTGGTCTACATAATGAGTTCCAGGACATCCAGAGATACATGCTGAGACCCTGTCTCAAATGACAAAAAAAGAAAAAAGACAGTCTCTGAAATGGCATAATTTCTGGGAAAAAAAATCACTGGAAGGCCAATATACACTCTATTGCTTAAAGAATTCCCAACTCGTGTCATGTAGTTCTCCTAAGGATTAAAAAGCCAGATGTTCTCAATCCGTCTTCCCCACCCTCACTCGCTGATCTCTTTGTCCTCAGTAGTATAACTCAGCCTCCTTGTGATTCCTCAATTAGGCACACATGACTTTTTGTGGTAAAAACAGTTACCATGAGGTAACTTTTTGGTGAGGACCTACTGACCTACAAATTTGAACCGTAGTTCTAGCAGTCAACATTCACGATCTACCTCCTATTTTGTTGTGAGTGTATTACTTACTATTAAGTTTCTCTTTCTCTTGCTACATGCATGGGTTCTTTTTCATGGGCTTGGGCTTGTATTTGCTGTGCTCATGGAGGCATGCTTAGTTCTTTACATTGTACTTAGTATGATAGTTGGTATTGTGAAAAACGTGCTATCAATTCATCAATCTTAATAAGATTGCACTGTATTATTTTAAAAATTAAAGACTGTATTTCAAATATAGATGCCAATTATACAAATTAATATTAGACCAAAATGTCTGAGGAATTTCCAGCTTCTACAGAACACAGTTTGCAGACTCCTGGCTCAGTGCTAAATCAGGTAGAGCTCATACAACCTAACAGTGCACAGCATTTAAACTGGAATATTCATTTGCAAACAGCTAGGAGTAAACCTGACATGGTAACTGGTATGAAATCCCCAGCTGTTGGCAATAGCCAGCCAAGAGCCAACAGATTCCTCATGTGGCAATGGTTGAAAAGTCAGAGCAAAAATTATGTTTATATGCTGTAGAAACCTACCTTTATTTTTTTCCAAAAGAAAATGATAAATTCACATAATGTGGGTGAAAATTGATAGTGAAGCTTGTGTAAGAAAAGAAGAACATGTAAATTTAGGATAATCTGTACACATAGAACCAGGGGATGGAAAGAATTCTTTTCATAGAATAGGATTTTAGAATAAGCTCTAATGCTGAGCAATTATTCACCAGGATAAAAGTGTTCTAATTACTACTGCAATTATAGCACCTAAATGTGGCTCTTCCAGTTTTATGTACTGTGACTTTGAAGTGTTTCAGTAGTAAGGGCTAAATCTTATGGTTTTTTATATGATAATATTCTCAGAGTAATTATTGGATGTGGATTTTATAACCAGTGTTATAAACTAGATGATAGCATAACTAGATCTATAAACATTAATAGGCCTATAAATAAAAAAAAATGTACATAATAGTGGGAACACTGCCCACTATTATGGAGGCCCAGATCCAGGCTTTGAGTTGACCCACCCCAACACCTATCTCATCTATGAATTGCTAGAGTATGGGAAGAGGCCAGTCCTGCAGACCCAAAGCTGCCGGATCTCCACGACACAGGATATCCAAGAGGAGTCCTGGTGACGATCCAGGATTATAGTGTGACAGAAGCCAGAGGCTTCAAACCACACCAATGACGACTGCAATGAACATTTGCAAGCAAAGAAGTGTGGGGAGAAGGACTGACATGTGACACACGTGACATACTACAGCTTCCACGGGGAGGTTTTTTAAAGTTATTTTTATTTTAATTTTTTTTGGTGTGGGGAAGTTGCAAGGATAGAGGGTGGATGTGGAAGAATGGGGAGATGAGTTGGATTGGGGTGCATGATGTGAAATTCACAAAGAATGAATAAAAAGTTTAAAAAAATGCACTGTGGCAGAATGTTGAAATGCTGTCTGCTTCAATAGCGTCTTGAAACTTTTTATTATTTAAAAATATTAAATACCTACATTTATTATTTTATTATGCTTTGTTTGTTTTTGTTTTTGTGATGTGACCAGGCTGGCTTCAATTCCTCATTTCCTATTTTAGCTTTTTAAGTCTTTACAGGCATGTACCTCCACACTGGGCTTTCTTTGAAGTGTTTTTGTTGATGTTGTTGTTTGAAGTTATAATTTTATTTTAATATTTTACCTTTCTATTTCTACCTTCAAACTCTCCCATATACTACTTCCTACTTGCCATTCAAATTCATAGCCTCTTTGTTTTCCAATTGCTGCTGCATTCATCTAAGTATATGTACATACATATCTATCTTATATCATATATATGTATATACATATATGTATTATATCATATGTATTATATATATAATATATATATGTATATATACATATATATTTCTAAATATAACCTGTTTAGTCGTATACTGCTACCTGTATATATGTTTTCTGTTTGGAACCAGACAATCATTTGGTGTGCTGTTCCCTGGAAAAGACAACCTCCCCAACTCCCAACTTTCTCAGTTGCCTGTAGTACTTTGTAAAGGGTTGAAGCCTCATTGGCTTCTTGTTCTCTATCCAGTTTGGCATGTTTGTTCATGTCATCCTGGTTTGGTTCCATTTGGACAGTCATGTTGGTGAGATTATGGGTGTAGCTTCTGATGTTACTAGGAGACACAATCTCATAGCAACCTTCTGACCTTCTGGCTTTTAAAAATCTTTCTGTCCTATCTTCTGTGGCATTTCCTAAGCCTTGAGATTGGGAACATTGTGTAGGTGTCTCCAATGAGACAAGGCTCCACAACTCTGCATTTTGATTGGTTGTGTTTTAATGTGGTAGTGTCCATATGTTGCAAAGAGAAGTTTCTTTGATGAGGGTGAGGATAAATGTTCATAAATTGTTAGAGATTATGCTGTTTGAGTAAATCGTTGGTTGTATAGAGTATCCTCTGGTAACCAGGACTTTACTAGCACTAAGTTGTTAGTTAAGTTTCCAGCACCAACATGGTCTACTTGTTGAACAAGTCTAAATCAAATTAGAGAACTGTTGGTTACCACCAAGGTATGCATGCCACTACCTCACCACTTGCCTTTATCATTTATGCTGGTTGTTTATGTGCTTCATAGGTGTCATAGCCTGGAAGGACAATTGGAAGCCTCCCTCCTTTGGAAGCTTCTGGTATCATGAAAGCCAGTCCTCAGGGAGGAGACTTTGAAATCAGTTCCAACTCAGGGGCCTCTAAACCCTGTTTCTGACATAGATGGTGTGTTCATCAAATTTTTTTTTATTTATTTATTTATTTTTTATTTATTTATTTATTTATTTTTTCGAGACAGGGTTTCTCTGTGTAGCCCTGGCTGTCCTGGAACTCACTCTGTAGACCAGGCTAGCCTCGAACTCAGAAATCGCCTGCCTCTGCCTCCCAAGTTCTGGGATTAAAGGCGTGCGCCACCACCACCCGGCTCATCAAAATATTTAAATATAAAAAATTTAATTTATTATTATTTTGGATTTTATGTTGTTGTTTTATTTTGGATACAGGGTCTCAGTATGTGTCCCAGACTGGCTTCAAATTCAGTAGCTCTGAGAATTCTCCAGCCTTCTGAGAACCAGCATTACAGGCATGTTCCACAAACATTGGGCTTTCTTTGAAGTTTTCAAAGCCAAACATCAGAACAGAACAGGAGGCACTGGCATGTTTTCTTTGTTAACGCTTAGACTAATTGTGTTTGAACTGGTAGACAAGCTGCTTGAAGGCAGAAAATGAGCATAGGTGTTACAAGTGGTTGGAGTTTGAAACATCAAGGTCACAATATAGTTTCTGATTCATGCCCAGAATCAGCATGCTAGAAAATGGAGTGTACCAGGAAGGCAGGTGCCACCTGGTGCTGTGTTTGTTTTGATTACCATTGAAGATATAAGTTAGAATACACCATTTTGTATATTTACTTAAGAATGCATTCAAATGTTTGTGTACACCTCTTGTGGCAGAGAAAGCTGAACAAAGTGGTATAAAGTAAGGAGAGATTTAAAAGTATTAAAGATGAAGGATGGGGTGTGGTCTAGTCCTGGGACACCTGTCTGACATGTAGGGACTCTGAGTTCTCTCCATAGCACTACCAACAAACCAACAAAATCAAATGTAAAAATGAGAAATAATCGGTGTTACCTAACAGCTAGAATGCATCTTAAGTTGACACACAATATTATTACAATGGTTAATCTTTATTGTCTACCTGATTGGCTTTAGAATCACCCATGGAAACAGAGCTCTGGATGTGCTTAGGTTTGTCTGGATAGGTTAAATAAGGAGAGAAGACCTACCCTGAGTGTGGGCAGTTATTATATAGTTATATAATAACTATAGTAGTTGTATAATACACATCTAATATCTAATATATAATATATCATATGATATAACATACAACAGATAACATAACATATGATATATAACATGGCATATAAAATAATATAATATGTAATAATATATATAATTGATAATATAGAATATAGAATACAGTGATACTAGTTATAGTTACTATAACTAATATAGTTATATTAGTTACACATATATGTTATATTAGACAAAGGAAAGTATAGTGAAAATAACCTGAATGTGTTTGCTGTCTTTGAAATGCAAGAAGAGTAGATATGAATACACAGAGATTGGAAACTCATTTGGGAAACATAAACAGGGACTTCAGAGATATTACTAGATCCCCCATTCTGTACAGTTACTATAGTTCACAGTATGCTAAGCCAGTGAGAGAGGTGTGAGAAAAGGAAATTCAGTCAATCAAAGAAATGGACAAATACAAAAGCAAAACTGGAATAAAGGAAATGGGGGAGAAATCATCGAGAGAAACATTTACCACCAAGAATACAGGCTCAGAGGAAAAGAGGAATTTTGTTGTTTATTTTGAGACAGAGCCTTTCACTGACCTGGAACTTGCTAGGCTGTCTGACTAACAGGCTCTGAGGATCCGCCTGGGATTGTTAATGTGAACCAGCAAACAAAGCTTTTGCATGTGTTTTCTGGCAGCAATCTCAGGCCCTTGTGTAACCACTTTACCAGCTCCTCACCCCCAGTCAAAAGAAATAACATGCTCAGTGATATGGGGTGGGGAGAGGCAGTTAGGGAGATATGACCGAGTAATCTGACTTCATACTTTAAAGCACTATGTGTGTTACTCCTACGTAGATATGCCGTCCCCTAAGAAGGTAGTTCCCATTGTCCTTTAAGACAGTTACAATCAATTCAACAACTTAGCATGAATTATTCTCATTAAATATCTCACATGAAAAAATTCTTACTAATTATATCACATATATATCATATTCACATATATATGATATGTAGCACACACACACACGTATATCACACAACACACATATATAAAAATCTGCCTCCCAACTCTGTCATCTATGTATGTATGTGTGTGCTTGTTCATGCATACCATGTGGATGAGTGTGTGCCACAAAGGATATGGAGGACAAACAACCTTGAGTGTTGGGTCTTTTTCCCCTTAGCTTGAGAGAGTCTCCAAATTTGGAGAATTTGCCTGTCTCTGCATCTCAACTCATTATAATATTACTAAGACTGCAGATACAAACTATTGCATCTGGCTTTAGATGGTCAATAGAGGTCTGAGCTTAGCTCCTCTGGCTTGTTGGGCAAGCTCTTTGTGTACTAAGCTATCTCTCCATCCATATAATATATGATATATACATATCTATACATACATACTAGCATATAATACTAACATTCATATACATTACATGATATATCACATACATAGCTAATACCAATAAGGATACTAAGATCGAGGGCAACCAAAAGGGGTAGGTCCTCTCTTTCTACCTGTGGTCCAGTGACCCAACCCAGGTTCAATTCCCACAACCAGTATGGTGGTTCACAACTATCTCTAACTCCAGGAATCTGCCATCCTCTTGTGATCTCCACGGGTGCCAGGTTCACACCTGGTGCACAACACACATGAAAGTGAAACATCATTACATGTAAAGTAAAATAATAATGAAAATAAAATTTTTTTAAGGAAAGAAAGGTTCTCCTTGTGCTGCTATAAGATAATATGCAGGAAAACATATGACTTTGTCTCCAGTTCTAGATGGTCCAGTGCCCTACAAGTACCAGGGACCTGTATGATTCACAGACATACATGCAGGAGGACTTAGGAGGTCAGAGAAGACATACACACACACACACACACACACACACACAACAAATATAATACAATATAAAAATTATAATATATAATATATTATTAAAATATATATCATAAAATTTAAAATACATACATACGCAGAGAGAGAGAGACAGAGAGATGGTGTTTGGAGGGTGAGTTGGACTAGAAACTGCTCTGAGCAGGCAGAGGACAGTACATGAAGAAGAGTCTTTTATATAATATTAGAATTTAAATTTTACTTAGAAGATGAAATTAAACACAAGTATACCTTGATCATGGCATGGACAATGAATAAGGGTGATCCCAGATGCAGCGATATCACTTGGGGAGCTATTGTCCCATGGTAAGGAGGAGCAGAGGGTACAAATTAGCCACAAGTAGAGAAGCCGTCTCCTGGGTTGCCCTTGAAGATCTGAATAAGAGGCATAGCCATTTTTGTGTATAGATACTTGGAGCAAGTTGGGTTCAAGTCCCATTTCAGACACTGGGGTTGAGGTGCCTGCAGGCTGCCAGAGGCATTTCCAGCGTGCCTGGACTTTTTTGTCTTGGGGTCAGAAGGGGATCTCAGTATGTGTGAGGCTTGAGAGATCTATGTTCATCTATGAATGGAGACAGCAATGTCCCATCCCCTTCCATGGCTCAAAGACTGCAGGAGCTGGTGACAGGGAGGACCAGAGCAGAACTGTTTGCAGAATGTGACAGGATGTCACACCCAGAAACTCACAGCAGCTGTGGCTACCTGTACAAAACCAATACAGTTAACATTCCAGTCTGGGGGTAAGGGGGGTGGGCTCATAAAGCTAATGGCTTCTAGGGAAGCCTCTGTGAGCACCAGACCCAAATGACGTGCCCAGATATACCTACAAGCATAATGCCACACACTTAAAAGCTTCTGCCTGCACTTTGTGAAAGAACACATGTAAAGAGACTGACACAAGGAAACGTCATGAAACACTGTTCCTATCAATTTTGATGTATATAAGTGGGTGTTCTGAATGCATTTACATTCCCAAATGTGTAACTAACCATTGTCTAAGGAAACATTAAAATAGGACATTTGGGCCAGGATTTATATACTTAATCCAGTTGTGTTGGTGCTTACCACAAATCTTCGTACTTGGGAAGTGAGCAGGAGGATCAGAAGAAAGTTCAAGGCCAGTCTCAGCTACACACGTTTGAGGCCACCTTGAGCTACACAGTAGAAAGAAGAAAGTAAAATGAAACAAACAAACAAAAAAATCAATGTTTCTTCTCAGAATAAATTAAAGTAGAATCCAATGTAGTAATTTACTCATTTAAGGGCTAAGAATGTAGCTCAGTGCTTGGCTGGATTATATAAAGCCCTGGATTCTGCCCTAAGTTCAAATAAAAACTGGGTGTGGTGACTCATGTCTACAATCTCAGCACTGGGGAAGTAGAGGCAGAAAGGTCAGAAATGAAAAAAATCATCCTCAGCTACATACCAAGTTTAAGGCTTGGATTTTGAACCCCGGACTCCAAAAAATTAGTAGAAAGGAGAATTCCTCTTTGACAGATACTAATTACCATGTTGGTAAGCACACACAAAAGGCCACCCATAGGCTCTCCACATCTCCTCCATGGAATCCATCCTGAAACGTTCTTGTCTACAGAGTGTTAATGCCTGCATCTCATTAAGTCAAAACACAAGGCTCCTAAAAAGTTCTGTGATAAAAGACAATGCTGACTCCAGTGTAACGGACAAACATCTGTTTCTAATTTTTATATTATAAAAATGCTGCAGTGGAATATATCACAGTTTCCTTTTGTTTTTAAGCTACAGGCAGATTACTCCTATGGAAACCATCCTGATATTTCCTCTGAGCTACCACTAAGCATTCTGAAAGATGGAAATAAAGATGAATAAGAGGTGGTGGAGCAGGTCAGAGTGCATTCTTGCTGAGTGTGGTGGTTCAGACTGCTCATCGTCACTCAGGAGGCTCCGGCAGGAGGATCATTTTTTATTATTTCATTTGTTTACATTTCAAATGATATCCCCCTTCCTGGTTTCACTTCCACTATCTGTGCCCCATTCCATCCCCCTCTCCTCCCCCTTACCTCTATGACGGTGCTCTAGGGAGGATCACTGTTTAAAGGCTGTTTTGACAACTTAGTGAAACTGTGTTTCAAAATTAAAAAATGTGAAAATGGCCTGGAGACTTGGCTTAGTAGAGGACCCTTGCCTAGCCTTTGTGAGGCCCTAGCTTAAATCCTCAGTACAAATATTGAAAGAACTTTTTTTCTACAGTATTTTGACATTAATTGGCAAATAGTTAGAACTTGGCTACTGAAGAATCCCCTTGTCCCGACTCCTTTTATTGATACTCCCCCTTTAGAATGTTTAGATCACAGACACAATAAACACAGAACAATCTGAATGCCAAAAAAAAACAGAGCTGGGGTTTAGGAAGAGTTTATTATGTACATTTTATGACGATGTTTTCAACATTGCGACAGGTGATTTTAGTTTGTTCACAGTTACTCTAGCACATACATTTAAAACAATAGTCAAGCTCGCTACAAACTGTACCAAGTAGAATTTTGGCAAATTACAAAAGAAACATTCAAAAGAGAAATTCAGCAGAAATTCAGTTCATTTAGGTCACCACAGTTCTGACTTACGCAGTGGAACCCAACACAGGTCAGTCGGTCTTGGTGGTGGGACACATCTGAGTTCTCACAGTCCGGAATTCTGACACCATGGACCATTACAATCATCAAACAAGCAATGAGAGCTGCCACAGAAACAACTGGTTTATTCCAGCTGCCGAAAGCAGCAGGCAAGTCAGCATTAGGTTTCCTCATCTTGTTAAACACAACTTGTTATTCCTGCTTAAGCCATTCTCATAATGAAAACTAAGAAATTCAGTGTAAGTGCACAGCTCAAATCTTATGGCCCTGTGTTTGACATGCACACGTATATAGGGAACCCCCACAGTAAAGGAAAACACAGACACATGGCTACAGTTGTTTAACTCCAAATATGAACTCCCCAGGTCCTACCCTGAAACATTTTCATAACATGAAAACATGTTATGTTACCATGAGATTAATTCCATATCCATTCTTAAAAAATTAACTAAAAACCAAATTTTAAATAATTTCTATATGTTAGATTATATGCTACCTCATCAAAATAAAAATTTTAAGTGTTATAATATGAGAAAGTTCATATAATATAACATACAGGAGCAAAATTGATCCCTCCCAAGGGATGGTTTGACCCCAGAGTGGGAAAAAAGACTGGATTTGCAGCAGTTGAGAGACACAAAGAATCCTGACAAAAGAACAACTGACAGGAAGCAAAACATTTATTTTGAATTGATAAAATACTTAAGAATTTATAATTATAAACTATCAATACTTTTTAATTTTTAACCAAGTAACCGATGGCAACACAAATTTTCTACATACTGTATGTAAATGAAAGGCACACATAGCTACAATACATTTTCTGTATTATGTGATTTATATGCACATGGCAAACCCCAGCTAAAGTGATGCTGAATAAGAAGTGTGTAAGAACGATCCTTTATTTTCCACTCCTGTATCATGTCCACTACCAGAGGCACACGTGTATACTTATCAGTTAGGATTATAATATACTCTTTCAATTATATTTTAATACTGAGATTTAGAAAATAAAGACACATGTATTTTTTCATATTAACACATAGTTTTATTCAGGTCTGAACTTAGCAAACGTGTGTTAAGAAAGTCTACAATAAAGGATGCAGCCCAGCCCCTATAGACTAGTACTTTTTATGTTTAATCAAGGATGACTGAATTTGGGTTTTAAATTTCTTTCAAATAAAATGAGGCATGAGAGCACATGCCTATAATCTCAGCACTCAGGAGGTTGAGACAAGTCTGTCCAAACACACACACACACACACACCCATAACCTCACCACCACCATCAAAAATCTTTTCCAGATGAAACAGGATCAAATATGCCCAAGGTAGTCATCTACAGATTTCACCTTGTCAGGTCTGGAACTCATCTTAATCTATGAGTGACCCTCAAACCTCTGAACTTCACAAGTTCGCTCAAAGTAAAGGGGGGAGGGGGAATGGCAATGTGAAGAACAGAAAACAGAAAGGAAGCATACATGACACAAGGTTATGTTTATGCTTGAGGATTTTGCTGTGCACATTAGTTTACAAGTTCTTCATGCTCTTAAAAGTTGTTTTCATAATTTTGTCCCAACACCTGACTCGACAAGAAAGCTCCTAAGCTCTGCTAGTCTTCCCATGCTTCCTCAGACAGTGAACACATACTATACTCTTTCCCGTGTATTTTGTCCCTTGACATGGGGTCTTGCTATAAAAGATTATTGTGTCTCAGCCTCCCCAGGTATTGGAACTACACATGTAAGGTAACATGCTTGAAGAATGTTGTTTCTTTCAACTAACATCCATGAAAATACCTTAAATTCCTTATTGAGAATTTATTCTTTATTTCTACTAAATATTTTAAACAGAAGTTAAAGGAACAAAACATGTCAGACTTGAAGATATAAATATTTCATTTTTTTTTTGTTTCTGCCACAAAATTCCAAGTCACTTTTAACATTTCTTGTTCTTTTCATATCCCATAATGTTATATTCGAATTACCACACAAAATGTCTGCCTCTGCTCTTTGGTTATCCACATAAATCACATATAATAAAATGTCTCCTACAGCCATTTGTTGTTGATATTTTCTTTTGGGAGACAAGCTGTAGCTCAGGCTACCCTGGAACTTGCTCTGTAGCTCAGGCTAATCTCAAAGTTACCATCCTGATTCTCTTGCCTCCTCCTTAAGTCCTGAGATTATAGGTATAGGCCACCATATCTGGCCCCATTTTATTTTTCATCCATAGTGGTTACCTACCAATAACCACTGATTCCTTACTACAGAGAATCTGACACTTGATGCGTTGAGTGTACTTAGAGATAAATATATCAATAATTTACAGCTCGCTCATAAATGCTCCACAAGATTGTTCCCTTTAATTTTATATTACTTCAAAATATACATATATACACTCACTGCACATATACCAAATTTACATTACCTGTGAAAATAAACTATAGATTAATTCCAAACACACATTCAGGGATTCACAGCTTGACAGCAATTTTACATGTAGGTAAAAAGGAGCATTGGTTTTACATCCCTAATTTACATAGCAAGCTGATGTGTTTGAATGTCCTTTTTTAACAGATTTATTCTTTCGCATAAATCTTAGAAATGAGGAAAATGGAGACATAAACCCCAAGCTATGTGTATAGCAGTATAAGTCATTGTACTATTATCTTTACGAACAAAAGACCCAACTTGCTTACTGTTGCACAGACAGTGATATAAACATACTATACACAAAACACACAGCAACAAACTTACACAAGATTGATGCTGTCAGTGTTTCACTTTACATATTTTGACCAAAGAATCTGTACATTCTTTTCTTGAGATTAAAGAACAGTTATATCTATATAGCATGTTTAACTACATAAAAATAGAAATGGATGGGGAAGGGCTAAAAATATTTAAAATACACAAGCTATTTATAAGTATGTATACACTTTAGCCATGTCTTTTGTCTAAAGAAGTTTCTTTTGCAGGGTTCAATTTACTAACAAGTGATCCAGAGTACATGATTCAGTAACAGAGAACCTAGGTTTTATTTTCACTCCTTGGTACATTTATTAAAAAAAACAACCCTTGTATCTCTCCTTTGGAATTCCCCCATCTCCTGGGTGTATGCTCTCACTCTTCTTGAATAAATCTATGCTTGTTCTGATCTAAAAATTTAAAAATTAAAAGGTATTCAGGAAGCTGAAGTAGGCTTGAACCTAGGAGTTCAAGGTCAGCAGTGAGAACCTGTTTTCAATAGAGAAAGGAAAAAGAAACACTTGCAAATAACACATTGACTAGCTATCAAAATTCAGAAAAACCTGTCCAACTGAACAAACTTACTAAAAAGAAACTAAGTCTGCCTCTTAGTCTTAAAAACTTAGAATTCAATCGGATTCAACCTCGGATTCACTCTCTAGCTTTACAAAGGAAACATACAGATTTATCACTTATGAAATAGACAAAAACTGTTTCTTCTAGAACTCAACTCAGAGACACAGAACAGCTTCTCAGCTGTGTCATGCGCAGTTTACCATACTGATAAGAAGGATTTATCAAAATACTACTGGGTATGTGGCTGGTAAGCTTATACTGTGCTGGGATCAAGCAGGTCACAGGGACACACCGGTACAGGTGGCCTTCTGCGTGTTACCACTTTCTCGATAAGTCCACTGACCCACTGCTGCATAGAAACACCGAGTCCGAGCTGGCGATCAGGCCCATCGCCCGCTGGAGGCAAAGCTTCTGCTGAATGAGAAGGTTATTTCAGAGTTCTTGTATTTTCCCCAGGCACCAAAGGGCACCACGACTGCAGTGCTGTTGTCTTCAGTACCGTATTGTATCGCCTGCAGGTGTGGGGAAGAACAGACAAGCGCTGGAGTCACGGGACCTTGTGCCAACACGTAGCATCCTTTCTCTCGAAGGCTAACTAGTTCTACACACACTTTACAATACAAACGCAATTACCTAACAAGGTTTGGGATGGTTTCACCCTCGATCCATGTGCCCCATGGTTATTAAGTGCACATGAATTACAGACGGTCCAACTATATCCTATCCTCCACGGTAGCTATCTGGCAATAGAAATTACCTGTGCACTGGGCAGTGGTGGCCACGCCTTTAATCCCAGCACTTGGAAGGCAGAGGCAAGCGGATTTCTGAGTTCGAGGCCACCCTGGTCTACAGCGTGAGTTCAGGACAGCCAGGGCTACACAGAGAAACCCTGTCTCGAAAAACAAAAACAAAAACAAACAAACAAACAAAAAAAAAAAAAGAAAAAAGAAAAAGAAAGAAATTACACTGCGCGCTGAAATCAGCTGCCGGGCAGCTCTCAAAGACCACACACCCCAAACCCTTAGCATGGAACCAATCACGGTCAAGCCTTAATAAGTGCTAATTTTTACCACGAAAACTGCTTGTAGGAGATGTAGCCCAAGAAATGGAAGAGATTGGGCGAGGGACAAAACAAACAAAATATAACAACATCTTTGTATGAAAACACGGCTAGAAACCTACCGCTTTATGTGCTATCTTAAAATTTAAAATCTCAGAAATGGATACGTACAAGGTTTTAACAAAAATATTTTTAATATTTCTTCTTCGATGGATAAGGGGGCATAAATTAGATGGCCTGCAGCAGGATTATAAATCACTTTTAGGGACCAGTTCAAACAGATGAGTGCTGTCAGCACTTCTGGAAGTGCTTAGGGTTACAGTTAGCATTCAAAAGATCAAAAGATTTTACAGCCTGGGGTCAAAACTGCAAAGGGAAGAAAACTTCAAGGCTTACAAACTGTAAGAAAAAAACTTGTTTAAAATGTGTCAAGTATCACTATACTTAATATACAGTTGTTAAAATAACCATTTAAAATGGTGATAAAATAATAGGCAGAGAGGAAAAACAAGAAATACAAATTATGAAAACCCCATACTAAAAGTTAGTTGTACTAACAATAAAAAAAGCAAAGCTAAACAAGTAAAAATCTCTCTTTTTCCCAGGGCTTTGTGCTTTCCTTACTAAGAGAGTCCTCAACCAGCATCCAAGAGGCCCCATGTTCAGCTCCTAGTTACTGCAAAATAAATGTATTTTACCACGTCTCAAATTAGCCAGAAATTTTCCAAATTTGGAGAAACAGAATTACACACATACAAAACCCACATCCACACCCACAGTCCAAGCTGTAGATTAGCAAGTATTTTTAAGGGGTTATTTGAAGAGGCTGTTCATCCTTTTTACCTCTCTCTCTCTCTCTCTCTCTCTCTCTCTCTCTTCTCTTTCTCTCTTTCTCTTCTTTCTCTTTTTTTCTCTTTCTTTCTAAACTGGGGAAAGAGAAAACATGAATTCTCACTGCTACTAAGACTAATAGGAACTCTTGTGCTGAAGGAATCCTCCTGTCTCAGACTCCATAGTAGCTGACTACAGCTGCTATGCCACCCATGCCAAGGTTGTTTCTCAGAATTTAAACTAAGGACTGGTGAGATGCTCAGCGGGTAAAGGCACCTGCATCAGGCTGTTTGTCAGGCTGTCCATCAAGCTGTTTGTCAGGCTGTCCATCAGGCTGTCCATCAAATCAACTGTCCATCAAACTGTCCATCAGGCTGTCGGTCAAGCTGGAATCCCTGAGCTCAATGCCTTGGACCCACGTGGTGGAAGAAGAGAACCAACTCCTCCTACATGTTGCTCTCTGACCTCCATGACATGTACCACAATATCAGTGTGCACAAAGACAGACAGACAGACAGACAGACAACAACACACACACACACCACACACACGACCTCAGTAATGAAGAAAGAATTTAACCTAACAAGATAATATCTGAAGAGATATACACAAATAGATACAAAAAAATGTTTGTTTTTTTCCTTCTATCTGAAAAAGTATCTCTCATCCCTTCTATGAAAGAATAACACAAATTTCCTTATTGGGAGTACTATCATGGGACAGAAGTAAGACAGAGCATCATTCATATGCTCTTTTTTATTATTATCATGAATATTTTTTACTTCCATAAATATTATTACCTATATTAAATAAATGTGTACATTTATTTACAAGTGGGTAGATGAGTTTTAAAGAAGTGTATTTATCCATGGACTTGGGCTTATTTCTTCAATTTCATAGGTAGCTTGTTAGTTTTGCTTGAGGTAGACAGCCCAGATGGCAAGGAAATAATTTTGTATTATAATAGTGCTTGTCCATTAAAATTACGCACGTAACATTTTAAATGTAAGGTCTGCCAGTCATCCTGCATACTTGTAATCCCAGAAATTGAAAGGTGGAAGTAAAAGGATCAGGAATTCAAGGCTAGCCTTAGCTATGGTGCAAATATAAGGTCAGCCTGGGCTACATGAGAATGTCTCCAAAAAAGAAAAAGGCAAAAGAAATAGAAAAGAAACTACACACCTACACACACACACACACACACACACACACACACACTCACATAGACACATACAAATAAATAAACAAAAGCTAAGGAAAGGTCTTATGTCTTAATCACAAATATTAGTACTTAAAAGTCTGGGTCAAATAGAATCTTTCAATTCAAAATGTAAATAATGGAAATGTAACATAGGTGTTGAGTTAAAACATAGTAAATGACTTAAAAGCACAATCTATCAGGACAAACTAGAAGTAACTTTTCTATGTTCTTTTCAGGTTATTATCCATTTTCAAGTTTTAGCTCTGACTGATAGAAAATTCCTTCCATTTACCTTCCTGTATTTTTATTGGTCCCTTCTATCACCCACATTCGTAGGCAAAACTTGACTGTGCTTTCATTACTCACACTGGAGCAGTGTAGTTCCAGGTCAAACATTTGGATTCAGGATCCTTGGCTTGACTGGGTTTGAAGCTCAGTTTTGTCATGTGGCCTGGTCCCTTCATTTTCCCCATTTTATGAAAAGATTAACCTCAGAAGATTACAGTGATGCTGCTTTATGTTAATATATATGAATAACATATTACTTTATTACTGTTATAATTATTGTTGTTACTTTCTTTCAAGATGTGTTCAAAGTTAGAAGGTACGCCCGCCTTTCCTTGATGTATGAACTGTAAAAATTTGCTCACGAGAACTATTATGCAAGAATCAAATTCACTGTAGCACTCCAGCTAAAACAACCATTTGCCTGTGCTGTCCCGACGAATCCCTTTCTCTCCGGAATTTCCCCTAGAAGCTCTGCTACGTCACCTGCTCAGTTACTGCATGGGCTGCTTCGTTAGGATCATGGCACTGGTTGACAAAGTCACAGATCTCTTGACTATTCACCATGAAGTTAATCCCATCTGTGGTGAGGACCAGGAAACTGTCGTCAGCATGGTAGAGCTGCAACCAGAAGCAAACACACTTGACTACAAACAAGGCGTGCCTCCGAATGACTCAATAGTTTGAAACTGTATCTATTCTTCAGAATACTCATCTGTGTCAGGGTTCACTGTCGAACTGAAAATGTAGCTAAGAATCAATACCACTTAGGATAAAACAAACATTTACCTAGTGATATCACGAAAGAGGCCAGACAAAACAGCCAAATGCTGGATCTAATGTTGCCTCTGTTATTTATTTGACAGGGGTTGAAGGTGGAGAGGGACTTCATATGCTTTAGGTCTTGGTACTACTTCAATTTACTTCCTTGTAAAATGAGGATAGCTTTTGTATCTCTTTTGAACAGAGGTTGCCACACAGTAAATCTTATAAAGTATTTGTTTCATAAACTAAATGTGAGATATCGTTAAGACTGGAAGTCCTTCCTTAAACTATGAACGTTCATGCCCTGCCATTTGTAAAGCCCACATTATACTGTGCTGACTCTGGAACTCTAGAGCAGGAAGGAGCAGGAGAGGCAGAATGTTGCGGTCTGTTTAGACTAACAGGCGCTGAGCTGTACAAACACAAGTGGCTAGTTGTTGAGCTCGGGGGAGAAGGCAAGCCCAGGATGACTTCCAAACAGAGATAATGAATTTGAATGGCAGGCTTTGGGAAAGGAAGGACAACAGAGGCCCAGGGGAAAACAGAAGCCAAAGATTTCACTCTCATCAGGCCAGAAATAAGCATCTTACTTTAAAAGTTTCTTCTTTACAAATTAATACCCCTTTAAAAACATCTTTCCTTCAGGGAATCTTCTACGACAGCCAGCAGTGCGAGACAAGTCCTTAGAAATTCTCTGTGCATGACTCGATGTTTCTGATTCCTTCTTACCTTAATCCTTGTTGTCTCTGGTTCTGCTATTACACCACTGGCTTTAAGATCCAGATCTCCGATACTCCTTGTCATCGCAAGTCTGCCATTTACATGGGGCTGTCCCAAACTATTCCAAGCTACAAACCCACCGCATTTCTTGATCCTAGTTAGGAAGAAGTAAAATTAATAGTAATAGCAATAACGATATAATGTGCAAGGAACTGTGGCACTGGTTTAAATAACAACTTTACAAATTGAAATTTAGAGCCTAGTATGTCAAAACATACCCATAATCTAGGAACTTGAGAAGGCTGAGAAGGATTTTGAGTTTAAGGCCAGCCCATGTTAAATGCCAAAACTTAGTTCACAGTAAGATATAAATGGAAATTTTAAGCCATGTATGGTATGCACATCCTGATAATCACAGCATGTGAGAGGCAAGGACGCAGGGTACAGATGTAAAGCCAGACTGGGCTGCATGAGATCCAGACTCAACAAACCCAAAGCAACCTAAACAAGAAAATCTGCACTGACATAGCAGCTATGCACCTGCTTGCAAGAGGCCCTGGTGTTTTGCATCAACCCAGAGAGAAAAACACTGTTTCTATGGCAACTATAGCTATCACCCCCATAACAAGGTGTGGTGACAATACCTTTCTTTTTCATCCTTTCTTTCTGGGGTATGGTCAGTGGTCAGCTTCATAGGTTTTCCTTTTCTACACAAAAGAGCCCGGCTGTCTCCAACACTGGCTACCACCAGTTCAACACTATCTCTCAACAGAGCCACTGTTGCAGTAGTCCCAGAGGTCAGGAGGCTTGCTACAAATATTAAAATAGAGTATCAGTTAGCGATAGAAATGGTCAGAGATGAAGTTTTTATTACAAAATAAAACAGAAGCATAATAACTTAAGGCTGGGAGGAACCATTCTAATTTAGCAAGAGTTAGCAAATAAAATGCAAACTAGGTAAGTAAGGTCATACAGAGAAGCGGATTGCTTAACTCTGTAACAGGCTCCACGCAAACAAAAAGGTTGGCAAACTAATTTGGTGAGCAAAGCATCAGCGTCTCCAAATGGTCTGTGTGTAAAAAGCAGAGCTGATGTAAACTAAGAATTAGGATGCCTTAGTGTGCCTAACAGGCGTCAAAATAAAACAAGAAGGTTTCTCTAGTCTGGCTGCTATGACAGGCTGACAGATCTGCTGGGTCCATTAGGTGAGTTGCCTTTTCTATAATCAGATGGATTCTTCTCTTCTATTCCTTACTCCCATCCAGTCAAATACTACCAGTTAATAGGTGAAGAGAGAAATGCACAGTACAACCCATTTGTTCTTCAAGTACTACTGTGTACATTCTTCTCTCTAGAACCATGCTCTCTCTCTCTCTCTCTCTCATCTCTCTCTCTCCTCTCTCTTTCACACACGACCACACACCACACACACATACCCTTTTACCCTTTGTTTGCTCTACACCTGAAAAAAAATTATAGCCCCCCTTAGATGAATAGATCTGAGTAGAAGACAATGAAATTCATTCCAGTTCCTTGTAAACGTGGTATAGTTAACACTACTAGCTCCAAAAGTATCCAATCAGAGAATGTGCAGCCAAAAGCAGATGAGCAGAGCCAGCTGCAACTGATGCAGCCTTGACTGGACTAGACCATGTCAGCCCATCATGTGCATTTTCTCTGCCATCAAGTAATGCCTAATGTTACTAGGCTTGAGGTAGCTACTCTTTCTTCTTAACCAAGCAAACTGCATTTGTGTATCTTCCTTTGATTCAGTCTAACATCATCTGTTCGTTTACCACTTACTAAAAATATTTAAGGTGCACTGAGCTTTGTGGAAAGTGGGAATACTATGAACCTATGAACCTATGAAAGAACAATAGAGCAAAGTGGAGAAAATTGAGAAATAACTTAAAGCGGGAATTATCTCTAATAACACTGTTAATTCTTTAAAATACTGTCAATTTTTAAATTTGATTAATTATTAAATTTTGTATTAAAAATTCCATATCCAATCACTTGACTGCATCTCTATGTAATGATATTTGTAGAAAACCTCCTGATCATGCAAAGATGACTTTTACTCTACTAGATGATTTTAGAAAATTTTAATTGATTTAATTGATAGTCAAATCTTTCCAAGAATTTTTAAAAGACAGCTTTTAAAATTCTACCAATAGTGAATTTTATAAAGAGATGAATACATTTTTCGATAATTATATTAAAATCTCTGCTTTAGTCAGAAAAATAAAATGGAAAAGCATGGAGAAAGTATACTCGATGGTTAGTAGTCATGTTAAATTTGCTCTACTGAGACATAGCACCGACAGTTGGACTATCTTCCCATTTATCTCTTGATTTTGGAACTGTTAGGTCAAAGCAAGGTTATCACAACAACACTAAGACATATGTGAGTGCGTGGCATAAATGTTTTAACAAAAACATTAGTGATGCTTATTATTACAAGTGTTTAGCTTTTAACTTGAGATTAGTCAGAAGACTATACCAGTGGAATCTTAACAGGTCAGCCCACTACTTTATTTTCAAAGGTAGGAAAGAGAACACAGGCATTTATTAGATGCTCCCAGTCCTGAGGATCCTGTACTCTTCATGTTAGTTGTCAGCAACAGGGTTTTATACAGTGCTCTTTAATTGAGGACACAAAAGAATTAACATTTTATAAATGCAATTTCAGTTTGGGTTGTAGTTCTCAGTTCTCTCACCTCTGAATTTAAAAGAGCTTGGGGTTGTCTCAACTCACCTTCACAGTTTCAAAGTATGAGGATATATGAGGAAAGTGTTAAACTAAGCATTGATTCTGGTTGTGATGCTTGGAAGACGACAAACAATACAAAGTGAATCAGCACTATTTTTATCTAACTTAGAGGTAAAAATTCTCACTTTTTGCCCTCCTAACACCAAAACTATAAAACTAAGACGTCTTTCCCTGAGCCTTGACACCCCTTGGATAATTTCTTCTGCAAGTCATCTCAACTAATGGGACAAGAAGGATGCGGGACCCTTCCAGTAGTTCAGACTAGGAACTGCTGGACTCCTTCACCTGAGACAAAATTAAGCAGATCTCTTTCTCCACTGTAGCCCGGCACAGAGGATCCACAGGCTCCGGGTTCAGAGCTGCTGAGCACGCACTGTTCTCTGCCACAAACAACACACAGAGGCAAATGGGAATGTCACCCGGAAACCATACTCAAACAGAACAGACCTGCAACACAAGGGGAGCTGAGAGAGAGCTGCAAAGTAAGGGAGGGCTTCTCCTGGGGAAAATGTTACACTAGCAAGTCAAACAATATTCCAGGAGCTGCCAAATCAATGAGTTCAAAACTCAGTACCTTAAAGTTAATGGTTATTGATCATTCAAAGACAGAAAAAAATTATATACATATGCATCTGTACGACCAGTGGTAACACTGACATGCATCTGTGTATGTACACACACGTATACATACATACACACGCACACACACGCGCACACACACAAACACACACTTAATAGCTGATCTTGAACACAGGAAAACCAGTATTTTTGAGACAGAAAAAATGCAATATAAATTCTGTTTGTAGCAATATTAGAACTATCCCCTAAACAAAATAATTTGTATTTGATAAGTAATACATAGAGGGTGTATGTTAACTATAGTATATATTAGCTGACTAGGGTTTCAACAGACATGGAGAAGCAATTGAAGTGGCTCCTACGCCAGAAACAGAACATAAGTCATTTGTCAAATATAGCATATTTGTTCATAGCAAGACAGGAATTCAGCATGGAGAACTTTTTCCAGTTGGATAACTTAAATTTGTTGTTTACATGAAGGCAGTGTGGATCTTGACTGATAATGAATATTTACATGTTTATGTAATCATAAATGAGAATTTCTGTTGCTCTTCCCCCAGTGTTGCAGGTCATTAGAACAGAAAAAAAGGGGCTGATAAGATGGCTCAGTGGTTAAAAGCACTGACTGCTCTTCTGAAGGTCATGAGTTCAAATCCCAGCAACCACATGGTGGCTCACAACCATCCACCATCCGTAATGAGATCTGATGCCCTCTCATGGGGTGTCATGTAAGCTAGAGTGTACTTACATATAATAAATAAATAAATAAAACCTTTGGGCTGCAGTGAGTGGGCTGGAATGAGCGGGAGAAGGGAAGGAGGGGGGAGAACAGAAGAAAAATAGTCACAATTTGAACAGCAACAGAAAGAGAAAATCTAATGTCACCCCAGTGATTAAGCTGTGTATATAATAATACATTATCAACCAATATTGCTGAACTATTTATTAGAAATGGGTGTTCTTGACATGTACGATTCATGAACACCAAAATGAAATTAACGGCCCGAAGCAGTTAACAACACAATAAGAACGACTCTTCAAAGCTGTTCACATCTGGTGACCTCCAGCATAAGAAGAGTATTCAAAAACACTGTGCAGAGCTACAGGCATAGCTCAGTGGCAAAGCACTTGCCTACCATGCCCATCATCCTGGGTTCAGTCTCAGCACAGAAAGCAAATTTCCCTTTTTGCTCTTGTTATCCTGGAGTTTAGTTCCCTACAAAAAGCCACATGGAAATAACGCAGAGTTTGAAGCTCACGGTCGTGTCCATCAATAGCTCCCACTCTGAGTCTGCGCAATTCTCCTCCTGACCTGTCATCCTGAGGAGCGAGGCGGCTTTCCACACAGAAGCATGTAACACTTCAAGTAGTTCCAGTGTAGATCGCACTAGGATCTGTGTTTTCTACCATCCACTTTGTTTTAAGTGGCTATTTGTAAAAAAAAAAAAAAAAAAAAAAGCGATGGTATATTTTAATTAACTGGGTGGCTTCATCAGATGTGAAGAAAATACATGACATGAATCGAATTTAAAAATTTTGAAGGTGATGCCAAAAAGGTCAGAGATGTCTAGACTGTATGCATGAGGTCTGTTAAAAAATAATCCATACTTCCTGGTCTTACAGGAACGGCTCAACAGAAGTGAAAGTAAGGCAGATGTAAGGAAATGAGAAAAGACAGTAAGTAGAGAGGGTAACTGTGGTCCTATAGAATGTTTGCTAGATAGCGGTGACTCTGGACCCCACAACACACACAAACACATACAACGCACACACAAACACATACAACTCACACACAAACACATACAACTCACACATAAACACACACGTGCCACAAGCGTGCTCCCCCAACACACACAAATACATACAACTCACACATAAACACACACACGTGCCACAAGCGTGCTATCTACTTTTAAAATATCGATAGTGCTTCAATATTTCAGTTAAAAATTTAAATTTCTTAAATTTGGATAACTTTGAAACCTTAAGAGATAGAGCTATTTTCTTTTACTCCAATCCTGAAAGACTAGCAAACAGTATTCTGTCTTCAGTAACTTTAATGTATTTGATAAATAGTTCTCCCAGTAGGCAGATTTTGCCATCTGGAAGATCTGTACAAATACGTCTTTAAAATATTCCCAAGACTCTGATTTTTAAAAAGCATAAATATGCACACAGAGCATGAGAGAACTGTTCTGACACTTTGTAAACACAGCATGCCATACACCACCCTATCTTGTTCTCTTACACTTTGAAACAAATGACCATTAAGAAGCAGAATACATTTTAAGACAGTTTCATGAAGTTCTGAGATTATCTCAAAGGGTCACAGAGGAACTAAATGAAGCAATCTAACTTAATTTTGTTATTAGAAATAAACGATATTTTAGTTCTTTATGTAACTATTTGATTTGGTTATGTGAGTGATCTAGAGCGTCTCTTTAAGATTTACATGTTAAATGTTATAAGTTCAAACCCTCCTGAATTATAAATGATTAAAACTAAATATTTTAAAATTTGACACAAGTCTAGTGTTGACTGATTAGATCAATTCTTACAAAGCTTGTTTGTACATATGTATGGTTAATAAATTTTAGGGTTGGCCATATGCAAATGTTCTTGAACATTGTGTTCTACAATCCATGGGCAGTAAATACAGTTGTCTATAGAACACGTGAGGCATAATACTGACACTCTAGCCCATAAATATTGCAGTTCTGATGCAGCCAAATTCACAGCCAACCTAATAGTGGCTCAGAACACACCGTAACCACTCTTGTGAAGATTCTAGCTGGAATAGTGTGCACTTCTCTTTGGGAGTTTGAGGCCAGCCAGGTCTACAGCCGGTTTCAAGCCAGCCTGGGCTGCTAATTGAAGTTTGCCCCAGTCCACGCCCTCCAAAAGTAAAACTTTGAGAAAGTGTTTCACTTCTTCATGTGTTAGAACAAAAGCTAAATTTTAAGCATAAACTTCACCCTTTGTTAACTCCTGTCTTAAAGAAGCAGAGGGAAACTTCAGGGCGGCTGGTGTCAAAGGAAGAAGAAGACAAAATAGTTTCAAATAATCTATCAAGTGAAAACTTTGTCTCTAGACGGATGGAGAAAGAATGGGTTCTATAAGGTGTCCAGTGGTAGAGAGCTCTTGTTATTAAAGATGCAAATGAACGAGGTCCTAATCTGAGCGATTCATCTCTTCCCTTTGAGTTGAAACAACTTGTGTTGGAGACGTTTTCGGTTCCTTATTAAAGGAAAAGACAGGGCTAAACTCAACATTCCCACACAGTCCCATTTCCAGTCAGTTAGGAGGCATGCATCGGACGATGGCACAGAGGCTTTCAAAGGTAATATTAGTACAAATTCTTGGTGAGCTAACTACAAAATACTGGGTATGTTTTCCTGAAGTTATTTTGATAAATTTAGTCAAAACTAGAAACATTAATTTCAAACCTGTGTATTAATTTTATACACAGGTTTAAAACTCTTTTTTTTAATCCACCTGCCACATCTTTCCTTATACCCTATCTAATGAAAACAAAGATATCAGTAGTTACCACAGGAGAGCTGTAAGGCTAAGAAACAGAACTCTCCCTTCTGACTACACAAACGGATGCAGTTAGCCAGTTTCTATCATAGGACCTACTGCTAATCTTCCCCGCCCCCAAATCACTTATGTTGTGTGTGCATGCATGTATCTGCATTAAGTGTATGTGGACAAGCCACAGCACAGGTGTGAAGGTTGGAAGCCAACATGGAAATTGTTGCTTTCCTTTCTGCACGTGAGTCCGGGAATAGAATTCAGATGGGGAGGCTTGGGGGCAGGCGCCTCCTCTATCCACAGACTCATCTACATGATCTCCTATTTCTTCTTACAGTAATGCTGAACAATTATCAACCTATCAGATGTGATTGTCCTGTAGTATTTGGTTGGTGGTGAGGTGATGGTGGAGGATGGGATTCTCTTAATCAGGACATCTTGTCCATAAAAGTCAAATCAAATCAATCAAAACATTTAAAAATCTTTTTTAAAATTAAAATTCAGTAATAGAACTATTTTGGAGCTTTTCCTTCTAGGTTTTTATTTAACATGAAAGTATGATGCATTATTATTATTGTTGTTGTTGTTGTTATTTAGTTCAGATTATAAACAAAATTTAAAATGATTCTTTGTATAAAATTATTTCCACAGAAACTCCCCATAAATGAACATGCATTAAAACTCCCACCACTAAAGACGTACATTGTTTTCTCTTCACTTGCCAATCCTCAAAGCTCTGAGGAATGCCATGGCCCACTTACCATCAGCAGACAGATGGGCATAACTTGCAAAGGCTTTATCTATTTCTAGAAAGGCCAAGGTCAGGACAGTTTCCAAGTCTTTCTCCCGAGGAAGCAAATCCCTTTGTGGAGAGGAAAGAAAACTATGGTCATTTTGCAGTAGGTTTCTCTTTCCACAGTCAGCCTTGCAGCAGCCAGGCCACACAACACACTTCACGACTTTCCCCTTGGCTGCTTTGCTGAAGATCCAAGGATTAAGGAACATTTATTGATCTTCGAAGGTATTAAGTGACACTTTGGGGCTGAGCATCAGGTCACTATACTCTGGTGCATATATATATATATATATATATATATATATATATACACACACACACACACACACACACACACATACATATATACATATACACACACATACATACATATATACGTATACACACTTATGTATGTATACACACACATATATATGTATCAGGCTTTCTGCGTGGTGCTAGGACTAACTAACTGAGCAGTATCAAACCTCTGGCTTTAAAGGCATGAAAATAGAAGTCTGGGGAAGTGGTGTGGTGGTCTGCCTGTAATAATAAGACTTAGGAGGTGAAGGCAGGAGGATCAGGAGTTCAAGGTCATCCTTGTTTGTTACAAGCAGGTCTAGATTATGTGACTGTATCTCAAAAAAACCAAACAAGGCTGTCTGAAGACACAGTGAAGTGGTAGGGGCTTTGCCTCACATGCAAAATAAGTACAGAAAACAGCAAACTCCAAGTCCCTCCACTTTTTGTAAAGTTTTGTTTACACTTTTGGTTTTTTTGTTTTCTTTTTGTTTGTTTTTCGAGACAGAGTTTCTCTGTGTAGCCCTGGCTGTCCTGGAACTCACTCTGTAGATCAGGCTGGCCTCGAACTCAGAAATCCCGCCTGCCTCTGCCTCCCAAGTGCTGGGATTAAAGGCATGCGCCACCACTGCCCTGCTTTGTTTACACTTTTATTTTGTATGATCTCATGCTGTGATAGCAGGCGGGTGGAGGCTAGAGGACAACTTTTGGCAGGTAGCTCTCTCCTTCTGTTATGTGAGTCAAGTTAAGCTAGGATTCAGGCTTGGCGGTAGGCACCTTATCCTCTGAGCCATCTCAAAACCTCAGTCCTTGCTCTCAAAGAATTCTCAGTACTGCAAACCTGATGGGTTATGAAGTCCTTCATGTGGGCTTAAATCACTGAGTCTCTCCATCTAATGAGGTAAGTCATGTAAAAAATCAACTGAGAAACTACCTTTAACTAAACAAAGGAAGGTTTAAAAAAATAATAGTTCATGGCCATAACTGCCACATTGTCTCCTTTCTCTAATTCTAGCAAATAGTGTGATTCTCAAAAATATAGTAAGTATGGTGATTTGAGTGAGAATAGCTCTCACAAGCTCATATATTTGAATACTTGTTCGCAAGTTGGTGGAACTGTTTGGAACGGATTAGGTGTGGCCTTTATTGGAGGAGGTATGTCACTAGGTAGGCTTTGAGGTTTCAAAAACCCACACCATTCTCAGCAGGTACTCTTGCTCTCTCTCCCTTTCTCCCTGTCTCTCTGCTTCCAGTTTATGATAAAGATAGAATGACATGATCTATTGCTCCAACACCATGCTTGCCTGCCTCTTTCTATGTTCCCCACTATGGTCATGGTCCCCTTTGAAACTGTAAGAAAGCCTCCAATAAACTTTCTTTTATAAGTTGCCTTGGTCACCATGTTTCTTCACCAAAAAGTAACTAAGACAATAAATAAACCTACCTGTGCTGATTAAACTCTTCTTCAGAACCAGGAGGACAGCTCTATGTGTAACGTGTTTGCTGTATTCGGATCCCTAGGCTCCCAAATAAAGACAATGCATGTCTGTATGTAGAACCCCAGGAGTGAGATCATGGTCTAGCCAAAACACTGAGCTCCCGGTAGAGTAAGAAACTCTATCTCAACAGGTAAGGTAGAGAATGATATAGGAAGACACTGAAGTCAACCCCTGACCTACACACACACACACACACACACACACACACACACACAGAGATGCATGCACACACAAACACATGCATACACACATATGCATATGTAAACAAGTAAAATTTTCTACAAGTTATCTTTGTACTTTATAATTTACTTGAAATGGATATAAATCTAGGACTGTAGATTCTGAAACCCATTTCTGAAATGGAGATGATCACCAATTCTAAATGCTATGTTGACTACCATTCACTGATGAAGTGGCATGTGGTCACTCAAGTAATTTGGTCCATACTGGATGTTTCAGCCAAAGGGAGAACATTTCAACAAAAGGCCTAGAGGAACTTCAAAACCAAGGGGATTATACATACATAACACATTTCTCCATGTGTGTGTGACAGAAGTCGGCAGCTGCAGGGCCCCCATGACCATCATACACTGCGAAGTATAGCACCTCTTCTGTCAGCTGAGCGAACCCAAATCGATCTTCGTTTTCTTTCCGTTTGCCAATGAGGGAGGCACAGCCCACGTTCTCCAGGCTGATTTTGGGAATTGGCTTGCCATACTTGATGCTAGGTGGCAGCAGAATTGGCTCATCAATGCGGTTATCCCAGATCCCAAAATTGTCCCAAGTGGCTGGCTGCCCACTTCCGTCCGGATCAAACCGAGAACATCTGGGTTCCGAAATGGAACAGTAGCAGGCAGGAGTCAGCTGCCTGTGGTCCTGCAGGAGGATGGAGCGTAACAACACTCTCTTCTTCACCTGGTTCCCACCACTTCTCGCCAAAGTGATGAAGGCCGCCGATAACATAATGCAACTCCTAAGGCCCCAGTCACGGGGAAAGACAAATAGAGCAGTAAAGAATTCCGTGAAGAAAAATGATGTACCTAGAGGTGGGGGAAAGACAGTCACAGTCAGTAATTCAGAACACTGCCAATACATCACCAGCCACCAGAGACAAAAGCCATAAAGAGTTTGACATTGTCTGTCTGGTGTGTGTGTGTGTGTGGTGTGTGTTGTGTATGTGTGTGCGCATGCATGCATGTGTGTGTGTTTGTGTTAGATACCCTACATCCTATTCTTAAGAACACTGAATCAAAGATTTACCTACCCCCTCACATTGTTTGAATTCTATAAACATTTGATAATACACACATACAAACAACACATGCTTCTCCAATCTAACCTGCTGTAGCTTTGAGACGTGGTTCAAATAAACATTTCGATTCAGCTAGTATGAAGTAAGGTCACCCTGTACACTCGTAATCAGCTGTGATCACACAAGTGCTGGTATCAGGCCATACTTTGTAAGTAAATATCCTTTCTTCACATACTCAGTTGTTCTGAAGAAAAGATAATGTGAGTGTTAACAATAACAACCCCTCCTAAGGAGGGGAATAAGAAAAAGTCTGGCTAATAGAATATTTGTAATAATTCTGTACTCCAAGAGCAGCTAAGCTTTAACGAATACACAGTTTTGGATCAGAGTTTCCTTTTTGCCTTAAATATTTTTATTTATTCAGAATTTGATACAGGGTACTTTTGTCATATTCACCCTAACTTTTCCTACCAACTCCACCAAGAGACACCCCTATTCCTATCCCCTCACTTTAAAAAAAGGTAACTCATCAACTCCAGTTTGAGCTGCCCAAGTACTCCTGGCTGGGTGCAGGTCATTGACTGCAGCACAGTTGACCTGTGAGGAGCCACACACTTAAACTGACTCTCCCTCCTCTAGAGCTCATCTACTGTCCATAGCTCCTCAATGGGCACTCATGCACCCCTTCCCACTCCCCACTAGAATGCGGACTGACTTTAGTGCAGGCATCTACAGCTGCTCTGTGCTTCTCAGTTCAGTGGGCCTGTGTATACAGAAGTCCCTATTTCACTCTGGTTCCTTATCTCTCCAGTGACTTCTGACTCTTACAGTCTTTCCTCCTCAGAGATGGCCCCTGAGCCTTGGAGAGGGGGTGTGGTATAGATGTCAGATCTGACTTTTACGATCTGTTAACTACTAAACTTTGTTTTTTACATTAGCATGGTCAGTGTCAATTGGTTCCATGTAAACATCACCTAGCAAAATGAGCCAGTTCCAATGGTTCTTTGTGGTAGGTGCTCATGAAGAGGTTAATGAAGAACTGGGCACTGTTAATGGCAAGCTGGCCCAGATTTGTGACATTGTGATCTCTGCGTTTACAATAATAGTGTAGCCTCCTTTCCTCTAAGCCAGCAGCTCACCAACATCCAAGACAATGGAACTCTACTTCCTCCTTTTCTTCTTCTAAAATGGGTCTCACTTTGTATCCGACTGGCCTGGAATTTACTATGTAGACCAGGCTGGCCTTGAATTCATAGAGATCCGCCTTCCTCTGCCTCCTGACTGCTGTAAAAGTAATGGTCGCATGCTATGATACTTAGGTTAAGACTGTATATCTTGAAACCATTATTTGTTCTGCATTTCTATTTAAACCCAATCCTAAACCTTTCTTGGCATTTAGAGAAATTTATCAGGAAACTCTAATATCTCTGTAGTTAGGGCTGCATTTCTGATACTTTACCATACATACCAAGTGCTGAGCAGAGACTCTTCTTTACAACAGTTTGTTCTGTTACTTTACAAATGAAAACTTAACTCATGAGGCTAAGATTTGACAATGCTGAAAGAAGAGATATAGTTATTATATTATTCTCAACTATATAAGTCAGAATTGTGTCTGTAGTGGCTTGTGCCTGTAGATCTAGCTACTGAGGACAATGAAGAAAGAAAAATCATTTTCATCCAGTGCAGTCTAGAAAACACAGCAAAACACAGTTTCAAACAAACAATCAAAATTATTTCATAATAAAAATGAGTTTAAAAAATATATTTCTTCTAGGCCTGGAGATATGACTGTATCAATCAACCTCTCCAAAATGCATAAACAAAACATACACATACACACACACCACACACAAGAAAGAGGAGAGAGAGAGAGAGAGAGAGGAGAGGAGAGGAGAGCGCCAATTGGAGTCCATATATGCAGGAATGCATTACAAATTTCTAACAATAACTTTCAGGTGAAATTTTGGAAATTCAGCTTAACTAAGGGTAGGGAAGGGCCATTATTCTATTTAGCAGGTAAAGCAATCAAACAAAGAATACAATACCAAAGAATTCTCTTAGAAATTGTGATGAGAATGGGGGTGGGTAGGGGGAAAGATAACTAACACTAAGGATGTTTGAGAAAGCCATATAAACTTCCTAATGCATATACATACACATATAATAGCCTCTGTGTGGCTCAGGAAGAGGAAGAGGGAGAGGAGGGAGAAAAGGAGGAAAACCCTACGCAGGAGGTAATGCTCCCTCTGGAAGCCATAGGTAGCCAAATAAAAAGCCCAGTGCTGGAATATCTTTCAGCTAGTTATTGGTCAGGGGTATCCAGAAACTCCTTAAACAATACAGGCTAATATCTTTACTCTCAGTTATCTACCAGAATTATATGGAAAAACCCCAATGCTTAAACCAGCTTGTCCACAGAGACAGCTTTATAAATTCCTCTCTCTATACCACAGCTTAGTGCAGCTCTCAGAGATCACTGGAGGCCTGTATCGTTGTGTTTGGACTATTTGTTACTCATGCAGAAATTCACAACCCGTCCAAGAGAAGAGAATAGATATCTGTAAGGTACTCAAGACAAAAGAGGAACATTACCTACACCTCTCCTCTCAAGGTTCAGGAATCAGCTAAGGTAGTGGTTCTCAACCTGTGAGTCATAATGGCTTTGGGGGTTCAGTGACCCTTTCATTGGGGGTTGCCATAGACTGTTGGAAAACACAGGTATTTGCACTTATGATTCATAACAGCAAAATTACCGCTATCAAGAAGCAACAAAAATAATTTTATGGTTGGGGTCAGCACAACATGAGGAGCTAACATGAGGAACTGTATTAAAGGGTCACTGCATTAGGAAAGTTGAGAACCATTGATCTAAGAAAATGGAGCACAAAGATGCCAAGACCCATCAACTGAGGAAGGTTGATGGGAAAACAGTGTCTTCTGAACTTGACACCATTACTGCAATAGGAAACTCAGAGCAGCTATGTTTGCCTGCGCAAGACCAAACGAGTCAACACTCAAGGATGAAAGGGGGTGGACTCATGGGCGCTCTTCCAGCTCACCCCTGAGGTGCTATGTACAGCTGATGGAGACGCAGAGTTAGTTTTTCTTTGTGGATGTAATCCCTGGTAGGTTGACTATGCTCTCTGGATGGTTTCACACCCATGAATAGATGGCCAGTATAAATTCAAAAGAGCGGTCAAGGGAGAAAATAAAACAATATACAAAGTTGAGGGGAGGTGGATTTTAAAGAGGCATGAGGAAAAGTTGATGGGGGGGAGTGTTATCAAAATATATTGTATAAAATTCTTAAAAACATTATAAAAATATGTTTGGCCAAATTTTGAGAGATACAGAAAATGCATAGTACACACGATGGTGTATCTGTGAAGCTGTTTTTAGAGTTCATGGGATATGAGTTAGTAGTCAACAAACGGAGGGTAAAAGACTCATACAAACATAGGTGAAATCATGGGACAGTGAACAGAAAGGTGGCGCTCCCTCGTCTCCTTGAGGGGTTATTTTTGGTGCTGATCCAATGAACAGCAGATTCCAGCCTCTTAAGCCTTTAAATGGAGATTCACACCAGTGATTCTCCAGGATACTCACAGACCTCCGGCTTCACACTGCGCTCATAAGAAATTCAAATAGTACTTCTGGGGCCCATTAGTTCGCACTAGAACAAATTATTTGGAAGCTTGGGCCCAGAATTTGCTGTCCGGCTCCCTGTCTAGGGGTGTTGATGTTCCCCTCCTGTGTGTCCCGTTTTCACAGTGCCATCTGCCATAAAGTGCTCATTAGAACACCTGCCAGCACCTTGTCCCTGAAGACCCAGAGCAACACGAACGAAAGTCACTTAAACACTTTGTTTTTATTTATTTTCACACCTATTGATTTATCTATTTATATGATGGGGAGGGGCTGCCTTGGTGTACATGTGGAAGTCACAAAACTACTTAAAGGAGCTGGCTGTCTCCCTCCGCCATGTTGGTTCCAGAGATAGAACTCAAGGAACAGAACACTAGTCTTGGCAGCAAGCACCTTAGCCCACTGAGCCATCTCTCACTAGTCCTACACAAACTTTTTTTTTTTTTTTATATAACATTACCCCAAGGAACAGCTTTCAATAAAAATGTGAGATATAGGTGACAGCAATGAGAAATTTCAAACTAATATAAGGTAGCACATAATAGTTACTGACAGAGGTAACTGATAACAGTAGTTATAGCAAGTTGAAAGAAAACAGAGAGATTACCAGACCAAAACGCCCTCTGGCTTCAGTCTGAAAGCATGAGTACCAAATGTCCTGTTACTTAGCAGGCATGCACCCACTTCAGAGTTTTACAACAGGTCTTCTAGGATACTCTTGCCCTCTTTTTATGTTTCTTTCTAATCCTCAAAAATAATTAACAATCAAAGATAAACACAACTGCAGTCTCAGGAACAAATATCCACAAGACATATTATTGGATGGTAAGATAAGGTAAAAGTGGCGAGTGTCTTGGAGCCTATATAAACTAACATTTATCATCGACTTGATCTTGCTTTATATTATCCACACTGTTACCTCAGAAAGTCAGCAGCAGGACAGTTCTAGAGAAACCCTGCTGGAGAGCACTTTGACTGCAGAGGTTCAGTGCGGGCAGCTGTACAGCTGGCCCTCGCTACAGGACCAGGTCAGTCCCACCTACGCAGGAGATTTAAGTGTTTCCCTTTCCTTTGCAGTCACACCACAACCAAATGACACTGATCCCTTTCAGAGCTTCAGGAAAACTATTCAAAGGCAACTTGTGTTCCCAAGCTATGTGACAACTGACTTTCAATTAACCCTGCTAACAACCCGGGGTATAGCTTAGTGGTAGAGTGCTGCTGCTTTGTATGCATAAATCCTCAATGCAAAATCTAAGCAGACCCCCAACACAATAGAGAGAGAGAGAGAGAGAGAGATCTTCAACCCAAACCAAACAAAGCTCTGTACTCTGAGAAAGATTTCCCCTGCTTCAAGTTTGGAAAACAAAAGCAAAAAAAAAAAAAAAAAAAAAAACCACCATCAGCCTGCTAGGTCTTGGAATGCTAGCAGAAATGACCATGAACTGAACAGCAGAGGGGGTGTGGAAGTAAGACAACACTTAGAACAACAGCAGAGCCTTTAAACAAGCAGAGGACAACCTGACAGGAGGCAGCCTGAGCATTCTCTCTGTCAGCTCAGTGACCCTGAGCTAGGATACGCTTAGCAGTTTCTCCACTAAGACAGCTACTTAACAAGGTGTTTATAATCAGGAATGTCACTCTGTGGATTAGAAATCTAAGCTAACTGATGTTAGTAAACCATTTAAACAATTATATGTAAGCTTTCAAGTGAAACTTCCATTTTTCCTGTTACTACACAAAATATCCCAGAAAACCTAAAGGAATACAAAGCATACACACAAGCACATAGGACTTAGTCTACTAACAATAAATAAACTTAAAACTCTGCCAAGGAAAAAAATAAAGACAAATAATTTTCTTGGAATCCTAGATATACAACATAAATCTAAAGTATATTGGCAATTGTATATAAAAGGGGAAAAAAAGTACTCTTGCCCAAACTAAGTATTTCAAATTCTTTCTTATTTCTCAACCAAAACAAAAAATATATCACAACTTAACCACAACAGTCTTTAAAATTATGTGCGCACATGCCCAAAATTAAAAATGCATTCTAGAGGCTGGAGAGATGGCTCAGCTCTTCCAGAGGTCCTGAGTTCAATTTCCAGAAACCACAAGGAGGCTCACAACCACCTGTAATGGGATCTGACGCCCTCTTCTAGTGTGTATGTGTGCGAAGAAAGCGACCTTGTACTTGTATACATAAAATAAATAAATCTTTAAAAGTGCATTCTAGCTTATGTTCTCTATTATAAATAATTGAAAATATGCCTTCCCCACCATTGCCACATGATTTGTGTGACTAAGCCTTTCTCCCCATCTTCCTCCTCAACCTGATACTTTAAAACTGACAGAAAAGAGATGAAGAAATGAATAAAACTGCAGTATTAGAACAATAAGTTTTAATATTATATAAGTAATTCCATCCAGCAGGAATCTCAGCTCAAAAAGTTAAAGAAGCTGTGATCATAATTACAGATTGTCTTCAAGACAGTACCCTGAAACCCACTTTTTCCAGAGCAGGAATCTCAGGCCAAAGACATCCCGAAAAGAGTTTAGTGGGAGGTCCACCCGAGGATGAGCAGTTAATGACCAGTCTGGACTACTTAAGATCCAGTCTCAACAACAAAAAACATCAGGAAAAACCGTATCTGCCTTGCAAAGTTTGCAAATCACCATTTGACTTCATAGCACAAGGACCCACACACACAGGCACAGACAACTGCATCAACTTTTCATATTTCTCGATTTTATACTTGTTCGGTTGTTTAACTGCAGAGCTGTTTCAATTTCATTTTTGGAAAAAGGAGGCACTATCTCGATAGCAGGTTTTGGCACTGAGACTTTGAATGTCAAAAATAATTCCAAGTGGAAGTTTATTTTTACCACTTTACACAAGCCCCTGGCAGGATTAGCTAACTGGGGGTTCTGGCAATCAGCAGAGGGTTTAGATTTTCCTCCCTCTAGGAAGCTGGTGAGGTAACTATAAAGTGACACTTTGGTATTTCCTCATAATGGAAACACAAGATAATTTTTGATATGTATGTATGTATGCATACAGCATGCATGCATGTACGCATGTATGTGAGCGGGGTGCAGGCCAGTGCAGGCAGGCAGAGGTCAGAGGACACCTTGTAGGTATACCTTCTCTTGGCATCAAGTAGGTCTTGGTGCTAGAAATCAAGCGACAGGCTTGGCAGCAGGCAGGACCTTTATGGCCAAGCCGTATCACTGGCCCGATTTTTCACATTCTTAAATTCCATATTTCTTTACCACATCACCAACAAAAAATACTCCAATAAACAACTAAAATCATCTGAAAACCTCAGAAATGAACTTTAGGAAATCGGTATTCTTAATGTCTTTACCTCCTTTTAGAAGGAAAGAAAATGTATTAGTTTACTGGAGAAAAGAAGAAAACAAAATGGTCAACAACTCACTTCGGTTGTATGTGAGAGTCTGTTTTGATAGGCGAACTGAGAATACAGTATTGAAAAGTAAGTATTACTCAACTCTGTGAAGGACAGGGGGTGTAGTCAAGGAAAAAGAGACTCGGATTGCAAGAAAAACAGTTATAAACAAGAACCCATTATCCAAAGCTTCCTATTTAATGACATTTGTCTACAGTGGTGAGCTGGTTTCCAATTTCCACAAGCTCTAACACACACTAGCAGGGAAATACCCTCCCTTCCGCGAAGCCCTACAAATCTGATCTCAGGCTGCCCCCAGGTTTTCTCACGGGGTACAGGTCCAGCAGAGGCCACAACTGCTCTACCGGGTTGGCAAGCACATGGGAGTTGGGGGCTTCGCAGTTTGTATTCCTGCAGCTCCTACAACGAAAACACCAGTGGAGCTTTTGAGACTCGAAATTTCCTAGCTATTTCTACCCAGAGCCTCAGTCTTTGTCTCCTCCGGGTAAACTCTCTCATCTACCGAAAACCGCTGCGAAAATCCTCACCACGAGCCTTATGCCCCTAAAGATTCAGTGTTCTTCTAGCAAAGCAAAACACAAGCTCACAGATACAAACCACTCAGCAGTCCTCTACACCAGTCTCTACAAGCCACGGCTGGGTAGGACCCAAGACTGATTTGCTGGCCTTGACCGAAGCTGGACGCCGCAGGACAACACTCTCCTGTCGGGCAGCACAGGAGATCTGGCATCCCGAGTCCTCAGGCTGGGAAACAGGTCCCGAGGAGGCCACGCCTGCTCTAGCAGGCTGAGCGCATCAGGGGTCTCGCTGCAGGGATTGGGGCGGCTTCTGTTATCTTCGCTCCCTTTCTCAATCTCTCCCTGGGACCCCGCCCATCTTACTATCCCCCCTTCCCTAGCGCTCACTTCCAGCCCGAGGTCAAGTTCAAGGCCGACAGGGGCTGCATCGGGGAAGCCGGATGCTCGGGTGCAACCACGGTGGGCCTAGGAGCAGCTGCTCGCACTCGAGAAAACCTTCGAGCCCTGAGAGATGCGCGTGGGGCTCGACCTCAGACAGAGTAAGCTGCAGGAACTCATTTCGTGTTTCTCTTTCGCCTTCCTAGAGACCTCCGAGAACCTCCAATGTCTCGTCAACAACCTAGGAGAATAAGCGAATTGAACTCTTCAGGTTCTTACCTCGTGATGGTTGTGTGTCTGTAAATTTCTTAATTGTCTAATGGAAGGAAGGGAGTACTTTCTTGGATGGTAAGTAAGACTGACTTCTCTGTTGATTCTGATCTCCAGAGCAAGCAATTAGGGAACCCACAGTCTCCTCCACTCCTGGAAATTCTCAAAAATAATTCAACCGCAGCCGGCCAAATGGAGACCTGGAGGAGTCTGTTTCTGATGATTGACAGCAACACTAGCCAGTGGGTGCTCTGCAGGGCTCCTTGCCCGCCCTCAATCTAAGCCAATTACAGATCTAGATAGGAACGAGCCTCCTGCACGGGCAATTTGACCTCTCAGATTGCCAATTTAGCGCTGTAGAGCGACGTCAAATTGAGCCAGTAGTTGTTCGACGTGGCGCCCCGCCCTCCTGATGTGCCTGGTGGCCTTGAATCAGGCACCAATGGACCTTGCTTTTCGCCAGGCACAGGAGGAGGGAGTTTCGCTTCTGCAAGAGTAAGCTTGGCTGTGACTCAAGAAATCGAGAACAGGACAGCCACGCTTTGCTTGTGTACGTAATTCAGTGTTCCTGCTCGTTCTTTGACAAATCACAAAAGCAGTGTTCTTCGGACTGCACTAACAGGCTTCTTGGGATGGTTCTCAACTATCCTGCATGCCATAACGATTTCCATCTTTTGAAGGAAGCATTGACTAGGATCTGGGGGTCCAAACTGATTCAAATAATCAGATAACTGCCTTTAGAACCTTTAGTCTAATAAGGAAGAAGAGGAAGCAAGCCAACAAATAAACAGTAAAAGATAAATCACATCAAAAGAGGGAATGGCTGGGGTGTGGATGGAGAACACTGGACAGCAGAGTTTACAGCGGGCGCTGAGTCCCACCAGAAACTTAAGCAAGAAAGCAACAGCAGATATCTTTCAGGCTGTATCAGCATCCTTCCTGGCAGGTTTCACACACAGAAGTACTGACCAACACAAAACTGACTCCATGTTTTGTGTGTGGTGTTTTGGTTTTGTTTTGATGCTTTTTAGCCTTAATTGGGTTTTTGTTTTGATTTTTGGATTTTTGTTTGAGACAGACAGAGAGAGAGAGAGAACACACAAAGTTGAGTGAGGAAGGAAGTGGGGAGGATCTGAAAGGAATTGTGGTAAGGGAAAGAATATGCTCAAAATATACGTGTGAGATAAGTTTTAATTAAAAATATTCTTAAAATTAATAATTAAGTTGTGTTGCTTAGTTGCACCTCCTGGTCCAAGAGCATCTCGAGATCCAGCGCATGTAATGATAATACGTTTAGACAGTGATATCTGTGTTGGTGACTCACTAACCCTAGTGACTTATGATGGACAGAGAGCCAGTTTTCATAAAGCTCTTAAAATCGTTACTGGATCTAGCATACAGACAGAAAAATGTGCATATTGAATGTGGCTCAAGAGATCTTCACAACATGCAGCCTGATTTTGTATCCAGCACCCGATCAAGAATCAATGTTCTTAATCACCAGGGGCCCTTCATCTTGCTGTCCCAATACTGCTTCGTCTCAAGGGGCAGCCTTCATGCTGACTTTTAACACAGTAAATTAATGTTGTCTTTACTCTTGATATGTATTGAACCATAATCTATGCATTCTTTTTATTTGACTTTTCTTGTTCAACAATGTATTTGTAAGACTTTTTTTCCATGTTGCTATACAGTTTGGGTCTTAATACTTTTCCATTTGCAATTACATCCTAACTTATGCATTTATTTTTATGATAGACAATGAAGTCATTTCCAGTTTGAGGCTATTATAGTTGGTGACTACCATGCCCAGAGCCTTGAGTTCAACCCTAGGACCAAAACCAGAGCGAGGGCTGGAGGTGGCTCAGCACTGAAGAGCACATCCTGCTCTTCCAGAATACTGTCTTCTGGTTCCCAGTACCCGTGGAAGGCAGCTTATAACCTATAGCTCAAGGGGTTCAAAGCCTCTGGCCTCCAAGGACACCAGCCCTCATGTGCACATACCTATACACAGACCACACCCATAGACATAATTAAAAATAATCTTTAAAAAGACAGAAAGAAAAATAATTACTGTCATTTGTATTTGTAACTAAGGACACCGGATGAAGAGGCTGAGAAAGTGAGCTGAGAATCTTAGTTTGCAAGTGGCCGAGCTGGGATGTAAGCAAGCTATGTGTGTCTTCACAGCCAGGCTCTCAGCGTCTTTCTCAGGAGAAGTGTGAGGACACTTAGCTCATACTCACTGTGCAGTGCGACCCAGTGCCTTTCTCTCTAGAGCACCTTTGATGTCTTTCCTACACACACTGCAGAAACAGCGCCATCTAATTCTGAACATTTACACAATCATGGGTTTCTTTTTATAAATTTTCTGGTGAGACTTGTTGCCTGTTCTATTTTTAGGACTCATGATTCTGTGTTGTGCGAAGATGTATAAACGGGGCCTTTGTCAGCCTGTGATCTCGGCAGATCCCCTTCTCCCTTGCAGATTGCTTTGGTATTTTTCAACCAGAAAAGGAGAGGGAGTGTCTGTGGACAAACGCACACTCAGGCTGTGATTCTTCAATCATAGTAACTTCTAGACAGAGATGTTACTCTTCTAACATACAAATCTTATCAGAGAATTTAGGAGGAGGAAGTAAACGCTAGGTCACTGTGACCCTTATCTACAGTAACCTCGCAGTATACTCTGCTCCTGGGCTCCATTGGGAAACAGCCTTCTCACAAAAGGCTTTCTGTATCAGTCACTTCAAACAGGCCAAAGGTAACTTTACCTAATTCCATGTTACAAGCAGAATTGCAAAGCCACCTGTTTCTGGTTTGTATCTCCTTTTCTAAGGAAAGTATTTGCCAGAAGGCAAATCTGGTCAAACTCATCTCCCAGGCATGGTTGTATTCTACTCTAACTGTAAATTCCCCATTTTACTTACTTTCCCCATTTCAGAGCTCCAGGAAGAGTAGGGCTCTATCTCCTTGCTTTCACTAAACACAGCAGAGACACATATGCCAGTGGTTCTCAACCTTCCCAATACTGGGACCCTTTAATACAGTTCTGCGTGTTGTGGTGACCCCCAGCAGTAAAATTATTTTTGTTGCTACTTTATAACTCTAGTTGTGCTACTGTTAAGAATTATAATGTAAATATCTGTGTTTTATGATGATCTTAGGTGACCTCTGTGAAAGGGTTGTTCAACTCCCAAAGGGGTCACAACAGCTGAGAACTGCTGCAGTATATAGTTCCACCCTCACCTCTCTCCCTCCTTGTCTTCCTTCTCTTCTCCTGCTGAGTCCATCCTGGCTTTGGTGGGGGTATAATGGCTTGGCTTCTGGGACAGGGCCTACTGGGCTTGGGTCTCCAGAGTGTCTTTAGTGCTGTGTCTGTATAATAATATACATATTTTACATTCCTCCTTCAAGGAATGTCCTCCTTGTTAACGTCAATGACTCCATGATAATCAGAGACAGCACGAGTTCAGGAAGAGAAGGAGTGGCTGATGTCTCAGCAAAATGGTAAACTCTGGGACCTTCAGAACAGCCCTTCAGGCTGTGGGAAAAAATTTTAAAATGTGGATTTGAAAATAATAACTTCTCAAAAATATAAGGATACAATATGAATTATATGAAGGGCTTCACAAATCTAAAGAAACAGAAGCATCTGCTCTGTAAGCTAACCTATCAGAAAGATTTTGAGGAAGGAGATAAAGAGATTTAGGGAGCAGTGATCACAGGAGATCCCACCCAGCTAAGTTTTTTGTTTGCAAAGTCAGACAGATTCCTGAGTTCAAGATTAGCCTGGGACAGAGGGAGTTCAGGTCCCAGCCGGGAGTGGTAGAAATGGTAAATTCAGGGTGGGGATCCACCCAGATAGCTTACCATCTGTGCTTAACAGAAGCAGACAGATCTTTCCACTTATTTGCAATGTTTAAAAAAAAATGTGCTTGCTGTCTCGGAATACTGATTCATAGGACAATCAAAGGGGAACCTGTTGTAAATGACTGGATTGATATATAAAATAAAAGACTGGGCTTATGATCTGCAAGAGGTGAGCTAGTCAGAGAATGTTTTATAATGGCAAGAGAAAACTTCTTGGAGAGAGAGAGAGGAGAGGAGGGTGGGGGGAGAACTGTCTGGAGATCTCCAGAGAAAGCAGAACAGAGAGAAAGCAATCAAGCAGCGTGGGCCCATGCTTTGACTTCAGTCCCTTGTTTTTGCGCTCTCAGACACCCCTTCTCTCAGAAGCCCTCTCCAAGCCGAGGCTGACCCTTAGCGTTCTCCTCCATTCTTTGCATTCTATATTTTTTTCCAGAGGCATAAAGTGACCAGAAACTTATGCTCTTTATAGGATGTATTTTATGTGAAGGACACATAACAGAAAACCAACTTTGGCTAAACTAATTCAAGATCTATGAGACAAAATATTTAGCAGGAACATCTTTACAGTACTCAACATCAATAACCATGCACAGAGAGGCAGAAGAAAGAGTTCAACATCAATAACCATGCACAGAGAGGCAGAAGAAATGAGCTCTGGAGACTGGGCCAGGATTCAAATCCTCTGTTTCACAATAAGGCTTACAACAAATTGTTTACTTCTTACTGTGTCAAAAATCTCATCTGGAAAATCAAGAAAACTCTGACTGTAGCAAGAGCTATTGTGTGAAGTGTAAAGATTGACACCTGATATATGCATTACAATTGGGGCAAGGATGCTAGCAAGAGTAGCTAGAACACATAAAGTGCTAATGACTTCAGTTTTCATCTTTTTGAAAAGGGAATAGTACAATATTCAAAAGTCGATCTGAAAGTTATAGTGCTATCTATGGGCAGTATGATCTCAGGCAAGTTGCTTAACCTTTCTGTGCCTTGTCTATTAAAATGTAAGTGACAGGAATGAGACTTCGTCATAGGCCTTTAAGATAAGTATCAACTAATTGAGGACCTTTGCTCACTGCACACTGAGAGAAAGTGCTTGCAATAGTTAACATCATGGTTATTTTATGTCAATTTTGCCAGGATGGAGTGCCCAAATATTTTGTAACATCGGCTAGAGATCAGTTAACTTATTTTTATGTAATAAAGTGTTTTCCAATTCCAGAATAGCCAAGACAATTTAAATATTAAGAACAAGCAAGCAAACACTCATCTAGTTGTTTGACTAAGATTGCATTAACATTTAAATGTTAATGTTTATGGATCTAAAACTCAGTTGTAACAGGAGTGATGGCAGTTGTCTAGGAGATCACCAGTGTAATTCCCTGGCACAAAGACTTGGACAACTGTGAAAGACACAAAACCAAGCCTCAGAGAAAAGTAATGACTTCAAATATGCAGGATGTGAGAAGGCTAATGCTGGAAGTCCAATAAACTGCTGCTGGTTTGCTATGTTATAGATTTTATATGGATCCTGGATCCTCCTCTTTCCTCTATTGGTCCTGTTTAGATAGATACCTCGTGCTCATTTCTCGAGCCCCAAAGACCACCAAGGAGCCAATTCTGACACAGCAGGACAGGAGGGAGAAGCCCTGAGCCCAGTTTCAAGCAAGCATTTATAGACACAAGCAAACAAGTAAGGGGGCATCCAGCTTGACACACTTCTGATTCAGGGGGATATTTTTTGCCTTTTAAAATGATTGGCTGGTGCTAGAAGCCAAACCATAAACTTTCATAAGTAAATATCTTTAGGTACAACTGTAATTTTTGCTTTCCTCCTAGTTCATGGTTGCTAGGGAGTGACCTGGAGACCAGTGTTAGGTGCAGGCCTGGTGGTTAACTTGAGTTCAACCTTAGGTCAGGTTCTCTAAGATGGAGCCTGAACCCAAGTTGGAGTTGGTCTGGTCTCTCAACCTGACATACCACCACCCCCACCACCCACCACCACCACCACCACACACAGCAGCAGCACAACTTTCTATCATTTCTCCTTGTAATGTTTTCTGGGAATAAGAAACAGCCACCTCATAAAGCCTACTTTCATTTTCCTTATTAACTTATATCCTTCTAACTGCTTCATGCCTGCCTCTCAGAGATTGACCAGCTTCTGCCAGAAGGGGAAGGAACACTTTAGCTGCTTCATTTGATCACAGGGGGGTAGTCTGGGGGAAGCTGATCCATGAGAGAGGAGATGTTTTTAAGGCAGGATCCTGGGGCCAGTCTAGAGGGCTGTGATGAAATTCTGACAGGCGGTGCGTCCAAAGCTCCATCTTCAGGACCATTTGTACAAGCAAAGAAGCTGAAGGAGTAGAGAGAGGAGTGACAGAGAACACTGCAGTATATCCCAGAGTAGAATGACCATTCCCAGAAGAGTCTCACATAAGAGCAGTCCGTTTGAGGTTGGTATGGATAGTAATGGGCCCAGGTGTTGCAGGATATTTGATCACACTGTGAACCCTGAGATCGTGTTATTTACTGGAAAAACCTGTTTCTTTGTGTTGTAGCTCAGCCCTAACACACACCTTTAATCCAAGAGCTTTCTGTTTATTGTAAATAGGATTAAATAAAGTCAACCATAGACCAAGAGTTGGAGCTAGCAACCAGTTGACAGGGAGTGAACATAGGAGAAAACCATAGAGAGTGAGAGAAAGTCAGGAGGATGGACAGATAGAGAGATGCCTAGGAAGTAGAAGGGAGGAACATTCAGTTTGAAGGTTTTTGTTTTGTTTTGTTTTTGTTTTTTTGTTTTTGTTTTTTTGTTTTTGTTTTTCACACAGAGGAGAAAGAGAACTTCCTTTTGGGATGTTGGCATGGGGGAAGGTCAGCTAGGTGTTTCCTCTGCCTCTCTGAGCTAGCATCTGGTTACTAAGTCTTTATTGGTAAAATCGAACAATTGAGATTTTATTTTTTTAAAAAAAAAATTCAGCACCAGGGTCCACTTTCAGGAACCTTGACAGCTGTTGAAGGGATAGACTCAGTGTGAGGAACTTCCAGATCCTTTCTAGAAGGAGAGGAAGAAGAAATTTAACCATCGTTTGAGTTTTAGATAGAAACAAGAGTGGTTCTATTGATCTTGGTGGCAGCTAACCTCTGCAATGTTCAATTGATCTAAGGTCATGATGTCTTATCATACCACACAGTCAGGGCTTTTCTTACCCAAGAAGAAAATCATTAATGAGAGATGGCTAAGTAAGATCTCCCATAATTTTAAGCCTAACATCCAGAAAGTGTGAACCATTAAAGAAAACCAGCAGAACTTTATTCTTTAGTTATTCTTTCCTCTCAGGGTTTAAGGCAATGGTGGTAGCTGAAATTAATCGCTTTTATTTAACTTTTTTTTCTATTTTCTTTTTTTGCTGTCATAGTCATTAGAAGATCTTGTTCTCTGGGTCATTGAGAGGAACCTCTGGCTCTTCTCCCCTTCCCTTTACCAGTTTCATCTGTGTGGGTAATTCAAAGGCCTTCAGTCAAAGTGGTTTCACTTGAAGTCATGGAAGTTGTACTTTGTGTTGACCCTCCTCTTTGTAGACTGGATGCTTGTCAGGGCTCATCAGGTGGTATCTTCATGGATTCCCTGAACAAGAGAAAAGATGAGTCCCCACAGTAACCATGTTTTTAGAGATGCCTCACAAGCCCCTTGACCTTGGACAGTGAGGGGGGAAAATATTTTCTCTTTTAATCCATCTGAGTATTTGCATAGCCTCCAAGTATGAATGTCAAGCACACATAAGTAAGATCAGTTAAACCAATCTGGTACTTTTACTTTTAACTACTATGTAATATTTACATAAAACTTAGGCAAAAACAAAGCATTTAAGTTTTGATCAGACAAACATTTTTGTTCTTTAATCCAGGCCTTATAGTTATTATGGAGAGTAGACCAAGAACGCTATTGATTCATGCAGTGTTTTCACATCAGTGTACTGAACATACCTTTAACATACCTTATATAACATTCTCAGACCCTTATTACTTGCTTAAACTTTATAGCTTTCTTGTTCATCTTGGAAAAATATCCAGCAATCTTATGAAACATAATAACATTAGTGCCATCATAATAAGAAGGAATCCAACTGCATACATATAAATTAATGTCTGTGTACACTGTTAAACTGTAACTCTATGAAACTGAATCTAGTGATGAGCACTAAACAGCAGACTCCCCACTAAGTCTACAACTGGCTGACCCCAAAGCGTCTGTCCTCCTTATAAACATACCTAGTTGACCAGATGAATATTACTATTGCTCCATGCACTGGAAACAAGACTTGATAGGCTTGCCTTTAGACTCTAAACTTTATAAATTCGCGGGTGAGCGGCAGTGAGCATTCATGATCAAGGAGGATCACAGTATCTGTTACCAAGTGATACATGCCAAAGCAGTACTGTTAGGATGTAATTAAAATAGAACCGAGTTTCCTTCTTGATAATCTCATAAACAATATTTAAAAATACTTTTTTTGTCAGGGCAATGAAGTAAGGGAATTAACAATTATTTCTATGTAAACACATAACAATAGAAGAGTACAAATAATATTAAGAAAAACTGCTGTTGATTTGAAATCTGGAGTGCTACAAGTCTATGGGTTTATAACTTATTGGAAATGAGATCTAGTTTTTTCAACTCACTATTCTATTTTGGGTCTCTATTCTGGGTCTCGTGCAAATTACCCTTTGGAATCTGAAGGTAACAGTATAAGAGACGATGAAAGGCATGTTTGTGGCTGGTTGTCAAGCAACCAAAGGCAGAAGTTACTGGCATGTACTCTTATTTTGTACATAGAGTGGGTGTAGGTGTTTAACTGTGTTTCTATTGGTTAAATTCTCTTCCAATAGCAGAAAAGAAAGTGTTATTTTCCCAGCTAATTAGCATACTCTGGGAAAGAAACCAACTATATTCATGCTCTGCTAGTGTCAAATATAGACACCAAGGATTTTAAGGACTCTGGGTTCAAAAGGACGACAGGAAAAGAAGTTTTTTAAAGTTTAAATAAATGAATGGCACCAAATGTTGGATATGTTCTACTATGAGAAGTATGCAAGTTCCCTCCTTCCCTCCCTCCTCCCTCCCTCTCTCCCTCCCTCCCTTCCTCCCTCCTTATGTGTTTGGAGTAGCCTGGTCTGTTCTTAAAATTCAGATCTTGCCTCACGTCCCTCTCTCCGTTCACCTTCTGGAATTACAGGTGTATATCCATAAAGGTGGCAAGATATCTATTTCCTGAAGATGCCTTAATGTAAAGAAACTTAGGCTCCTCAGGCATACTTCCATGGTGAAACTAGACAACACTTAGCTATATCCAAAGGGCAATAGCATGGCTGCTCCCTGACTCTTCCTACCTTGAAGAAGGCAACACAGGAAGATACAGGAAGCTGCAACCTGAGAGGAAGGCAGAGTTCTATGCCAGTAGAAGGAAGGAGGCAACATGGTTATCATCATTGGGAACTTATCCTGAAATGTATTTCAGTGTAAGTAGCAAAGAAATGTATTCCTTTTCTGGCAATGAGTGACATATTTCCTCTTTCTCTGTCATCTCTTTCTGTGGTTTCTTCCTCTGCTACCAATAATTAATCCTGGACCCACTGACATATTTTTCATCTTACAACATTGCCTTACAAAATTTCACCAAGTGTCCTTCGTTAAAAGGAAAAAGAAATAATTCGCAACTCCTAAGGCTAGTATTGCTGCCAGGACCAAGAGACTCCACTGTCCACTTCCCCTTAAACAAGAATACAGAAATCCACAGAGAAGTGGAGCTTTTGTGTGTGCTGCTGTGGATCCAACCTGGGGCCTTGTGCATATGTCCGCTGAGTCATGTATCCCCCCAACTGAAGAAGCAGATTTTTATTCAAGTCCTGTCCTGAGGAAAGTCAGGAATTTTTGAAATGTCTACACCATTTTTTCAAGTCTTTCCATGGGCAGATCCTGGCCCTCACCAAGATCAAGCAGTCAACATTCTAGAAGATGAGCAAGATGAGCCCCCCTGAGGCTATGATGTTAGATGAGCCCTAACTGAGGAACTATGGACAGTTGCACTTCTGTAGGAGGGAAACTACACTACTTCTCTAAATGGATCCTTTCTCTATTCAAAACTCTTTATCCCCAAACCTTCCAGGAAGTTCTTATCTCTTTGTTACCTTTCTAGGAAACAATCGATATTTTCTGCTTAGGTTTTTGTTTTTTTTCCTATCAGAAGACTTGAGAGGATTAAAATGAAGGTTGCTATTTGGTTACTGGTTGCTTGTGCTTTTAAAAAAGAACCAGGATAAAGAGTACCGTTCTATACTACAAACAGAAGTAACAGTTGCTAACTGTCTTAGTTGAGTTTCTTAAGAGAAATGAAAAGAGATTAAAGGATTAATAGGAGACACATCTATAAACTTAGCACCTGGGAGGCAGAATTAAGAAAATCTCAAACTTGAGACCAGCCTTGGCTACATAGCAAGACCTTATCTCAAATACGGGAGAGAGATTAATGATTAACATGGTTGGTTATTACAAACTCTATAGGGAAAACTAGTACCCATCTGGGCATGTTCAACCTCCTAGGGAAACCATCCTTAGGAAAAGTCTGGAGTTTCCCTCTTACAGAAGTTCAACTGTCCATAGTTCCTCAGTTGGGGTGGGGGCTCATCTTCCTCCCCCTACCATGTCCTCCATTCTAGAATGTTGACTGCTTGATTTTGTGCAGAACTTCCAGGCAGTCACAGGTGCTGTGAGTTCATGTGTGCAGTGGTCTTGTCATGTCTAGAAAATGCTGTTTCCCTCTAGTCTTCCCTGACTTCTGGATCTTATACTGTGTACACCCTCTCTTTTGAGACAGTCCCTAAGCCTTAGGTTGGTGGGTTATATAGGTGTCCTATTTTGGGCTGAGCATCTAATAGACACCTATTCTCTTCACTTTAATCAGTTATGAATTTCTGCATTAACATATCTATTGCACAAGAAGATTCTCTAATAAGAAAACAACAACAACAAAGTTGTACTGATTATGAAGGATGGAGATATGAGTTTAGAGAACACTATGATACTATGTCATTTTAGCAAAATAATGATAGTAGTTTTCACCCCTGGGATCTTGGGAGATCCTCAATCATGGACTTTGGCCAGGTTTACAGTACTAGACACACATTTCCTTATAAGGAGTGGGCCTTAAGTTCAATAAGAACGTGATTGGTTACTTCCATAACATTTGTGCCATTATTGTACCTATGGGCATATTTAGCCACAGTAATCATTATGAAGGACCAGATGACCTTATTCAAAAAGGACAAGAAAACATCCCTTTAAAACCCTGGGTGTAGAGGAAGACCAAAGTGAGGGTGCTTTTGTCCTTTTTAGAATGAGTATCAAAAGATTCAACCAGAGCTCCCAGGAGCTAAACCTCCAGCCTGAGAACAGACAGGGGCAAGCTGTCCTCTGAGAGGCTCTAACCAGCAGCTGACTCAGACAGATACAGACATCCAGAGCCAAACAGTGGATGAAGCTTGAGGACTCTTATAGAAGAATAGGTGGAAGGATTGTGGGCCTAAGGAGATAGGAACTGCACAGGAAGATCAACAGAGTAAACGATCCTGAACCCTTGGAGCTCTCAGAGACTGAATCACCAACCGTGGAGCATACCTAGTCTACACAGATCTACCTCCATGGGCTGGACCTAGGCCTCCCTGCACATATGTTGTAAATGTGCAGCTTGGTTTTCATGTAGGTCTCAAACATCTGGAGTGGGGGCTATCCCAAAATATGCAGCCTGTATATGGAGTATGGTCTTCTAAAAAAAAAGAAAAAAAAACAGTTATTCAGTTATTCATGGAATATTATTTTTTTATATCTCTTGTATTCAGTTTGTAACTACTTCATTGAGAATTTTTGTATGTATACTCATGAGGGATACTGGACTATAATTTATATATTTTTGTTGGGTTTACACTTGATTTCACTATTTCAATATTATTTGCTTTGTGAAGGAGCTTATTGTGGTTCTGAATTTTTTAAACATAACTCAAAAAGTATTGCTTGTTTAAAGGCTCTATAGAATTCTTGTATAAGTATAAAAAAAAAAAAAAACAACCCTGGGTGTAACCCTGTTACACCTATTAGTGTTGAGATGAGAACCATTTTTCATCTTTCTGTTATTGTCCTTGTGGTGGCTTGAATAGATATGGCCCCAATAGACTCATGTGTTTGAATGCTTGGCCAATAGGGAGTGACCTTACTGGAGTAAGTGTGGTCTTGTTGGAGGAATTGTGTCACTGTGGAGGTGGGCTTTGAAGTCCCATATGCTCACGCTAGACCTAGTGTGTCAGTCCCTTCCTGCTGCCTGCCAATCTGGATATAGAACTCTCAGGTCCTTCTCCAGCACCATGCCTACCTGCATGTCACTGGTGATGTTTCCAACCTTAATGATAACAACTATACTTCTGAACTGGAAGCCAGCCTCCATTAATTAAATGTTTTCCTTTATAAGAGTTGTGGTGGTCATGGTGTCTCCTCCAAGCAATAAAACCTTAACTAAAACAATTAGGATGGTTCTGGGCTTCGCAGAAGAAATTCTCCGTCTCCTCTACAGTGATGATGGTCAGACCCAAGATCAGAGTAACACCATTCACTGCCTACAGAGAGGGATGAGGTTTATGAATTTACGCTGAGATGATGATATCTTGGGGACGCCAGAAACTTGAAGACTCATTAAAAGAATGACTACATGATTGAACTGTCACCAGAAATCCTGATTGATCTATATGTAGATCAACAACCAAGTTTTCCAGCATATGACATATGAGCGATATAGAGGTAGGCTGGAATTTGGGACATGAGACTAGAGTATGACATATAAACACCCTGCAAGTCATGACAGCTTTTTGATACAAACTGAATTTTAAAGGACACTGGGGAAAGGTTGATCCACTGGGTAGCTCCATCGTGTAAGGAACAGGAACTTCTTCCTGTTCAAAATTCACCAATGCAAAAGGTTTTCCATTTACCGTTTTCATTGTTTGACATTTTCTTGTTTTCTTACAGCATGGCCTAGAGAAACAGCGGAAAGATGCTCTGTCAGCACCTTCCTCTCCAGCTTGCCTGAAGACTACAGTTGCCCTAGCAGGTTCTGCAGCTGTCCAAGCAGGCCTTCTCTCAACTCTTCTGCCCTGCGTAGGCCCCAAGCTCACACCCCAGACCCTATAGTGAGCTCTGATAATCTCCCAAATCCTCTGTCCATACTTAAACTTCCAACACCTTAAAAATGGCAGATGGGCAAGACATGATGCCACACACTCTTAAACCTTAGAGGGGGAAGGAGGAGGCAAATTATAAAAGAAAGCATTTGGTTAAGGGCTTATAGTGTCAGAAGGCCAGAGTCCACGATTCAGAGCAAAGGCATGGTTGTAGAAATAGCTGAGGGCTTACATCTTGATCTGCAAAAAGGGGGCCAAGAGAGAGCGAGCCCTGGGAATGGTACCAGTGTTTGGAAAACTCAGAGCTTGCCCCCTCCCCTCCATAGCACATTTCTTGTAATAAAATCATACCTCCCATCCAAACAGTTTCACCAAATAGGGACCAACTATTCAAACATGAGCATAGGGAACCATCTCATTCAAACCACCATAATATATATGCATACATATATGAATATAGCTTGTGTGTATATGATTTCAAGGATGATCACTTTATGTTGAATAACCAATTACATAATTATCCCTGGGAGAGGCTAATCTCCCTTTCTCAGTAGTCATTAGTTGCCTGTTATTCTTTGTCTATGGGTAGGGCCCCATGACATTTTCCCTTTCCTCATTAGCATGTCTATTGATATTATCATTGTTCAGGTTTTGTTTATGGCGGTCTAAACAAAAAAGAGGTGTTATGGGCGTTACTTCCTTGTCATTTTTAGGAGATATAATTTCACCACAAACCTCTTAGTCGTCTGGCTCTTACTAACTTTCCACCCTGTCTGCTGTGATGTTCTCTGAGCCATAGATTCAGGATTTGTGGCATTGATGTATCCATTGAGGCTGGGCTCCATACAATTTGGTTATCTCTGCTTGATGACCTATTGTTGCAGTGGTTTCAATGAGAATGGCCCTTACAGGCTTCTGTATTTAAATATTTGTCCCTACTGGGTGGAACTTCTCTGAAGATGTAGCCTTGTTGGAGGAGGTCTGTCATTTACAGGTGAGCTTTGGTCCCATGGCAGGCCCAGTCTCTCTGCCTCCAACTTGTGGATCAATATGTAGCTGCTGCTCTAGAGCCATGTCTGTCTTCCTGCTGCCATGTTCCCCATAGTGATGGTCATGGTCTCACATTCTGAAACTACAAGAAAACTCCCAGTTAAACACTTTCTTTTAGAAGTTGCCTTAGTTGTGGTGTCTCTTCAAAGCAATAGATAGTGTTTTTCGTGGTCTTTGTTTACTATAAAGAGAAAGTTCTTTGATGAAGGGTGAGATCCACACTCATCAACAGGTTTAAGGTCAAGTCCTAGAATGTACAGGAATCATACTAGTCTAGTGAAGTGATGGTGGAAGGCTCTCTTCTAACTCTTCTAACTCACATCTTCACCAACCTCAGGAAGTTGGCTAGGTTCTTTTCTTTTTGCTTTTTTCCTACTCTTCTCTTATATATTACATTCCCAACTACAGTTTCCCTCCCTCCTTCCCTCCCAGTCTCTTCCCTCTCTCCCCATCTACTCCACCTCCATTTTCTTCAGAAAAGGTCAGGCCTCCCAGGGATATCAATCAAATGTGGCATATCAAGTTGCAGGAAGACTAGGTACCTCCCCTCATATTAAAGCTGGTCAAAGCAGCCCAGCCAGAGTAAAAAGGTACCCCAAAAGGCAGGCAAAAGAGTTAGAGATAGCTCCTACCCTCGCTGTTAGGAGTCTCACAAGAAGACCACGGTACACAACAGTAACATAAATGCAGAAGGTCTAGGTCAGACTCATGCAGCATCCCTGATTGTTGGTTCAGTCTCTGCGAGCACCTATGGTCCCAGGTTGGTTGATTATGTGGGTTTTCTTGTGATATCCTTGACCCCACTGACTCCTACATTCCTTCCTCCCTCTTCTGCATGATTCTCTTTGCTCTGAGTTGGCTGGATTTTAATATTAGTCATGATTTCCCTCCTATGGAGTGGACTTTAGTTTAGTTCAAGAACTGTTGGCTACTGTCAAGATCTTAGTATCACTATTGCACTTTAGAAATATATTTCTCTACTGGTCATCATTATAGTTCATTGGCATTACAGAAAGATAAGGCTGTTGAGTGCTTCCCTCCTTGTCAGCTTACACAGTACTTTCTGAGATCTATAAAAGCTAATCCTCTGTTGGGCATGGTGCCACATATACTTAATCCCAGCACTTAGGAGGAATAGGCAGGCTGATCTCTGTGAGTTCAAGTCTTGCCTGGTCTACAGAGTAAGTTCCAGGACAGCCAGGATTGTTCCATAAAGAATCTCTGTCTCAGAAAAAAAAAAAAGACAAGGTAATGCTCATTTTATTGCTTCTGTGTCCAAAGTGTACAGTACCTTTAGCAATAGGGACTTACCTTCAACCTTCACGAGGCAACCAAGGGCAGTGGCAACTACCTACATTACTCTGGGAGTCACTTGGACTAACAACTCAAAGGGCTCAAACAGAAATTTCTCAAGTCCATTCCTGGTTTTTTGTTAGATTATTCATTGTCAGCCAAAGTACCATAACTTCATTTAAGATGCACACACACACACACACACACACACACACACACACACACCACACTAATATATTATGGTTTATTTCCTTACTTTATGTATTGGGTGACACAATGTATAATTGCTGCTGATAAACCTCAGATCCACTGAAGCCTTCTGGTGGTGGAGGCAAGAACCTGATCCTTTCTGCAGAAGTGTTACAAAAACTGAATTTCTGGGGGCCGGGGAGGTGACTCAGCAGGTAAAACCACTTGCCTTGCAAGCATGAGGACTTGATTTAAAATTCCAAGCACCGTGTGAAAGGCTGAGTGTGGCCACATACCTGTAAAGCCAGCATGATGGAACTTGGTAGTTAACCAATCTGACCCTAGATTCTGTGAGAACAAGGCAGAGAGTGCTCAAAAGAACAAAGGGAAAGACTGACGTGGCAGGTCACCTGATGTCTTCCTCTGATATACATACATGTGCACACACAAGTCTGTAGCACACACATATATCCCCATGTACACACACACACACACACACACACACACACACACACTCCCATACTGTAGGACCTCATACACGTCCTCAATTCCTGCAGGCATCCCCATTTATTTGTTTCAACATTGCTCTTCTTAGTCTGTTTTCAAAGTCTTTACTTCTCTATTTTTTCTCACTTGCTCCATTATTCTTTTGTTCCTATTTAAATACAAAGACTGATTTTGAATGACATGAGCAGATACTGTATTTTTGTGTTCCCTCTGCTTTCCCCTCACATGGTAAATTTCTTCACTCAGTCACCCTGAATAAATATTGGTAGAGTCAGTGCTGTGCTCGATATTGACAAAGGCTTGGAAATACTGAAGCGCAGGAACAGCTGCTACTTCTGATATTTCACCATGTTAGCATCTCTAGCCATACATTTATGTCATGATTGCAAACTTCTTAAAGCTTCCCTGTGGGCTAAAAACAGTTTGTACAATGTTGACTATGTGAGTTTAAAACTGGCTTGAAAAATTCATCTGGAGTCTTTGTTTTCTCTCTGCCTTGTCTATATCCTGGGTTGTGGTTACACATGTTCCATTTTTGACATTTAATCACTCTAAGGACGAAATTATAACTAAGATGATTTTAATTGGCATGAACTTCAACTTTTAAAAACAGACAAAGTTTCATTTCATAAAATAGAATAAATATTGAGTGAATCAAACCCAAGAGGTTGTTTTGTACACAGATAAAGGCTGAAGAAAAAAAAAAAAGAAACAAAGAACAAAGAGCTAATTGATCAAAGTTACTTTCCTTGTGCAATGTGGAAACAGAAAAGAGGGACAGGACAATAGACAAATAACTGAGGTTACTTCAGGTTGTCACATAAGGACTAAGTCAGACTGAACTTCTTTATCATGCCAACTAAAACTGATTCCCTTGGGAAAGTTGTTCATCTCTCTCCCAATTCTGATGACAACTTGGTATCAATTTGACAGCATGCTCCAATAGCCTAGGTGACTCCATTTGATTTTTTGACTATTAGACCCCAAACAATGACGTAATAACAAAACCAAGTTAAGAGAGAGTTCAGCCAAAAAGACAGAGTTGGATTTTTGTATTCTTTCTTCTCTATCTGTGGATAGAAAATATTAAGGAGTACATATTTGTACTGAAGATTAAAGGTCTCTTTAAAAAAATCATCATTGCCAAATCAACATATTGTAAATATCGAATAGCATTTACATGGTATTTGGTGTCACAAATAATTGAGGTGGTCTAAAATATATGAAAAATACATAAATTTATAGGTGAACAACACTGTGTTATTGTATAAAAGGAATCTGAACATTCACCGATTTTGATATCTCTTGGGGGGTATTGTCTTTGTAAATCATGTCTCTTAAAAAGGACTTATAATCATATATATATGAATATAAGATATATATATATGAATGTAAGATATAGATATGCATATCTATATCTATCTGAATCTATTAAAAAGCCTTTTCATCTCAACAATAAAACTCCAAATATCCAATTTAGGATGAATAAAGGTTCTGAATAATTCTTCAGATTGAGATAAAGAAGTTTCCAACAAGCATATAAAAAGACACTCAACAGCATTACTCATTAGAGAAATGCAAATAAAGTTCATCTACACTAATGCCACTAGAATGGCTACAATAATAAAAACACAGCAAAGCTGCCTGGAGGAGAGCAGTAGAAATGCCCAGGGAAGTGGTCCTCCTCATGTACTGTGGACCCACGGGGCCAGAAGAGGAAGTGTAAAGTGCACAGGCCTTAGCAAATTACCATAAAAAGATTTAAAACTGCCCCTTCTTCACCTGGCAGAACTGTACAGAACCTGGAGCTGCACTCGCCCCTCCCCACACAGCAGCAAGTGGAGCCCGCTAGAGCCAGAGTAAGACTTAGAGGTTCCCATTTCTATTATTATCATTATGTATGTGTACAGATGCCCACTGGTCAAAAGAGAGCACCAGATTGCCTGTTGTTGCTGGACTTAGAGGCAGATGTGATGTGGAAGCTGGGAACCAAATTCTAGACTTCTGTATGATCAGAAAGTGCTCCTTATTGATGAGTTATCTCTCTAGTCCACAATAGTTCATTTTTATTAGACATTTTATCCATATTTTATGTATTTCTCCTCTTATTCTTATGTATTCCCACATTTCTCTCATTCTTCTGCCCTCCTTTTTCTATCTTGAAGAAGATATCAGAAGATAGAAAAATCTCCCATAGAATGACAGGATTAACACAGTAAAAATGGCCATTCTACCAAAAGAAAGAAATCTACATATTCAATGCAATCCACATCAAAATTCTAACATAATTTTTTGCAGACCTTGAAAAGACAATTCTCAACTTTATATGGAGAAACAAAAAACTCAGGAGAGCTAGAAAAATCCTGAACAATAAAAGAACTGCTGGAGGTATCACCACCCCTGACTTCAAGCTGTGTTACAGAGCTATAGTAGTAAAAAAACAAAAACAAAAAAGCAAATAAAAAAACAAAAAATAAACAAACAAAAAAAACCCCTCATGATGCTGTCATTAAACCAAACACATTGATTAATGAAATTGAACTGAAAACCCAAACATAGATTAACACACCTATGGACTCCTGGTTTTTGATAAAGAAGCCAGAAATATACATTGTAAAAAGATGGCATCTTCAACAAATGGTGCTGATCAAACCAAATGTCTGCAGGTAGAATAATGAGTACTAACTCGATTTAATCACACTACACAAAACCCAAGTCTATGTGAGTCAAAGACCTCAATATAAAACCGAATACACTGGACCTGGTAGAAGAGAAAGTGGGGTTATAATTTTGTCCTTATTCACAATAAGAATATACTAAAGAAATTTCTGATCACTAAGCAAGTCATCATTATTGATCTTCAAAGGGATTCTTCAGACTGAAAAAACAAAACAAAACAAAACAAATTCACCATGAAGGCTTAGGAAGGAACAAATCACAGTAAAAATAATAGTATATCAAGAGAGGAAGAAGAGAAGGGAACATGGCAAAACTAACAAAACAACAGAAATCAATTCACATTTCCCAATAAAAACTATGAATATTAGTGTTCTTGGTTCTACCAAAAGACAGAGACTAAATGAACTTTTGACAGTAATCATCTAATTGTTGTCTCCAAAAATGTATCTCACCATAAAAGATGGATAATAACTTAGGGTAAAAAATGGAAATATGGGCTAGAAAGTGCTTTGGGAGAGAATAGTTCTTAATGGTATTAAACAGTGGTGAATCCTGCATGCTACAGTTCTGACTTGCCAGGTTATGTGCATTGGTGCAACCATGATATGACTATTGTCATATCATTCATGGTTTGATTGTATTTCAGGTTTGCTCCATGAGAGGGAATTTTTGCCTGACACTGTAATCCTGGCCAGAGTCCATAGTTTAAAGGTCATAGGTGGTGGCGGTGATGGGGAACTTAACTACTGTTCTTTTGCTAAACGACATTTCAAACTGTCTTCTAAATCTTTCTGTTTATACCCACGTGCTGATCTTACCCTTAGAAAAGTTTCGCTGTTGTTGTGAACAGCAATCAATGTAGAAACTCATAAAGGAAGGTCAACGTGCTGAGGATGGTGACTGTCCAGTGCTCATCACTAAACAGGTCAGTAGTCTCAACCTCCCCCAGTGCTCAGGGAACATTGTTGAAGAGGAAACAGAAAAAGTATAACCAGGAGGATGAGAAGATGTGCTATGAAATGCTCTCTTCTGGGTATGACATGACCACCGCACCCACTAACTCATGGCAACTTTGGTAACGTGCTCAATGTCAAAATGATTAGCATTCCATCACGAACAGGGGAGAGACTCATCAGGTCCTTCCCCTAGATGAGGAGTTAACAGTTATCGGCTATTGAGAGAAGAAAGTCACTTTTCTCCTGGGGTGTGTCTCATACTGGTAGGTTGCTCATACTGGGGTGGATTGCCCCACAGCCATGTGATTTCATTAGCTGGACTCAGTTGGGTATTTTTTTAAAAAAAAATGAAGGTGAGGATGTGAAGGTGGGTAGGCTGTGTTGGTGAGTCATGGGTGTTAGAGTGGGGAGTTGGTAGTGCATACAATCAACATACATTATTGAAAATGTTCTTCTGAAAGATATGTGTTTACAAGTTGTAGCCTAATATGTGAATGGGATAATATGAAACTGGCTTCCTGAACTCATCATGTTTCAAGGTTTGCTAGCATCATATCATATATCAGAACATTTTCCCTCATTTTCAATAATATTTAATTGTATGACTGTATCACTTTTTCAATTGACAGGCATTTGGTTACATTTCTGTTTTAGTTTTTATTGAGACAGTGTCTCACTATGTAACCCTAGCTGGCCTGGAATTTACCAAATAGACCACTGGGCGTCAAACTCATGGGCAATCTTCCTGTTTCTGCTTACTAAATGCCTGCTATGATTACAAGTGTGTGCACCACACCAGGCTCTGTCTGTCTGTCTGTCTGTCTGTCTGTTTATTTATGACACAGGATCCCATGTGCCATAGCCTAGATTCCCATAAAATTTAATATATAGCACATGTTATCCTTGAATGTCTTATCCTTCTGCCTCTACTTCCCAAATGTTGAGGTCATAGGCATCACCAGACAGACACATGTGACAGGGTCAGAGCCCCTGAAGATACCAAGAGATGCTATAAATGAAGATGTAGTCTCAGTTTCAGTGGAGACCCCAGAATTTTCAAGATTCCGGGACTTGTAAGTTGTTCTCCAAGAACAGTGACAGGTACGGAATGGGGTTTGCTTGACCTGTTAGACAAGCTATGTGCATTTCAGATGGTCAGGCTAGAGAAGTAGGAACATCCAAGCCCCTTGGAGTCCTAAAGACACTGAGCTATTACACTATTGGATTTTGGTGGTTTTTTTTTTTTTTTAATCTGATTGAAACTGTGCCCTGGTGTTTTCCCTTTGAAATAAGTAAATATAAAAGTTGTTTTTGATTTTAAGGAGCCTATAGGTAAGAGACTTTCAATTCTTAAAAATAACTTGGACTTCAAATTATTGGGATTTTTAAAACACTGGGGCTTTTAGAAAACATAGTATTTTATACTGCGATGTTAACATGAACTCTCAGGGATAAATAAGAAAAGCAAGGTTATGGTTTAGAAGTGATGTGTTTGTGTGTCCAGCTGACAAGGGGTCAATTGTACTGGTTAGATTTTGTCAACTTCACAAAAGATAGAGTCATCTGTGATGAGGGAACCTCCATTTTTATCAAATTGGCTTGTAGGCAGGAGTGTAGGATATCTTCTTGATTAACAATTGATATGAGAGAATCTAGTCCACCACATGATGGCTGGTACCATGCCTTGGCAGGTAAACTGCAGCTATATGCAAGGGAGTAAGAAGTAGTCCTCCATGGTTTCCATTTCAGTTCCCGCCTCGCCTTGCCTTTTCTAAGTGACAGACTGTAAAAAGAAGATGTAATAATTTCTTCCTCAGCTTGCTTTTGGTCAAGATGTTTTAAAACAGCAACAGAAAACAATGACTCTGTGTGGTGTGTGTGTGTGTGTGTGTGTGTGTGTGTGCATGTGTGTGTGTGTGTGTGTATGTGTGTGTGTATGTGTGTGTGTGTGTATGTGTGTGTGTGTGTGTATGTGTGTGTGTGTGTGTGTGTGTGTTTGTGTGTGTGTGTGTATGTGTGTGTGTGTGTGGTGTTTGTGTGTGTGTGTGTATGTGTGGGTGTGTGGGTGTGTGCGTGGGTGTGTGTGTGTGTGCGTGCGTGTGTGCATGTGTGCGTGTGTGCATGTATCATGTCATATGTGTGACAGTCAAAAGGCAAGTTGTAAGAATCAATTCACTTCACACGATGTGAGTCTAGAGGACTGAACTCAGATCTTTGGTCTTGACAGCAAGTGCCTTACCCATTGACCCACCTAACCAGCCCCACCAACCCTCCTGCCAACTTTAAAATGCTAGCATTACAGGTGATTGCTAACATGACTAGTTTTATATGGTGTTGAGGCTAAGACCCAGAGCACTGTGCATGATAGATAAGCACTCTGCCAACTGAGCAACTTTTTAATTTTTTTCTCTTCCTTTCTTTCTTTTTCTTTTTTGAAAGAATGGGGTTTTTGGAATCTTCCTTTTCTTGAGTCAGTTCCACTTGACTGTCACTGAAGAGGTAGAATGTGCAGTCTGTACAAAACTTACCTCCTACTCTCAAGTAGACTATTTAGGAATAATGGGCCATAAAAATTCAGGAGGCCGAAACTTTTGTGCAGCCAGATGGCAGACTTAATTTCTAATTTGACCTGAAATACTCCTTTTGAAGTTGGTAAGAATTTTGTGTGTACATGCACATGTATGTGTACACACATACACAAAGAAATCTGTACTCACACCTTTTTTAATTTTAATGGATGAATTCTACAGGATATTAACTATATCTTAACAAGCTACTAAGCTACTTAAAGTCATATATGCACAGAGACAGAGAGAGACAGAGACAGAGAGACAGACAGAAATAGAGACAGAGAAAAAGAGACAGAGGGAGAGAGAGAGAGAGGGAAAGAGAGAGAGAGGAAGAGAGAGAGGGAGAGAGAAGGAAAAAGAGATTGTGAGCCATCTGATATGACTATTGCGACTTGAACTTAGATCTTTTATAAGAACAGCAAGTGGTCTTAACTGCTGAGTCATCTCTCCAGCCCCTAAATTTGTGACTTTTAAAGTCAAGTAAAAGAAAGTGAAAATGTAGGGCTTATTTAGATTTCCCTTGAATGTTGAGTTTCCTTTTAATATCTTTTTTCCTTCTATTGAGACTTATTCTGGGAGTGAGATATGAACAAATACTTATTCACCACAGATAACACACTGACAAAAAATTTAAAAAGAAAGAGAGAAAGGAAGAAAGAATGAAAGAAAGAAATCCCACCTAAATTTATCTTTGTGAATACTGCAATTATTCCTTCTAGAGTCTCATTACATTTCTAACCATTAAAATAAAATGTAATGTTTGTTTATACCTGTAAGGATTGATTTCTTGTTTCTATCCCTATTAATATATCAATAAAATAGAGCAAGTCAATATTCATGTAGAAGAGACGATAATTTAAATATTAAAGGTCACTCTTTCCTAGAATTATATTTAAAACATGCCACATGAAGTTAAGCTATAAGATCAAACCAGACAAAATCCCAGAGAGAGAGAGAGAGAGAGAGAAGAGAGAGAGAGAGAGAGAGAGAGAGAGAAGGGGATATTGAGATTAACTATATCTTAATAGAGATATAGTTCTCTATTAAGGGTTCATTGGTATTACTTACAGGAACACGGCTCTGAGGCTAACCTACAGGAGCACGAGTAACTCAAAGGCAGAAGAGAATCTTGAGCAATACTCAGAAAAGTTGCATCACTGAACTCCACACACACCATGCAGGCAACTCTTCCAACAAGTTTCATCTCCACGGCAACCTGCTGTTGATTTTAAGGCCCTGTGGAGGACTGTATGAACCTCATAACTTTCCAAGAGTCCTGATCCTAGTACATTTCACTAGCTTCCCGATTTTAAGAAGAGAATGTCCAGTGGAGAAGTAGTTACTGTCAGCACAAAAGCACAGATCTCACCTCACACAGGCTAAAAGTTAGTTTATTCTGGAAAATATGAATGACCGTGGCTCAGACACACAAGTTTAGATTATCCCAAACTCCACGTTCCGACATGGAAATAGTTTCATAAAGTTTTTTTTATAGTTTTACAGAACAAAAAAAGGAGTCATAACTCAAGGTACTTTTCATTTGAAACGTGGAAACAAAGCCCAAGGAAGAAATCTCTGCTATAGGTCTCAGATGCTGAAAATGTTCTTAGTCCTTTGATAGGTTGAAAACTGGGCTTTGTCAAATTAATACATTACAGAAAGTTCATATCTGTTAGTCACAGGATGTTAGGGTTGACACAGATGTGCAAAAATAAGGCTATTTATGGGCTAAAGAAAGCCTTACATAAACTGGGATTAGGTTCTGAAAAGGGAGCATTCTAATCTCCACTGATGTTCACAGTTAAGAAGCCTTCAGTCAGCTTCTTTCCAGGAATTCTGCTTCACAGCGCCCCCTGCTGAAAAGGCATCACATATTGTGAGTGCAGAAGCCACTTAATTATTCCCACAGGGCTAGGATTCTAATTACTAGGATTTGATCTAGATAAAGCCGAATAGTGTGCAGGACAGCAGTCTTCAGCACTGAGGAAAAGCTGGTAAAACCACTAGAATGTTAAAAAAGAAATTCCTGAATCAAATTATATTATTAGCCATCATGATCTGGATCAGACTTCTTTTGTGTCCTCTGCATCTGATGTAACATTTACATTTCAAATATAAGATTATTATTACCTAAAATTAAAATTAAAAAGCTAGATTTGCTTCTACCTGTATTTACAGTTATTTTTATTCTATGAACCACCTTACATTTGAGATATTTAAACAAATTTTCTTCTTTTCTTCTCTTCCTCTTCTTCCTCTTTTCCCTCCTCCTCTTCCTCTTCTTCTTCTCTCTCTCTCTTTTAGGGATTTTGTCTGGTCTGATCTTATAGTTTAACTTCATGTGACACAGTTAAATATAATTCTAGGAAAAGAGTGACCTTTAATATTTAAATTATCATCTCTTCTACATGAATACCGACTTGCTCTATTTTATTGATATATTAATTGGGATAGAAACAAATAATCAGTTCTTACAGGTATAAGTGAACATTACATTTTATTTTAACAGTTAGAAATTTAATGAAACTCTAGAAGGAATCCTTGCAGTATTGCTTATTTCCTTTTTATTAGCAAAATGAAAGTATTGTTTGATTTATTTTTTTTCAAACTCCTGTTTTCTTATACTACAGGACACCTTAGACACCAATTTAATCAAGAAACAACAGTAACTTATGGTACAAAACATCATGAATATTGTTGATTTTAAAGATTGCTGTCTTTTGCATAATTTTATAAAAAGAATTAACATGAATCTTTGGGTATCTCTAGCTAAAATAAATTGAATTAATGTTTGCTAAAGGGTCTTTTACAATATTTAAATTGTTATATATCCATAGTGATAAAATTGGTCAGGCCCAGTACACACACACACACACACACGCAACTTTAATAATTTACTTTTATTTTATGTATATTGGTGTTTAACCATGTGAGGGTGTCAGATCCTGGAGTCACAGATAGATGTAAACTGCCATGTGCTTATTGAGAATTGAGCCAGGGTCTCTGGAAAATCAATCAGGGCTCTTAATTGCTGAGCTATCTCTCCAGCCTCCATGCAACACAGTTTAAATAGGAACAAATTTATTTCCTTTGGTTGTAAGAATTTGAGTTTAAGATATAGGTACCCCAGTTGGAGTTTCCTTTTCAAGATTTAAAAGTAAGATTTTATAAGTTTAAAAACTAGTTATTCTTGTCATGTCCAAATGAAATTTAAAAATCTGAACCTGCGACTATGATTTTTTATAAAAGGAAGTTTATCAGTCAGTGTTTATTGTAACTGTTACTAAGGCTAAACTAACATCAGAACTCTATTTATTAAGCTTAAACCTTGAACTTTGAAGTCTTAATATTATAAGTATAATTTTAGGCATCACCTTTTATCACATACCTTAAATCACTAAGACAACAACATGGTAGCTGGACTTTACTTTTACATTTAAACCTGTTTTGTGATTTTATCTTTCTGGACAGGTAGCTTGTTAACATGTTTACTGTTAGCAGGTTTACTGTTAGTAGGCTTACCGTCTATGAGTTTGTCTTTCTTGAAGGGAGACCTAGTAGCTCTAGGCAAATGGAGGACTGATTTTGACACACAAAACCAATTTAGACTGATAGGTAATGAACTCCACCTCAAAGCCATTTCTTTTTTTAATTTTGAGAGACTCATGTAATTTAAATGTTTTAAAGGTGTTTTAAATTTGTATCTTCAAGTAATATGTTTATCTTCTGTACACAAAACTGTAAAACCAAAAATGCTTTTAAGCTTAAAACAGACTTTTTAGCTGTGAAGGTACTGACCTGGGAGTGTAGCCAGAGGGGAGAGGCTGGCTGATGCTTGCTTGGGGCTGCTAAACTCTGCAAAACCTAGGTAATAGGTTTCTCCATCAACATAATAAACGAATCCAAGTCTAATTAAAAGTATGAAAACAGGTTTATTGGTGGCAGCTCTTAGGGAGGTTTACCCATCTTAGAGAACAGGCCAGAGGAGTCCTGTTCAGGCTATGGCAGGGTGGTTTTTATGGACTGTAGGTAAAGGAAAACGACATGTCTACCACAAGCTGGGCTGGTGCCCAAATATGGTCACCTAGGCAGGGATTGCAGCTGAAGGGGTGATGAGGACCACAGTGTACTTTGCACCAAGGCTCTCGAGACTTAAGAGATAACTGCTTGCGGAGTACTAGTTCCCCTGGGGAGATCAGGGATGGATTCAGGAGCAGTTGGGTCGGCCAGCATGGTGGCAGGAAGGTAGATATCTGCATGTGAGCAGAGATGGTACCATAGGAAGGAGAAGTAGGGTAGGTACTTGGCCAGCAGAGGATTCTGGGCTGGGAAGTTTTAGATGAGGAGGAAAGGTCTCCCATATAGGAGCTCGAAAGGGCTTAGACTTGTAGGAGAGTTGGGTAGCTTAGAGGTGGGTAAGGGCAATAGGGACAAGGGAAGGAAGATTACCTGAGTTCAAGAGAGAGCTTGGTGAGCTGCTGTTGATGGTTCCATTGGCCTCTCAGCCTTTCTTGAGGATTATGCATGGTAAGGAATGTGGAGTTTCTAGGAGATGCTGAGAGTTTCAGACACAAGCTCAATGACCCTGCAGGGGAAGGCTGGACCATTGTCTAGATGGTCTGTGGCATGCCAATCTGAGAAATGATGTGTTCGAGGAGCACTTGAGCCACCACATCTGCCATTTCCCTGGACAAAAGGAATGCCTCAATCCACCTGTAAGTGTCAACAAGTGTTAGGAGACAATGCAGCTGAGCCAGCCCTCCCCCATTGTTGTCCTCAGAGCTAATGTGGGGGCTGGTGTATCTGGAGAGCCTCTAGCAGGTTGGCCTTTGCACGTCTGGCAGAAAGTACGGACCTGAAAGATGTAGGCCCAGAGTTCTGGGGGTGGTTAAAGAAAGGGTCCAGAAAATAGAATAGAGCCTTGGAGCCAATGTGTAGAGTTTGATGATATCAAGATGATAGAGAGCACCTGATTCTGGAAAAGATAAGGCAGTTGTTCAAATAGAACCATTTGTCTTTTATCTGTATGGCCCCTTTGTTAAGGAGTCTCTCTCCTCCTGTTGGTATTTAGGCCAATAGGAGGATTCCAGAAAGAGATTATGTCGTGTGAATCCAGTGGAGCTAGAGGCCAGCCGTTGGGCCATTGCGTCAGCTCTAGGATTGTCCAAGGTCACTGGATGTCCTGCATCATCCTGCCTGTATGCTGCCACGCTCACACCTTGATGATAATGGACTGACCCTCTGAACCTGTAAGCCAGCCCCAATTAAATGTTGTCTTTATGAGTTGTGTTGGTCTTGGTGTCTGTTCACAGCAGTAAGATTCTAACTAAGATAGTCCCTACCAACAGATGGATTACCTTGATGGTTTCAGTAGAGCTGACCATGGCATAGGCCCCTGGACAGTTTCCCAATCTGTCTATGAGAGCTTCCATTCATAAAGAGGGTGAGTTGGAGGTCTGTAAGGAGTTGACCTAGGAGACCAGGATGGGGTATAAGCATAGCCTCTGGGCAGGAGTAAGAGGTAGGTATCAGAGGAGAAACTTGAAGGAGGGTTGCAGAGTTTAGGGAAGGACTGGAGGTCAAAGTAATATGAGGGTTTTCTAAAAGCAATAGATGAAAGATTTAGGCCACCAGGACCCAATGAAGGAAAGACTTAGAAGGTCTGAGAGGCAGTGGGAGGAGTATACAGTGATAGGCCAGAATAGCATGACCTTGAGTGCCTCTCAGGTAAGTTCTGAGGCTGCTGCTAGGGCTCTCAGACATGTCTGCCACTGGAATACGGTGGGATCTAGCTGGACAAAAAAAGCTATGCCCTATGAGAAGGCCCAGCATGTTGAGCTAGGATACCCATGGTCACTTCCATCCTCTCATCTGTAAAGAGGTGGTAGGGGCAAGTGCAGTCCAGGACAGCCAGCACAGAGGCCACGAAGAGGTCATCCTGCAGTAAAGAGAAGTGATGGCAGACCATGGTTGGGTAAGTGAGAGGCCCCATTGGGGTCCCGGCTGTCTGGTAAAGGTGCTTGGCAGTAATGACAAAGTTAGGGATACAGTGATGAAAAGAATTCTATTAGACCCAGAAATGAAAGGATCTGCCTTCGTGGTCAGGGGCTGCAAGTCCTGTAAAAGTTGGACTCAGCTGACTTGGACACCCAAGTACACAATGGCAGGAGAGCACAGCTGAGCATTAGACAGAGAGATAAGATAGGGAGCCAAGATAGTTTTGGAGTGACACAATGTCTTCTTGGGAATGAGACAGGGCTGCAAAGTAAGATGTCATCAACATAATAAAGAAGTATGCAAGGATTGAGGTCAAAGGAGGAGAGGTCCCAAACCAAGGTTTGGCCAAAGAAATGAGGACTATTCAAAAAGCCCTGAGAGAGAACTGTCGATGTGAGCTGTCTCGAAGTCTGTGTATCAGGCTCCTCCAGGTGGAGGCAAAGAGAAAATGAGTCAGGATGTAGGGGGACAGTAAAGAGAGTGTCCTTTAGGTCCAGTATGGTAAAGTGGAAAGTTGTCAGAAGAATGTTAGGGATTGAAAACCACAGGGTGGGCTGAGATTACTTCCTCATTAGTCAGGCAGAGATCCTGTACTAAGCAGTAGTCACTGGAGGGTTTACACTCTGGGTGAATGTGAGTGTTGCAAGGTTAGTCAATAGGAATTAAGAGTCCCTGAGATAGGAAGTGGGTAATGACAGGCTTGAGACTGGTGGTTTTAGATATGGGAAGTCTAGAAAGCGTAGACTAAAAATGATTATTAACATTCTGCACATATATTAATTAATGCTGGAAATTAATATAGTGGCAATAATTCCTCTACCAGTTTTTCCCCCCAAATTAACACACAGAAACTTTTCAATATTTCAAAGCCTTGGGTTTTAGCTGCTCAGACTCTCATCTAGCTCATCCAAGTTAACCAGACCACCTACCTCCATCCAGCCACATGGCTAGCTATACCGTTGAGGCCTGTGGTCATGTCCTTCTCCTTCCACGTTTCCTAACAAAAAAGCTTTTCCTTCTTCTCCTTCCCAGAGTTCCTTTCTCCTTCTCAGGAAGTCCCACCTTCTATTTCCTGCCCAGCTAATTGGCTGTATGATTTTTATTAAAGACAATCCAAGAGTGACTTAGGTAGGTGAGGAAGGACAGAGACACAATTTTACACAACGGACCCCAACATCTCCTGCTTTTAGCCCTTACAATAAAAAACTATGGACAATAAGAAAAATTACAAAAATAATCAGGTAAGAATTGCATTCATGATGTTCAGTTCATTTGTATTTGGCATTCTTGGAGAAAGAATTCTACTATCTATCCTATATAGTTTTCAAAAACTTCAGAGACTCACAGAATATGGCCTTTAAAGATGTTTTTTTTTTTTTTTTTTATTAATTTAAGCCTTTTTTGACATTGAGACATTCAACTACTGGCAGCACCCCATTTAACTCAGAAGAAAGTGATGTGAATCAAAGGACCTCCATTTGGAGATAAGTTTAATTGTGGCAAGGTAGCCACCAGGCAAAGAATGCTTTCCAAAAAGAACAAACAGATATAGGCAAGTTGACTGCCAAGACAGGGTTAGTAAGTCTTTCATAATTCCTGCTTCACAAAAGGTATGTCAGATATTCTGGGCCACAAGGCTGAAGATGATGCTCCAGTATTTTACAGAATATTGAAGACTGTCCTGTCTCTGTCATTAGTATAAGTTTTTTCAAGCTATATAGTCTTACTATAACCTTAAGTTGTAAAGGATCTAAGAAAATGTTTTAGGGTCTAAGGAGATGTTTTAAGGATGGTGAATAAAGGTTAGAGGGTTCAGAAAGTGTCTTATGAAGGTTGGAAGAAATTATAAATAGGTGTTGGTAGGTTAGAAATTCAAGTTACATTAGAAACTAAGTTAGATACAAAATTCTGAGCCCATCAAGATAGGATAAATGATAGGATACTTTATCTAAGTTGCCAAATATAAATAGACTTTTGATATAATGAAATGTTTTTAAAAACTCCTAAAACCTTATAATTTTTCACAATTTTAAAAAGTATCATTTCTGTTTCTTATTGTATGGTGTTAATATTAACAAGAGAAACAAGCCTTTCTCTAGTCTCAGATAATCATTCTACAAGGATGGTGCGAGTACAATTCCCAAAAACTTGACGTGAGGGAGTTCAGGCCACTTGTCCATAAGCAGCAGAAAAAGCCTTCTTGTTTAGACAAAAAAGAGGAATTGTTGAGGCTTAGTCAGTTACTTTGTATTGTAATGCTAAATTCTGTGTACCAAGGTCTGGTTGCCTGAAGACCAGTAAATTCTCACATATGCTAGCTTTTGTTGTGCAAACCTTGTTTTCTAATTTAAAACTATTGGTTGAATAAAAATGCCTACAGCCTGTAGCATGGGAGAAAAGAAGTAGGTGGGTCTTGAGTTCCCAGCTTAGGGTCTGAGGCAGAAAGGAAAGAGAAAAAAGAAGACTGGCCAATTCTTAAAGCATGTTGCAGTGTAGGAGGAGGAGGGTTGGGTAGAAAGGAGAAAGGGATGGGTAAAGGGAGGAAGGCTGGCAACTGGGTAAAGCACATGGCAGTGTAGAAGGTCCAGGGAAGTAGGTGGGGATCAGGGGGAAAGCAGAGAGATGCCAATGACTCAGGCAGCTCAGTTATGGCAGATGGCTCAGCGTCCAAGTCCTCAGAAGAAAGGGTATCTGGAGGTGCCATAGACCTGGACAATAAGAACTGGGCTGCTGAGCATTGGCTACAGAAGGATGGGTGCGAGTACAATTCCCAAAAACTTGGACGTGAGGGAGTTCAGGCCACTTGTCCATAAGCCAGCAGAAAATTTCAAGATCACAGAGGATGCTAAAATCTAAAGTGCTCTCTGGTGGCTATTTATTTAGAGTGTACTAAAGCCAAGCTACAAAACAAGAAAACAAAGAAAAATCAGTCATTTTGGATGCAAGGTCTGAGACAATCTAATTTGGATAAATTTTGCAGGAGACATCCCAGGGACATCTGAGGGCTGGGTTTAGGTCTGGCAGTGCCCATCTTTCCAGTTTGTTCTGGGACCGAAGCCTATGGTATAGCATCTCAAGAGATAGTTTGAGGTTGAACAGTGAGTGATGGGGTAGCCTGGGGAGAGACTTCTCTCAATTCCATGATGCTCCCAAGAACAGAGACTGTCTCAGGTCCTGAATGGGCTTGCCCTGGTGCAGCTACCTCTCTTGGGAGGGAGCCCGATGGGTCCTGGGCCTGGAAGAAGTCTTCATTGGCTACTGGGAAGGCTAGTTTACCTCAAGTCAAAAACTGGTCACCTGAGGAGGAGAGACAAATAAGAGAGGAGCCTGTCCCATCTGGCTGGGGGCTCAACTTTTCTGGAATTTTGGCACCAAGATAATAGGTTTCTTTGCAGAGTTAATAGCCTTTTTGAGTGGATGAGGGGTGGGGTGAACCATAGGCTCCAACTGAACACTAGGGTCCTCCATCAATTCCATCACAGAAATACAAGGATAAAGTTGAGCAGAAAGTATAGATCAGATGACCTCTCTACCACTAAATATGATGGAGACTCATTACCTGGACAGCTGCCTGGTATCCTCCATGGTAATCTCAATGGCTTTTTGGGGGACCAGAGATCATCAGTCATTTTTCTTCACACAGGACAGCGTTAAGTCTTCAGATACTACATAGGGCAACATCAGCCTTTGGCCACCAGACCCAGAAGATCTTGTAGATTTTTTTTCTTTATGTGAGAAACTTGGGGAACTGGCCTACCTTGGCAAGGCAGAGTGGAGCAGTCAAGCCAGCTGTCTCCAAAGTTTTTGCAGGGCCCTGGTGGTGGGAGAAGCATGAAGTATTTGTTTGCCCAGGGGTCAGTGTTGCCACACTTGAAGCAAATACAAGAGGAGTCTTCTTTAGAGATAGCCACAGCACTGCCAGACACTGGTATTTTTGGGTATTAGGGGAAAACTTTTTTTTAAAACACCTTAAAAGTCACATGTTGCAGATTTCTCAGAGGAGTTTGAGGGCCATCGTCTAATTTCCTAAGTATACCTGGTTTTAAACAAACTTTACTTATTTTTAATTAATTGCTTCAGGCTTAACCTTGAAAGCATATACAGAAGGCTGAAGCTTGTCTCTAAGTGAATTGCATTTGTCCTTAGCATGACTACAAGCATAGTTCTGAACAGACTAAAGAATTTGATCATTTATAAACTGAATGTTAACTTGTGTGTCTTAAGTATATTTAACAGTTTACAAGTTAGAAGCTTTTATAAGATTATGAGTTAACAATTTTATCCCTGTAAAGTTTGAGCATTAAATATTTTGAGTTGAAGATCTGTTACTCCTGGGATTCATGAAAAACAAAACAAACACAAAACAAAACAAAACAAACAAACAAAACAAACAAGCAAGCAAGCAAGCAAGCAAACAGAATATGAATGAGTCCATGATTGTTCAAACCCAAGCAAACTGTTTTAACTAACACTAGACCTCTCATCCTGCAAGACATATTTTCTGTTTTGGTTTCACTGTAACCTGTGAGGTATTTGTTCTGGCCTTGGTCTCCAAGATCCTATAGCAACAATATATAAAAGTTTAAACCATAAATATAGTCCATAGACAGAGTGGGAACCATATTTTCCTGATCCGTATGGAATACCACAGTTTCCACAGAAATTTTTTTAGTATCAAAACAAAACTTTAAAAAACAAATGCAATCCACAGTGAGGCTGAGAACTTAATTTTCCTAACTCCTTCATAGCGTACCTGTACAGAATACCACAGTTTCCTGTGTGACTTGATTGATACAAATCATTAAAGCTTAACAAAGTTAGTAAAGACAAAGCAACTAGACATACATCTTCAAGTCAGTTTTTTCTGGCTTGAATGTACCTTAAGAATTCATTAATCGTATTTATCAAACACACAGTGTTTCTTTATCTAAAATTTTTAGAAGCGGTGTTGAACACACTTAGCAAAGACATACATGGTTAGACATACAACTCTACGTCTGTTTTTGTTGTCCTGAGTAGACATTTTTAATTTTAGGAGTTTATAAACCTTAGCTATCAAACATTTATTGTCAGTAAGTTTTAAAACAGATTTATTTATTATGTATTCAATGTTCTGTCTGCATGTATGCCTGAAGGTCAGAAGAGAGCACTAGATCTCATTATAAATGGTTATGAGCCACCATGTGGTGGCTGGAAATTGAACTCAGGACCCCTGGAAGAGCAGCCAATGCTCTTAAACTCTGAGCCATCACTCCAGCCCAGTAGCTTTTATTTTTATGACCAAGAATTGAATTCAAGTTACATTCAAGTAAACTGTAGCAAATCTCTTTTTAAAAAACAAGAACTGAATACAAGTTACATATTAGTGTTACAGTGAGTCAACCAGAGATGACCACTCAGACACAGTTTCTTTTTTTTTTTTTTTTTTTAATTTTTTTATTGGATATTTTATTTATTTACAATACAGATGTCATTCCCTTTCCCCATTTCCCCTCCCTAGAACCCCTTATCCCATGCCTTCTCCTCCTTTATGCTTTTATACCATTTTAATTACATGTATGTATTAAGGTCAGTTCTCGGTTGAGGGTCTAGCAATACAATAGGTGCAAATAGTCAAGGAAAAAGCAAGACCATAAACACAAATAATCAAAGAACAATCAAGGCATTAAACCCAATTACATGGACACTCCCATGATCGCTTTTCTAAAGGCTTATCAGGATGACCAAAGTATCTGAGCCTACTTCCCTGTCCTAGCCCAAGGTCATTTCCATGTCTGAAGCCTACTCCCTTGTTCTAGCCTAAAATTTAGATTACTATCTGAAATTACTTCTTTGTTCTAGTCTAATATTTAGATTTCTGCCTGGGATTACTTCTTTGTTCTAGCCTAAGATTTAGAGTCCTACCTGAAATTACTTCTTTGTTCTAGCCTAATATCTGATTCTTGCCAAGCAGCCCATTTCCTTGTCCTTGGCCCATGTTGGATTCTTGCCAAGTAGCTCCAAAGGCTCTCTACCTCTCCTGCTTTTTTATTTCATTAACAAGACTGAGTCTGTCTTAGGTTGTTCTGAAAAGAATGCCTTCCTTACCCATCATGAAATATGCATTATCAAATGCAATGCACTTCTGTCTTAGGTTGGTAAGGCTCTGTGCAGAATCTTACCTGTCCTTGGCTTGCCAGCCTGTTAATTTAATAACTGTGTCTGGGGTCCATTTTCAGTTTCAAGTCATGTACTTTGGTTGCCAACATGTTGATGTTAAAGAAAGGCTTTAACACAATGGGCAGGAATAAAGGTACTCCAAGGACAAAAAGGGCTAGCATGATCAAGCTATAGATGCCATTTTGAAGCTTGACCAAAATAGAAATACTGACCTCAGGCCATGGATAATTTATCTGCAGTATCTACTGCATCAACACTCAGCAGAGCAGCATTCTTGAAATTCATAAGCTCCCTATGTATCATTAAAACATCGAAGAGGTGTTAGAATTATGCCAAATACGCTGAACATGTCATTAAACTTCTCCTTAATTATAATGACTACCACTGTAAATTGTAGAACTAACACGAATCCAATGGTATTTGGCATGACACTCAAGATGGCTCCTTACCCTTAAATTCAGAACCTCCTTCCAATAATTTGAATAGGATAAAGAGCATCAATCCATTCTTCCAAATGCCTATCGAAATCCCCTTGTATATTCAACACATTAGTAACATTTTTTTTGCTAAATGATTAATAAAACTAGCTGTCTTAACTTCTTGTGTCACAGCAATTGCAGAAGCTGTGGTGCTAGCAATTAATGTAATTAAAGCTGTTATACCAGCAATAATCAAGCCCACTACCCCTTGCTTCTAGTTAAAGTCTGACTCATTTCTTCCAGTACTTGTAAGCTATTTTTAAAATGTCAAGGTTCTGTAGACACAGTTTCTAACCATTTGAAAGTCTTTATTCCAGCCAGCTGGAACTATATTTAGGTATTTGGACACCTAAATGTTGCATTGAGTGTCCAGAGCATGGGGTTTTTTGAAGGTAAAAGCCATGTCCTGGCATATTTCTTGGTAGTGGAAGAGGGCAGGGCTTTGTACAAGTGAGCCTTTTAACAGAAGCTAAGTATGTTAGGCTGGGTCTGAGACAAAGACCAACTTGGCTTCCATTTGCTACATTGTAAAGTCCCTTACCAGGATGGCACAAAAACTGAGTTTCATGTGGTGCCAAAACTGAGTTCCAGGTGGTGCCACCCCCTCCTGAAAGACCATCAGACAATCAAAGAAAGACCTTATACAGAAAATAGCCACCTCTTGCCTGACAAGTCATTCTTCTACTTGCCTGGGACTGTAAGAACCCTCCTCCTTGGGTCCTGCATTCAACTTTCCCAGCCCAGTGTCCTGGGACTGGTGAGCTGGGGACCTGTGTCTGCTTCTGCCCCCTGGGTGTCCAGGCACCATTTCTTATCAGGACCGCTAGAAGGAATGAAGCATAGCTGGATGGGTGGGTTCCACAGGACATTGGTTGGTGACAAGTACAGGGAGAAACAGCCTTCTCTGAGGCTTTTTTTTTTTTTTAAACAACTCTCTTGTGTTTTAGGGGTGAATAAGGGATATATAAACCTTGGGGAGTGGGTAGGAATTTGAGGGGTGAGTGAACAACATTGACTGGGGCTGAGGTGCTGGAAAAGCTTCATTTGCCTGAAGGGGAATTCCATGTGCTGGCTAGATGTGTCCTTACAGGGAGAGAGGAAGTTAAACCTGTAATGTGGCCACCAGGACTACGTGACTATCTCAAGAGTGGCAGAGGTAAGGGTCATACAGGTTAAGTACATGCAGACAGAGAGCAAGGAGAAAACAGTCCTAATTCCTGCTGGTCTCAGGACGAGACTTTTGGGGTTTGGCCATGTCTTGACCTCCCTCTTGCTCCAGACTGACTTCCTCAGTTGCACTGCTTTCTGGTCACACAGTGAACCTTGCCAGAGAGCTGCACTAACAAAGTGAAATGATAACTATACCCCACGGTCATCAATAGACAGCTCATCTAGACAAAAACTAAACAAAAATTTGAACTAGCAGACAGTATAAAACAAATGAACCTAGCAGTTATTTATAGAACATTTCATTGAAAAGCAAAAGAGTATACCTTTTTTTCTGCACCTCATGGAACTTTCTTCAAAACTGAACACATACGTAAGACACAAAGCAAGTCTCAGCACATACAAGAAAACTGAATAACTCTCTGCATTCTATCAGAAGCTCAAGGTCATCCTCAGTTGCATAGGGGGTCAGAGACCAGACAGACCCATGTGAGACCCTTTCTCACCCTCCTCCCCTTAAAAACCTTGAGTTTCACACACACACACACACACACACACACACAACCACCACACCAAAGAAAGACAACAGATGCACAGTTATTGAATTTGGAGTAAAGCTGAGTATCAATAGTAGAAATGACAAAAACTTATAAACTCATAGAAACTGAACAACTCTTTACTGAACGACTACTGGGTCAAAACATAAATAAATAAAGAAACAAACATACATCATATCCAAGCTTATGAAACACAAGAAAAATGGTTCTAAGAGGCAAGTTCATAGTACTAAGTGCCTACTTTAAAAAAGAAAAAAAGGGAGAAAGATCCCATACTAGAAATTTAATAGCACACCTGAAAGCTCTAGGAAAAAATGTATAAATCACATTGAGAGGAGTAGATGGCAATAAAAAAATAATAATAATCTAACTGGGGCTGAAATTAATAAAATGGAAATAAAGAGAACAATAATCAATGAAACAAAGTGTTAGTTTTTTTGAGAATGTCAATAGAATAGACAAACTCTTATTCAAATTAACTAAAAGGCAAAGAGAATATCCAAATTTACAAGATCAGAAGTGAACAGGGGAACATATCAAGGGATACTAAGGGAAGCCAAAAAAATCATTAGGCCTTACTTCAAAAACCTGTAGTCCACAAAATTGAAAAATCTAAAAGAAGTGGATAATTTTCTCAGTTGACACTACCTACAAAAATTAAATCAAAATCAAAAAAAGACTTATAGCCCCTAGTGAAATAGAAGCATTCATTAATAGTCTTCCAACCAAAAACCAGAAAAGCAAAAAAAAAAAAAAAAAAAAAAAACCCAAAAAAACAAAACAAAAAAACCCACAACAACCCCAAAACAACAACAACAAAATCCACCCAGGGCCATATTGTCTTAACACAGAAGTCTACCAGACTTTCAAAGAAGAGTTAACACCAATACTCTTCAATTTATTCCACAAACTAGAAACAGAAGAAACATTGTCTAATTCATTTTGTGAATCCACCCTTAAGCACATAGATACAAAAAGTACTTAATAAAATACCTTCAAACTGAATATATGAAGATGTAAAAAAATGATAATCTACATGATTAAGTAGACTTCATCCCAGAGATGTAGTGGTTGTTCAGTATATGAAAAATCAATAAATGTAATCCACCATATAAACAAAGAGGAAAGTTACATGATCATCTCATTAGATGCAGAAAATGACTTTGGCAAAATCCAACACCCTTTCATGATAAAAGTGTGAGAGATTAGGGATACAAGGAACATACCTCAATATAATAAAAGCAGTTTACAGCTACCCTATAGTGAACATTGCATTAGATACAGAAAAACTCAAAACAATTCCACTAAAATCAGGAACAAGGCAAGGTTGTCCATTTTCTTCATAACTACTCAACATAGTATTTGAAGTCTTAGTTAGAACAATAAGACAACTAAAGAGATCAAAGGGATACAAATTGGAAAGAAGTAATAATATTGCTATTTATAGATGATATGGTAGTATACATAAATGACCCTAAAAATTCTACCAGACAATTTCTACAGCTGATAAACAATTTCAACAAAGTAGCCAGATTCAAAATTAACTCACAAAAACATCAGCAACCCCCTTTATACAAATGACAAACAGACGGAGAAAGAAAACCAGGAACCACTACCCTTCACAATAGCCTCAAATAGTATAAAGTATCTTGGGGTAAGTCTAACCAAAAAAATGCAAGACTTGTATGACAAAACTTCAAGCCTTTGAAGAAAGAAAGTGAAGGAGTCATCAGACAATGGAGAGTTCTCTTATGTTCATGGATCAGTAGAATTGACATAGTAAAAATGGCCATCCTACGTAAGGCATTCTACAGATTCAAAGCAATCTCTATTAAAATTCTAGCACAATCCTTCAAAGAGCTTGAAAGAACAATTTTCAACTTCTTATCAAAACACAAAAAATGGATGCTAGCTAAAACAATCCTAAGCAATTACAGAACTGTTGGAGGTCTCAAGTTATACACCAAAGCTATAGCAAGAAAAGTAGTATAACATTGGCATAAAAGCAGGCATGTCGATTAATGGAATAGAGTTGAACACCCAGAAATAAAGTCCACACACCTATAGACATGTGAGTTTTGGGAAAGAAGCTAGAAATACATACTAGAATAAGAATCTTCAAAAATGGTGCTGGTTAAACTGCATGGCTGAGTGTTAAAGAGTACTATGAGGAATTTCTTTTCTGATCTTGTTGTCTATCTGGTATTCTGTGTATTCTTGTATCTTTTTAACCCAGAGAAGTTACGCAAAGAGGAAAGGACTAGGGGAACACATGGATTTCCCTGGGATGGGGAAATAGGATGGATTTTAAGGGTAGAGGAGGGGAAGATATGAGAATGGGAGGTTCTGGTGGGGAAGAAGAGAGAAAATAGAATTTAGAGAGGAAATGAAGGGAGGGACAGCTAGAATTGAAGGCCATTTGAAGGACAGCATGGAAACCTAATATAGTGGAAACTTCCTAAAATAAATGAAGGTGATTCTAATGAAGTCTCTAAATAATTAGGGAAATGGAACCCCAACTAGTCATCTCCGAAGGAATCTTTCAGTCTGGGACTGAGTTCTATCCAATTGAGTTATTGGCTGAAAGAGTCCCTATGAAATCCCCAAATAATCCAGTCTGTTGCCAAGAAAATAGGCTGCCCTCAATAAACTGACAAGTCTTCATTGCTCAAGTCGACACCCACACAATGCATTGAATGTGGAGAGGTAGTGCTAGTGTCTACATTTACCCCCATGTTCTAATTTCTATGATACAGAAAGAGACTCTGCAGGCTTCAAAAAGAGAAAAGTAAACCAGTCCAAACACAAAGCTCTTGTTCTACAATCTGTCCTGCTTGCAAAACATGCTAGGGCAATGGTGGCATAAACCACTCAGGAGTAACCAACTGATACCTGATTTGACCTAAGGCCTACACCATGAAATGGAACCCATACCTGAAACTGCTTAGGTGACCAAGATCCAGAATTTGGATAGCCCAGAGACCTAGGACAAAACCAAATACTATTGGTCTAAAACCCCATAAAAGTAACAATAAAATGACTCAATAAAATTCTGACAGACTCATATGTCAGTGCCTTATTCAGCCATCATTAGAGAGGCTTCATCTTGCAGCAGATGGGAATAAATACAGCAACCCATAGCCATTTCAGAGCTGTATTTGTTTTTAGAGAGAGAGACTGGGGGAGATGGAAGGAGGAAGGGGAGAGAGAGAGGGAAGGAGAGAGAAGGAGAGAGAGAGAGAGAGAAGAGAGAGAGAGAGAGAGAGAGAGAGAGAGAGAGAGAGAGAGAGAGAGATTGATTTAACTTGAAACACATAGCTCTAAAGATGTCTCCATCAAATTCTTCCCTTCAGAGCTCAGCAAACCCGGCAAAAGAGGGTTCTCTTGGGCTCTTTCATTGTTCTGTTCTGTTTGCTTGTACAACTTTGATGTGAAGATTTTCATTTCTCTACAGCTGGACCGTGCCCTTACTCTGCAGTTGGATTCAGTTGGACAAAAGCTTCTGCCTTGCAGCTTAGTTGGAGTTCATTATTACATCCCTATAGGCTTTCCAGCTTTGGCTTTCTAGGCCTCTTTGAAACTTTAAAAAAAGTTCTTTAACCACCTGTACACATTCCACAATCTATTTATTATACATATAGATTTACTATGTGATGCTTAATGTGTGATCTGAAAATTAATAATCAAGACTGGAATAAAAGGAACCCCAGTCAGAATTGCCAAGGAAATCAGAATCCCTGGGAATTGGCTTCCACTGAAATTGCTACAACTTGTGAATATTGTCACTTAATAAATATTTCACAGACCTAGCCATTTGCCCAGAGCAGCAGGACTCACAAGTGGCTTACTTATGATGGAGATACTTTCTTCTTCCCAGTCTTCTCAGATACTCAGTACTTAAAATTCAAGCAGCCAGTTTTAAAATGACCTGAGAAGGAAGAAGCCCCTTGGGAAAGCTGTTAGTAGCATGGGACAAGAAAGAACTATGACGTAAGGGACTGGGAGGAGTTAGGGAAGCTAGGTCTCTTGCATTTGGGAACCCATCTGACACAGCAGAGCCGCGAGTGGCTGGGCACCGCAGGAATGTACTTCAGCTGGGCTGCAGGAAGCCAGCAGCCTAGGCGCCTGGAGGCGGGAACCGGACTTAAACTCTTGCAGGCGGCCAGCGGGGAACGCCACTCGCTGCTACTGTTCAGCAACCACAGGGTGTATTCCTGCGGGGACAACAGCTGGGGCCAGCTGGGCCAGAGGAGAGAGCAGAGCACCCAACGTCCAGGTGACTATCAAACTCCTGAGCAGGTGCTCAGGACAGGATGTGGGAGCGCCGGGTCACTGGACCAGGGAGCCAGGGATACCGGATACCCGGTGGCTGGACCAGGGATACCGGGTGGCTGGACAAGGGATATCTAGAAGCCCGGAGCCCTGTTTTAAGCAGCTTGCGTCAGCTGGTCAACTGTTTCAATTGCCAGAGCTCTAGAGTTTGTATTTGTTTCGGTTTCCAATTCCTCTTCACTGAGAAACTGAAAGCAAAACAGAACCGAGTAGTTCCTCTGGATAGAAAAAAAGTCCTTCCTCCTTACCAAGCTAAGCCTGAGAGAACTTTCTGGGGAGATCTGTCTTCCAAACTGAGTAGCTTCCAAGCCTCTAACTAGCTTAGCAATACCTTGGGGCATCTTTTCTCCTAAGTTAAAAAAAAAAAAACTATAATAGCATTTTTGGGCATTAAGGCTGATGTGGGAATGTGCTAAAGAAGCCACCTGTAGGGTCTGGAGAGATGGCTCAGTGGTTAAGAGTTCATTTCCTAGCACTTATGCTGCAGTTTACAACCACCTATAATTCCAGGTCCAGAGGATCCGATGCCTCTATGGGGACCAGCACACACATATGCACATAGTGATTCACATACACACACAAATAAAAATAAAATGTTTTTCTAAAGAAGCCACTTGTCATCACACCAAAAGCAGCTCTAAGAACGTTGCAGATCCTCCTTGTTTTATTTTCTGCTTATGTATTTAATCCTTATAGAAATCTTTTCATTATAAATTATTATTATTGAATCTAAACAACAAGTTATGTTTTTACCAAAACATTAATCTACTAGGGAATTTTATATATGATATTGATTCACTTGTAAGTATGGCTCAAACTAAAGTTCTAGTTTGTTTTCCTGGTTTTTTTTTTTTTTTTTTCTTGTCACTTTATATGCTAAGCAAGCATTCTACCACTGGACTATTTTAAATTCCCATTGACTATATTTGATTATGTGCGTAGAAAATGACAACTATTCCTCTGTTCCTTTTGATTCAGTTTCAGGAAGCTGCAAAATTTAACTTTAAAAAATGAATAGGCAAAACCCAACATGGGATTTTATTAGTCTTTTACCTAGAGAGTATTTGTGTGTATATAGAATTCAAAGAAATTAAATGAAAAGAAGTGCTTAGATTCAGGAACTTGTGTACTGTATTTCACAAAAGAAAAGAGGCTGGATTATAATTGTGGGGAACCCCCTATGAAGTAATGATAAAGCCCTTGCCAGACACGAATGGGCACTGTTCAGTTTCGTTTCCCTAGGCAGTGAACATCAGTTTGCTCATATAGAAACTCAGGGTGCTCAAACCTTGCAGCCAAGTTGTGTTCAGGTAGTCCATATAACACAGCTGTCTTTCCACACTGTTATAAACATATTGGGTTTGTTTCTTCTGATGTTTAGTAAGGACTTTAGACTTGATTTAGCCAACACTGGGGGAGACAAAGAATTTGTGTAACTCCTCGTCCTCCTTTTCTACAAAGTTAATTACTACTTTCTTTAACTCTAGAGGTTTATACTCTTATGGGAGGGATTTTCCCCGTTGTTGTTGTTGTTTCTGTTTCCAAAGAACTGATTCAGGCACTGGGTACTCTTCCGATTGAGCTGGTGAGCTGTGGGAAGGAGCACTCTGTAGCTGTCTGCCACAAAGGAAAGGTCTTCACATGGGGAGCTGGATCTGAAGGGCAGCTGGGGATTGGAGAATTTAAGGAAATAAGTTTTATGCCTACGTAAGTATTTCAAATCACTATTTTCCAATATTTTTAAGTGCTAGCTACTCAAATGCCAGGGAACAAAGACTACTAGTGTCAAGGGTTAAAATGTGGTGAGAAAAGTGGTCAGGAAATCATGTGTAGAATCATTTGATTAAATAGAGGGCCGTGAAGGAGAGAGTAAGGATGAAATAATATGCGATGCTTAAGTCCTGATATTTCTTACTGTAATGTAAGTATGGGAACTCATCTGGACTTCGACAGTAAATAAATAAATATTTTAAGTACAAACCATCAAGATACCAATGATTCAGAAAGAAATCTTACTTGATTATCTTGTATCTGACTAAAGCAGAGCCTCTCACATTAACTTATGTATTTCCCAAATACTCAAGCTCCTATGTGGGAGACTATCCATTACCATTATGATGAAAAAAGTTAATGGAACATGCCCTACTCTTCCACTGAAGCTATAAAATACACAGACCTTTGTTGAGACACAGACAGGCGAATCAGAAGTTCAAGGTCATCCTCAGTTGCATTCATAGTCAGAGGTCAACCAGACCTATATGAGATCCCTTTTTTACCCATCTCCCCTCAAAATCCCTAAGTCCCACAAATGAACAAAAAAACCCAACCCACACCAAAGAAAGACAACAGATGCTAGGTAATTTTAGCTGTGTGCTGTGTGTGGAGGTGAAGATATTGGATTAAGGAGTGCATAGCAGGGACTTGTGGTCCTTGTCAGGTCGTCAGATGCCTTGTCATTTAGGGATGCAATGGTTAGATGAATGACATTCCTGCTGTCCCTGAACACTACAGCCAGTGAAATTACAGCCATGGGTGTGGCATTAGCAGAGTCAATGCGGGAAAGACGACTTTCTGGTCCTTTGCAAAGATATGGGAGGTGCAGAGTAGGTGAGGAAGCCCAGTGCTACTGTCCTCACAGCGGAACAGTGGTGGTCTCAGTTCTTGGAAGCTGGGAGTGAAACCCTAACTAGCAAAAATCATACAAAGCAGGAAAGAAAAAGACAACTTGACACTTTGGGATAGTGGTATTCCAGAAGCACAGAGTTCTGTTGTCTTATCCAAAATACTTTTTAAATGTCTGTAATTTCTTTGATAACTCATCCTAAAGAAGGTTCAACAAATTTTTGTGACATTTTTATTATAGGAAAATAAAAGCTCTGGATGACATAAAAATAATCCAAGTTTCCTGTGGACACTACCACTCTTTGGCATTATCAGAAGGTAAAGAATACTTTCGGGACCTCTGTCATTAGGAAATATTTTAAAATAACGTTGTGGAGATTTTGATTAGGACTGCACTGAATCTGTTAATTGCTTTTGGTAGGATGGTCATTTTCACAGTATTATTTCTGCCTTTCATGAGCATGGGAGGGTTTTCCATTTACTAATGTCTCCGAATCTCTTCCCTCAGAGATTTCAAGTTTTCGTGGTGGAGGTCTTTCACCTCCTTGCTTAGCTTTGTTCCTGGATATTTATTTTCTTTGAGGCTATTGTGAATGGGTGTGTGTCCATCATTCCTTTCTCATACTGTTTACTGATGGCCTTTAGAAAGGCTACTGATTTTCACGAGTAGATTTTTGTAAAATGTCATTTTGCTGAAATTATTGGGTCTTTCTAGAAGTTTTCTGATAGAGTATTTGGAGTCAGTTATGCCTAATATCATGTCATCTGAAAATAAGGATAATTTTACTTTTTCATTTTTATTTCTGACTCTTAAATTTCCTCTGTTGTGTTCTGCTCCAGATAGTGCTTGGAGCACTATATTGAAAAAGAGAGGACAGTAGACAGCTTCTCCACCTTCCTGGTTTTAATGGGAGTGATTCTATTATTGTTTCAATCTCACTTGTCTGAGTCCACCGGGGCTCCCATTGGCCAGCTCTAAGACTTTTGGGGGTTGGAGGAGGTTCTTAACAACTACTCTGAGTGAAGAGGATCCTCTAGGTTGGGTCAGGATATGGTAACTTCATGGAAGAGACCAGCTAGGAGTCTGCTCCAGCAGAAAGATCCAGGCAGAAGGGTGGAAGGGGAGTGGTATTCTGGGGGCAGGGGTTTTTGTGGGTGATGAGTTCCAGTGGGCAGCTCTGGGACTCGGGTGGAGGGGTGTTCTTACCAACTGCTCTGAGTGCAGAGCATCCTCTAGGGTGGGTCAGGATATGGTGTCTTCGTAGGAGCACACCAGCCAGGAGTTTGCCCCAGCATAAAGGACTGGGTGGAAGGGCTCTCGAGAACTTTTGATGAGGGAGCATATTGGATTTCGTCAAAGGCTTTTTCTGTATCTATTGAGATGATGATGTGATTTTTTTTCCCTTAAGCCTACTTATATTATTTATTGAGTTATATATTTTGATCCAACCTTGTATCTTTAAAATAGAGCCAGCTTTGATAATCTTTTGACTGCATAGTTTGAAAGCATTCTATTGAGCATTTTTTAATTTATGTTCATAAGGGATATTGGCCTGTAGTTTAGGTTTATTTGTTGTGTTCTTTAAGTTGGTCTAGACTGGCATTAGCTTCATAAAGGAGTTTGGAAGTGTTTTTTTTGTTCTTTGTTTTTTTCCTTTTTGAATGATTTAAGAAGTATTGGTTGTACATCTTCTCTGAAAGTCTGGTAGAATTTTGCTGTGAATTCTTCTGGGCCTGGTATTGTTTTAGTTGGTAGGGCTTTTATTACAATTTCCATTTCCTTATCTCTTATGGGTTTCTTTAGGTTGTTGGTCACTTCTTGAATTACCTTAAGTGGTTTGATGAATCATGAAATTTATCCATTTCTTTTAGGTCTTCTAACTTAATGGAGTACAAGTTTTTCAAGTATTCCCTTATAATATTCTTAATCTCTTTCGTATGTGTTGTAATGTTTGTATGTTAGGTTTTAATTCTGTTCATTTGGAATAGGTCTTTCTTTTTTTCTTTTGATTTGTTGGGTCAATGCTGTGTCCATCTTTTTTAAATCCTCAAAGAACCAGCTTTAAGAACTCTGTATTGCTTTGTTTGTTTCCGTTCACTGATTTCTGTACTGATTTTTATTAGTGCTTGCTATCTATTAATTAGATTTGGGATTGGTTTGTTTCTGTTTTTCCAAATCCTTCAGTTGCATCATGAAGTCATTTATTTATAATCTTTCTAGTTTTTAATGTAGGAGCTTAGAGTTGTATATTTTCCTCTAAGCCTCACATTTTAATGTGGACCAGAGGTTGTGTATATTGTGGTTTTATTTTAATTTATTTCCAGAAATTTAAAAATTATTTTCTTGATTTATTCTTTGACCATTCATCACCAACTAACGAGTTGTTTAATCTCAGTGAGTTTGTATATTGATAGAGATTTGTTTGCTGACATTTTTCTTAAATTTCATTATGATAGGGTAGGATTCTGAGTTATTTGGATTTTTCTGAATTTGTTCAAATTTTTTTTGGGTGTCCCAGTATGTGGTGTATTTTAGAGGAACTTCCATGGCTCAGTGGAATGTATATTCTTTGGCATTTCAGTTAAAGTTCTAAAGATATCTGTTAGGTTCTCCAGATGATCAATCTATTGGAGAAAGTAAGGTTATCTGAAATTATTAAGTTGCTGTTAATCTGTCTTTAATTCCAGCTCTATAGTTGCTATGAAGTTGTGTACACTAGAGTTTAGCTTAAAATTCTTTTTTCCCCCTTCTATAGTCACTTGGCTATGCATGTTCTTATCTTCAGTCTCAGATATTACTTCCTGTATTCCTTGCAGGTCTGATTTTGTAGACACAAACTCTTTTAACATGTCTGTATCATGAAAGGTTTTTTTCCTGCTTTATATATGGCTGATAGTTTCACTGGGTACAGACATATAACTTTGCACTTATGGTGTTTTAGGAGTTAGATACATTGGGTGAAGCTCTTCTGACTTTCAAAGTTTCTATTGAAAAACCAGTTGTTGTTATGATGGGTTGTCCTGTATGTCTGTTTTTTTTTTTTTTCTCTCACAACTTGCAATACATCTTCCTTCTTTACATTTTAATGCTTTAACTATTGTATGCCATGACTAATTTTTTTCTGATCTTGTCTATTTGGTATTTTGTGTGTTTATTATATCTTTCTGGTTATTTTTTCCTTAGTTTGAGGTTGTTTTCTTCTGTGATCATACTCAAGTTCTGATCTATCATACTCATCTGGGACTTGTCCCCTTTATCTATGTCTTAGTTCCAAGGTTTGGTCCCATGCTTTTCCATAATTCGTTCATGTCCTGCACTAGACATGTTTGTTCCTTTCGTGGTTCCTAAAATACGTTTCCCATTCTTTGCTTGTACTGTCTAATTCTATTTTTTATCCTTGATATTCCATATTTTACTTGATCAATTTATTTGGAAACATTCCTTAGAGGATTCTAAATGGGATATTGATATTTTTAGAATTCCATTTTCATTTCAGCTCGAGTTCTCTTCAATATTTTTATATTTTATTAAATTTGGATCTCAAATTTTGTATTTTCTTTGTCATTTCACTCATGTTTGCTTTTATTCAGCATCAATAGACATTTATTCTCTAAATTCACTAAATAGTGTCCTTTTTAAAAACACTCTTTGAATTCTTTGGTGACACTTATGGTTGTTCATTTTAAAGCCTGTGTCTCAGTGTCCATCTAGATAATTTTTACTGAAGAATGTTTCTATAGCACTGGTTGATTTGGGGGTGTACATGCTGCCTTGATCTTTCAGATTGTTTTTGCATGATTATAAGGGAATTTGGACCTTTTTTGTTGGCTGTTTCTGATGTGGTTGCAACAGAAAGTGAGGCTGGGCTCTAGTACAGTGCTGGGCGTTGCCTGGAGAATGGATCTATCCTAATCTTGATGGGGTGATCAGAGTCAGGAAGGGTCATACATGTGGGTTACCTGTGTCTTCCCATAGCATGGTCCAGCTAGAAGGTCCTTATTAGAAAGGAGCCTGTTATCTGGTGAGTTCCAAAGAGAAGAGGGACTGAGGGATATAGCTGAGGGGTGACCTGAGTTGGGAACTGCACTTATTTTTTTTTTTAAAAGATTACTTTGGCCACCCTTGACAGAAAAGACTGTTGAAAGCAAGGGAGACATGTGAGACACCAGTTTGGGACTACTATAAAGTGGTAACAATTAAGAAATGAGGAATGATTGAGCTCTGCATAGTTTTGGCAGTGGAGAGAGCGGGGATTTATGATTTTCTAGCTTGAAGCATATAGAAAACACAAGTCAGGGACAACTCCAATTATCTGGTGGCAGAAAAGCTGTAAGAACACAGTTGCCTTTACAAGGGAGAAGAATGGACATTGTTTTGAAGGGGATCTTGAATATGTCTTGCCTTTTGTCCAAAAATTTTAGTCATATTTTCTTTTATTTTGGTTTTATTTTTTGAAGGATTGTAGAATTAAGTCCAGTACAAAAAAATAGGAGACTCATGCATTTGCAACTTTATGATATTTTGGTAATAACTTTAGCCAAACATAAAAAAGACAAATACTACTTAATTCACCTACACATAAAATCAAATGACATTGGACTCAGAGAAACAGAATAGAGGAACATGCAGGCAGGGGGAAGGAAGAAATATTCAAAGGCTACAAACTCAAGTACGGGATGAATTAGGTCTGGAAACCACTGTTCCATGATGTGAATATTATTAATAATAATATATTGCATACTTGATATTTACTATGAGAGTAGGGTTTTGCTTTGTTTCGCTTTCCTGTTTGCTTATTTTCTTGGACCTGGTCATTGAGCCCAAGGCCTTATTTACTCTGAGCACACTCTAGAGCTACAGCCCCAGCCCTACAAGTAGAAGTTGGAAAAATAAAACAAAACAACAAAACTGCCTGTGTGAGGAAATTTATTTAGCTAATTTTGGCATATATTTTACAGTATATATGTATATTAGAATATTACTTCAATATTTCAAATGTGTATACGTTTCCTTTGTCAATGATACCTCTGTAAAACGTGTGTGTGTGTGTGTGTGTGTGTGTGTGTTTTGTGTGTGTGTGTGTAATTGAGGTGATAGATTTTACTGTGTTGGAATCCAGTAGGTGTACAATTCTTAAGTGTTCTTCGTTTTTGTAGATGGCCACGTGTTTTCATGGGGAAGTAACAGTCAAGGACAACTGGGTCTGGGGAAGAATTTCTCTTCCCAAGCTATCCCACAGAAGGTGAAGTCTCTAGAGGGGATCCCACTGGCTCAGGTTGCTGCAGGTGGCACACACAGTTTTGCTCTGTCTCTCACGGGGACTTCATTTGGCTGGGGGAGCAACAGATCTGGGCAGCTGGCTCTCAGCGGGAACAAAATTAAAGGTAAGAAAAATAGTTTTGTTCTTGTAACAAGTTGTTATTCCTTTGTGGCTGGAAGAGTGGCCCGCCACAGTGTACATCATAGTGGTTCCCAAACTCACTCTGGCATTACCTAGAAAGCTGCACCAGCTTCTGAAATAATATCCCAAAATTTACCAACTTAATAAAACAATCCACTTTTTTTTTTTTATGTAGGGTCAGAGGAGTCTGTTACTAGGTCTCAGCCAGCAGGGCTGCCTTGTTTCCTGAAGGTTCTGAATGAGAATCCCCATTTTCTTGTCTATTCTAGCTCCTGTATAGGACTCTGGTATTGATAGGATATTTACTGTTTCTCCAAAGCCTGTGGTGTCAGATTAAATCTTTTTAAAATCATGCTATGATCACACTGGCTTCTTCGCCTCTAGCTTCCTTAGTTAAAGGAATAACATTGGGTCCTCCTGGATCATTTAGACTAATCTTTCTATTTTTAATGTCAACTGGTTAGCATTTTAAAATTCTACTGGCTTCCTTGTTGGCTGTTTGCCATGTTTACATGTTGGGATGTAAACCATTTGTCTACCACAGGATGCCTTTAAAGTCCTTGATGCCCATTAAGAAGTCTTCTCCAAGAGCTTCATTCTCTTCTGTTCATTCTTTGCATTTTGGCTGAGATATATCAGCACCTACTATGTGCCAGTACTGTGAGGAGCACTTACATCCCATTTAATCCTCTTATGGTAGGTTCTCTAGTTCTTGGTGTCACTAATACATACATTCTGGCACCTACCATGCATCAGAAATGAATACAAACTATGAAAACATAATTGGTACTGAAGCTTGGTACCGAAGCTGTTCTAGAAGGTTAAAGGTTTCCAGAAATAAATATTAGAGTGCATATTTTTCCCATCAAAGCACATTTTTTTCTTTTTAATACTTCTGCATATTCACTTTTAAAATTAGGTTGAGTCATAAGACAGAAATGTAGAGATTATAAAAGTTATAAAATACGAAGATAAGAAATTCTGAGGCTGTCTCCTCCACACACTCTAGAACCTCACTTTGTAGCCTAAGCTGCTCTCAAAAACAAGCCTGTGTCCTATATTCTAGAAAGTCTTCTTTCTTTCAACAGAACAAATCTACAAGCCTCATTCAATTGGTGCCCTGAAGAATTTGAGTGTGGTTTATATTAGCTGTGGTTATGAGCACACTGCAGTACTTACTGAGGTAATTCCAAATGTGCTTCTCCTTTTTATATACCGCAGATTTATTAAAAACGTGTATGTGTTGTTTATTATTGTAAGCAAGTGATCTTACTCAGGCCAGGTTACTATAACAAAACCCCACCAACTGTGCAGCTTAGAGACACCAGAGGTATGGCTTCTCATAGCTCTAGAGCCTGGGACATCCGAGAGGTGCCAGGTTTACAAGGAATGATGGCTAACTTTCTGATTCTCAGATGACAGTTTTGCTCTGTTCTTCCACAGTAGAAGGGGTCAGGATGTTCTGCTTGAGTTTTCTTTTAGAAAGAAAATAACTCCATTTATGTAGGCTTTGCCCTTGTGGCTTGATCATCTAAAAAAAGCCTGATTCCATTTCCTAATAGCAGTATATTAGAAATTGGGTTTTGTTTTAAAGATTTATTTTGTGGATAGAAGTGTGTTTATGCATGTGTGTCTGAGCATCATGGAAATCAGAAGAGGGGCCAGATCCTCTGGAGCTGGCCTTACTGAGCTGTTAGGCTCCTTATGGGTGTTAGGAACAGACCTTAGACCATCCGCAGGAGCAACAAGTGTTCTTAACTGCTGTGCCATCCCTGGAGGGGATTTAACAACCCCAGGAGTTAGGATTTTCATAAACAAATTTTAAAAAAACATAAATGACACAAAATGAATTTCAATATCTAAACTTACCTATATGTAAAGTGGAAACTGACCTAAATATAAACGAGTAGATGGCTCAAGATACTGCAATAGAAGCCAGTGTAGCAGCTAATCTTTTAGGCAGTTACGCATTGGCAATGTAGATCTACAGAAAAATTTGTCTTATCATTTTCAATAACCCACCCCACAGACCAGAACACACTTTGATTCCTTGATTGGTATAACGACAGCCAGTTTTGTTAGTTTTTAATTCTGCCTCTTATCCTGGCTGTCCAATGTATTTGAATGGGATGGATTCTTCCCATCATCATAGGAAATAGACTTGAGAACAGTTTCTATAATTCAGGTGTTTGTCTAAAACCTGAACTCTGCGGGACCAGGTACTGCATCAAGGGTAGGACATTTGCCTGGATGTTAGGCTTGATTCTCGGCACTAGAAAAAAAAAATAGTGTATCAAATAATTTTTAAAATTTATTATTATTAACTATAAAAATTTTCAATAAATAAAATGAAGTACCTTAGGAATGCTAGATAAGTGCTCCCCCACTGTGCTACATTTTAATTAATTGTATTATTATTTTTATTACTTGTTTTAAAACCATGACAAATTAGGCAACCTCAATTGTTTGAATTATACTAATCATTTGTTTGAATTATATTAATCTTAGTTGTCAAGAGAAAGGTAGACCTGTGTGTGTGTCTGTGTCTCTTTCTGTGTCTGTACATCTATGCATGCGCTTGTGGAGACCAGAGGATAATATTTTGGTATTTTGGTGTTGAACCTCAGGAGCTAGCCACCTTGTTTTTTGAGGCAGGGTCTCTCTCATTTGCCTGGAGCTCATTGTCAACCCATAAGCCAGGGAGCCTAAGGGATCCTTTATTTTCATATTGCTGGCACTGAGATTACAAGTGCACATTGCAATGCCTTGCTTTTTATGTGAATGCCTTGCTTTTGATATGAATGCAGGGCATTGAGTTCAACTCCCCATGCGTATGTGACCAACATTTCACTAGCTAAGTTATTCCCTCCAAGCTCCTAGATTCGTTTTAAATAAAGAATCATCATTAAAAACTTTTTTTATGTTTTAAAATAATTTTTTTAAAAAAGATATATTTATTTTTATTTTATATGCATTGGTGTTTTGCCTACATGTATATCTGTGCGAGGGTGTCAGATCCCCTGGAACTGGAGTTACAGACAGTTATGAGCTGCCATGTGGGTGCTGGAAGAGCAACCAGTGCTCTTAGCTTTTGAGCTATCTTTCCAGCTCCTAAGAATCATTCTTTTGAGGAGAACGTATTTTCAGGAAATGCCCAAATAAATAAAGCAGCAAAGCCAATATTAAATGTTAGTGTTAGAGTTTAAGCAGTTAAGTTGTCATTGATTCTGCCAGCAAACACCTATTAAGTATCTAGTTCTTATGCCCCGGGGAGGGGAGGAGGGTACCTGCTCAGAAGCGAATGGGAAGGGGTATCAAAGGAAGAACTCTATGAGGGGGGACTGGGAGCAGGCAACATTTGGGATGAAAATAAATAAAATAATTAATAACAACAATAAAAAGTAGTTGTTCTTTTCATAGCTTTATTGGAACACAATTCACAAAATTATAGATATGCCTGGTGTATATATGTGGAAAAGGTATCTTTCTCTTCCTTAAATAATAGACAGGGAAAGGGAGATGGAGAAGGAGAGGGAGGAGAGAGAAGAAGAGAGAAGAAAGAAGAGAAGAAGAAGAAGAAGAAGAAGAAGAAGAAGAAGGGGGAAAAAGAGGAGAGGAGAAGGAGGAGGAAGAGAAGGAGGAGTAAGAGGAGGGGGAGGAGGAGGAAGGGGAGGGGAGGAGGAGGAGGAAGAGGAGGAGGAGGAACAGGAGGGGGAGGAGAAGGAGGAGGACAGGGAGGAGGAGGAGAAGGAGGAGGAGGAGGAAGGAGGGAGGGGAGGAGGAGGAGGAGGAGGAGAAAGAGGAGGAGGAGAAAGAGGAGGAGGAGGAAGAGGAGGAGGAGGAAGAGGAGGAGGAAGAGGAGGAGGAGGAGGAGGAAGAGGGGGAGGAAGAGGAGGAGGAGGAAGAGGAGGAGGAAGAGGAGGAGGAGGAGGAAGAGGAGGACGAGGAGGAAGAGGAAGAGGAGGAGAAAGAGGAGGAGGAGGGGAAGGGGGAGGACGGGAAGGGGAAGGAGGGGGAGGGGAAGGGGGAGGAGGAGGGGAGGAGGGGGAGGGGGAGGAGGAGGAGGAGAATTATGAGAATATTTAAGATATGCTCAGCATTTTACATTTTTAAAAATATTTATTTTATTATTTTTAACACTGTCTCTATCCTCTTCCACCCTCTCTGTGTGTTTGTGTGTGTGTGTATATACATGAGTATCAAAGGATTCGGTTTCCCTGGAGCTGCCTGATATGGATGATGGAATCAAACTCTGGTTCTCTGCAAAGCAGTACATGCTCTTAAGTGTTGAGCCATCTTTCCAGCCCCTCTCTTAGAAAATTTAAGCATGTAATACATTCTTAACATATTCAAAGTGCACAGTTTTGAAGGAAATTCCATAAATAAATTTATAAATATTTTTTGGAATAATAATATAAATATTTTTGAATAAGTTATGAAAATTTATAAATATATAATAGATATAATTTTAATGTAAATGGTTAGATACATAAATATTCAAAATGCCCTCATAATTAGGCTATCTAAAACCCTGAATATATGGTAATAGTCATCATGTTCTGCATGTATGAGGTTAAGTCTCATAAACTTATATAAAAATATATATAAATAAATAATTTTGGAATATATTTATGGAAAGCTATAAATCAAGTCATAAAAGATACAACAATTTCACATATCACTTTTTGTGATAGTTACCTTTTAAAACATGAAATTAATGTGATTCCTTATTTCTTAAACAGGATGGGCAAGTGTTTACATTTGGAGGCGATAGCCCTGGACAGCTACAGCACAGCCCCAGGAGTGGGAAAAGAGGCCCACAACTCATAAAACGGATTGACGGCTGTGTTTCACAGATAGAGTGTGGAAGGTATCAGGCCTTCTTTGTGCTTCCCATAATTTCAGTTAGTTCAGTCATTCTGGATTTCTGACAGGGTTGAAGACTTATAGTCTCATAGCCAATCCCAGCTATTTATTTTGAGAGAAAAGACTTGAGAGGATGGTTTTCAGCTAACATTCATTCTAAAGCCAAGAAAAAAGCCAGGTTCAGAACTAAGTCTTTTAGTTAGGAGAGATGGCAGAGGTTCTGTTTGGTCAACAAAATGATGGACTGGGTAGTCGGTCTATCTTGTACCTTACTGATACAAATTAGTATACTTATGCTCTAATTGTATTTTGAGAGAAAAGTTTTGTTTTGTTTTTTTTAACAGGAAGGGTGATATGTAGGAAGAGCTAAGGTGGAAGGAGTAAGGAGAGGAGGAGGAGGAGCAAGGAGATGAGATGAGAGAGAGAGAGAGAGAGAGAGAGAGAGAGAGAGAGAGAGAGAGAAGAACATGGAGGTGGTTGTTCACGTGTCTCCGCCAGTCAAAGGCAATTGATATATCTAGGTTGGGTATTGGGTTACACTTCTGATTGTATGGGCATCTTGGTATTGAGCATTACCAAACTTATAAAGCCTTTGATTAACATTTTTTTAAAAAGTTACTAAAAAAAAATGTTACTAAGGAAGAGGGGGTATAGGATAGGGAGTTCTAGGGAGGGGAAATGGGGAAAGGGGATGACATCTGTATTGTAAATAAAATATCCAATAAAAAATAAATGTTTTTAAAAAAGCAAGAGGATAAAAAAAAAAAAGTTTGAATAGAGAGTATTATGCTTACTACTTAGAAACTCCAAAACACATGGCTACGCTTTTAATTAAGATTCGGTCTTTGAAAATTTATTTCTTTAAGATACATTTTAATTTAAAATTTTCATTTCTATTAATAATTATGTAACAAATAATTACTAGAAGCTTACTATATAAAGACTGCCTTACTCTGAGTAGAAGGTGGGAGAGAATTAAACAGCAAAGGTGGGGTTGTTTGCCTGCTTAAGTTGATGAGACTAATTAATCTATCTAACCCATTGCATTAAAAAATGAGAGTCTTTCATTTAGAACACATAGAATAGAATATAGGACCCAGAAATAAATTTACACAAATAGGGCTACATAGTATTTGATTGGGGAAAAAACAAAACAAAACAAACCCCCCCCCCATTCAACAAGTGGTGCTAGCAAAACTGGATATCCACCTGAATAAAAGTAAAACAAGATTCATATCTCTCATTCTGCAAAAGTTAACTCAAAGTTAGCCTGGAAGATGCTCTGTGATTCAAGTGCTTTCAGCACAAGCAGGAGGACCAGAGGTCACATCCCCAGGACCCATGTCAATGGCAGTGGGTGTGGCAATCCACCTGTAATTCCAGCCTTGGAAGGTAAAAAGCAGGGCCTTCCACAAGAGACTAGTTATGTCTACAGTCTTTGGCTGGGTTCATTAATAGAACTTACCTTAGTGATGAACGAGAAGGTTCTTGACATGAGCTCAGGGACTCAAGAGTCTCACACATACATTTGCCCACACTCGTGTATGCATACCTGCATGCACAGACACCATACATGCCCAGACACTGACCCACATGGGCATCATATGTACACAGATACTTGAAAAAAAAAAACAACTCAAGTGAATTAAAACCTTAATTTGAAAGCCAAAGCCCTGAGAGTGCTAGAGGGAGACAGGAGGAAAATCCTTCAAGATGCAGGTAGGCATAGCAGAACTTTCTGAAGAACTCCAGGGGAATAATTGAATAGGGGAATCGTTGAATTGATTTAAAGGCTTAAACAAAGAGAGGAAATCTATCAGTAGAGTTAATAGACAGCTTTCAATGGGAGAAAATCCTTGCCAGCTACTTCAAACAGAAAGTTAAAATCTAGAACATATAAACAAACCCAAACTGCTAATAGACAGACCATGAATTGAGCAGAAGGGTCTCAAAATAAGCAACCCGCATAACCATGAACATTTTTGGCATATTTAACATCTCTAGCCTTCAGGGAAATGCATATGGAAACTAATTTGAGATTCCACCTCACTCAGCCAACCCATGTCAGACCAGCTGTCACCAGGAAAAAAAACGCCAAAGGAATCCTGGTAAGGGAGAGAAAAAGCCAGTGCTGGCGGGGCTGTAAACTGGTGCAGTCACCATGGAAATCAGGAGAGAGATTCCTCAAGCTATTAAAAGTAGAGCTACCATTGACTCAGCTCTGGTGTATACACCCAAAGGACTGAGATACCTTACCACAGAGACACTTACATACTATTCACGAAAGCCAGGAAATAGAATCAGCCTAGGTGTCTCTTGATAGATGGATATGGTCATGGAAACGTGATATACATATACAATAGAATTCTCTTCAGCTATCAAGAAAAAAAAAAAGGAATGTAAAGTTTCCAGGAAAATGAATAAATCTAGAGATTACTATTTAAGAGAGATGCTCAGACTCAAAGAAGAAGGGACTGTCGCATGCAGATCTTAGCTTTTACTGTTTGTCTGTATGTACATGTGTGGGTGGGAGCGTGATGGGTCATAAAACTATAAAGGGGACAAAAAGGGAGAAAAATAGACAATATGAAGAAGGCAGGCAATGGAACACGTGTGACATGAAAGCAGCAAGGATGCCACAGGGGTGGAAGGATAAAGGAGCAGGGACACAGAAATATGTGCAGATATGGCAGAGGGACCAATAAAAATAAGTGTTTGACAGCATTGTAATGAAGTCTGATATTTTGTATGCTGTAGGAGGAGCTAAGGTGGGAGAGTAAGGAGAGGAAGAGAAGGAGTAGGAGAAGGAAGAGAAGGGCTAGGGAGAGAACAGGAGAGGCGGGGAACATGGAAGCGGATGTGCGCATGTCTCTAGCAGTCAAAGGTAGTTGATATATCTAGGTTGGGTATTGGGTTACACTCTCTGATTGTGTGGGCATCTTGTTTAAATGCCAAATATATAAAGCCTTTGGATAATCTAAGCATTAGAGTCTCATTCCTTCCAGGCCTACGTGGATGGCGGGATGGTCTGGGCCAAGCATTGTGGAGACAGCGTGGGAGATGGCTCTGCCAATCTTCCACAGTGGCGTCTCTTGGGTGGCAGGGTTGGTGGCTCTGATCACGTGAGTGGATGGCCCAAGTTGAGCAGCGGTGGTAAGCTACAGCTGCTGCTGGCCACAGGCCTAGGCTAGTCAGGAGCATGGTGGCTGATTAAGAAAAGCTAGATTGAATGCTGCCAATTTAAATATCTCCTGCAACAGTATGCTGTTTTTTTTTTTAATTAAGAATAAATAGATAAAATAAATAAAAAACTGATAGAGTGCTTGCCTAACATTCAGTGGTCCTCGTACTATTACTAGTAAGTTAATACCACCTCTTCAGGGATTGAGGGATGCCTAGTACTCTGCAACACTAATACTGTAATGAGACAGCTGGCTATATGGTGAAGGTAAATCTGTCATTTCTGTTTCTTTTTAGACTCATGGGTGTCTGGTTCTTTGGACTATCATATTGTCACTCTATTGTATTTTATATTGTAGTTATCACACCATTGCATATGTCTGCACCACTGGACAGGTGGTATCTTTAGGCCATGGACCAAGTCACTCAAGCAACCCAACTCATCAGGAGGCCCCAGCAGAGAACTCTGACATTACCTGCCTGCTCTCTGCAGAGGGTATGAGTCCTTCCACTAGCTTGTGACTGATTGACTGAAGGAGACACCCCAGTCAGACTTCTTTCACAGGATCCCACTGAACTATGATTATAGCTCTTAGTACTTTTAATTTAAAGTGCTGAATCTTTTTCCTGGAGTAATAGGCAATCATTTCTAAAGATTTAAGTGATTCAAAAGACATCAAATTAGTTAATTATATTAACAACATGGTTTGATACATTCAAGCAAATACCTAAGCAAATCAACCCTGATGCATTATGCAAGGGCTTTGACAACTATAAATGTTTATTGAGTGAATAAATAACATTTGATCTGGTCAAAATGAATTCTTATGCTATTTGTAGTCAAAATTTAGGAGAGTATAAATTTTTAACAAGTGAGTAAATTTGGCTTAGTTTTGTATAGGTTTATTTTTTCCCAGTAAAACTTTGAACATGGATCTCTTAATTTTTTAGACCTTGTGGATATTGAAGTCAAAGACATTTTTGCTGGAGCACATGCCAACTTTGTGACAACTTGTCAGGTATTAGTACATGTTATTCCTTTTTTTTTTTTTTCCTTTTAAATTTCAGGAATTCTTTCTTTCTCTGGTGCTGGGGATCAAACCCAGAGCCTTGTATATGCTAGGCAAGCATTTTCTCCTGAGCTGTAACCACCTTTCCTTAAATTTCAGACTATTGTTTGAGACAGTATAGTATTCATTTTCAGATCTTTTACTAATGTGTTCTTCTGTTAAAATGGTAGACATGTTAACAAGACCTCGTCTCTCAAAATGAACAGAGGGCTGGAGATGTGGCTCAGTGGGAGATTACTTGCCTTGCATGCAAAAGCAATAGCCCTAAATTTGGTTCCAAAATGGGGATGGCAGAGAAGGATGTGGGCAATGAGGGGCAGGCTTAAGACAAAAGAAGAGAGGGAAGATGGGGCAGGGGAGATGTCTGAGACAGAGGGGAAGAAGAGGTACAAAATCAGGCTGCGGGGCATAGTTGGGACAGCAGAGGAGGAACCAAATAAGAAGATGTGAAAGAATGGTTGCTTACTTGGGAGCTAGGAGGCAGCTTTTCCAGAGAAGCAACTGTGCAGGAAGGTCAAGACAGACAAGCCCAGAGTTTAATTTTAACAGAGAGCAATAAATCCCCGAGTGGGGTCAGTGCAAGAAGAGGAGAGGAAGTGGAAACAAGGCTTTTGACTACAGAGACATTTGACAGGAAGGTAAAATGAGAAGATAATGGGATGGTTTCTCATGAGTGGCAAAAGAATGTCCCGGAGCAGGAGAGAGAAAACAGAGTCCAGTGCTGTATCAGTTGTTCTCACTGGCTGTGATAACACACTCTGACCAATAGCAAACTGGGGATGAAAGGGCTGAATTGGCTTACAGCTTACTAGTCCATCATGAAGGGAAGTCAGGGTGGGAACTCAGGGCAGGAACCTGGAGGCAGGAACTGAAGTAGAGACCCTGGAGGAGCACTACTTAATGTCTTGCTGTGGCTTGTTCTGTTACTTTTCTTATACAGCCCAGACTCATCTGTATGGGGATGGCACCACCTACAGTCAGCTGGGCCCTCACACATCAACCATTAATTAAGAAAATGCTCTAGAGACAAAAACCATAGACCAATCTGATACAGTCAGTTCAACTGAGATTCCCTAAGCTTTCTGTCAAGTTGACAATACATTAAGTATAGAATGGAGATATCTAAGGAGAGAAATATGCCATTGTGGCTGCAGATGAGAATGAGTTGGTGATTAGTAACTGCTTGATGACCAAAGCTGATGTGAGAGTGAGAGAAGCAGAGGAATGTGAGCAAAGCCAAAGAGAGATGGGCAATAGTTGTCTCAGAGTAAGAGAAAGCAACTGTCTTTGGAAGTGCCCATTGACATTTGTGATCATAGATTGAGTGTGGTTGGCCAGCACGATGGGCAGGTTGTCTTCAGAGGTGTTAGGCATTGGGAATTGACTTTGAGTAATCCAGACTTGAACATAATGGCAGATGGAATTTTGCAGTCCAATAAGGGAGGCATAAAGGAGCTGTGGGAGTGATTAGAAGAGTGAAACATAGGAGCTAAGCTAGTTCCAGAGTAAGGAGATGATCACAGAGTGAGATCTGATATCATGGTCAGAGAGACCATTCCAAACGGATGCTTAAAAATGGAGCAATTGTTAATGTAAAGGTCCAGTTTATACCCTAGGCATAAGTTGGTGCTTTTTAAGTAAGAGTGATTTTGCATTCTAACGATCATTGGTTGTGTTTGTAGACATTTTAGGTTGGTATGCTAACAGTGACTACTACTGGCTTCTAGTGGGTAAGGGCTAGGAACAGTAAGTACTAAATATCTTACTATGTGTAGGATCTTTCACAACAGAGAATTATCTAATCCTAGGAGTCAGTCGCTTCAGTTCGGAAACCTTCTCCCTGTCAGGAGTAGCTAAAATGAGGAGAGAATGGAGTGGAGATAAGATTGGGAGCTGAGATGTTGAAGCAGGAGATAGACTGCTGTCATCAACTTTGAAGTTGCCAAGAATGAGAGCAGGGAGCACAAGGACAGGAGCAGTGGTAAGCCCACCAGGGCTATGGTGCTTGTGAAGTTTTCAAGGAGAAGCTAGGAACTTTGAAGAGGAAAATAAATGACACATAGCTGCCAGTAGGGGGAAGATCATTGTACTGAGAGGCTTAGATGCAAGAGAAAATAAACCTTTGTGAATGATAAATTTCCAAACCACTGGAATTTAAAACAAAGTGCTCAGGTGGGAGCTGGAAGTGTGGCTCAGTATGTACAAAATCCTGGCACAGACCCCAGCACCAGCACAGTGGGTCTTGACACTTGAAGCATTGTATTTACACATATTTTCCCAGAAGATTTTATTTGATTGAAGAAAAGTGATGTGTGTGTGTGTGTATGTGTGCGAATGTGTGTTTGTATCAAGTGTTACTCTTGGCTATATATTGAGACCCCATCTCAAATTACATATAAGATTGTGTTTGTGGCATTTTAAACACATTGGCTACAATTTTCTGTGGCATTAATTGCATTTCTAATGCCATCAAGTATCATCACTGTTTCTCAAACATTTTAATCACCCCAAACAGACACCTGATATCTATTAAACAATAATTCCTCATTCCCTGACCTCCTCAGTCCTAGGTAATTTCTCCTTTGTTTAACATACTTTATATATGTGGAATCATAAAATTTCTCCCATTTTTTATTTGATTTATTTCCACTTAGCATGGTCTAGAATACACACACCTTATATTAGAGTTCCATTTTCAATGCTAAGTAACATTTCACCGCATATTATATTATCACATTGAAAATGCATTCATCTGTTGATTGATATTTTCATCTTATGGCCATTTGGATGATGGTAAGCTGAATATTAATTTATAAGCACCTATTTCTGTCTCTATTTTAATCTTTTCTTGCATGATTACACTTTAAAAAATTCGGACCAAGCAATGGTCCAAGTGAGGAAACAGAATGTACGGCCAGCCCTGATGCAAAAGCTCCCCAAACACCTGTGTGAGAGGACAGGCCTTGCGTGTGTCAGGCACGGTACTGATTGTTCCTCAACATGTGTGGGCATTTCCCTGGTCATCTTTGCCTTTATTTTCTTCCTTAAAGAATACTAGGTCCACAGGTGTCTCCAGGAAAATCCTGCCAGAAATGATCCGAATCAACCAGTCTCTGGTAACGAAATGGAAAGCAGCAAACAAAGGAAAAGACCGTAAAGATGCCAGAAGGTGACCCAGCGATGACTTAGATAGGAGCCCCTTCTGTATTTCTGAAATCCTAACCGCTTTGCCCTAGCTGTGAGAAAGAAGGGTTGGCTCTGTCCTAACAGAATTTACATTTTGGGTATCATTCTCTTTTACTACCTTTTGGTTGGATTGATCATTGATGTGCACGGTAATTAATCGTTCATTTAATATTAGAGCTACAGGGAGAATGTATATGACACGTAACTTTCTAAGTAAGGGAGATGTATGAGTGAGTCTTAGCAGCAAGTTGTACTGCATTTAGGTCTTCATAGTAGATTCACTAGCATTTCAGAATTTAGGCCTTCAGAGTGACTGGTTGTATTCATTATTCAAATGCAAATGCACAGAAAATCAACTATAAACAGTTCCGGTGAGATACAGTAGTAACATCTACAAGCTGTATGCTCATAATATGGAAATTAATGAGTCTAGAGCTCTATTATTTATTTGTATATAAGATAAAGGAAGCTATAGGTATTTCTAACCTTCAGCCCACAGGTCACATGAATCCAAGGCTACCTATAAGTACTGCTCAACACATATATGACAGTGGTTCTCAACCTTCCTAATGCTGTGATCCTTTAATACAGTCTCTCATGTATGGTGATCTCCAACATAAAATTATTTTTGTTGGTACTTCATAATTAATTTTGCTACTATTACGAATCACAATGTAAATATCTGGTATTTCCAATGGTCTTAGGCCACCCTTATGAAATGGTCATTTGACCCCACAAAGAGGTTGCAATTCACAGGTTGAGAAGCACTGGCATATGACAATGTCACCTCAAAATGTCAAAAGGCTGGACACTACCCAAATGTGACTTTGCCCTTGTTATTATGTTTGCAGAGAAATCAGCTTGATATTTTCATCTTCTGCTTGTTTGACTGCAAGCTTTCTGAAGAAAAGGTAAAGCTTCAGTGGAAATTACCTTTATTTAAAATACTGGGGGCTGTCTAAAAGAAAACTTATAGAACCAAGTTGAGTGTGAATTTTGTCACTACACAGATTCCACCGTAGAGAATTTTCTGGTTGATAAAGGATTCTTTCATGTTATAAACTAACTCCTCCATATTCCTTTCTCTGTTGTTTAATTGGAGAGAATGGCATTTTAGTCAGGCTCTTTATATCTACAAATAAACAGCTGTGCCTAAACATGCTTTACTGTTTGAAAACCAGGACTCTCATGTAGCTCAGCTGGCCTTGATCTTGCTGTGTAGATGAGGAGGACCCTGCACATCTGACTGTCCTGTCCTCATCTTCTAAGTGCTGACATTACCTAACAGTTTAAGTAATTCTTTTAGTGCTCAGTATTTAGGCCTTCCATCTCTCATTCACGTGAATCTCTCTCTCTCTCTCTCTCTCTCCTCTCTCTCTCTCTCTCTCTCTCTCCCCCCCCCCCTCTCTCTCTCTTTCTCTCCCTGTCTCATACACACACACATACACACACACACACACACACACACACACACACACACACACACACACACGATCCATATGCCCAGGCCAAAAGCAATTTAGAGAGAAAAGGGTTTGTTTGGTTTATTCTTACAAATCACTGTTCATCTGTTGGGTTAAATTGTTGGGTTGAATTGTGCGTGGGACTTGTTGTTGGGTTGATGTTTGAGTCTTGCATCTGTCTCACCATGGTCTAGGGCCTCTCGTGGGGACAGAGGCACAAGAATTTGACTGTGTTCTCCACATGCTGGCACTGGGTGGGCTTCGGGCTATGTGGAGCCGTGGGACCCCCTTTCAGGATGGAGGAGCACAGTCTGAGAAGCTGGAACTCTTGACTTTGGGGTCCGCAGGACAAAAGGCATCCAGGAACTGGCTGGTTCTCAGGCTCTTGGGCCCCCAGGCACTACTAGGGGGGCATGTAAGGGTGAGAATGAAGTGGGGCATATGGGCTAGATTGACTTGCAGCCAGAGAGGAGAGGGGGAGGGATGAGCTCAGGCTGTGTCCTATAGGGATGAGAGTTCTACTGCGGAAGATTAGGCGGCAGCTCTGTGGATGAAGGCCAGCTCTACTGTTCCCCAAGGGCAGATTTCAAAGAAGAGAAACAGTCCATGACCTTAGATGTTTATCATGGTGGAAAGTAGATGAAAACTATATCCCCATTTCCTCGTGGTGGGCCTGAGGTTAAATATCTTTTGCAAGGAGGAGGGTCTGGGAAGGAATGCTTAATTGGCTATGCCCCTTTGGACTTTAGGTACCTCATTAATATGGCGATCTATCTTGAGGCTCCATGGCCTGTAGTCATGTCTTCTCCCTGTGGAGGGCCTAGTGGGCATTGTTCTACGTGATGAAAGGACCCAAATCTATGAAGGTCTGTGGCCTCATGTCAAATGCCTGCCGTCTTTTCCAGGGAGCCCTGCGGGGTCTCCGGCAATTTCCAGCTGGTGCTTGACCAGAAACCAGGCTGGCCTTCATGGTCCTACATTCATCATTGAAGGAAGTCAGGACAGGAACTCAAGCAGGGCAGGAACCTGGAGGCAGTATCTGGTGCAGAGGCCATGGAGGGTGCTGCTTACTGGCTTGCTCCTCAGGACTTGCTCAGCTTTCTGCTTCCCACTGAAGCAGCATCCTTCTGTCAGCCTTGCTTTTCCACTTGTAGGCTGACAGAGGACATTGGAGCACAAGACTACCATTTGTGTGTGGCTAAAGACCGTGATGATTTTATAGCATCCTGGACATTTCACATTCATAAAGTAGGAATTGATGCTCTGTACCAAGTGCTTTTTCTTGTGTTCCTTCTTCTCTTCTGGAGACGGATGAAGGAGATCCTTTGCGGGCATGTTCTCGAAGGGAGGTCGTCACTGCTGGAAACGTTGGTTTGTTTTTCTACACATAACAAGCAATAAATAGTTAAGGGCTGAGTGAAAGGTGTGTGAAGGAAAGGAGAATGTTAAGTGGAGTTGTGATGAACCTACATGGATACTCACTGGAGTAGCCTTTTTAGCTACACACACACACACACACACACACACCTCTCCTACTTACTCCTTAAGAGTTATTATCTTAGCCTATCCACCCATTTATCTTATTATTCCTTCACAAACATATTGTTCTTTGTCTAAAAGTATATAAAACATGTTTTTGTCATTTCTTTGGATTTATCTTGTTCCTATGTACATATAATTTTAATAAAACTTATATCTCTTTTTCATGATAATCTTTCTTTATGTTTATTGCTTGTAGGAGAATCCTCTATACTTACTTATATACCTCCTAGGGCCACCTAAAGATTCCACAAGGCCAGGAGCAAGGCAGAAGTGATCTCTTCCTCTTCTACAATACTGTCTTTTTAAAGAAGAAAAATATCCATGACCACTTTTTGGGAGTTTTAAACTTCCAGGTGACAGCTGCAAAGGAGAAAGAATTTTGGAGAAATATTTACAGTTGTAATTTGTATAAATTCTAGTTCTAGTATCAATATTGATACTTAATTCAGCAAGTTCCAAATATGTGCTGATTATTTTTTAAAGCTATTAGACTTGCTTGATGCTGCTTATGAAATATGACTGAATCAACCTGCCAACTAGACAGTATCTGGGCAGTATTTTAATGTAGAAAGGGGTCAGGGTTGAGAAGAATTGGGTAAATATGCAAGGATCTAGGACTGGTGGAAATATCAGGAACAGAATTTTGAGGTAAGAGATTCAGACTCTCATTGCACAAACTGTGTGTTAATGTTTTCCATTAATGAGTTAATGTGTCTTTCAAAATATTTCTAAAATGAACTCTCAAACCTCTGTGCTGACAAGGTCCCTGGCAATAGTGAAACCACTATTATTCCATCACCCCACCTCTAATGAAACTGGAAATGTAAGGTTTAAGCAAAAAATGGTGGCTAGACACAGTGGTGCACTCCTGTAATCCTAGTACTTGGAAGCTGAGGCAGGAAGGTCATAAGTTTAAGACCAGCCTGGGGATACTAAGACTTTGTTTCAAAAAGTAATCAATTATAAATTAATAAGTATACGAATAAATAATTAAACAGAAATGGCACCATATGTAGAGAGTAAACAATTCCAGTCTGTGGAATAGACTGACTGTTGGGATGGATAATTTTTAGACTTATTTACAGAATCTTTCTAGCAATCAGCTTGTAACTCTGTGGTAGAATATGGCTTATCTTGTATAGGGTTCTAGGTCAGAGGTCTGGGGCTCAATCCTAGTACCATAAAATTAAATTAAATTTAAAAAATAAAATTCTGCTAAAATTACAGCCTATGCTTGATGTCACTGATTCAGAGATAACAAGTTGTAGTTTATTCCTTTTTAACAAGAATACATCTTTACACTTCTGTGTTGCTCTAGTCTATTATTTTGAAAAGAAGCAGTCTTTAAATAAGGTTAATATTTTGTGTATGCCAAGACAAAAACCAAATAATATCATATGGAGTTTTAAAATGTTCTATTCTCACCTATTTGTGTATTTTTAATGCTTGTTGTGTTCATAGAGATACTGGAGAGAATAATTTCATTGATGTGGACTTAAAACTGGCAAGGGATGTCTTCAAGAAGTTAACAGCAGAGAAATGGATTTCTTCCTTGGTAACAGCCACTATTTGTTAAACTTACCTGAGATTCTGCACAATCATACTTCTTTATAGGAATAAATAAACAGCAGCTTAGTTTTGGTGGGAGGTGGGTAATAAGGACCTGTGCATGGGATTGAATAGAGGGCTAGTCACTTTATAAAGGTACTTTAGCCCAGACATTGTCATAGGTGGTAGCATTTACTTTTTTATTAAACCATTAAATTCACAATAATATTCAAAAATAGTCTTTTGTTTTCAATATGAAGAAAGTAATACTGAGGCATGAAACTTCTTTCTGGAAATGCACATGGAAAGAACAGGGGTTTGGGAAGCAGGATACCCTCTCCAGTGAATGGTCAAAAAGCTCAGTGTCTGTTTTGAGATGAATCCTGGGTGCAGCCTTCTGAGTAACAGACTCGGTATATGTGCCACTGCAACTGGCTTACAGAGTTGTTTCTGGAGAACTTTGCATTAGTTTCAAACTGACTAGTCACTGTGTATGTTCATCTACATGTGATTTCACTTTATTTCCGTCATGTCCCATAATATAAAATGGACAGATGGCTCACTCAAGGACTACATCAAGGGTATGTGAGTGAAAAGGTTGACCATGGTTCATCAATAGGCTCCAGAAGGTCTAAGTAAATTTCTAACTGAAAGATGGTGGAATGAAACCTGCACCCACAACTTGTAGTCATTTACAATACTGTGTCTTGTGTAAGTTGGCCTTGTTCTTTGTCCCCTTTTGACCACAGATAACCACATGTCTTGAGGAGAATCTGCTCGGAGGTCTTCCATACAGTTCTCCACATCAAGAAGCTCTACTGATTTTTCTTTTGCTCCCAGAATGTTCCATTATGCAGGATCCAAAGAACTGGAAGACCCTGGCATTTGAATTTGCAAAAGCTATTGATAAAATGAATTCACAGTCATTATCATACCTGAGTAAGTTTTATATCATTTTACACATATATTCTGTAGAAATCATACCAGACATTGGAGAGATTTTCTAATATGTATTTTAGTAAATGCTATGTGAAGTTTTATAAAGATCAACCCAAAACTATTACATCTGCCACATTTCTCACAAAGCAAGTGTTGTTCTTAGAAGTGGACAGGACTTTGGCATTAGACTTTGTTAACTATACAGTGCTAGTCAAGATAAATCATACTTTATAATTTTTGATTACTATTTGGAAACCTAGAAATTTTGACCAAGAGTGATGAAAAGCAATATTAAATTTCTCATCACTATTATTTTATTCAAATTGTGGAATTTTTCATAATTTTAAGTGAATGTTGAAGGTCTGATACTTAAAAAATACAAAGCTACATATATAGCTATATATAGATATATAACTATAAACTATTCCTGCCCCATCTTAGGGGGAGTTACAGACTCCAATTATTATGTGTAACCGTGAAAGCATCCTTTTATGGTAGTTGGGAAGATGGCTAAGTGGGTAAATGTGCTTGTTCCAAGCTCAGCACCCACATGGAAAGCTAGCATGGTGTGTGTACTTGTAAACCCAGAGCTGCAAGGAACAGAGGAAGGAGAAGAATTGAGGCTTGCTGGCTACCATTCTAGGTCTAGAGTCAGTGAAAGACCATCTCTCAAGGGATGATAAATCAAGACACTGATAGAATGATAAATCACTGGACATCCTCCTCTATCCTTGGAGCAGGTACCTACAAATTACCTACAAATGAGCACACACATGTGCATATACCACACACACACACACAGAGAGAGAGAGAGAGAGAGAGAGAGAGAGGAGAGAGAGAGAGAGTGTCTTATAACAACCCTCTCTCAAGAACTACCAAGTGTTGCTTAAGGTTAAACTATCTCTGAAATGTAAATAACGGAAATATACAATAACAAACAAACAAACAAACAAACAAACAAGTACAGGCAGATGGGGCTGATGGCAAAATGCAAAGGGCAAAGCAGGTGCAGGAGTCACCAGTCAGCATGCAACCTCAGAAGATTTTTCTCAGGTTTTTGAAATACTTCTCAGTGGAGATCCACCAGCATGGTAGAGCGACAAGTCCTATAATTTGATTTCCTTTGCTAATGGAATGTTTGGCTGTTGCTGTGAGCATGCTCCTTATGATGCAATGGTTATGGTGAACATTGCACATTATGTTGAGGAGAGACTCTTAGAGATGGAAGGAAGATGGAAGGGTTCAGAAAGTGTCTGGGATATACCATTGACAGAGGAGCTGGTTTTCACCATGGATGAGAAAATACTGAATGATGTCTTGAAAGCCAAAGCCCAACACCTCAAAGTGGTGTCTGATCTGCAGATAGCACCATCCATGTTCACAACTTTTGGCAAAAAGCTCACTAAGAAGGAGGCACTTCACCCTGATACCTTTATTCAGCTTGCTCTTCAGCTCGCCTATTACAGACTTCATGGATGTCCTGGTTGCTGCTATGAAGCAGCTATGACAAGATACTTTTACCTTGGCCAAACAGAGACTGTGTGATCGTGTACAGTGGAGGCTGTCAGGAGGTGCCAGGCCATGCAGATCCCTCTGCCAGTCTCCCTGAACATCAGCAGCAAAAGATGTTAGAAGCTTTTGCGAAGTATAATAAGATGATGAAAGATTGTTCACATGGAAAAGGATTTGACTGTCACCTTTTGCTCATAGCAAAAGAGGAAGATCTGCCTGTTCCAGAACTATTTGAGGACCCACTTTTCTCCAGAAGTGGAGGAGGTGGAAATTTTGTGCTCTCAACAAGTCTGGCTGGCTGTTTACAAGTTCAGGGAGTCCTGGTTCCTATGGTATATAATGGGTACGAATTTTTCTACCATATCAGAGATGACAGGTTTGTGGTGGCATGTACATCCTGGAGGTCATGTCCAGAGACTGATGAAGGAAAGCTAGTTCAGATGATTTTTCATGCTTTCCACGATATGATACAGCTGATGAACACCGCTCATCTTTAGAGACTCAGAGACAGTCACAGATCATAGTAACTCGGTACGAAGGGTAGTACGGTGATATGACATGGAAGAAATGTTGACTTAAAGGAAACCTGTTCATGTAGGTTTATTCTACCTTAAAGCCTCCTGTGCTGCAATAGCAGTGCAAAGTCAGACATAGTGAATAGAACTATGCAATGTTTAAGCCTCAACAATGCAAATCTCTACATCTTAACAATACAAATTCTACTCTAATTTTTTTTGGCACATGTGTAGGTTGCAAATCTTCTGTGAATGTAATTGTAGAGTCTATTTCTGAAGCACTTCAATACTTTCTAATTGCCAGAGGGATAAAGCACATGGTTAGATGCTAATTTCCCTGACGTCAGTGTCCTCCATACCCAGCACAGGAGTGTGAGCCTGTGAGATTTCATGGGAAAACTACTGTTGTTCAATAGTGATCTAAACTCGCTCCTTTGAACAGACAAAACGATCAAGTTGTATTCGAAGTTTTTACACTACCATAGAAAAGAATATTAGCAAAACTCATTATGATATGTTGTAATTCATTTTGTGACTATAAAATTAAAGCACTTCCATTTAAACTTAGTTGTTGGAGCTAGTAGCTTTTAAAAGGGTTAAATGTTGAGTATGATTCCCAGAACTTTACAATTGTTTCTCATTGTTATTCAAAAAGGTGGCTTACGGACTTTCTCCTGTTGCTCTTCAAAGTGGTGTATATTCTCAAAGAAAAAAAAAAAGAAAAATTAAAAAAAATTCCATGTTCCTACCATCTCCTCTTTAAAAGTACCAAAATCCAGTGTAATCTCAATAACATTAAAAGTGAGGTGTAAGCTATTTAAAATAAGTGTATAGCCATATGTTACAGCTGTTTATGTAATCTGAAAATAGGCATTACTTAATTTTTAGGTGGAAGTGTCAGTAATATTGCATGGCATTCATCTGTATATGTTTTAGATTTTTGTAGTTGTTTGACAAAATTGCTAGTTTGAAAGTAATGAAGTCAGGACATAATCTTAACCTCAGCACCCAGATGATGAGGCAGGAAGCTTGCTGGAAGTTCAGGGCCAGCTCAGGCTACATACTAAGGGCTACATAAAAGCACCCTATCTCAGAAACATCAAATCAAATAAAAACAACAGAAGCAAAGAAAATGATGGCCAGTTAATCAAAATCATTAACAATTTTCTTCAAATTCTAAATTTGAGTTTCTTTAATTTTAATAGATTAAAGTTTTGCCCTACATCTGTTGAATAGTATGTTGTTTGTGGTAATATCCATAGAAGAATTGCTTTATGGTTATGATGGTAGATATGGGAAACAGTGTCTATTTCTTGTCTTAAACATCCCAGAAGAAACAGGGATTTAAGGGCTGAGAAGAGGAATGTATTTATCATGTTTGATTTTCACACCCTCAGGAAAGCGATGGGCATCTTTGGAAGCTTCTTCTCTGAATATACTGGTCCAGATGCTAAAGAAAACCATTGTCTCTCAACTGTGTGATGGAGTTCCAATTCCGCAGCGTGTGTCTAATACTCGAGTTCTTTTAGACGTGATAAAAGAGGTGCATAAGGTAAAGTTTCCTCTTAAGGAATGTATATGCCAATTTATTAAATAATTATTCCTTATTCTCAGTCAGTTAAATTTTTTAAAAGTACTTTAAATTAAAGTATAATTATATAATTTCTCCTTCTCTTTGTTTCCTGAAACCCCTTCCATGTCTCCCTGACTTTCTTTCAAATTCATGGACTCCTTAATTATTTTTCATATATATATATATGTGTGTATGTGTGTGTGTGTGTGTGTGTGTATAAACGCTTATATGTATAAATTACAACCTATTGAGTCTAATTAGCATTGCTTCTATGCATATGATTTCAGAGTTGGCCACTTAGTATTAACTAACCAATTGGGGGATCATCCCTGGAGATAACTAATTTCCCTGTCAGCAGTTCTTGGGTTGACTGTAGTCTTTTTTGTAAGGGTGGGACCCTGTGACAGTTCTGCCTTCTGCAGTAGCATGTCTGTACATACTGTTATTGCTCCATCCTCATTTTGGCAACCTTAGTATTAAGATATTGTAGGTGTAGCTTCCCTTTCATTTCTAGGAAACGCTATCATATACCAGACTTCCTGGTCTTCTACCTTTTATAATCTTCTCACCCCCTTCTTCACAGTGTTCTCTGGAACTTGGATATAGAAGTTGTAGATGAATCCACTGGGTCTGGGCAACATATGATCAGTTGTTCTCTGCATTTTGACCAGTTGTAGTTTTCTGTAATGATCTTCATTTGTTACAAAGAGAAGCATTTTTGATGAGGGTTAAGAGCTGAAATTATCTGGGGATACAAAGATGATTGTTTAGAATGCAGTTAGGAATTATGCTGGTCTAGTAGACAGTCGTAGGCTCTTCTCTAAGACTATGACCTCACTAGCTCTGGGTAATTGGCTAGGTTTCCAATACCAGGTATGATTTCTCTCCTGTTAAATAAGCCTCACATCCAATTTAAGAGATATTAGTTACTGCCAGGATTTGAGTACCACCTTTAGAGCTATCTGGCCATGATGGTCATGCTGTGGAACAAAGGCATCATGACTGGGTAAGACTATGGAAGCTTCCTTCCCTTGGCAGCTTCCATAGTATGTTCTGAGATTTCTGAGACTATAAAACCTGGACCCCAGGGAATATGCTTTCAGGTCAGATCAGCATCTAATGCTGTTAGTCCAGCATCTGAAGTATATGGTGTCTTTACCCTCTGGGTAGCAGACAAAGGCAGCAGCAATACCCCATATTTGTTTTGGGAGTCTCTTGAGCTACCCTGACCAAAACTCTAAAGGAAGTAATTTCTTATGCATAGCATTGGAGCTTTTGTTAGATAGTCTATAGCCTTTGTGGGGAGCATTCTGAGTCCAAGTGACATAACTTCAACACACACACACACACTCACACACACACACACACACACACACGCGGTGTGTGTGTGTGTGTGTGTGTGTGTGTGTGTGTGAGTGCACATCTCTCTCTCTCTCTCTCTCTCTCTGTGTGTGTAATTGTAGGTTAATATAAAATAAAATGATTCTTTATGACTTTTTCAAACATCCTTAATGTCATTTTCTCTGCCCTGGCCCATCCTTTTCTCTATTGACCCCCTGTCTCCTCCCTAATTAAAGTCTCTCAGGATTTCACATTTTCCCTTTTATATCATTTGTATCTGATTATTCCCCTTCAAGCCTTTCTTGTCTTTCACTCTCTCCCCATAGTCCCTTTTTACTATCCTGGTTTCTGTAGTTTCTCCATGTTCTATGTTTGGGAAGGATTATAAGATATGGTCTTGCTGGAGAAGTATGTTACTTGAAGAATTATGCCCCTGGGGAAGGCTTTGAGGTTTCAAGGATTTATAGTGGGAAAAGGGACTGCAGTGGAGGAGTCCCGGCGGCTTCCAGGCGGCGGCGGGTCCCACATACAGGAGAAAGGTCTGGAGTTCCAAAGGCTGGAAGCTTTGGCAACCACAGGCCCCAATGATATGAGGAAGTCCTTAGTTCCAAAAGGATTTATTTTCATGGCGGGTGGTGGATGGATCTGGATGTACCCTCCCCCACCCTCAAACTCAGGGCAGACCTGAATTAAATAGGGAGGGAGAAAGAGGGAGGTTCTGGGGAAGGTTTAATTGGCTCCGCCCTCTGACCTTCATTAGTATGTAAATCTCTCTAGGGCCTGAGGCCTATACTCACACCCTCTACCTGTGCACTTTGGAAGGGGCTGTAATGGCCTACGTGACTGAACAATGTAGGTCCATGGAGATTAGACTGCTTGTCAGGACTCTGGGTTCTGGGGACTCCTGCCGTTTCTCCCTTGGAGTCTCGGGTTCCAGGCCCATGCCCAGCCAAGAACCAAGATACCCTTACGCAGTCCCACAATTTATGGTATTTTTAGATTGCCTCTCACTACTTCCTACTTGTAATCAAGATGTGTGAATACATACATACATTGATACATACATACAAACATACATACATACATACATACAGATATGTGCTCTTACCTATTCCTGTTGCCATGCCTTTTTGGACTCCAACCTTCTGAGTCAATAATCATAATTAAATGCTTTCTTTTATGTTTTTTTTTTGGTCATGATGTTTTGTCCTTTGAGCATATACCAGCAGTTCTCAACGTGTGGGTCACAGCCTATCTGGGGATTCCAATAACCATTTCACAGGATTCACCTAACACCATTAGAAAGCAGAGATATTTACATTAAGATTCTTAACAGTAGCAAAATTATAGTTATGATGTAGCAACAAAAATACTTTTATGGAATTTGTTGCATTAATCTGTAATTTAACCTTTCTGTTAAGTCCACTTACATTCAGCGTTGTAACTGGGAAGAGTTGGCTTTTGTGAATGATTTTGCTTTTTATCCTGTATGGTTTCTTGTAAATTCCTTTCTTTCCACATTGGTAGTGTTGGATTTTCCTGGAGAAAAGTAAAGATACATGGAGGTTAATAAAGAAGTTAATAAGAATTATTCCAGTGCTGACATAAAAAATAATTTTGTGGTTGGGGGTCACCACACCATGAGGAATTATATTAAAGGTCACAGCACGAGGGAGGTTGAGAACCACTGGCATATATCAAGGAGTGATATAGCTGGGTTATGTGATAGATTTATTTTTGGCATTTTGAGTATTCTACATACTGATTTCCAGAGTGGTTGCACCAATTTGCAATTTCACTAACAGTGAATGAGTGCTCCCCTATCTGCAGGTCTCTCTGGTATCTGTTGTCACCTGCTTTTAGTGATCTTAGCCATGCGACTAGGGTAAGATAAAACCTCAAAATTGTTCTGATTGCATTTCTTTAATTCCTAAGGATGATGAACATTTTTCGAGATGTTTCTTAGCCATTTTTATTTATTCTCCCATGGACTCTCTTTTCTGACCCATAGCTCATTTTTAAAAATTATTTTATACGTTTATATTCCAGCCATTGCCCCTCCTCAGGTCCTCCCACCAACAGTTCCTCATCCCATTCCTCCTCCTTGCTTCTGAGAGGGTGCTTCCCTCCCTCCCAGGTAGCCCTCTTCCTTGCAGCCTCAAGCATCTCAAGGATTAGGTGCATCTTCCCACTGAGGCCAGACCAAGCAGGTGTCCTTCTCTTTCTCTTTCTCCTTCCTCTTTCTCTTCCTCTTCCTCCTCTTCCTCCTTTTTTCTATGGCTTTGCAATATATTTTGAGATCTGGAATGGCAATCCCTCCAGCATTTTGCTCAGGATTGCTTTGACTATACGGATTCTTTTCTGGATCCATATGCATTTTTCTTTCTTTCTTTTTTTTTTTCTGTTTTTTGTGGAGAATAATGAGGATATCTTAATTTGGTTTGCATTAATAACAGTATTAATTTTGTATTGATTACAACATTAATTAATTACAGTATTAATTTTTCCAACAACCATGGCCTCTTTTTCCCATTTCCTACTATCTTTATATCTTTCTGCAGAGATTTAAAGTTTTTGTTGTAGAGGTCCTTTACTTGCTTGGTTAGGTTTATTCCTAGATGATTTATTTTTCATGTTTTGTTAATGGGAGTGTGTGTGTGATCTTGTACTCAGCATGTTTGCCTGTTTATAGAGAGTATAGGTGTTACATCTCTGAAGGGAAAGATATCCTGGCAGTTGGGAGCTGAGGAATATCGCACAACAATCCTCACACAAGAAATTTCTTGGGAGGGAAAATCCTAGAAGAATGACTGCCTCTACTCAGGGTGAGAAGCAACAGAGACTTATATAGGGTTTCTTGGGGAGTGAAATTTTCCATGGTGGCCTGAGATTATTGGAGGAATTATGTGGCCTGATCTTAGGGCAAGCTCAGGATTTAGTGAGATTTTTTTTTTCCTGTAGAGTAGGCCCTGGTTACTCTTCTACCTCAAGGGCGTCTGGAGCTTCTCAGGAGCCCAGCCCTGCAATTGGAGCTACTCAAGGCATAGGGATGGGGTGTCCTACCTTGCATGCAGGTAGGGGTCAGGCCTTTCAGCCAGAGGTCTCCAAGGGTGGGGCCTATAAGGGAAGTCTCTATATTTAGCCTGGAAAGCCACCCAGCTGCATGAGTCACTGCAGAACAAACCTCACACAAAAGATTCATTGGGAAAAACACAGGAGGGTGACTGGGTGGCTGCCTCTGGTTGCAGAGAAGCATCAAAGAATTGAGCTGGAGGCAGACTTAATATAGGGTTTCCTGGGGGTGGAGCTTTCTAGGGTGGCCTGGAATTGGTGGCATTTTATGGCCTGATCTTGGACCACTTTACTCCTTAGGACAGAGTGTGACCACTTTCTATTTGAGGGGCTGGATCCAGCCATTGTGGCTGGTAGAGTGTTCTCTCGGTAGAGCCTGGCAGGTTCAAGATCCTGGGGTGGAACCTCGCTACTCCTGTGCTTCCAGAGCTTATAGAAAGGTTAATGAGTTTTGTAAGTCTATTCTATATATTGCCACTTTTCTGAAGTTGTAAAAATTTTCTGATTACGTTTTTCCACATATCACATCATCTGCAAATAGAGTATTTTACTTATTCTTATTTTCTTATTATTATCCCTCACTAATAGAGGGAAATCTTTCTTGACTTAATGCTCTCTAGACTTAATTGACTTACTATCTCTATTGATTTCTGATTGTGTTAGTTTGGGTCATCTCTTTAATTTAGTTAGTTGAGACAAAGGTCTGTTGATTTTATTTTCCCTAAAGAACCAGGTCTTAGATTAGTTGATACTTTTTTTGGATTGTTTAATTGTTTCTATTTATTTTATTTCCCTCTGAGGACTCCTTTTAATGTGTTCAGATATCAGGTGTTGTGTTTTTATATTTGTTTATCTCCGGAATTTTAAAAATTTCTTTCTTGTTTTATTTTTTGATTAATTTATCACCTATTTAGTTTCCATGAATTTGTGTAGTTAATAGAGAGTAACTTAATTATGAGACTATACCAATCTAGTCTTCAACTCAATCAGAGACTTGAGAAGGAATAAATATTACCTGAGTACGTAGGTAGTACAGGCAAGCAGCTTCCAAAACTACAGAAATGACAGAGAAAGCTGGCTGCCTGCATAATCTCACAAATTTCTCTATAATGTTGGAGCATCCCTCTTCAGCGTTTTGGCCCAGAATATCTGATAAATTCTTCTGTGAAGCAGGAATTATGAAAGACTGCTTACCTTGTCTTGACAAAGCTTAGCAGTTGACTTCCCTGCTTCCCATTTGATCATTTTAGACAGCATATTGTCTACAGTTGAAACAGTTTCTTGCCCAGTGGCTATCTTGCCATATATGAACCAAGCTCCATATGGAGGTTCTTCAATGCTTGCCGTCTTCTTGAAGTAGTATGGGGGTACTGCTAGGATCAGACCTGTCCCACTGTCATAAAAGACCTTGTATCAATAAGATCTTTAAATGTCATATTCTGTAGTCTCTGAGGTTTTTGAAGGATCTCTATTAGTCTGTCTGCATTGGTAAATGTTTGTTTCTAGCTATCTGTTCAACTTTGAAAACCTATTTCTGTAATAAACTAGATATGTTTCTAACATGACCATGAGCTCGACTGTCTGACTATTAACTGGCATTATCTTAATTATCCTAAACAGTTTGTAATAGTAACTTTCAAAAAGACTAGAAGTTAGCATTGCATTTTAAAGATTTACATAGGTACAATAGCTTAAAAGGTGTTGATACATAGTATGTTGTAACAAAATATAACCTTAATTTTGTATCAATATATAAATATCTATACTAATATAAGATTTTTGGCTAGTTGTAGCTCTATAATTTAAGAATAGAACCAACAATCCACCCTTTATTCTTATTATTCATACATCCTACCTCTCTCTTTTCATCCCTTCTCCCCTGTCCTCCTAACACTAAATAGGAAAGAAAGAAGGATAGAGAAAAAAAAAGAGAAAAATCTCTGAGTCTAACCTCCATTACTTTGTTTCCTTCCTGATCCCAGATGATTATAACTTGTAACTACCCCCACCCCCAATGACAACAAGTATCAATCATCTATTGAACAACAAAGAACCATCCATCCCACTTTTGGGGAATAGGGTGTTGTTATCTTAAAATTGTATCCTGCTAATTTGGGGCATTATTTTTCTTTTGGGGATCACCTAAAAATTGTGATTTGGGTCAGGCTTAAGAAAGCTAGTTGTAGCATTTATTGTCCAGTCTTTGCATGCTGAGAAAATTCAGGGCTTAACTGAAGTCCTGAGTGGAACAGTCTGTGATGCTCACCAATTGGGTCAGCAGCTTTCTTTGAATCTGTCCTGGATTCAGAATTTTGAGGAAACAGCATTGAGGCCGTCTGAGGTAGGATCAGGCAGGATGCTTGAGTATCTCAGTGTCTCAGTATCCTTTTTGGTATCCTTAAGGTAATCTTGCCAGGGCTGCTTGTCTGGTTGTTTTTCTCTGTAAATATATAAGCGTTTAGAGTAATACATATTTTATGTATTTACACATGCATGGAATGTGCAGTGTTTAAAATCCAGCCTAAGATGATTCTCTTCTCTCTGTTTGAGCAGGTAAAGTATCTGTCCTTCTTTATAAGTTAGTTTGGATTGTTTAACCAAATTATAACATAAATTTTATCTATGCCATTTGAAAGGTTGGTATCATAAGTCTTGAGAAATCTATAGCCAACATGGTTTATTGACTACACATAGCTGAAGTTTTGGCTCAAAACATTTTCATGTCTCAGCCAGTCTCAGAACTGTCCCATGTAGAAGGATCAGCAAAACAAGTTTAGTTGGTTTCATGTTTTTTTTGTTTGTTTGTTGTTGCTGTTTGTTTGTTTGTTTGTGTTTTGGGTTTTTTTTTTTTTCTATCTGTAGCCACAATCTTCAGGGGTCTGAAGTCAAATCTGTCAGATCTGATTTTTATCAGTTTGGAAGGAATGCATAGCTTTTCTTTTCCTGTGAAAAAAATACAAAATCTCTCCCCAAAAGTATCACACTTCCTTCCTTCCGTTCTGAGGTTAGGACATCCTTAATATAAACAGGCTGATTTAGTTCAGCAGTCTTTCCATAGTTCACAGTTTAGCAGTTATGTTATTTGTCTCATTGGGAAACAGCACTGAGGCAGTCTGAGATAGGATCAGGCAGGATGTTAGAATAAATACACCCCAGTGTGTCAGCATCCTTTAAAATTACACACACACACACACACACACACACACGCGCGCGCGCGCGCACACACACACGCACACACACACACACACACACACACACAAATCAAATTTAACACTTAAAATTTTAATGTCAACAAAGCATTATTTAAACTCTCTTTGGGAGATTCCGTGTCCCTTTTTGGTTCTATGAGCATTATCTTTAAAGTCCTGTTAGATCTCTGCACAATTACTTGTGTTGTAGGATTGTAAGATATGCCTGTAACAGATTTTATGCCATGGTGTCTGAAAAATTGTTGTATTCTAATGTATGATGCCTGAGCATAATTAGCTTCCATCTGCAAATGCTTCTCTAAGATAGCCACCATCTATAATAAATGTGCAATCTCAGAATCAGCCTTTTTAGAACAAGACAGAAGCCCACTAACAGATCATGGAAACACAAACTAAAAAGAGACACAGTAAAACTAACAGAAGGGATGGACCAAATGGTTTTAACAGATACCTATAGGACATTTCATCCTAAAACCTTCTTCTCAGCACCTCATGGTACCTTCTCCAAAATTGATCATATAATAGGTCACAAAACATCCTCAACTGATGCAAGTAGATTGAAATAACCCCATGTATCCCATCAGATCACCAGGTACTGAGGCTGGTCTTCAGTAACAACAAAAACAACAGAAAGCCCACATACACATGGAAGCTGAACAATGCCCTACTCAGTGATAAGTTGATCAAGGAAGAAATAAAGAAATTAAATACAGATTCTTTATATGATTTATTATACTTTTGCTTTACTCTATGCATCTATTTCACTTTCTCAGTGGTGCCCTTTGAAGCATGAAAGTTTGTTACCTCCTTCCTTCTTTCCCTCCTTCCCTCCCTCCTTTCTTCCTTCCTTCTTTCTCTCTCTTTTGTGGTGCTGGAGATGCAACCTACAGCCTCACAGATGCTAGGCAAGCACTCTGTCACAGAACTAAGCTACATCTCACACAATCCTTCTGTTGTTGTTTTCTGTCAGGGCCAGGGTTTCGCTACCAAGTTGGTCCAGAATACTTGGTCTTCCTGTTGTAGCATCTGATGCTATGCCCAGTTCTGGGGAACTCCAGGAGACCGCCAGAAATTTTGATAATGATGTAAAAAAGAAAGAGGGTTTTTATTATATGAGTCTGGACTCGCATCACAGTCCTTCCTGCTCTGCCAGTTAGGAAAAGGAAAATTAGTAATTAAATTTATTGAGAAGATCTTTGTAAAATGACCATAAGTACCTTACATGGATTGTATTTTGGGATACACACAGTGTTTCCTCAAGTATCAAAAATATCTATGTGTGAAATTTAAAAAGCAAGACCCACATACAAATTGATATAGAACTAGCGTTTGTATTTGTAAGTAAAGGGGGAAAAATCCAACAGTACTGCAAATGCACAGAGAGAATGGCACTAGAAAAGATATCATGGAGAAGCCAGAATTTTTTTAAATGACTGATAGATACCATGAGGATGAAAAATTCTTTTGTTGTTGTTTTTGGTTTTGTTTGTTTTGTTGTTTCTTTGAGTTCCGTTTTTTTTGTTCCTTTGTTTTGTTTTGAGACAGTTTCTCTGTGTAGCCTTGGCTGTCCTGGAACTCATTCTGTAATCCAGGCTGGCCTCTCAGATATCCTCTTGTCTCTGCCTGCTGAGTGCTTGAATTAAAGGTGTAGACCACCACCACCTGGCATATGGAAAATTCTTGAGTGACAGAATTTGATTTTTCGGTGAAATATTCTGAGTGAAGTTTATCCCATCCAATTCCACTAGCCTAAAACACATTTACTCAGTCACTGACAAATGTATATATGCATATGAATCTAGGCTTTACATGTCACATAATTTATTAATAGAAAGTGAAATTCAAGGTCGTGTTCTCTTTAAGGCTAACTGTCAACTTCCAGAAAATGCTTTCATCATAAATGAGCTTTCTGACATCCTTAACTTCGATACAGAGAAAATAAGCACACTGGATGACAATCTGGTAAGTAGAACATATCGCCCTGTAGAATGTTCATGAGTAAAGCAGGGCATGTTAGCAACTGTGTCATCCCTACATCAGAAATGTTCTTATTACAATACTAAATTTGCTAAATTGCATGCCGTTGAAAACTTAAACACTTTGCTCATAAAACAAATTTATTTTCTTATAAAATTATCTCTAAGGGCTAGATATTTAGCTCATTTGGTAGAGTACTTACTTAGAACAAATGGAGGCCTGTGTTCTTGATCCCTAGTACTGCACAAACCAGGACTGGCAGTGAGTGCCTGTAATCTTTATACTTTGGTGGAGGATAGAGGATCAGAAGTGCAAGGTCAGGGCTGGAGAGATGGCTCTATGGTTAAAAGAACTAGATGTTCTTCCAGAGAATCTGGTTCCATTCCTAGAATCCATATGGTAGTTCACAACTGTCCTCAACTCGAATTCAATGGGATCAGATATCATCTTCTGGCATCTTTGGACATTGTAGACACTGCATGCACGTTGTACCCAGACACACATGCAACAATAAAAACCAGTATATTTAAGATGATAAAATAATTTAAAATTTTAAAAATAATTAAAAAAAAAGTGCACAGTCATTCTCTGAGACATAGTGAGTTTGAGGTCAACTTAGGATATATAACATTTCGTCTCAAAAACAAAGAAAAAAAGACAGACAGATGACAGAAGGAAGAGGAGATGCTTCATTGTAGTAGATTCAAACGATCCTAGCAGTAAAGATAGTGATGAAGTTAGGAAAGAAATGAATGTTATTTTTTCATTGTCAAAATTGTTGTTTGCTTCTTTTTTCTTTTTTAGTTGCTTACAAAATTCCTTGATGTCATTGTTTTCCGTGATTTTCTATTTATCTTTGATTTGCCATCCAAAATTAAATTAATGAAACTTGACTCATCTGTAAAACTGTGGGTATGTATGTTTTCTGTTACTATGCCAAAATAACTGAGGCTATATCCTTTATAAAGAGATTTATTTAACTCAAATGTTTACCGCCATGATGTAGGAATCCTGATAGTCCTGTTCTTATTTCTTCACTACCCTGTCTTCCACCACCAGCATTAAAACATGAGGAGAACCACAAAAGGACTTTGCCATGTGTCAAAAGGGCAAGTTGCATTGGATGGCCTCAGTTTGTAACAACCTGTTCTCACAGGAAATAACCCACTCTCTGAGGCTCATAGTAATCCCCTCCAAGGGTAGTGTCCCATGACCTAATTATCTTCTAGGAGTTCCAATTTAAAAGTTAATTATGACCACACTAAAGACAAAGTTTCACATGAATCTTTGGAGACTCAGTCAAATGATATTCAAGCCAATATGGGTAACATTTTTTTTGGTAGGATGAAAAATTTAAAACATGTATAAAGTAAAAATAGTGGTACCCTTTACCAAGATCCTCAGGTATAAACATTTTACCACATGTGTTTGTCTACCACTTTTGTTAATTTTTCAGCTACTACTAGTTCTGTCTTCTGAAATATTTTAAGGAAAACGCCAGCTCAAATTTCTTTTCAGGATTCAGTCCTTTAATCTGCTAATCTGGTCACCTCATTCCTCTGTGTGCTAGTCACTTCATTCTTTTGTGTGCTTGTCATCTCGCTGCTTCCAATTTAATATTTTATCTCACTTACTCTTTTTTGTTTTTTGGTTTTTTTGTTTTGTTTTTTTTTTGTTTTTTCGAGACAGGGTTTCTCTGTGTAGCCCTGGCTGTCCTGGAACTCACTTTGTAGACCAGGCTGGCCTCGAACTCAGTAATCCACCTGCCTCTGCCTCCCAAGTGCTGGGATTAAAGGCGTGCGCCACCACTGCCCGGCACACTTACTCTTTTTTATTAAATGTTTTAATTTAATTTTAATAAATTATTTATTTACATTCCAAAAGTTGTTCCCTTCTCAGTCCCCCTCCCCAAGTTCTTCACCCACTCCACCTCTCCTGCCTCTGAGAGGTTGCTCCCTGCCTCTGAGAGGGTGCTCCCCTACCTGCCCAGTTTCTCAGAGCTTGGCTTATAAGTATAAACATATTTGAATACTATTTTGTTAATTCTTTGAGAATGTAATACAGTGTATTTTGATCATATTAAGTCCTCATAAAGCTCCTCTCAGATCCACCTTCACCCTCATTTAATGTTCTTTCTCTCCATTCCATTCCACCCTGTTTTAATCCTTAGTCCAATTAGTGTTGCCCATCTACCACTCCTGAATTTTACAGTCTCAACCCTTCTTCTGAAGGTCCCTGAGCCTGCAGGGAGATGGTATGATATAAGCCCTATCACTGAAGACACTGAATACTTGACTCATAGAATATAGAGGAAATCAAGTAGGTACTGACTTGGAAGCTTCATTCCTATTGGATAGCGTTTATGGTCCTAGAAGGTGCTATGCACACTACCACAGGAGAAAAACAATAATCATCAATCTGACCTAGAGATGAATCCTGTAAAATAATGATTGTCCTGGCAAGATATGTCAAGTGCTGCTAGTGGCATGAGTGTATGGAAAAAAATCAACCATTTTCTGGTTCAATTTAAAGCATGAGATTAAACCAATACCTTGCACTAGTATCAGAGCCAAGGAACTTGTGCATAGGTTGGTTAGAGGCCCTATAAGAGAACCTACTATTACTGTGCTAAATGGACATGGCATTAAAATAACTACTAATGACTTATTGCTATAAACATAGATTATTAGTGAATTTCTCAAGCTCTATTAAAGAAACTGATCCTTACAATACATAGCAATTAGCACAGAGACCCATAACTGCTCAATATGCAAATAATGAGACTGCAGAATGCACAGTCCGAATATGACATCTACATCCTATATCTAACACATACTTTGTAATTTTTAAAACTTACTTTCTACTTTGACTGTTTTGTTCCTCTCTCACAATTATATTACTAGCATACAACATTTACATACCACAGTTGCATATTATTTTATATCATGTCTAAGGAAACTGTATATATATTGTATATAATAATTATATATAACATACAATTATATATAATTATTATATATACATAATATTGCCCTAGACATTATACTAAAGATTATCAAAACTTTTTTGATTGCTATAGCTTGTTTTCTAGGTCATTTCTCAGAAGGATTCATATTGACTTATGATATTTAGACGTTAATGATTTATTAGAATCCAACATCATATATATATTATTATATTTGCTATAAATCCAAACACTGGCCATCTATATAAAACAAAGAAGTCTAGGCTACCATGTCCACAAATGAAGCCATTTTGACAACAAAGATTTCCTTTTTATACTGCATTCATTAGAAGTGACTTTGACAGGGCACCATGCCATACATTCCAGATTTTACAATAAGAAATCAAGATATAAGAAGCATGCTAGTAATATCATTCCAAGGATAAAGATTTATTCTTCTACTGTTACTAGTATTGTGTTTTATAAAAAAGAAAGAAAGAACCAGAATGTTTGGTAGAGGCGCAGCATGTTGAGGTGGAAGGGGGGTGCGTCTGTGGGCCCATGCTGAAGCATCCCTTCCCCCTGAGGTGCCAGCCATATGACAGATATAGTATGGAATAGAGTTTATTTAGGGTATGGGGAGGGGAGGGGAGGAAGAAGTAGAGACAGAGATAGGTGGGGAGGGAGTAGAGGGAGTAGAGGGTAGAGGCAGGCCAGGAACACAGGGAGGAGGAGAGGGCAATGGGGAGAGAAGGAACAGAGAGGGTAAGAGAGTAAGAGAAAGAGAGAGAGGAGGGTGCAAGCAGCGCTTTTCATCGTGAGTCAGGCATACCTGACTATTTCCAGGTAACTGCGGGTTGGAGCCTAGAAGGAATACTAATAACTAGCTCCTTTTAATCACCATGTCATCAGTCAGTTTGACCAATTCCTACCTATTTTCATCTGCCTGACATTCTGGCAAAGGGAAAAAGTAAAGCCTTTTCCTCCCGAACGTAACCTCTCCATAAAATTCCTTTAAGCATATGTAGTATTTTCCTCTATAGAAATGTGTAATCTATCATGTTAATGAGAAGATTCATCAACTTTTACAAGTTACATAAAAGAAGGACTAGGCAAGATCATTTCTAGTAGTAATTCTCATGGGTATACCTGGGAATCAGACTTCATAGCTCTGTTCTCCAAAGGATTTGATGTATAAAGTCAAAACTGTAAGCTCCAAGTTAACCTAACCAATCAAACTAACCAATTCACATACAACAGTGTAGGAAGGGAAGACTCATACACAGAGAACAGGTGGAGATCATGTGGACAATAAAATAAGACGGAGATTCTTAAACTAGGTCTTCAGTAGGCAAGAGAAATTTCTGCCTGCTCTGGTCAATGGCCACTGTGTGTCACTCAGAGCCATGGACAACATTGACTAATAGTCAGTGGTGCTGAAGCATCCAGAACTACAGACTCCCGAACACAGGAATCAATAAAGAACCAGAAATAATGAAAAGCTCAAGGAATAACAGAACAATTTAGTAGAATGTATAAATGTCTCAGTATGTGGTGGGGTTGCAGAGGTCTGGAATAGGGGTTCCCCAGCCCAGAGTCGAATACGCCTTACCTAAGATGGTAGAAAGCTTGTATGAACAAGAACACCTGCCCTAGAAACCCGTTATCCATTAATCAGAGTATCACTGTTGCAAAGCAGACCCCAAGGGAACTGTTTTGACTCATGATTCCTAAACGTTGCTTTATTGTTTGTGTGATAGACCTGAAGGCTCAGAGGTAGTCAATTCCAGTGTTGTATTTCTAATCCAAAGGAGTTTAGCAGAAACAAGACCAAGGTCTATAGTAGTGAAGGAATACTGACAATTTAAGAAAGCTGTAGACACTCCTATTTTAAATGGCCAGAACAATGATCCAGAACAGTGTGGTTACCTGAGACACAGTTTTAGAGACTTCCCAAGTGGATGGTTATTATTTTCATGGAGAATCCTCTCAGAAAATGTCTTCCCCTTTATCTTCTTCCTATTGACGTCAGTTTTCCTCATCTGCCCCATGACCCTTAGAGTCATTCCTGAGGTTTACATGCGACACTGGACTTCTGAAGGTTGATGGTAGATTGTGCACTTAGCAGGTTCTATGTCAGCATTATGATTACTATAATAAGGAGTCGTAGACATTTTTAACTACTTAACTGCTCGTGGCCAGTTCCTCATTTTTCCACATGAACACTAGGTGCTACAATTTGTTTGATCCTGTAATTTTACAATTTAATAACACCTTTCTCAAATTATAAGTATATAGAGTGGTGGCAGCAAGATACAAAAGATATTTTTATTAGAACTATTCAATATAAATTAAACCTGATGCTTTGTGCCTGTAATTCCAGTACTCAGAAGGTTGACTGGGTGGGTGGCGGGGTGGAGCGTGGTGGCTGCATCTTTTGCAAGAGCAAAACCAAAAGAACAAACAATAAAGAAGTACTTAAAAATTTTTAGTATAATTTTTTGTAAAAAGGTGGGGAACCATGTAGCCCAGACCAGCCTTGAATTTGAGCCTTGTATATATACCCAAGATGGCCTTGAGTTTCTAAAAATATTTTTACGTTTACGTCCTGTACATGGATGTGCTGCCATCTGCATATGGAGTTCAGCGGAGAACTTGCTTGAGTGAGTTCTCCCTCCAGCATGTCTGAGGTTAGGAGGCTAGGCAGCAAGCTCTTATGGCCCATTAAGCCATCTCAGCAGCCCCAGATCTTGAATTTTCAATCCTCTAGCCCCCACCCCAGGGATTGAAGGCCTGCTCCACCATTCACACTTTTATCCCTAACATTATTAAAGGACCAAAAGATAACCAGCTTAAAAAATTCTTTTTCTAAAAGTCTGAAGCCATGGCATCTCCAGAAAAGATGAGTTTCCCATTTTTTATGCTGAGAGTGAGACGAAGTCACCTGGTGGAAGACACCTTGCGTCAATTAAGACAAGCTGAAGACTGTGACCTTAGGAAGCCACTAACGGTAAAAAAAAAAAAAAAAAAGGCAAAAAACAAACAAACAAAAATAACTCACTGGGTATTCTTTCTTTCTTACTTCCTTCTTTCCTTCTTTCTTTCTTCCTTCTTTCCCTCCTTCTTTCCTTCTTTCTTTTTGTGGGAAAGAACCTTCGTAATTAAGGAGCTACATTCACAACCCAGTTTCCAGAAATTTCCCCTTTCCCTTGAGACAATACAATGTTTAATTACATATTTAGTTGCAGGTTAACTTATTGATGATTATAATGAATCATTCCAATACTTAATGTCATGAAAATAAGAATTTATTTTAAAATCTTCTAGTTCAGCTGAATTTCTGGGTGTCTTTTTTTTTTTTTTTTATGAATATGTGTTTGTATGTATGAGGCTAGGAATAGAACCAGAGCTACCACACATGCTAAGCAAGTGCTTTACCCTAAGCTACAGTCCCAACCATACAGTTTTTTGCTTGAGTTTGTTCACATATCCAGAAGTTAGGTGGGGATTGGCTGTGCTGTGCTATTACTGGCTGAGGACATTGGGTTATACTTTCATGTCCTTCCTTTGGGGGTCAGCAAGCATGTTCTTCTCAGAGCAGTGCTGGAAATGCAAGTTAGTCGTCATTAAATATTGTTTGAGCCAAAGAAGACTCAGGAATGAACCCAAGCCAAAGGCTGGGAAAATATACTAACCTCTTAATGGGAAACACTGCAAAATCATATTCAAAAGAATTCAACCAAGAACTAGCGACGAGCTGGGACTGTGCATGCGCCCAACAGATAGCAAGTGCAACATGCACATTCCCCCACATTGTAGGTCTAGGCTCTGCCATAGAGGTTTCGATTCCAGCTGCTCTTCATTTAATCCTTTGTGGATGCCTGGTAGAGTCTTTACTATGTAGCACCTCAGGCCATATTACATATAGAACAGAATACTGACAAATGCTGGGATAAGAGCTGGAGCCTGGGGTTCCAAAGGGAGTGGATTTTTCTGATACCAGTGGAGAGTATAAGTGGTCAATTCCCAAAGAAAACAGATCCTGGAAGAGAGTACACAAACCAGAAAGGACTATTTCCCAGCATGTGATTCAAGTAGAAAAAGAAACAAGTTTATTTTAGAAACCAGACTCCCTTTGTATTTAGTTTTCTTATACTTTGTCTATGAGGAAGATATCAATAGAAAAGTCTTTCCTCTGTAGGAAATGACTCTCCTTTAAGGGAGATGTTAACTTCAAGATTTATACAAAATAGACTGCTCATGACAAGACCATCTTTCCTAACCCTTGGCATCACTATGAGTCCTGAGCAGGCCAAAGCATTTGATCAAACAGTAGCAGGTGCGCGCTCTCAGAAAGCAAGAAGAGCAAAAACTGGGAAAATGAAGCGTGAGGATACTCATATTCAAAATACAAGACCTGGGAGTGGTATAGTGCTTGCCTAGCATGCCTGAGGACCCAATGTAATCCCTAACACCAAAAATCAGGTATATAAATTAATGAAAGCAATTATGTTAGCCAGAAAAGGAATTGTCAGAATTGGCAGGGTAAAATCAAGTCAATATATGGCCATCAAATCCAGAGACATGGACGACTATTAAAAGGAGAATCGTGCTGTGTGTGTGTGTGTGTGTGTGTGTGTGTGTGTGTGTGTGTGTGTGAATGAAAAGATACTTAGCCCATACTCACTGGAAGGGATGCTTACTAGAAGTACTTTGAGTATGGGCTGAGAACACAAATGGCTGTTCATTAGAACTAAGGTTGCTCACTCTGAAAGCTACTGTGAAGACAGAGAAGGTGGAAAAACTTGAGAATTTCATAGCTCATGGGTTTAAGGCATATCAAATTTTATATCAAGATATTGTTCCTCTTCCAGTGATTAAGCGTGTCAATCTACAGGATCTACTCAATGTCTTACCAACCTGAGAATAAATAGGCTCCTGGCTTTCACTGCTTGGCAGCAAACTGAGAGAAGACAGGGTGTGAGAAGGAAAAGAGCTGGGTGGATCTTGCATTGTCGTGAGCTCAAGAAGGCCAGAACAGGCTGAAGACTTTTCCATAAAGAGCAAAGAGCTACATTTTAAATAAGACCTTGAAATACATTTTCTTTCTTTAGGTTGAATTTATTAAAGAAATTCGTCCTGAGGGCGGGGGCGTGAGTTCCGAGTTCTTCCACTGTATATTTGAAGAGATGACAGACCCCAAATATGAAATGTTCATGTATCCTGAAAACGGTTCCAACATGTGGTTCCCAGTCAGCGTAAGTCCTGTCTTTCTCATAAGAGAAAGGCTGCAATATGCACGCCATAGTGTAAACTCAGGACGGTTCAGCCTGGCTTCTCTCTTTTGAGTAGTACTACATCAGCCATAGAGCAGCAGCTGTGCTATGGCATGATCAGGCAGTTTGTAGAAAACCATGTCCTGACATGTGTCCTTAATTTTTAGAGTCATAATGCAGAATGTTTCAAATTAGTAGAGAGAAACTGTTGGTAAACTAATAGAGACTAGTAATTCTGAAATGTTGGTTGATTCCTTTGACTATAATGTTTTTTATTTAGTTTTATCTTTTTATAAGTTGTCTTATTCAGTGTCTTACTATATATTCTAAGCTAGCCTTGAACTCCAATTCTGCCTCCACCTTCTAAATGCGTGGATTGTAGGAGAGCACCACACTCAGCAAGGCCCTCACTTTTAAGCACATTCATGCAGTTCTGTTCAGTAGAAAACACACACACACACACACACACACACACACACACACAATTTTACTTTAATTTATATATGGCTTGATAAAACAGCAAAATCGAGTTGAACCAGAGTACATATTACAAATTATGAGATGGAAAACTGACTGGGAGAGGCCTTTGCAGATTGTTTGTGCTGCCTTTAACTCATTTCAGAATTCCAGCAGAGGAGAAATAGAGTAGGAGAGTTGGGACACATCCTGTGAGTCACTGAACCTGCCAGAAAGGCACTGGAGCAGGAATCCTGGAATGTCACACTAGGAAAGCTTCCTCCCCGGGCTGCGGTTTTGGCCTGGAAAGTTTTTGTTGTTTTGGTTTGGTTTCTCTAATGAGGACGACAAGATGCGGAGAAGAAAAGTGAGGGCGGCCGCATTTTCTGTTTCTGTTGAGTGAACCACCCGAGCACTTTATCAAGGAGCTCAGAGGTCGAAGTCCAAGGTCCTGGTGCTGACATACATCAGCTCTCAAGAGGTCTCCTGGCACAAGGCATCATGACAGGATCATCTGCAGGCAGAGTCTACACTCTAAGACAGGATGTCAGAGTGGCCCCAGAGGGTCGCTCCAGTGGTAAGCTCCGTGTGGGGCTGCATTGACAAATGGCGCCACCATTCCCAGAACACTCATCTGGCATTCATTCTGCAAAATTGAAATCTCGCTACAGAACAACTGTCTTTCCTTATTGTCACCTGTCTCCATGAACTGGACAGCCAGGACCTTAAAATTCCAAAGGAAAATTTGTTTCTACATTTCAGAAATACTATCATTAACCAAAAATTCATTTACTTAATGTTCTGTATTGTTAATTTACATTGAAAATTATGCAAGAATCTGGGCATGGCAGCACATAGCTATAATCCCTCATTTAAGAGGTACAGGCAAGAGGAGTTCAAGGCCACCCTCAGCTATACAGTTAGTTTTGAGAACTATCAAAAGAAAGTTTGCTCAGTATGTCTCAAGCAAAAATGAACAAATAAACATAAAGAATAGGAAGAACATTATGGGAGAAGCTTAAATTTACTATAACTTATAAAAAAAGTGTGAATGTTTTTGTTCTTTTAAAACCCAGTTTTTGTCTAACTTGTGATATTAATTAGAATAAGGGAGCGAAAATTTGTTCTTTTTTGGTCTAATTGTGACTTTGTATAACTGATTATTTATAATAGCTTAGGAACTTTTTTCAAATGTATTTTCCAGCCCAAGTTTGAGAAGAGAAACTATTTCCTATTTGGGATCTTATGTGGACTCTCCTTACATAATCTAAAGGTTATCAACCTTCCTTTCCCACTGGCTTTATATAAAAAACTTTTGAACCAAAAGCCATCTTTGGAAGACTTAAAAGAACTTAGTCTTCTCTTGGGGAAGTAAGTACCTATATTTGCTTTATGAAAGCAGCATTAAGTCTCATCCTTTTAAGTATAAATAATATCACACACAACACAGGTAAGGCCTTCAGTTTTAATATTGTGTGTCCTCTAGATGGGCTTCCATTAGCAGTAAATAGAGTAAGCCGTCAGAAACGAAGAAAAATCAGATGTTCCTCTGATAAAAGAATTAATATAATAAAGAGTTTGAACCTGGGCTCAAGGTAGAAAGTACTTAGGGGAGTTCTCAGGATGAACATGTGCCATCCTTTTTATCCTACAAATGTATATAATTCTATAAGTGCATATACATATATAGAGATGGCTTACAAATGTATGCAATGTATAAGTGCATTTATATGTAGCTTATAAACAGATGCAGTGCTATACTTATGAATAAATGTAATGTGGTTTATAAGTAAATTAGTGCTATAAGTGCATATATATAGATAGATATGATTTATAAATACACCGTTATAAGTTCACATATATATATGATTTATAATAAATATACTGTGATAAGTACATGTAGATAGATATGATTTATAAATGGATATAGTGATATAAGTATGTATATATACAGAGATATGGTTTATAAATATAGTGTGATAAAATTGCATAGATAGATGTGATTTGTAAAAAAATATTACTGACTATGTTTATACAGAGATTTAATTTATAAATAGATGCAGTGTTATAAGTGCATGTATATAGATGTGGTTTATTAATATAGTGCTATAGTACATTTATACAGTTTATAAATTGATTTAGTACCATAAGTACATATACATGTGGTTTATAAAGATATAGTGCCATAGGTGAATATGTATATGGTTTACCCAAAACTAAAAGCATGTTCAGGTTCACTAGGGACTAAGTGGATACACATAAAATGCACTTTGTCTGACACAAAGTTTTCTCAGAGTGTTGATAGTAAATTGAATGAAATGAGTCTTCTTTTCATGGTCCATTAGTGGTAGGTTTTTATTAAAGAAGAGTTTCTCAAGAGTGGCAATTTTGACATTTTGTCCTTTTCTGTTTTGAATGTTTTGACTGGGGATCCAACCCCGGGCCTCCTCCCTCTTTAAACAAGAGCATCTACTGAGCCTTAACCATAGGCATGTGCTTGTATTAATTCTCTTTGTGGCAGGTTGTTCAAGGGCATGTGGTGTATTTAAAGGTCACTAGATGACAACCTTTTACTGTGACAACCAAAGACACCCCTGAACTTTGCACTCTGCTTTAGACTCTTGTCTGTATAATCATTTTCACAATACTCAGCACTGTCACTGAGGTAGAATAGACTAACAAATCAAATTCTAAATCAAGATCATTCTAGGAAGCTAAGTGGGAAGGAGTAGGAGACAAAATTTATACTGAGTTTTGTGCATGTCTATATTACTTAATTTTCCCCATTGAATGATTATTACTTTGAAATTTTATAGTATCAAATATATCATTTTAAATCAATTTTTCAATAGGAATTTGCAAGAAGTTCTAAATTGTGAGGCTCGTGATTTTGAAGAACTTCACATGTATTTTTCTGTGAGTAGCAAGAAATCTAGATTATAGGTTGGCTTTAATCAGGTTTTGTTGTAGTATGTATGTATGTATGTATGTATGTATGTATTATGTACATATGTATAAATCTATGTATGTTTGTATGTTTTAGTGTCACAAGGAGTTGCTGGAGATTGCACTTATGCCAATAAAGTGTTATACAATTAAGATATATCTCCAGCCATTATCTATTACTTTAAAATAATTTTATTATAGAACCTTTAATATGAAATATCAATATGCTGAAAGATAATTAATTTCTGTAAAATTTTAGGGAAGATGTATGGATAATAATGACAGATTCATGTTCATATTTATCAGTTGATTATATTTTGGTTACAGATATACTGGGATCAAAAAGATGTTGATTTAATTCCAAATGGGATCTTTGTGCCTGTGAGAGAAACTAACAAGTACGTTTAGAGACCTAAAATATCTACTTTGAATAGGCATAAAATGTTTGTATCAATACAATTTGAAGTATTGAGCTTCTTGGATGTTCTTGTATTTTTTAGTTTTTAGAACGCTAAACATGTAGGTGAAGAGAAGAAATGATTCAAGAATAAATATTTCTGTCCTCTAAGGTATCTTTTTAGTCCCTATTCTATGCCACACTGTATTGGTGACAGAAGTATGAAAAAGGTGAAATACGTAACTTATATCCTAGTAGTCAGAAAGCTGACAACCAAATAGATCATCATGTAATGTATCAAATAAAACAGTTGGTACCAGTTTATGGGATCTGACTGCAAAATTTTCATCACTGTTCAAAGGTTATTATTTAAAGTATTAATAATTTGAAGTCAGCCATGGCAGAATAATATTAGAAATATTTGTATCATTGGCAAATGATACAAATGAGGTTTTCCTTCCTGTCTTTCCTGTGTCCCCTCCCTTTGCCCTTCTCTGTATTTCTCTTCCTTTCTGTCTCCTTACATCCCACCCTTCATCTCCTTCCTTTTGGGAAACTGATTGTTACACTGGCAGCACATGATTGGTTATAGGGAAGACAGGGAGAAGTGGTTCAAACAGGCTAGTTACCAAAAGCTGTTTAAAGGGTGGGGGTGGGGGTGGACATGTTCTAAATGGCTACTCCACTTAGTCCACTTTCCATTACTATAATGAAATATCAAATACTGGATAACTTTATTTTTTTATTATTTTTTTAATTTATTTAATTATTTAAATCAAATCATAATTTACTTATTCATACAGAGGTTATAAACACAAAAAGGCAGGACGTGGGGAAGGGCATAGATGTTCAGGGGGAGTACAGATATCTTTCGGAGCAGGGTATCGACTGGGTGAAGATTCAAGGGACAGGTCACTATGACTCTGCCTATGATTCACTTGTCCTTATCTAAGTTGGTACTATCTGCTGAGGCTACCTATTTACAAGATCTATGACTACTCAGGCTGGTAAATTTCCACAAAAGCTGCCTGTTTACAATAGCATATAGCCATCTGTTTCAGTGTTTTTCCACAGAGACCCAAGACTTTGTGTTAGCATGCATGTATGTCAGGCCTATTGCTGGTTTTAGGCCTATGGCTGATTTTAGGCCTTCAGTGTATAAGCAGGGCTGTCCCTGACATCTCCTCCCTTCTCTAAGTATAGGAGGGCCTTTGGCGATTCTAAACTGGGTAACTTTATAAGGAAAAGCGTTTTATTTATGTCACAGTTCAGGAAATTGAAGGACCATATCTGTGGGTGACCTTCTTGCTACCCTCATCTTGAGTGTGAGAGGGCAGCACCTGACGGACATAAAGAGTGTGATGAATGTGTGTCTCTTTTCATCTTCCTCCCTCACCTGGTAAGGCTACCAGAGTTCAGTCATGGGGCTCTGCTGTGATGATTTCATGTAACTGTAATCTCTCTCCAAAGGCCCCACCATGAACACTATAAATAGATCAAGTTTCTACCTTCTTAATACCCAACAATGGGAGAAATAAATTTCACCACATATATGCTTGGGACAGTATCACTAACCACTGGGAAATCTATCATACTGTGGAAAGTGAATCCTACAATGCAAGCCTAGCCTCGCAGAACTTACTTTCATAACGTGATCCACTAGAAGAGAGATGGGAGGTTGGGAGAGGAGGGAGAACTGAAAGGCCAGCCCTGAGAATTTCATTATCATAGGAAAATCTCCTCATACTTTCTAGTGACTAGAGAAAAATTCTATGAGTGACAAGGTGTACAGATATTCAAAGAATGATCCAGAAAGGACTTTAGATAATGTCTCTCAAGGCTCGGTAAATTATGAGCAGAATAATAACTGAATACTATATTTGTTTGTTTGCATCTTTCTTTTAATTATTTTGGTATATTTATGCTTATAAATACCACACCATTTGATGAGAAAAATGTGTAAAATCTATACTGAGAGTTGGAAAAAATTTCTGGACAGATATTTGCTTTTGCTGGTTTATAGAAAATATTTTGTAGTAAGAAGTCTTTTATTAAAATTAGCTTCCTCAAGATATATGTAAGTGGATTGACTATGTAAGTGGATTTACATAAATTATCTTCAATAATTTAAAAAAAAAAAAGAAATTGCCAGGAAAGAGGAAGCATGCCATGCTGGAGAGAACGCTTACTATGTGGTTTCCTGTGAACAAGAGGTAGCCAGATAAGGATGTCAGAAAAGAATGTCTAGAGGCAAAGAAGCAAGGGTCAAGTGGTTGGACTTATCCCATAGTTTCCTGTGATGTGAAAGCATATGACATTCCATAGTCACCATGCTCCATAAATTTTGGATTTTTGTCCATTGTTTAGCTATATAAGATACAATATGTTCTGATGCTGGAGAGCAGCTAGTGAGGGAAAATGGCTAAGCTACAATATTTGGTAGGTCAGATGTGTTACAATGCATTTTCCATGTATAACGAGCTCACTGGGACATGTCCCTGTTCAAAGTCAAATGTTCAGATTGGAGTACAATTGCTCCTTACAATAAAGAAAATGTGAATACCCTACATCTGAGTCCTTCTCTATATTCTCCAAGGACCTTTTTTCTAATTAGCCAGGTTTTCATTTTCCTGTCTTGTTATAGACTTGATATACTTTATATATATAGATATAGATATACTTTTCTTTCTCAATAGAGTAAAAAGAGAAAAACAGATAGTATTTTAGTTACAGATAAGGCACGTCATTGGTTTTTTTTTTTAATTTTTATTCCCTCAAGGAAAGACTATGTGTCTAAGTGTGTTGATTACATTTTTAACATCTCTATAAAGACAATTTATGAAGAATTTGATAGAGGATTTTACAAAGTGTGTAACTTGGATATAATTAGGCATTTCCAGCCTGAAGAACTAATGACAGCAATAATGGAAATGCTAGTTGTGACTGGAAACAATTTGAAAATGTAAGTGCTAACCCAAATACCCTCTAACTTTTCCAAATAACTGATACATATCTCTTCTAAAATTTTCTCTAACTCTTTTTTTCTCTTGTTCTCAAGAATTCAAAGTATGAATATGGATATGACAAATCACACCGAACTATTCTGCTGTTTTGGAAGGCTTTCCATGAATTAACTCTGGATGAAAAGAGAAAATTTCTCTGTAAGTACTATAATAGATATCCAGTCTTCATGTAATAGATCATTTTAATGACAAGGCACATATATTTGCAGAGCACAAATCCCAAAAGCCATGACTTTTCTAGGCTTTCCCTGCCCCTGCTCCTGTGCAGTTTTTCTGCACAAAAAGTGTACTCGATATTTATTAAATGTGATCATTAATTATTTTTATGTATCTTGAAGATTTCTAAATGAAAATTCTTAACAAAATTGTATTCCTTTCTAGTGTTTCTTACAGGATGTGATAAGCTACATGTAAGAGGCCTACAGAATGAAGGGATAGTATTCCGGTGTCCTGAAAACTTCAGTGAAAAAGATAACCTAAGATCATTGACATGTCACCGTATTCTGGACCTGCCTAAATATTCGTCAATGAGAAGGATGAAGGAAGCACTTCAGGTGGCAATCAACAATAACAAGGGATTTGTCTCATAGGAATGATGCAGACACATTCACCTGCCAGCAGTGCACAGGCTCAGCAATGAGGGCTTTCACTTTGGGGTTCTTCTGTCTTTCCTTAATCTAAGTAGGGACAGGAGGTTAAGAGATTTTACTTTAGAGATAAATAAGTTATAAGTTAATATTTTTAGTGAAAAGAACTCTGTAAAATATTAGCTGTATTCCTTTTGGTTTTATTAGCTGCATTCCTAACCTTGCTATTTTAGGATGTTTGTTTTAGCTGAAATATTTTCTGAACAATGTTCATTTAATAATATACTAAATATTTAAAATGTTCAGTTTTGGGGGCTAAAGAGAGGGCTCAGTGGTTAGATCACAGGCTGCTCTTCCAGAGGACCAGGGCTCAATTCCCAGCACCATCATGGCTGCTCACATCTCGTCTGTAACTCAAGTTCTAGAGGATCCAACACCCTCCTCTAGCCTCCAAGACAATTCATGGATATGGTACACAGACATTCATGTGGACGAAACACTCATACACCTAAATTAAAATAAAATAAAAAAATAAATAAAATAAAATAGTATATTTAAAGTGTTATTGTACCAATAATAAACTATTAGTTTGAAAGTATATTAAGAAACCAAGTTTGGAAAAAATGAGCAAAAGTATAACTGCTTTCAACATGTTTTTGAAGCATATACATGTATATTTTGTATTAAGGAATATATTTAGAGTTGTGATTTTAGAAAATGCTAAATGATTTATTTTCAACTTCTGTGTTGACGTTTATTACTCTTCAAAGATACTTATACTTAGTACAGTGTTCCAAAATACATTCTGAATATAGATACTGTGATTTTAGTAAAATACTGAGCACAATCAGGAACTTGTACCTACTTGTAGTTGGCAAAATATGAAGCAGTTGAAATATGACTTCTTATGGTGCTATAGAGCAAATTAATAAAGCAATATAACTGCTATGGGAAATGACCAATATATCTTGTATACTAGTTCTACTTAATGTTAAAACTTAAATTGCATTCTACTGCTTTGAAATGATCTCATAAACTCATATAATTTTTAATAGGAATGACATATACGCTGCTGTGACAAGCACTCACCATAAAAGTTCCATTTCTATAAAGATGTTGTATCATTATAGACTTCTCAGACTTCACATTGAGTGTTTACTGAATTCCAAAGTAACAAAATAAACTAATTAAAAATAGATCGATTTAAAGATAATAAAATGATTGTCATCAATTGCAACAACAAAAACAAATGAGTCATCAGAAGAGGGAACACTCTTCAGTTAATTCTCTGGTCCCAACATCACTCCAGTACCAGACAAAAGTGTCACAGAGAAAGGAAACCATAGATGCCTTATGTAAATAGACATCGAAATCCTTTGCTACATTTTAATATACTTAGAACATCTAAAAAATGTAGAGAGGATAATCCCTCCCAACCAAGTAGGAATTAACTCAGAGATGCACTTAAAAATCATCTCAACAGATTAATAGGAAAGAATGCCCATATAATACCTCAGAATAGGCAGAAAAGTAACTGAGCAAATTTAGCAGCTAGTCATGTATGAGAAAGTAAACAAGGCCTAAAGGAAAATGCCAATTTGATAAAACCTAGATGCACTTGACTTCTTAATGGCAAAAGACTAAATGCTGCCCACCGCCAAAGAATGGGAAAGCATATCATGTCCATGTAACATTGTATTCAGGATATGAATTCATATTATAAATAATGACAATAAAAGACATTAATTCAAACCAAAGAACAAAATGCCTTATTTTTAGATTACATTAACTATGTAGAAGAGTCTATTAAAAAGCACATTAAGTAAATATAGAAAGAGCTCAGGACTCAAGATCAGAAACACATGGTGAATTAGAAAAACATTGTCATCTACAATATAGAAAATATTAAATAACAGAGGGTAATTTTAATAAGTTTTCAAATATTTTACAATGAAAACTATATTGTTTAAAGAAACTAAAGAAGTCATAAATTAATACACGTAGAAATGTGAGATTTACTGATAGCAACACGCCATTTTTCCAAGGTTTGTATGTATGTGTGTGTGTATGGTATTTGTATGTGTATTTTTGTCTGTGTGTGTATATGTGTGCATGTCTGTGTCTCTGTGTATATGGTATGTGTTTGTGTGTGTGTGTATTTTTGTGTGTATGCATGGTGTGTATGTGTGCATGTCTGTATCTCTGTATGTGTATCTGTGTCTATATTTCTGTGTGTATTGTGTGCATGTCTGTGTGTGTGTGGTATGTCTGTCTATGTCTGTGTATGAGACTTACTGTGATGCTTACTGTTTGGAGAGATTGTTTGGTCTTAGACCTAGAAAAGCTGCGACTACTGACTAGGACATGTACTCAAATGATTATTTAATTTCAGCAATGTATTGTTTATTCAATTTATTACGCAAAGGGCTCAGAATAGCTGAGGCAAATTTAAAAAGAGCAATGACTGGTTATTTGAATGAGAATGGTCCAATATGCTAAGATATTTAAATACTTGGTTCCCAGTTGGTGGCCCTGTGTGGGTAGGTTTAGAAGGTTTGGCCTTGCTGGAGGAAGTGGGTGTGGACTTTGGGATTTCAAAAGCTACGCACCATTCCCAGTTTGCATGGTCTGCTTCATGCTTATAGATCAAGGTCTAAGCTTGCAGCTGCAGCCACCATGCTTGCCCGCACTTCTGCCACACTTCCCCACTGTGATTGTAATGGACTCTTATACCTCTGGACCCATAGCTCCAAATAAATGTCCCTTCTATAAGATGCCTTGTTTATGATGTTTTATTATAACAATAGAAAAGCAACTAATACAGGAGGCTACATATATTGATTTTGTGACTCACTTTGAGCATAAAGTGAAAAAGATGGTGTGAATTGGGAGGGAGTATGTACAGATCACTAGATCATATAGAACAGAACTGAAAAGTCAGAAATATGTCCAACAAAATATGGCTAACCAAGATTCTCTTTCCTTGAATCTAGGAGTAGAACCTAAAACTTTGTACATGTTAGCCAAATATTCTGAATTATATAACCTAACCCTTGGTTAGAGCACAGGCCTGAATCAGACCTCACTTCCCAGCAGTTTTCTCTGAGATACAGAGTTAATTTTCAGTCTGTACTGTGGCCCAACAGAAACTCCTCATTTATGGTCCAAACCAGTATCTGGCTTCTCCATGCTTTTTTATCACATACACTATACTAAAATAAATTTCATGGTGTAAAATTCCTGCTACACCTAAAAGAATATGAAAAAAAGTCAGATTTTTTCTTCTGATGATGATTGACCTGAGACGCTCCAGGAAGATTTTTCTGGGAAAGTTGGCCCCAAAGATGCTCTCTGAAGGGATTCCTCTGGCCTTTCCCATTATCTCTCTCATGCTTCTGCCCCCACCCCATCCAATTTGTTAATGACATTCCGCTCCAGGTTTTCCTATTCTTTGGCTTTAACTATTTCTTCTTTTTCCCCTTATGCTCATGCTGTCTGTTTGTCTGTCTGTCTGTTTCTCCTCTCTCTCTCTTTTCTCTCTCTCTCTCTCTCTCTCTTTTCTCTCTCTCTCTCCCTCTCTCTCTCTCTCTCTCTCTCTCTCTCTCTTCTCTCCCTCTCTCTCTCTCTCTCTGTGTCTGTGTGTGTGTGTGTGTTGTGTGTGTGTGTTGTGTGTGTATTATGCATGGATGTATGTGGGTATGTGGGTATGTGGGTGTATTTTCATTGGCATGTCTGTATGGGTCAAAGTTTGAGTTTTAATATCTTCCTCTACCATTCTCTACTAACTTTTTGAGACAAGGTCTTTTATTGAACTCAGACTACTCTGTCTCATCTAGACTGACTGGCCAGTGAGCCTCTAGAATCTGCCTCTCTTGGCTCTTACATGGAAGCTGGGATGTAGAACCAACCACAGATCCTCATACTTATATACCAAACACTTTACCCTTGAAGTCTTCTCCTCAATCCTGACCTTAATTAAATATTTCTTTATATTTACATTTAAGGTCTATTATCAACAGCATTTAATAAATGGGTTGCTGTTTTTGATTTAGTTTATAACAAACTTTATAAGTATTTGTTGTTTTCTTCTTTGAGACAGTCTTCTTTTTTGCCCAGGCTGGCTGTGGACTTCTGGGCTCAAGAGATGCTCTTACCTCAGTGCTGGTAGCTGGTCCTACAGGTGTGTGCTACCACACCTGGCTTCTTTTGAAATAACAAGCCTTTATACTGGGATGCTTTGGAAGTTTTCCCCTTAAATTTTAATTTTCTGGTAATCTTACTAGAATGCACTTTGGGTTTCTTTCTTTTTAATTCTGGCTTGATTTGTTGTTGTGAGAACCATCTGGCTTTTCCTAGTTTTCAGATGTAGGTGAGTGCCTATTTTCACAGCTGACTGTGAGTTTGCCATCTAGGACTTCAGGTCCATGTGCTCTCTACAGCCAAGAGGTGTGTGCTCTTGTCATGTCCCAGCATTCCTGGATGGAGTTTTCTGATACCTTCCAGTTCTCTAGCCTCTTTAAATACAGGAGATTTTCTACATTTTTAACTTTAGTTATTACACTCTTTAAGGTGTAAAATTTAGTTTCCTCATGAAATTTTTCATATTGTTATTTTTTCTGAACTATTGATCACACTTACCATTTTTTTTATTTTTCGATTGGCATACGCTACTTGTATCATGTAACCGGTTTCAATTTGACATTTTCATAAATAGAAAATGGATTTTGAGCATATTCAACGCCTATATTGTCTTTGACATGGTGATTGAGTGGTTAAGAGAACCGACTCTTTCAGAGGACCTAGGTTTGACTCCCATGGCAGCTTACAACCCTTTGTGACTCCAGCCCCAGGGGATCTGATGTCGTTGGACATCAACCATGCATTTGATGCATATACATACACACAGACAAAACACTCATACACATAAAATAATAAATCATTTTTTAAAATTAGATTTGATCTTACGTCCCCCTTCCTTATCCTTAATTGGCTACTTTACTTCCATGCCTTTCTTTGCACTCCCCTAAATTGCATATATTAATTAGCAAGCACATGTTACTTGCCTTTGTGCCTCCTTTCATTTAGCATCAGCACATGATTTGGTCATCATTTGGTACTTCTCTGCCCTTTTCTGTGTCCTTTTTTGTGGTATACTGAATCATTAAAGCAAATCTATTAAGGTCTTAAATGATGTTTTCTGCAAGGAGGACACCAGGTCACACAGAGGAGAGTCGCAGCCTTTAAGGCTCAGTCCCTTCCAGTCCCTTCCAGTCCCTTCCAGTGTGCCTCCACACCTCACCAGCGACTTTCTTCTGACTGACTCAATGACTCTCTCAGCCTTACCTTTGATTTTCTGAGTCCTTACCTTTGAGAAACAGGTATCTTCTTCTTTTTATCTTTACAAATTACGTGTATGTTGTAACACACTCCGAATTAGAGAGAGCCCTCTGTGAGGGTTCAGCTTATTTCTGAACATTTAGTTCAGAATGGGACATCTGGCCAGTCTTCCTAGAGTGCTGTATTCTCCCATATATGTAGGCCATTTATACTCCAGGGAATGTTTTTCTTCCTTGCCTGTCTTATACTTTACCCATTTTTTTTCTGTTTGTCTTTTTCTATACAAGAATCAAACATAGTATGTGGTTTCATTTTCTGTAGTTCAGCTTAGTATTCAGCCTACCCTCAATCCAAAAATCACTAAACAGAAACAAACATCTCATACAATTGAATTTGTTGAACATTCTAAGTACCATCTTATTCTGTTTCACCCAAGATATAAACCATCTTTTAGTTCTTCCACACTGACAAGGAGATATCACAGTGCCTGGGTTCAAGTATCCCTGATTTAGTTATAGCTCCATAACATGCTTAAGTCCAGTACTCTCTTGAAGTAAAAATTTGAATGTTTAGAAAACGTGTGCACTCATAGGAAAACACAACTTCCATATAGTTCCAGACTATTGACATTTCTGGCCTCCACTGAGGCCTGTGAACAGAGTGCCCTATAGATGGAGGGCACAATATCCCCAACCTGGCTTCAAGCTGCTTGAGGCATGAAGGCAATGGAAATATTAGATTTTTATCTTAATATAGTCCCAGTGTAATGCTTATTGTAGGATTTTGCATGTGGACCCTCAAGAAAGTATATTCAGTGAAAGATACTCACTCTTTAAAAGAAATACTAGTGCTCATGGGATTAGATCATTCGGTTTCCTTTTTGATTTTTAATGTTTCAAACAGGAAGTGACAGATTAACAGCGAATGATTTCAAGAATATGAAAATAACATTTTGCTGTCCTGATCCTGAACATTTGAATCAAAAGTGTGGAGAAAGCCCAACCACAACAACAGTAACAAAATAACAGGAATCAATAAACACTTCTCATTGTTAACTCTTAATATTAATGGTCTGAATTCCCCAATAAAAATACACAGACTGACCAATTGGATTAGAAAACAGGATCCATCTTTTTTTCCCATCCAGGAAACACACCCTATCACCAAGGATTGACATCACTTCAGTATAAAAAGATAGAAAAGAAATTCCAAGCAAATGAACTCAAGAATCAAGCTGGTATTGATATCTTAACATATGACCAAAAAAGACTTCAAACTAAAACTAATGAAAAGGTTACAGTACACACTCACCAAAGGAAGAAACCAACAAGAGCACGTTCATGAAAGAAACACTACTATAGCTAACATCACATATTGGTCCTCACACAGTGGTAGTGGGTGGGTGATCTTATTACCCCACCATCACCAATAGACATGTCATACAGACAAAAGTTAAACAGAAATGCTGGAATTAAGTAACATCACAAAATAAATGGACCTATCAGACATCTATATACATTCGAGCTAAACACAAAAAATATACTCTTAACACAGTAGTTTATAAAATATATACACATAAAAAAGAAATATAAATGGAATCACCAAATAATAGGGAGACATTGCTACAATGGCACAGAGTAAGTGGCATCTTATGGCACAGAGTAAAACCTCCCCGGTGCTAGGAAAGTTTACATCTTGTTGAGTCATTATCCAAAGTGACCCATTGGAATCCTCCTGGGGTGGTTTGAATGAGAATGGCTTTCCTAGACTCCTGTATTTGAATGTTTAGGTCTCATATAGTGGAACTTCCCATTTGGGAAGGATTAGGAGGTACGGAGTTTTTGAGAAAGTGTGGCCTTATTTGAGGAGGTGTGTCACTGGAATTAAGCTCTGCAGTTTCAAAAGTCGTGCCAGGCCCAGTCTCACTCTCATTCTCTCTGCAACTCACGGAACAGATATGAACTTCCGGCTCCTGCCACAGTGCCATACCTGCCTGCCTGCTGCCACATTCCCTACCACGATGATCATGAAGTAACCCTCTGAAACTGTAAGCAAGGGTCCAATGTAATGCTTCCTTTTATAGGTGTCTTTGGTCATTGTCTCTTCTTACAGCACGAGCACTAGAGCAGTAAAGACATCCCCAAACAACATAGGCTACTGGGTGCTCTCTACAACCTGAGGATAATGCTCTATTTCTAAAAACACTACCTCACTGAATATACAGAAGCCGAGCTGCTACCTAACTAGAAAGTTCAACCCTAGTGACTAGTGTTCATGATAGTGAAAGGCACCGTTCCTACCTGGAAGTTAGACTGTAATCATAAATAAGTCTCCATCTTCCAGCAAGATATACTGTGCAATAGTGGCACAAATGCTACAGAAGAAACCAACCACTTTATGATTAGATTTAAGGCCACTCCATGAGATGGAATCCATACCTGACTACCTGATACTACTGCTACAGTGGCCAAGACCATGAGACTAAATAGGTCATGGGCTTATGGAAAAACCTAATAATATTATTCTACCAAAGGAACATAGCTATAAAATGACAAAATTAGAATTATTATAATTCTAATAATATACAGTTATATATCAGTGCCTCTCAGGCCAGATCAGAGAAGCTTCTTCTTTCAGAAGATGAGAACTAACACAGAAACTCAAAACTGGACAGCAAGAAGAGAGTGAGATTCTCTGGAGCACTCACTCCTAAATGGGATACCTTCATCAAAGTCCTCCCTCAAGGCACAGGGATCTATGGAGAAGATAAGTGAATTGATTATGCAAACCAGAGGTGATGGATGACTCTAAGGAAACAGTGACTTCCAGACACAAAATGTTTAATGAATATATGAACTCACAGAGACTGTGGCAGTACACATAAAACCATACAATATACACAGTGTCCCAGGATTGACAGAGGGAAGTAGGCACAGTCTACATCCACAACCCGGAAGCTATCTGTAATTCAAACCCAGTGGCAAAGGGAAAATCAGATTTTTTTCCAAGGAGTTTCATTTGGTATAGCAACCAGATTTAAGAGCAAACCCCATACTCAACTCTAATTCAATGTTATTTTTGTAGACTTTTTATCTCCTTTGCTTTGTTTGGGCATTTTAAAGGGGGTATTATTGCTTCTTTGCTTGCTTGTTTAGATTTCTCTTTTGGTATTTCTGAAGGTTTTTTTTTTTTTCTTAAAGCAAGTATGTTTATAGAATTGACTACATTACCTTTATGGTTTCTGATTCTCTTCTGTGTCACTGTGAATTTAAGTTACCATCTGGTATCATCTGCTCGCTCTAATTACAGCTTTGCTCACATCTCCTTCCCCGACACAGTTAATAGCAAGAGTGTCAGGTTATAGCCTACCAATAGAGTTATATATAGCTTTCTACAGTTAGAGAAATACATGCATATATTGTCTTTAATAATTACACAACTATTCTGGTGAGCCTCCAAGAAGGAGGCTTTAACCTTTACCTGATAACTCTCAGGGAAGGAGTCCTAGATTCTTGGCTACATCTACTGTAGTGGCCATCGCTCTGAACTGAGATGGGAAAAGAAAATTGTTGCTGGTCTAGGCAGTAAGACCTGTTCTGACTGAGGTTTTCCTAAATGTCTCAAATGCAGCATGTCCATGAAACAATTTATGTTCTATAATTTTAACTGTAGACTTGTTCCCCTAGAGAACTGGTTTGTGGAGTTTCATATACTATCATTACACAAGTCAATATTGTTTGTTTGAGACAGAGAATCTCTACAAAACCCTAGCTATCCTGGAACTATGTTGATCAGGCTGCCCTCCAACTCTAGCCTCTGCCTCTTTCATGCCAAGACTAAAGGTGTATCCCACCATGCTTAACTCATTTGATTCTTTATAAAGAACTTTCTTTCACATTGTAAATTTCAACTTGACGCTCAGAATTTTAATTTTTGTGTATGTCATTATTTATTTATGTGTAGCTAGACATGTGCCTGGGTGCATGCACATGGAGGCGAGGTCATTGCATAGTCTATTCTATTACTTTGTTATACACTGTATAACTGTGTTATTCTGCTGAAGCATCTCCAATGAATCTGGAGCTAGGCTACCAGTCAGTAAGACCTACCTAACCTGTCTCTGCACTCTGCAGTGACTACAGAGGTTATGTAACTACAGCCATGTTTTAAAATGTGGGTTTTAGGCATTTAAAATGATGTCCTCAGGCTTGATAAAGTACTTTTACCCACGGAGCCATCTCCTCAACCCTGATCCTCACAATTCTATATAAACAAAAGGTTTTCTAATTCTCAAGATGAACCTAAGATGTTAATTGATAAGACTTCCTGGTAAGCTCCCTGTGCTTATTCAGGCAGCACTAATGTAATTCACTGGGTTATTTAAAAAAGGGGGGGTGCAGGATATGAAGGTGGGAGGGCCATGTGTTAGGGTTGAAATTGGGGGTATATATGATCAAGGTATACTATATGTATAAGACTAAGAATATATAAAACCACTAAAAATTAGTAAGACTTGTCTGAGTCATGTCTTCCCGGCTTTGTACTAAGCCTTATTTTAGAAATGTCGTGACAGCCAAGTGTAATGGCTCATGAGTGCAAAACCAGCACCCAGGAGGCAGCAGGATTTGTAGGAGCTTCAGCCTGAGCTTAAAGATCATGCCTCAAACAAACAAGGAGCAGGAGAGATGCCTCAGGAGTTAAGAGCAGTTACTGCTCTATCAGAGGATCAAAGTTTGGGTTCTAATACCCACATATACCTGAAACTCCAGACCCAAGGGACCTGCTGTCTTTTCAGCCTCCTTGTCACCTGCACGCATGTGTGAGCATAGTCACACAGACATATATGAATAAAATAAATCTTTAAAAAATAAACAAATAAAAATGTTGTGATGGTAATCTACCACACAGAAGGTTCCGGGGTACAATCAAGCACCCAAAGGAAAACAAAATTTTGGAAGAAGAGTTTACTGTCTAGACAGAAGACAAAAAACAGGCAATCATGATACAGTGTAAAATACTAAAATGTAAGGTTTTTTTAAATTGATACAAAATTACATATACTCAAGGGGCATGATACATGTATACATTATACTAAGATCAAATAAGGAACCTAATTGCTCTATCCATAAACATTTTGTTAGGGATATTTCTTGTATTTTATAAAATGCCATGAAGTTTAGTCACCATATTGTGTTTCAGAACATTAAATTTTAATAGTAAAACCTCTCAGCCTAAGGAATTAGAATCTATACATTTTGGTTCTCTCTCTCTCTCTCTCTCTCTCTCTCTCTTTGTAAACAGAAATTTTCTCAAAATGAAATGGAGAATGTTATACAGTAGTAAAGAAAACTGACTTAGGCCAACTTTCTGGATTCTTGTATCTTGATCTAATGAGTAAATGCTATTTTAAGTCAGGTAAAAACCTGACTTTAAAAAAAAAACCTGTTTTTGTTTGCTTGTGGATTTTTGTTTTGTTTTTGCTAATAAGTAAAATTTTAATAGCATACACACACACAAAATCCTGTTACAAGGAAAGAAGGTAAGCAACATTTTTGGGCCTCCGGTTTTATTCATATAGCCATTCTACTTGAAATCATTTCTATTTCTTCCCCTGAGATCAAGCTAAAATATCACCCAGAAACCTGAATTAAGCATCCTTGTGTCCACTGCTGTAAACTGTAAGAGAAATTCTGAACTTTGTCTCAATCAGATGTGAGAGTAGAGTAGACAAGAGTTCCATGTAACATTTGGGCCAGTGTCTATAGCTAAGACCTGTGCTTCTCATCCTTGCTAATGCTGTGACCCTTTAACATGGTTCCTCATGTTGGTGGTCCCAAACCACAAATCTATTTCATTGCTACTTCACAGCTATAATTTTGCTACTGTTATGAATCATAATGTAGGTCACGACCCACACGTTGAGAACTGCTCCATGAGAATAACAAATAATTAGCTTCCATGAGGCAACTAAGCAGACATAACCTGTGCTGTTCTGATAACTGTCATTTTGCAAAACTTATTTTCTAGCTCTATATCCCCTGCGGACATATTCGTAGTGTCTATGAAAATTTAAACGTACCTCTTACATTGAGAATTATGAAGCAATAAACTCTCATTAAATACACAAACAAGGATCATTGATGAGACAGTAGGCACACTTCCTGAAGTTGACTTAGAGAACATTCTCACTGGTGAACACATGTAAAAGACCAAGTGTTTTTGTGTGCTGTGCAGGCAGAAGTTCACCTGTCTTGTTTACCATTTCACCATATTATCAGTTCTAGAGTGGGTATGCAATATTTGATGAGAAAAAAAAAAAACCTTGAGAATTCCCACAGCCTGACCAATGCAATGGCAAAACCACCTTTCTCCCTTAGCAGCGTGTGTCCTTGCATCAGGGGTTCATTTTAGTGCCATTTTTGCTTCAGTAAATATTTCTAAAGGGCTGATAGTGAAAATTAAAAACTCCAATAACCATCATGGTGTATGCTCACATACAGTTATATATTTGATGCATTCTTCAGCCTACCACTGTTAGTACTTTTCAACTTCTACAGCACGGGTCACTGAGGTCACGTCAATGAACAGTACCTTACATTCCTGACAGTCCCAGAGGTCTTCCTATCAAAGATTGAATATCAATGATGAAAGGAGCTAGTTTGGGTTTGGAGAATAATTGGTAAGGATGCCCCTGACCTCACTGGGAAATTATTCTATTTTGAATATTAAATGCCTCTGTAAACAAAATGTAGTTACATAAACTATTTTCACATTTTTCTCTTCCTTTCAGACTCTTGAGAGAAAAACATCCATTCAAACAGACATCCTTCCACCCCTGCAGTTTGGTGGTAAACTGTGAGCATCTTGTTTTATTACTGATGTAACCATGTGATACCAAAGTAAGGAAGGCAAGTTTACAATGTCAGAATTTTCTTATTACTTAAGCTTATCATTGACCTTGAAGCCAAACAATATTTCAAATCAATAACTTTCAAATGAATGGGATGCAAAGCAGGCCCCCCCGCTGATGACTGGTATTGTTAATGTGCATTGAGACATTTTACTGAAATGCTTCCTGTGACACAGCAATTATAAGTGAAAGTCTTCAAACACCAAGCATAGAACATGTATGAAAAAGCTTCCATAGCCTGGTCCTAAGCCTTAGAGAAATAAGATGTACAGATCTTATTATAAACCAAATGGGTTTATATGTAGTTTTCACAGATGTCGCTGCAGACTTCTCTTACTAACGTATGTGCTGTCCTGGCTATGGTTGTACTAACTACACTCCCACTAAAGAGAGAGCAGGGGAAGAACAGGCCAAGGCAGAATCACTGTTCCGCCCCAACTCCCCTTCCCCATTTTAAAGGTATGCAGCATTTCAAGAACTCGGTAATTATGCTTTTAACAAACAAGGTCTAGTGCTCAGCTTCTTCTTGCTTCTTATTTTGACGTGTTGTCCTTGCTGCCTGTGGTATCATATTAGGGATCCCGTCGATGATTGGATATGCTATTCCCAACTCTTCATTGATCAATTCATTTGTCGATGCTTCATATCTAAGGGAGAAAAAGAACAAAAATGAACTGTGGAAACTGAAAACTTAGAAAGGCGTGGTGCTCAATAAAAAGCACCATCTATCCAATATTTATAGTAACTCCTCTAATAACTTTAGTCTTAAAAGCAGAGGCCAAGCCAACCTTTCTCTTAGAAAAATCATCTTACAATCTGTAATTATTCCTATTAGAATCTGTATATCTCATATTATCTTTTTTTTTTTTTTTTTACTTTATTCCCAATTTATGACATAACTTTTTCACAGCAGTGAATTGCTTTGGATCTGTCTTGATTCTTTATGGTTCATACAGATGCCAATACACTGGGAATAATAGACGTTTTAAAAAGATTTAAGCCAGAAGTAGTAGTTAACTCTGGTAATCTCCTGCTCACGGGAGGTTGAGGCAGGAAAAGTATCACAACTTTGAAGCTTGGCTATATAAAGAGTTCCAGGAAAGAACAAACCAGCTAGAGAAACTTGTCTCCCCAACCCCCAACCCCCTCCAAAAAGAATGGAGACGCTGGGAAGATCACTAAGTGAATAGTGTTTGTCCTGAGTTCTGATCCCGAGTTCTGATCAGAACCAGAATTCTGATCCTGTTAAGTATGTGAGCTCCTGAGCCTACCTCGATTTGCTCCAGATTCTGAAATTCCTTCCTAAAATAAATTGAGGAGCGACTTAAGAAGGCAGTGAACAGTGACCTTCTTTTGATACCGCGTATTCCGTCTCCTCGGTCGGTCTGAATGTCTCTCTCTCTCTTTCTCCACACCCCTCCCCCCACTCACATACACACACAAACACTCAGGCACGCGCACGAAACAAGAAAGGGAGGGAGGAAAGAAGGAAGAAACGAACGAAACGAAGCCAGGAAGAAAAAAAAAAAAGAAAGGCCCAGACGCTGGCCCTGACACTGTTTCAACAGGCTCTGGAGCCTAGCCAGTCTCAGAAACCCTATTCTCTTTAAAGCCTCTAGGATAGATTGTGAAGAGCAGCCAATGGCGAACCAGAGAAAAGCTCACGCCGGTCCTGGGCGGGACTGACCCCAGCATGGGGGTCGGCCAGGCGGATCGCGTCCAGGGAGTGGTCTCCTGACCCGCTGGCCGGCTCACTGGCCACCACCCTTCCCCCCGGGGAAAGGCGGCAGGTGAGTCTCACCTAAGCGGCTTCTTAGAGAGCGGACACACCAGGAACTGCAGCAGAGCCGGGTGGAAAGTGCGAGGCTGCTCAGCCCTCTCGCTCTCGTCAGCGCAGGACCTGGCCCCGGGTGCCTGCAGACATCTCCGGGTGACCGCAGACGGTGTGCACGGCCTCCGCAGCACCGGGGCGAGCCTGCGGCACGTGGCGCTCAGCATGGCGGCTGCGAGAGCCGACTAGGCTGCGCTTGAATTTCACGGCTTTCCCAGCACCCAGCGGCCAGGTCCCCTTCGGCCGGCCCCGCCCCGGTGCCCGGCCCCGCCCCGGTGCCCGGCCCCGCCCCGGTGCCCGGCCCCACCCCCGGTGCCCGGCCCCACCCCTCTGTGCTCTACTGATTGCTGCTCCAGCACAGCTCTGGTTGACATTGTGGTTCTGAGAGAGCAGACTGACTTTCCCGGGTCAGTGGCTGCTCCACCGCATTTACAACACTGTAAACTAAAGCAGTACTCGTTTGGATGTCCAGCTTTTCAGCCGGGCTAATCACAGAGGTGCCAAGAAGTCAGGGACCGGACTCCAGTCACACGGAACTAGGCTTCAACTTAGATGGTTATCTTCAAAGAAGCTTCAACACAAGCATATTGTGTTAGAAGCAACAGCTTGTTTAATATTAATTGTACAGCACAGTATCACAATTAAAAATTTAAGAGCCTGAAGAAAATGGCTTTTTTCTTATTCCATAAACTGAAGGCTTTTACAACTTGAGGGTTATTAGTCGTGACTACTATGATAAAGCACAACTAATGCATGATTGGACCCCTTTGGTGGGGGGCAGGAGGATCCTTTCGCAGGGGTCATTGGAGACCATAGGAAAATACAGACGTTTACATTACAATTCATAACTAGCAAAAATGCAGTTATGGAGTAGCAATGAATGTAATTTTATGTTGGGAGTCACTACAGCATCCTGAATTAAAGGGTCACAGCATTAAGAGAGTTTGCTTTGAGTTGGAGGTGGGAAGTGCCTGAAAGTTAAATGGAGGAGCTGAGATTGAGTTAGTGTGTAGGAAAGCTTTTCTGAGTGCTGACACACATGAGGAGCATTAGCTGTCTGCTGGCAACCCATATGGATACTGAAGTCTCGCCTCGCTCCTCCTTCCAGCTCTTGAGGAGAACAAATGATTTGCCTCAAAGCTTCGCCACTATATGTGACCTCTGAGGGAAGGGACAAGAAAGGCAGGAACAGGGCCTCCCTTAGCTGGTCTTCCGGCAGAAGCTAACTCTGATCTTACAGATGCCTCCTCTGCACGCAAGCTTTCTCCAGCCCAGGCTACACCATGTCCCAGAGTGTAGGCAAAGCTCTCTGACATGCCTGCAAAACACACTGGGCTCTGGAGGTCCCCCAGCTGATGAGGGAGTGTGGAAGGAAATGGCAAGAATACTAACATTAAGGCCATGAGTGGGACTCAGTGGAAGGCTTGCCTACCATGGATTAAGTCCTGCGTTCTAGTCCTAGGCCTGCAATCAAATAAATTGCAGCTAATGTCTCCACAGCTGTGAACTGGGCTGGTTTCTTAATGGGTGAAGTGTAAATGGATCCTACAGGTCCCTGTGTTTCCTAACCCGTCAATAAGGAAAACAATTTTATAGCAGTCCCCAGAAGCAATGAAGGGTGGGGTATATTAGTTATAGCATAAATCACTCACTCCTGGGTGTTAAAAACTGGGTTAAACATTCTGAAGTTAGACTGTTGTATTTAGAGCACTTGGGATGATTCTCCTTCCATGTTCTCACTTCCCATGGCTAAGGGGTGATGGTGGTGGTGGTGGTATCTAGTTTCACTCCCTAAACAATTTCATCTCTGTTCCTGATGCCATCTTTCCATCTCAAACTCTCTCCGTAGCCATCCCAGTCTTGTTACTATGGCCAGGGGAAGTTGGAGGATACTGTTACCCTAGTGGCCAAGAGTGTCTTGCAATTGTCCGTGGGCTTCACTGTGGATTTTCTATCCTGATGATCCCTACCACTAGGTATCTTGAATTCCTGCCTTAGCTTCCTTTAGTGATGGACTGTGATTGGGATATTGAAGCCAAAGAAACCCTTTACTCCCTACTTTGGTCTGTGTTCATATGAACATATGGTGGTGTATGTGGTGGGTGGTTGGGTGGTGTATGTGTGTGTTCATGGAGTCCAGAAGAGATCATCAGATTACTTGGAACTGTAGTTATACTAAACATGAATGTACTGAATCGATATGGGTGCTGGGAACCAAACTCGGGTCCTCTGGAAGAGTGGTAAGTGCTTTTAACTGCTAATTCAGCTCTCTAGCCTCATAGATGATAAATTTTATAATGCTACTTGTCCTCTCTGAGCTTGGTCTTTGGTGATAAGATACCAGGGACTAATTAATTAGTCTCCAATTGTACCTATAAAACATCATGGATCATGTGTCACTTGCATAATTGTGGACATATTGTGAGAGTAAGTGATTTTACTTTTTACTTTTTTTTTGTCTCTAGGACATAAGGTAAATCAGAGCAAGGTGATTTACCTATTCTTACAAGGAAAAAAGGGGGAAAATCCTTTCAAATAGGCTGGCATTGGGTCTGCATGCAAGTCATCAGACCACCTCAGAGAGAACCTCCTGGTTTTGTCATGTCTGTTATGTTTTGAGGCACTAAGATGCAATCTGCCCCATGACCATGCTGCTTTCCAGGTGAACTTCCTAAGTCAGAGTTAGGAAGGCAGTGGGGGCATTCAGCTACAAAGACCCTCAAAGGTAGGAAGCCGGTGGAGAGATACTTACGTTATCACACATTATATCACACATTACATTCCATGAGGCCCAGTTCCTGTATTATTTACTGAGGTCTTCAAGGCAGGAGAATGACTCTTAGAGAAGGTTAATATCAATCATTAGTAGATGGGGCTGCCCACTCTGCAGACACAGAAAACTTGAACATTGAGGATATTTCCTTTGCTGAAGGTGGGAGAAAGATGAACTACACAGCTGAACACAGGGAAGTACGGCATGCTGGTGGGACGCTACCACGATGTCCATTTATTATGTCAGTGCTGTTTGTTTGACTCAGTTTTGCCCAGTGCGGTGCACCATCTTTGAGATGGGGCTTGCTCCCACACTGTATGTGTGATAGGGCCATGACCATTCTAAGTCATTTCACATTGTGAAAAACAGTGAGTTTTTACAGTTTTTAAGGCTTGTTCTGGGGGACTCCATTACAAAAGCAGCTTTCACTCCATTTCGAGGATGGGGGATCATGGTGTTCCTGAGAGAACAAGAAAACAGCTCAATCTGTCTAGCACGACCCATGTGACACAAATGATGTATTCCCGAGAGTAGTAAGGGTGCCACCCTGTACACTGGGAGCAAATTGAGACCGTAGGGGAATATGGGTGTATTAAAATCATATCATGGAAACCAACCCAAGAGTTTGTTCTTATGTCTTATGTTCTTAAGAGTTTGGACTCATATGTCTTCATATGAGGCCAAAGAGAAGTTTCCACTGGACCCTATAAAGTGGTGAACACTCATCACAGTGGCTCCACACTGTCTTTCATGGAATACTTGATGTCTGCCTCAGGGACCACTAGGCAGAGAACTTCTAACTGTCCCTGGGACTTCAGATGCCACATGCCCATTCGCCTGTTAACCCAGTTGGACCTGAAATAACTACTTCCTATTCCAACCTGGAACTTCCCTCTTATCCCAGCAGCTGACTACATCTTCACTCTCAATCCTGACTCTGGTAGCCTAACTTCCAACTGCACCTTCTTCATGATGGTTGTTATCTAATCAATACAGACTCCATTTGCAGTAAAAGAGCAAGCATTTGCTTTGGCCCTATTACCAAAGTAGATGGAATTATCTGACAAGTTACTGCTATTGAGTCCACTAAAACTTGCAAATTTATTATAGTTTTCAAATAAAATTTGACATTGTGGAAAGGCATAAATATTTTCATTTACATTTCCAAAATAGCATGCTCATGACAACTGGTATAGTTGTCAGGATTCCACGAAGGAATCCAGTGAATACACAGCAAACTACTGGCAAAATAACTGGAGATATAAAAAATTTTCAAACTAATTCAACTATCTGGTAATATTAATAAAACATAACACTCTCAGCAAGGCCTCGTGACCAGAGACTAAGCTTGGTGTGCTGCAGTACACAAGGCCTCGTTTGCCATGCAGCTCATCCTCGAACTCCTAGTACTGTGACTTGGTGCTAAAGGAGGGAAACCCTCTGCTCCATGCAAAGAGCCAGAGGTAGGAGAGCTAGAATTCATGAAAAATGATTATCAAAACTCTGATGGTTTGTATATGTTTGGCCCAGGGAGTGGCACTATTAGAAGGTGTGGCCCTGTCGGAGTAGGTGTGGGCTTTAAGACCCTCACTCTAGCTCCCTGGAAGTCAGTATTCTGCTAGCAGCCTTCAGATGAAGATGTAGAACTCTCAGCTCCTCCTGAACCATTTGCTTGGATACTGCCATGCTCCAACTTTGATGATAATGGACTGAACCTCTGAATCTGTAAGCCAGCCCCAGTTAAGTGTTGTTTTAAAGAAAAGACTTGTCTTGGTCATGGTGTCTGTTCACAGCAGTAAAACCCTAGTTAAGAAACAAAACCCAAACCAAAACCAAATACTGAGGAGGAAGAAGAAGAAGAAGGGGAGAAAGAGAGCAAGGCAAACCTCAGACCATACCCCTTTGACTATTTATACATCAGGTGGACTATAAAATTGACTCTATTAAAAGCTTTTATTTGAGCAGATCATGAAAAATCATCTAAAGATGTTACTTCTGGAGAAGAGGTAAGGGACAATCTAAGAAGGAAGACCTAACCCAAGATGGTGCTTGGCTCTATGAATCCATATCCTACAGAGTCGGAGGTTAAAAAACCAAAAGATCAGTAACATTCCTAGAAGATATAGAGTTATATTTAAGGGATCCAAATAACACAAATACATAATAAATAAAGCACCACAGAAGACTCATCCTCAATATTGTTTTAAAGCCTTTTACAAATTAATCAGGACAGAAAGAAGGGCTAACAGTGGAACCTTGAAGTACTTAAATATATAAATCTACAGATACTATTATGATCTATGGCCATGCCACAGTTACCATTCCAAGTCTCATTAGGTGATATTGTGACTGGATAGCACAAACAACATAGTAAATGATCCATAGGACTTCCATCATGAGGATCCAGAAAATTTAATGATCTCTGAAGGAGTTTCTAGCTAACAAGACCAATTATAACTAGAAAGAACATGATAAATATTACTATAAACAACTAAGTCTTCAAAACAAAACATAGGGAACACACTAGGACAAAATTCCAGACCTTTAAGTTTCATCAGAACTGCTTGGATCACATCAAATAACACTAGTAACAAAACTATTCTCAACTCATGGCTCCCATGAAATGAAATATACTCTACTTTCAACATTAGAACACACAGCAGACTTACATGTCTAACACATACTATATACCTAAACACAATTATATTCGAACTCAAACAGAACATATATAATAAGCTAAATAATGAGGCACAAATTCTAAGAATGTGGTCTACAAACTTGAAATAATTTCCAGAGAATCCTTTCCTTCAAAACAAAGAAAAAATATATAAAATGACCAAATTTAAAATAATTAAAGACAAATTAAAAAATCCAGACAGGCCAGAGGGTTCTACGAGGGGAAATTTTATTTAGGCGGAGGGAAGAGAGTGAGAGGAGAGGGAGAAGCAGAGAGAGAGGTGGAGGTGGAGGCTGGCCATGACCACTTGGAGAGAGAGAGAAGGGAAGGGGGCCCGAGAGAACCTGCAGGGCATGGGAATCACAGAGCAAGAGGAAGATGAGGGGCCAGACAGCCCCTTTTATAACTGTGGGGAGGAGCATACCTGGCCGTTGCAGGTAACTATGGAGGTGGAGTTTGATAGAATACTAACAGTAAGAATTCTGGGTCAAACATTATTTATAAGATCTGGGGATAATAGGCATATATCCAATTAGCAATTAAAATTCATAGAGACACAAAACTATATTTTAATAGACAAAGATTCTAAGAAAATGTATTACATTAATAAAAATAATAACCTCAGAACTATAGGTAGCTAGTCTAGTCAAAATGAAAATTTATGACGTAATAATGACCCAATAAAGTGACCATATATTATTCCCCTATTGTACAACATATTTTGACATGGATATGATATCTATAATATATAAAAATTGATGGCTCATAAAATATACAAAATATAATAACAAATGTACAGCTAACCCCACCTCCCTAATCATGCCCATGTCAACATGCACCAAAAAAAATTACAACATGTTACAAAAAATGATGATAAAGCTATTTCAAAATACCTACTTCAATGGCCCTATATGGTCAGTTTTAAAATCTAATGGCTTATTATGGATTAACTACATATTATAAAAGCGTAAAGTGTATACAAAAATCAAAGGTACATCACTAAATGTAAAAAGTTATTCACACAGGTGCTATGAAGGGGAAAGGAAGTAATGGAGCAGGAAGCATTAAATGGGATGGGGTTTGGAGAGGGCAGGGTAGAGGAGGGAGCATGAGGGAGAAAACTGATACCAAAGACCTTTTAAATAGAATACTACTTTAGAGGCTTCCTAGCATATATATTTATTATGTACAAGGAGTTTATATGGAGTTGCCCTATGATTATGGAGTCAATGCCTCCCCTTGAATACTACAAAATATCCCCCAACCCCCAGAAAGGCCGAGGTCCAGAGCTCTTGTATGGGTTACCTCTTTTGGAACTATTGGTCAGTGTGGTCCTATAGACAGACACCCCTTTCCCAAAGGTTACAGCCTATTGATATTGTTCTTGATTACCCCCCAGAACTCAGTAAGACCCCATTATTGAAGACACCACATATTAGAGATACAGGATATGTAGAAACAAAGCTTGTACATAACTGGCAGCTTCATTTTTACTGGTTGGCTTTCATAACGCTATGCATGCTATTGTGGAGCAAACAAACAAACAAATCATTATATTGCCCAGTTGTGAATTCTGGGAGCTACAATGACTAAGCTGGCAAGATATGTGCATTTGTTTGTGCAACAGTATTGATAATTTATTTCTCAGCCAGTAAAACGAGCCAACTTAAACCACATTAAAGTATATATAAATGCAGGTTTATTGGCAAACTTCTCTCAGGCAGCAAGTTCACTGGCACCTAGGAGGAGGCTGGGGAAGTCACCATGGGGTGGGAGACAAAGGAGAGGAAAAAGAGAGAGAAAGAAGAGGAGGAGGAGTGAGGAGGAGGAGGAAGAGGAGGAGAAGAAGAAGAGAGAGGAGAGAGGGATATAGGAAAGAGGAGAGGAGGGGAGGGGAGGGGAGGGGAGGGGAGGAGAGGGGAGGAGAGGGGAGGAGAGGGGAGGAGAGGGGAGGGGAGGGGAGGGGAGGGGAGGGAGGAGAGGAGAGGAGAGGAAGAAGGAACCCAGATGTTTGGATTACATGGTAAGGAGCCTCTGCAGGAAGTGCAGCCCAGTCCCCCGGGGTTCAGGTTTGGGGGCATGGTATACCAGGTAGGAACTGAGGGATGCTGGGAGAATCTGGAGGCCAGGTCTGCTTTGGTATGTAAAATATGCACCTCAGCTGTTTGTTCTCTGTGGTCTGAAACCCAACAAGTATCACAAATGTTGTGGGAGTAACTTTTCCTATTGGATGCTAAGCCCACTCCACAAGGTGGAACTCCTGCTTCATACTGTTAACTGTGCCCAAACCCAAGACTGGCTTAGATCATAGGCCCTAGGGAAGAACCCAGTACTATTATTCTGCTAAACGGACACAATAATGAACCGTTCTTATACTCACAGATTGGTGCATCTCTCAAGCCTCATCAGAGAAGCTTCTGTACAGTAGATAGTGATTAATATACAGATCTACAACTAATCAATGTGCAGAGAATAGGCTCTGGTCAGCTCTAAATGGGAGAGTTATATCACACCCCTTCCACAAGGCTCAGTGGAGTGGAGTAAAAGAAGGCAAGAACCAGAGGTATTGAATGTCTGCAACAGAACAGTATTCTCCAGATATGACAGAAACTCACAGACGTTGGGCTGAAGGTACAATACCTGCACAAGATTCATCCAGGCAAAGCTCCAGCATAGAATGAAAAGGGGACTGCAAAATCCCGTCTCCATCTGAGGATCTATTTGCAACTGATGGGTCCCAGGGAAGGGGAAATATCAGTTTTCTTCAGGGATGGGATCTGAATCAAGCTTCAGTAGATTGTCCTATATCCATGCACATAGGGGCAGTATTAAAGTAAACTCAGTGGGTTTAAAACATCAACAAAAACCCCACATGAACTTGGGAGGGAACGTGGTGTGGGAGGGATTGGAGGAGAGAAAGGGGGGGATATGCCACTTTCATTCTGAAGGACAAATCATCCATTTGCAGACTCCCACAGATATTTAGATAGTCCAATAATAGTATATTCAGTCCTGATCTCCCAAATTAATCAGACAAATTGTGATTCTTTAATCACATCCTATATAAATGATACAATATGTAATAATAAAAATTGAAGACAATTAACAGAAAAGCACGAAAACTGGGATTAGATAATAATGGGGAAAAATTTGTAAGCTCTGGGGTGTGACACAGTCATTAGATAGCAAATATTCAGACAATGATAGACTAAATGGTGACAATTAGGAGTACTTACATCTAAACAGCAACCACAAAGCTAATAGGGTATTGTAGCAAATTCATGTTCTATTTAAATATTATTTTGAGAACAAATTGTTTCTGTAGATCCCTGAGAAATTCCTGAATGTACTACCCCCTGCTTTCTCAGAAGTAACCTTAGTTGACTCTACTTGAGTATCTTTCTATACCTTGAAGATAGCTATCTGCCCCTAAGCAAACTCAGGAACAAAACAATTAGAATAGTATGAACTCAGGGGAGCCTGACATGGTTCAGCAGGACAGGACAAATGACAGCAGACTAGAGCACTGGACTTTTACAGAATATTTAGATTTTCTTAGAAATATAATGCACAAAATAAAGGGCCATACATATTAAGTCCCTAATAAGAGCTCAGCAACAAACGCTAGAATGACTAGGACAATATAACAGCATGCATAAGTGGTCTAACAACAATATCAAAGAATGCAAGAAGAGTAAGGTATTAGGATTTATCATTCCTGGAAAATTGATTTATACCAGACTGTTGTAATGTTAATTAACTTAGAAACAAAGAAATTAACTTAGAAACAAATATTACAAAATTAAATAACAGCTACAATGATTCCTAAGCCTGGCTTCTCAGACTTAGCAAGTAATATGATTGACCATTATAAGTTAAAAGCGTAGTGCTTAAAGCAGGGTGATTCATCTGGACTGACTCAGATTCTATCTATTTTTGATCTAAGCATCTTGAAACTGCCAAATGCCGACAGCCTAAGAACAGGTTGCTATATGATGCTTGCTTAAGCTGAAATGATTTGCAGAATTTTAGGAATAGGGATATGGGGTTGATGATAAAATCTATTCTAACTGTGCTTAATCTGGAACCCTGGACATACTAGAAAAGTATGGCCAAGAGACAAAATGGTTATGATCGATATCTGAGAAATCAGGAATGTTTTCGAAATCTATATATAAATAAAGACATTTCTGATTGCAAGTCAGAGTTGCAAAGCATCCTTGTCTTGGTGTCTAAGTCAACCTTCCCCTCACTTGATCCTTATATCCTCTCTGGAACCTGTTCATTGTTGGGCTGGGCTCCTATAACCCAGCTGTAGTAACAGCATAAAACTACATGCAATCTGAGGACTTTGCTGTGAGCAACATAATAAAAGGCTGAAACTTAGGCCAGCCAGAGGAAAGCTGTCTCCTGAAAAGTTCACAATGGGAGGATTTGTCAGACCACCTTGCAGAAGGTAGAGAAGCAGACACTGCGATGGGCCAATGCTGAGCCAGCCCACGTCTGGACCTGGGCTGCTTAGCCAGGCATATAAATCTCTGGTCTACCATTTAATTCTCAGCAAAAGGGTCAGGATATGAAAACAAGCTGGGTAGATGGTGTGCGAGTGTGTGTCTGTGTGTCCTTGAGAATGCCTGTTTGTGTTTGTCTCTGGTTCTTTGTCCCTCTCCCCAATGTAGGCACATTCAACAAATCTTTTTCTGCTTTGCACTGTTGTCTCTTAATTGGATATGAAGGCTGGTGGCAGAGCTTAGCTAGTTAGGGCTTCAAGAAGATAGAGTCTGACTCTTGTAACTTGACCTACACTTTCATGACCATGCACTCACTGGATGGGGGGTTCCGAATATGATAAGGGACGGTATGAAAACCTAAACCTTCTCCACTTTATTCCATTCTGAGGCCAAAAGCAGGAATGACTGAAATTTTGACTGTTTGATAGTGTCCCATTATGTCACCGTTGGCATTAGAGTAATAACATATACTTTGCTTGGGCTCGGGAAATCACATACGTCAGGTTCTTCTCTGATTCTTGATTTTCTTGCCCACTAACCTGGTATTCCCAGAGGGCAGAAACATTATGTCACCAAGTACCAATATCATTAAATGAAAGAACTGCAATACAATGTTTCCTTTTAAATCATTACACAGATTTGGTTCTAGGTAAACAAGGCAAAAAACCCCCCACAGAACCAATAAAGGCTGTGAATTTATATATTGTGATTATAGAAATGCAAAGATCTATTTGCTTGTGTCCTCTTTGCCATCCAAGTTATTCTGCTGGCCAATTATGTTAATGTCGTGACCATGGGGTTCTCTGGTCTATAAAGTATTTAGATGATTTAATAATCATTCTTCTATATTATCTCTAATTATTAAAGACGTGCACTTACTCAAAACAATACGAATAAAAACAAAACCTTAAGAAAACAAAACAATGGCCTGTGGCTCCTCCTCCAAGAAACCCCCCTCCAGTGGTGATGAATGGGAGGGACTGTATCCCCCCTCCCTCGGGAGGCTATCTTTTCACTGTTTTAGGCCGTTTTGAAATTCTTTTCTTTAGAAGAGGTATTTTTAATCAAACAAAACAGCTACTGTTCCTGTGATTGGAGCACGACCAGGGGCCGAGGACACTGACGGGCGGCAAGGCTGGGCTGGTGAAATGCAGTCAGTCTGGTGATGGAGCGTCTGAAGATGCGCTTTTCTCTGGTCTGCGAACCGCTCGCACTTTGAATGAACCCATCTTTACAGGCTTTCCCTACCGGAACGTGAGCTTTCTAGACGTGCAGTTTTCTCTAGAATCTCTCGGAAGGACACGGGCACGGGAGAGGCGAGGGTAACTGGGAGAAATTGCGGTTCGGCGGGCCGGGCCGGCAGGCTGCGAACCGCTTCTGGAAGGGCGTGACTGGCGAAGGCTGGAGGTTCGGCATTTTCGCACCAGCTGCATCCAGATGTGCAAGCCACCGATCGCCAGGAAGGCTTCGCTGCGCAGCCCCGGAACGCTAAACGCCTTCCAGGAGGTTTGTCCCTGCCTGCGCGCCGTGCCCTGAGCTCTCAGGCAGGGAAAGCGCGCGGACATGGGCGAGACCATGTCAAAGAGACTCAAGTTCCACCTAGGAGAGGCAGAGATGGAGGAGCGGTCGTTCCCCAATCCCTACCCAGACTATGAGGCCGCCGTCTCCGCCGCGGGGCTCGCCGCTGGAAGCGCGGAGGAAACAGGCCGTGTTTGCCCTCTCCCACCACAGAAGACCCGGGCCTCCCTTTCCACCCCAACGGAAAGGTGAGTCGGTTGCCAGGGCCAGAACCAGCGGTTGGGAGGGTGAGGCCACCTCCGCCAATGGTAGCGTCCGGCGGTCACGCCCTGGGGCGCTGACGTCATCGGCGTGCGTCCCGCCTGGTGTAGGTTCTGTCTGATGGAGCACTTTGATGGTTCTTGGAGTAAATGGGAATTTGCTGTTAGTTAGGTAGATTTTACCACACTTGCTGTGGATACGCCCTTGCTTGGAGAAACACTAAAGTCACAGCCTGTTAATTTTCCCCTTTTTTTTGTGTTCTTTAACAATTTCATACGTGTATTTAATGCATCCTGGTTGCTTCCACCCTACTGTCTTTCATCTCCTTCCTCTTCCGTACAGCTACCTCCCCTATGAATTGCTCCCACTCCCCATTCATGTCTTTTTGTTTTGATTTGTTTTGTCCCCCTGGGCTTGACCAGGACCTTCTCTGTGAACTATCCGTTAGAATCTACTGGTGGGTTCAGTATGTACACAACTGAAGACAATGGCTACCCCTCTTCCAGAGTCAATCTGTAGCTAAGAGTTTGGCATTAAGGATTAAAGTCCCGTGAACCCCTCCCCATCTGTGACTGACTGTTGGTAGGGCCTGTCCTGTGCACATCCAGTGCAAATAATTGTAATTATAGCAATTCTGAGCTCATGGTTACATTGGCTGTATGGTCTAGAATTTTTCCATTCATCTCTCCTATTTTTTGGCTCTTGAATTTTTTTTTCCTGACCAGTGTTCCCAAATCTTAGAGGGTGTAGTACAAATGGCTTGTTTATGGCCATCCCCTCACACGTCACTTGTGATGTGGAACCTTTGGGTATGTGCCCAAAAGTGCGATAGCTGGGCCTTAAAGCATTATTTATTTTTGAAACAAGAGTCTCACTATGTATTCATCCCCTAGCTGGTCTGGAACTTACAGATATCCACTTGCCTTTGTCTCCTGAGTGCTGGGATTAAAGATATACTCCATCAGGCTCAGCACATAAGGTGGTTTTATTTCTAACTCTTTCAGGACCCTTTAGATTGATTTCCAAATCGGCCCGCACCAGGTCACACTCTCACCAATAGTGTAAAAGGATTTCCCCTTTCTCCGCACCCTTGTTAGCATTTCATAGTTGCATTCTTGATAGCCATTCTGATGGGCGGGATGGAATTTTAAGACAATTTCAATCTGCATTCCACTCATTGCTGAGGATGTTGAAAATGTTTACTATTTGCTAGTTGCCTTTTGAGAACTCTTTTTCCAGTTGCATAGCATAAGGTTCAACTTAAAAAATAATTTTACGGAAATGTTTTTCCTCCGTGTGTGTATGTGTGCCATGTGCGTACCTAGTACTTGAGGAGGTCAGAAGAGTGGGCTAGATCCTCTGCAAATGTAAGTTGAGGCCAGTTCTGAGCAACTGTGTAGGGCTGGGAACCAAACCTAGATCCTCTGAAAGAAGGGTAAATGTTCTTAATTGCTGAGCTTTTGCTCTAGTCCTGCATAGCCCATTTAAAAAAAATTGTCTGTTTCCTTGATGCCCAGGGTGGGTTATTTTTTTTTTTTTTTGATTTGATTTTTAGGTCTTTGTATATTTTAGACACTAGATGCTACTCTTTTGTTGAATGTGTAGTTGGAAAAATTTTTTTCTCCTATTTTGAGATCCATTATATTTGTTGACTGTTGCTTGTATTGCCTATGCTACTGGAATCCTGTTTGAAAAGTGCTTACCTATGCCTGCACATTAAAGTATACTCCATACTTTTTTCTCTAGTGGTTTTAGAGTATCAAGTCTTATGTTGAGGTCCTTCATCACTTTGGATTTGAGTTTTGTGCAGGGTGACAGATGAAGATATAGTTTTGTTCTTTTGTATGCTGCTATCTGATATTCCCAGCACTGTCAGGACCTTCACTGCTTTGGGATTGACCTGATGGAGCAGTGGAGGGGAATGAAGAAACAACAGACACACTTACAGAAAAGATGGTGTCTGGTGAGCTGTTCTCAGCAGCCTAAACTCAGTGCATTTATTATATAGATCTGAGTCAGGAGGTGGGTTTACTCTATACAGCTGAATGAGGAGGTGTGTTGGCTAGTCTTTGTAGGGAGTCTCTGCAAGGGAGCAGTCTCAGGCTGTAGTTATTCAGGAAGATGTGCTTGATGCTTTGCAAACACTGCCAGCATCCATACTTGGAACAGGTAAGGCTTCACTGTTTCTCTGGTCCAGACCCAGAGAAGGCTGTGCAATTCACATGGTCTGAGTCACTGGGATGATGGCCATGTCCATGTCAATAATACAGATTCACTGAAGACTTTATCTGCTCCTTACACAGCACCGTTTGGATAAGAAGCCCTGTTTGTTCCAGTGAGGATGTTGGCATTTTTGTCAACAAATCATGGAGCTGTAGTAGCATGGACTACTACGTGTGTGTGTGTGTGTGTGTGTGTGTGTGTGTGTGTGTGTGTATGTATGTTTTGTGAATTGGTTTAACTTCCTGGTTTTCAGTATGTTTGTCATTGATATATAGAAAAGCTTCAGGTTTTTGTGTGTTAAGTTTATATACTGCCACATTTTTTTTTTTGGGTGGAGTCTCTAGGATCACTTACGAATAGGATTGATCATCTGCTACTAAAGATACTTTTGACTTTTCTTATTGCTGTTGCTTTGTTCCTCCTTTGTCTTATTACCATAGCTAAAAATTCAAGCACGCTGAAGTGAAATGTAGAACATGAAAATCTTTGTCATATTTATGATTTTTGTGGGATTGTTTTGAGTTTTTGTCATTAGTTTGATATTGGATATAGGTTTATCACATAAAACTTTCCTGTGATAAGGTATATTCTATGTTCCTTAGGTTTTCCATGATTTTTATCATGAGAGGGGGTTGAATTTTGTTAAAGGTTACATAATACCTTGATTTCTATCTTCATATGATGAATTACATTTATTTATATATGGTGAGCCAACTGTTTATCTGTAGAATGAAACCAACTTGATCATTTATCTGAACTTGTTATTTTATGAATATTTTATTGAGAATTTTCATATCTATGTTCATCAGAGAATTGGGTCTGTGTTTTCTCTTTCTGGTATGTTTTTATCCATGACTTAGTGTTGAAATTTGTTTTACAATTTAAAACCTCTGACAAAGTTTTAAAAAATGCATTATTCACATCTAATATCCATTGTTCTTTTAATATATATCTCTGGGAACAGATGTCCACTACAAAGTGAAGTACACTGACAGCTCGTGGGTAGAGTAACTGTATTCATGAGACTAGTGAATACTGCATTGATATGGAGAGCAGGTGACCTTCACTTTCAGCATCACACAAAGAAGACTTAGTCCAATTAAAGTACTGAGATTAAGTAGTTTTCTTTTTATCTCTTGTCTCTGGGTAAATGTGATTTTGATATCAAAAATATATTAAAACTCACAAATAAACAAGGCTTGTGATATCTCTAAATAGTTAAATGGTAAATTGGTTACTATCTGCGGAGGTTTGAATAAAAATGGCCCGTATAGGCTCATATATCTGAATGTTTGCTTCCCTGGTGGTAGACTGTTTAGGAAGGGTTAGCAGGTGTGGCCTTGTTGGAGGAGGTGTATTACTGGGATGGGCTTTGAAGTTTCAGAAATCCAGGCCATGCCCAGTCTCACTCTTTCTCTGCCTCCTGCTTAGGGATTAGGGTATAAGCTCTCAGGTACTGCTCTAGCACCTTGCCTGCCTGCCTACCATGCTGTCTGCAATAAAGGAAAATGGACTGCCCATCTGAAACAGTAAGCACCCCCTCTCCAGTTAAAAGCTTTTATAAGTATCCTCAATCATGATGTCTCTTCACAGCAATAGAACAGGAGTGAAGACAGTATCATACCAATGTAGTGATTATGACCTAAAGAAAAGGTGAAATGGAAATTGCATTGTCCTTGAAAATGAAAATGAGACAGTGAAAGGAGAAGGGATGGGGCCAAATATTATGAAATCATTTATCCAGTGTAGTAGTAGGTTCTCTCTGAAACAAATACTTATCCTAACAGCTCTATATCTTGAATTGCCTGTGTTTATCTAGTTCAGAGTTGAAATGTATATATTTTTTTTAAACTAGCACCATCAGTTTTACATGGAATTTTGTGAAGATCCAATCAGAAGAGGAAAACTACCAAATTGAGAGAAGAAAATTAATGTGAGGAATGGTTATTAACTATAATGAGATTGGCATAATGAAGAATGTCTCATAAATAGTTAAGGAAATTCTAGAGAATATAGGAATAACAGATATGAGGAACAACATGTACTGGTAGGACTGAGAGAGCACGTAAGGACAAGGCTCTGGGTAGTAGCTATCTGATGCTGGATAATAAATTACCCTGAATTTAGCAACGTTTGAACACTTATCTCACACAGTGTCTGAGGGTGGGGAATCCAGATCCTCACAATATTGCAGTTAGCTGTGTGGTTCTGACTCAGGGCATGTCATTAAGATGCAGTCATTTTAAAGCTTGCTAAGGTAAAGACAATCTTCTCACCTCCTTCTCATAGTGGTTGGCAGGCTATTGGCTGGTGGCTTCACTTAACAGTGTTTTTATTTTCCTTTTAGTGTGTGTGTGTGTGTGTGTGTGTGTGTGTGTGTGTGTGTGTCTGCATCCCTATGCATATCTAATGCTTTTTCTTTGGTTCTTTTTCTTATTTGATCATTTTGTCCTTCTCTGATATATTTGTTTTCATTTTATTTTACTATATTTCATTATTATTCCTTAGATCTTTCTTTTCTAGTGAGAAACAAAGAGAATCTGGATCCAAGTAGGAGAAGAAATAGAAAGGAACTGAGAGGAGTGGGGAGGGTACCAATCAGAATATGTTATGAAATATATGTATGAAACAAATCTATTTTCAATAAACTGAACAAAAAGAAAACAATAATCCCATTAAAAATGGGTATAGATCCAAAACCGTATTCTCGAAAGAGGAAATACAAATGGTTATCACCAGAGAAGATTCCTCCTACAGAAGATAGAAATAAATACAAAGACACAGCTAGGGAGTGTGTAGAGAATGAGAGATCTTAGAGTACTTGATCCTAAATGGGATGTCTCCATCCATTTCCTTTCCTCAGAGCTCAGGAAACTCTGCAGAAGAGGCAGAAAGAGTGTAAGAACCCCTAGGGGATGGAGGTCACTAAGGAAACAAGGCTTTGAATCCAGCAGGACTGATAGACATCTCCCAGAGACAGTGGCAGCACGCGCAGCCTGTGCAGGATTGGACCGTATGAGGTCCAGTGCTGAAAGAAGTGGACACACGCCCCTCTCCCTAACCCAGAGCTGTCTGTAACTGATACCTACTCACAAGTGAAAAGTTAGTTTTCTGTGAGTCTCACATGATAAACCACTGTTAAGGCCAGGCCTCATGTCCAGCAGTAGATGGTCAATACAAAATAAACACATTTTTAGAGAATTTTCTCTTTTTTTTTTTTTTTTTTGCTTTTGTTTGTTTGTTTTTTTTCCTATAATGCATTGGACTCTTTTTCTTTTTTTCTTTTTCCCTTTTTTTAACCCTACATGTCTTTTGCTTATTTTGCTCATTATATTATGGTTTCTGATTTTATGTTTTAGGAGATTTCTGTGTGTGCCAACATACCTGTCTTTACATCTATATGTATTTCTTGTGCTTTTTCTCTTGCTCTTTTGTTTGTATGTTCTTGTTTTGTTCTATTCATATTTGTTTGTTTTTGTTTTTATTTATTTATTTTCCCCCTTCCCTTCTCCCTCTTGCTCCGGCCCTGCTCTCTCTGGCCCAAAGATTTATGTAAGTACAGTGTAGCTGTCTTCAGACACCCATAAGAGGGTACCAGATCTCATTATAGATGGTTGTGAGCCACCATGTGGTTGCTGGAATTTGAACTCATGACCACCGGAAGAGCAGTCAGTGCTCTTAACTGCTGAGCCATCTCACCAGCCAGCCCCTCAGCCCCTGTTTGTTTTTATTGTTTCTTCTCCTTCTCTTCTCCTCCTCCTCTTTCTCCTCCTCCTCCTCCTTCTTCTCCTTCTTCTTCTTCTGCAGAAAAGCCTGATTTTTTTTTTTTTTTTTTTTTTGTGAGAAAAAGGAAGATTTGAGTGGCTGGAGAGGTGGGAAGCATCTTGGAGGAGTCGTGGGGAAGGTAGACCATAAACAGAATATATTGTATGAAAAAAAGATCTACTTTCAATTTAGAAAAACAAAAAGGAATTGCAAAAATAAAATCCCATCCACAAAGAGGTTTACAAGAAATATGACGATTTAATAATATGTATAAAGGTAATATTAACTTACTACTTATACTGTGTATGGAATTTGAATTCACATCTTGTTCAGAAAAATAAAATAGCACAGAAACAAACAGATGAGATGAAGAAATGTTGAGAAGAGTGTAAGGATAAGTTTATACTTTGGACAAAAAAAAGAATAAAAAAAATTAGATAATGATGGGATTTCATACAATAAAATATTTAACTTTAAAAATGAAAGGAAAAATGAAGACAAATTAAAAAATTAAAACCAAGGCACACAGAGTTCAAGTAAGTTCTTCAAAGTTTGATAGGGGTAAGACTTAGTATGATATATGTTTGATGATTAAAAGCTTATAAAATTGCCAAGACCAAATTTCAGTACCCAAGTTAAAACCAATCCATGATTCTCTGTTCACAAGAAGGTTTTGATAAGTATTGATCAGTTCTTAGTGTGTGTGATGCTGTTTGTCAACTTGACACCAGCTAAAGTCATCTGGGAAGGCAGAACAGCTCATTGAGATTCTATCAGAGTGCCTGTAGGCAAGTCTGTGGGCTCATTTTCTTGATTAATGATTAATGTAGGAGGGTCCCTTTGTAGCCCTGACTTATGTCATGAAGCAAGGTTAGAGAACCTTGGAGGGCAAGCCGGTCAGCATCATTCATCTGTGCCTTCTTCAGTTCCTACTTCCAGATCCTTGCCCTGATTCCCTGCTCTGACTTCACTTCATACTGAAGCTACTTCATACCACAGCAATGGAAACTAAACTAATGCAGAAATTGGTGCTTGTTCATGAGGTATTATTGTGATAGACCTGGTCCTGTTGGTTTAGGGAGGATTGTAGAAGCCTTTAGGACTTTGGGCTGAAAGTGGTCAGAGCTTGATGAGCTGCTGTTTTGGGAACCAGAAGGATAATAATGGTGTGAGAAATGCAGATGATAGAGGCCTGGCTTGTAAGATTTCAGAGAACAGTTTCAAAGTTCCTCAAAGATTACTGAGTCTTTTCATTTGCTCATTTTTTGTACTAAGAACCAATAGTTTCTGCTCATCTGGGGCTGAAGAGTCAATTGTGATTAACAAGAGATTAGTACCACTGAAGTGAACCCTTTACTTTACTGGGGTGGTTAGTTGATATTGGTTAGCTGGGTATGAAAAGAATCAGCTGTGATTAAGAGACCAGCATCACTGCAATGAAATTTGGAATTATTCTCTCAGGGTTAGCATATAGAAGCAATGATCGATAATGGTCTCTTGCTAGTAACTGAACTTGGTAATGTGTAAGAGTCTCCCAGGTGGTACTGGTTTAGGTGGCATGAGAGCCTCAGGAATAAGGAGGTCATGGAGAAATGTGAAGGCTTGGCACCATTAAGCAGGCTCAGAGTCCTGAAGAGAGCTTAGAAGAGGCTATTGGTAAAACCTCAGTTGCAGTGGAAACCCGAGCATGTTGGAGATGCTAGTATGATGTGAAGACTACTAAAGATAGCAGCAGCTATGTGTGGAGTCAACCTGAACCTGTACGGGAAGCTGTGTGTGCTGTAGAAGGTAGAGCCAGAGAAGTCGAGTTGCCGAGTCCCTTTGGAAGCTCAAGTGGCATACCTTCATTAAAAGTACGTATTATATGTAATTATAGGTAAATAAAAAGAATTTGATTCCTTGTGACTTTTTCAAACATTTGTAGTGTTGTTTCTCCATACATCTTCTTCTTTTGTATTGACCTCCTTCTCAATAAACGGCTTCCTTCCCATTTCCCTTTCATCTCACTGTATCCTACAATTCCCCTCCATACTGCTCCTTACAGGCCACCTCATGGTCCTCAAAACAAAATGAAACAAAACAAAACATTTCTGCTTTCTGTCTTTACTCCAGACTGTACACTGTGTTGCCTAGTTGTATGTCAACTTGGCACAAGCTAGAGTCATTTGGGAAGAGGATTGTTAATTGAGAACATTCCTCCATCAGATTTACCTGTACTTCTGTGTGTAGTACATTTTACACTTCCATACTGATTGATATGGGGGGTTCAGCACATGGTGCCATCCCCGAGTAGGTGGTCACGGGGCTATAAAAATGATCAAGACACGAGGGGCAAGTCAGTAAGAAGCATTTGTCCATAACTCTGCATCACTTCTTGCCTATAGATTCCTTCCCTGCCCTCCTTCCTTATTATTCTTTCACTCAGTTTAAGGCCATTTGTGTTGTTTTTCTTCCCCAGCTATTGAGATTATAGTGGCAATGACCATGGCTGAGCAAGTATCTGTGGAGTAGGATGCTGAGTCTTTGGGGCATATGCCAAGGAGTGACATAACTGGGTCATATGCGAAGTTTATTGTTAGCTTTCTGAGATTTTTCCCACTCTGATTTCTGTAGTGGCTGCATCAGTTTGCAATCCCCCCAGCAGTGACTGACGCTTCCCCTTTTCCCACAACCTCTCCAGCATTTGTTGCAGGTGATTTTGTTGATGTTAGCCATACTGACTAGGGTAAGATGAAATCTCAAAGTTGTTTTGATTTGCTCTTCCATAATTGCTAAGAACAATGATCAGTTTAAGGATATTTTGTCACCACTTTTATTTATTCATTTGAGAACTCTCTGCTTGGATCTATAATCCATTTTTCAGTTGAGTCAATTTTTGACTCTTTGTTTTTAGAGGTTTTTTTTTTTTTTTTTTTTTTTTGTATGCTTTGGATATTAATCTTCTGTCAGATGTATAGCTGGCAGAGATCTTGTCCACTGTGAGTTTCCCTTTCACTTGATTGGTTGTTTTCTTTGCTGTCCAGAAGCTATTTAGTTATATGCTGTTCCATTTGTCAATTGTTCGCCTTAATTCCTGGGCAAATGGAGTTCTATTCAGAAAGTCTTTTCCTAAACTTATATTTTGTAACGCAGTGTCTATGGTGTTTGTTTGTTTATTTTCCCTTAGGACTTTTAAGTATTTCACGTTTCACAGGGAGGCCTTTGATCCATTTGGAGTTAGGTTTATGCAAGAATGAGGGAAGCTTTCAGAAGTCAATGCAGGTGACATTAGCCGAAATGTCCAATAGTGGGGATATGGAACCTGAAGAGATCACTTCCAGTAGCCAGACAGGACCCCCAGTGGAGGGATGGAGACACCAACCCACCTACAAATCCTTTGACCCAAAATTGGTCCTGTCTTTAAAAAATAAAAATGCAGAGACAGAGATGGAATGCAGACTGAAGGGATGGCTGACCAGTGACTGGCCCATTTTGAGATCCATCCCATGGGCAGGCACCAATCCATCACACTATTACTGATGCTATGTTGTGCTTGCAGACAAGAACCTTCCATACCAACTGACTGAGAAGTTCTACCCAGCAGCTGACTGAGACAGATGCAGATACCCACAGACAACCACTGGACAGATGTTGGGGACCCCTATGAAAGAGTTAGTGGAAGGACTGAAGGAGCTGAGGGGAATGGCAACCCCATAGGAAGAACAACAGTGTCAACTAACCTGGACCCCTGGGAGCTCCCAGAGACCGACCCACCTATACTCTGTTTCTAAGGACTGTTCTGGACCGCTGTCCATGTCTTGCTCCACTTCTGGCCCCTACGCCTGATTTGCTTTTGACTCCTGCTGTCTTAGTGTGGTTCAGACTATTTTTCTGGCTGATGCTTTTATTTGGAACTTACTCTGCGTGTGAATTCCTCTTACCTTTTTTGAACGAGTTCCTGACACTTCGGTGTTGAGTGCATGCTTGTGCTTTGTGTTCCTTGTGGACTTAGCTCTTTTGGCTTGGTTACATACAATGTGCTATATGAAGTTAAGTTGTAGAGAAAATGGGTGTTCGCTTGTAGATAGGTAGCTGTAGTTCGTTTCTGCTAATGAACCTTGGTTAGTTGGTTGTAGTATAGTCTCAAACCTCAAGGGAATTTGTTGATGCTGCACAGACCAGTGGGAGCCAGGGGACAGGATTTTGTTTTCATGGAGGGTGTTTGAAGAGTGTGTGGGTTGAGTCAGGCTGCAGACAAGCTTTTCTGGCGTCATGAACATAGACTCATGATATGTGGTGGAAATTGGCACACAATTTCTGGTCTCAGTGGGATGGCCCAAGTGTATGTGTGAGCTGCTAGGCATGTAGTCTGTGGTCTCACTGAGGCTGTACAATGGTATCTAGGCTAACAGGATTTTGAAGGTGTGTAGGTGTGTAGTCTCTGACCAAAAGGAGATAGTGTGAGGACAGATGGGACAGTAGGAACCCTTTGCTTTTTGCTTTTAGTTTGAGGCAGGGCCTGGCAGAGCCCACACTAACCTTGACCTTACTATGGACCTAAAGCTGGCATTGGAATCTTTGTCATTTTGTCTCTACTTCCCAAATGCCAGGATTAAAGGCAAGTGCTACCAGGTCTGGCATTGGTTGCTATTTTTATTTCAGAACTATGACAAGAAGGCATGTCCCTGGAGAGTAAGAGTTTGAGATGGCTTGTTCCCATCTTAGTCATGGAGCCTAGTTAATGGGTGGCTCCCACCCATGTGTAGGGTAGGTTTCTTCTCAGTTAAACCTACTTATGATTGTCCTCTGAGACACATTCATTGGCAACTTTTCTAGATGATTCTAAATCCAGTCAAGTTAACATTCTAAATTAACTATCACCTGAGTTTTTCTTAGATCCTTATATGGACTAAAAATGTTTGCAGTCAAATAATTTGCTTTTCTTTTGTTCCATAGTCTTCATTTCTGCAAATTATTCTTTATGCTAATATCTAAGAGTTATAATCCATATAAGGTATTGTTTCATTAAAACATTAACTTTGAAGAAACAGCATAGGCTCTAGTCACCTAAAATATGCCAAATAAGGTCATTTCTCTCCTGTGTCCAGTGCAGCTTTCTATTGGTTTCATGATGTTCTCTTCTTGTGTAATGTAATTCATTTTTTCCTTTGATTTTTAGATTGTTCCTAACTTAATAAAGCGTATCCAGACCAAAATCAAAGATCTTCTGCAGCAGATGGAAGAGGGGCTAAAGACAGCTGATCCTCATGATTGCTCTGCATACACTGGTTGGACAGGTGGGGTAGTAACCTCTATGTGCATTCCTGAGCTATGGTATATAAGCTGAGGCTTTGACATCCTCTCCTGTTTTAAAATGGTGACCTTTATACCTTTGAAACATTGGACAGTTATTATGAGATGTTTTATAGTTTTGTTGCTGAAGAAATACTGTCTGAAGGTTTGATCTTTAGTATGTAGTATTTTTTGTATAACATTATTTATTTAATCCAACATACAGCAATGCAAATGGGTGGTAAGATGATTTATAATTTGTTTTGTTGGTTTTAGTTCTGTTATATTTTTCTTTGTGACAAGTTGTGATTAAGTGGTTTCTCTGGTCTATTTCATAAATGATTATGTTGTTGGTTATACTTAATTTGATTCAAGTAATTTTAATTAAATTATTTATACACTTGAATATTTTCATTTTAATGATGGATTTTTTAACATCATTTAAACAAAAAGTTATATAGTCCAGGACAAAAAAAGTATGATCTCAAAATTAAAAAGCAGTAACTAATTTTACATTTTATTATTCTAAGACTAGAATCTTTTTTTCCTTGTTTTCATAATCGATGATGAAGGAATTTGCATGATACACAGTATAGTTTAGGACATAGCAAGTATTTATATCGCAGATTAAAGTTGAGCACATTCTCAATGGAATAAAAGTAGATAGTGGCCAAAGGGATCATTTAATACTTTAGCCTGTTGTTAAAGTAAGAGTGAACAATGGACAAAGGGTCATTGTGCAACCTATGTTTTAGGACAAATTTTTACTAGAACAGATAGCTTTTTTGAGAGGCCTTTCTTGTTCAGGATATTGACCAGTCTGTTTGGATTGACTGTTGGAGAAAGGGACTTAGAGCTCTTTTTGTCCCTTTGCAGGGTGCCTGGTAGATAGCAATCCTACTAGATTTAGAGCTCCTGGAACAAGGTTTAGATCATTTTCTATTAGTGGCATTCTGGGCAAGTGATTATGTCACATCTCCCTCTAGGGCCAGAGATACGACTAAAGGCTTATTCTTTTGACTAATAAATTAGTTTTAGACTTGGTTTTACAAGATGCTAATCAGGAAGGAGTCTAGCTCTAATGTCCTCCAGGCCTACTAATATCTAACTAGCTACTCAACAGTACCAGGTAGTCAGAACATTTTCATAGCTAAGTGAGGTATTAAAGATGATAGACCTTATTCTCAGGAAGTTCCGTAAAGCCTGATTAAAGTGCTGATGATTCACATACAAATTTAGAGACTTTTCTTGTTAGTTTTAAAGTAGTATTTTTATTTCTTCTTTGTACATTGGCTAATAATGCTGGCTTATCTTCTGGTCCTGTGTGATTGGAACACATTTGGCCTTTCTATTCCTCTTAAAAATCTATCTATCTTTAAAACTAAGGAGTGTTTCTTGTACACAACATACGCTGATTTTTTTTTCTTGATCCATTCAGTCAGCTTTTGATTGCAGAATTAAGGCTATTAATATTTAAAGTTAGTATTGAAATGTTTGTGTTGATTCCCATCATTGTGGTGTTGATTTTTGGGTTTGTTTGTGTTCTCAGTGGTACTTCTTGTTTTAGAAATTACAGTATCTCATCTTTCGAGTCTCTCTGGGCATCCCATCTTTCTACAGTCTCTCTGCTTTGCTCATTCCTTTCTTCAGCCTGAAATACTGCTTCTTGTAATTCCTTTAAGTTTGGTTTGTTGGACATAAATTTGTTTAAGCTGTTTATATCATGGAAAGCTTTTTATTTCTTCAATTATGGCACCTAGTTTGTTGGGTAGTTCTCTAGGTTGTCTGTCATAGTCTTTTATAATGCATTGCTTCAGGCTCCTCTGGCTTTTATAGTTTCCCTTGAGAAATCAACTGAAATGCTGATGGATTTTCCTTTATATGTGGCTTATAGTTTTTCTTATGAAGCTTTTGATATACTTTCTTTTTTCTGTATACTCAGTGTTTTAACTATGATATTCTGAGAGATGGTTTTTTCTGGTCTTGTCTATTTGGTGTTCTGTGTGCTTCATGCATGAGTCTTTACTTATTTTGGGTGAAGTTTTCTTCTATGATCTTATTGAACATCTTGCCTATGCCATTGATCTTGGATTCTTCTCCCTCATCTTTTCTTATAATTTGAAGGTTTGTTCTTTATTTTTTTATTTTTTATTTATTTTTTAAAATTTTTTATTTTTTATTTATTTTTTAATTTAATTTTTTTTTTTAGGTTTGTTCTTTTCATGGTGTTATATGCACATTTTCTATATGTTCTTTTCATATGTGTTTTTCAATTTTTTCATGTTCTTTACTTCTTTGAACTAGATCCTTTGAGTCCTGATATTCTAACTCCTGTTTGGTTCATTCTGCTTATAAGACTTTCCTTTGTTTTTCTAAATGAGTTATGGGTTTTCCGAACATTTCATCTTCATTCAGCTTGAGTTTTTTTTCAATGTTTCTATCTATTCATTGGATTGTGTTTTAAAATCCTGGGTAGTCTTTGTAATCTGTCCGCCTTATGTTTGTGTTTTCTTGTGCATTACTGCAGCATTTTTTTCTATGTTTCTTCTCTTTAATTTCATTGAACTATTCTGTTGTGTCTTCTAATATTCAAGGCAGTCTCTTAACTTTAACTGTAAAAGGAAAAATCAGATCACATACTTCCAACATACAATGGCACAGAATATATATTAGCATCCCAAAAGAGAAAAAAGGGCATAGTAAAGAAACACTGGACCAAAACACTACTGAAACCCAGCCAAGCAAGCTACAAATTCTGCATCTCTGTCTAATGTCCAAAGGCTTATCTGACTCTTCAGATATCCCACTCCTTCCAGCTTCATCGACTGCAACACACTTCTCCCTCTAGAGTTGTATCCACTTCCTGTATTCAGCTCTCCGTGTCAGGTATCTCACTGCTCGGATATAATGAGATGAACATGTGGTTTTTTTTCCTCTTTCAGTTTGTTTATGTGGTGGATTGCATTCATAGATTTTCATATGTTGAACCATCCCTGCATCTCTGAGATGAAGCCTACTTGATCATGGTGGATGGTAATTTTGATATGTTCTTGAATTCAGTTTGCAAGTATTTTATTGAGTATTTTTGCATCAATGTTCATTGGAAATTGGTCTGAAATTCTCTTTCTTTGTTGAGTTTTGTGTAGTTTAAATATTAAGGTGAGGCCAAAAAATTCATTTTATGGCCTCATAAAATGAATTTGGTAATGTTCCTTCTGTTTCTATTTTGTGGAATAATTTGAGGAGTATTGGTATTAGTTCTTCTTTGATAGCCTGGTATAATCCTGCACTAAAACCACCTGGCCATAGACATTTTTTGGTTGAGAGACTCCTGACTGCTTCTATTTACTTAGTGGTTATAGATCTGTTTAAATTGTGTATCTGATCTTGATTTCACTTTGGTAAGTGGTATCTATCAAGAAAATTGTCCATTCCATTTAGTTTTTCCAATTTTGTGGCATACAGGCTTTTGAAGTAAGACAGTGATTCCTTAGATTTTCCACATAACAATAGTATCTATTATTATGTTCCCCCCTTTCATTCTGAGTTTGTTAATTTGGATGTGTGATTCTCTCTCTTCCTTTTAGTTAGTTTGGCTAAGGGTTTGTCTACCTAATTGATTTTCTTAAGAACCAATTTTTTGTTTCATTGATTCTTTGTATTGTTATCTTTGTTTTTATTTTATTGATTTCGGACCTCAAAATTGGTTGTTTCCTGCCCTCAACTCCTTGAGTGAGTTTGCTGTTTTTGTTCTAGAGCTTTCAGGTGTGCTGTTAAGTTGCTAGTTTAAGATCTCACTAATTTCTTTATGAAGATATGAACTTCCCTCTTAGCATTGCTTTCATTGTGTCCCATAAGTATAGGTATATTATGTATTCATTTTCATTGAATTCTAGATTTCTTTATGTCTGTCCTGACCTGGAAGTCATTCAGTTTCCATGAATCTCTAGGCTTTCTGTTGTTTCTGTTATTAAAGTCCATCTTTAATCCATGGTTGTCTGATAAGATACATGGTTGTCTTCTTGTGTTTGTTGAGACTTGCTTTGTGATCAAGTATATGGTCAATTTTGGAGAATGTTCCAGGAGAAGAAGGTATATACTTTTGTGTTTGGGTGAAATGCTCTGTAGATATCTGTAAGGTCCATTTGAGTCATAACATTTGTTAGTTCCATTATTTCTATGTTTACTTTCTGTCTGGATGACCTGTCCATTGGTGAGAGTTGGGCGTTGAAGTCTCCCACTATTAATGTGTGTGGGCTGATGTGTGATTTAAGCTTTAGTAACCTTTCTTTTACAAATGTTGGTGCCCTTGCATTTGAGTCAAATTTATCTAGAATTGAAATGTCCTTTTGATAGATTTTTCCTTTGATGTGTATGAAGTATCCTTCACCATCTCTTTTGATTAATTTTGATTGAACATCTTTTTTTTTAGATATTAGAATGGATACACCAACTTGCTTCTTGGGTGCATTTGCTTGGAAAATCTTTTCCCAGTCTCTTACTCTGAGATAATCTCTCTTTTTTATTGGGGAATTGAGTCCATTGATATTGAGAGTTATTAATGACCAATGCTGCTTAATTCCTGTTATTTTGATGTTGGTCGTGGTGCCAGTGGTATATGTGTGTCATGTCGTGTGTGTGTGTGTGTGTGTTGTGTGTGTGTGTGTGTGTTTCCCTTTTTCTGGTGTGAAATTATCTATTTCCTGTGTTTTCTTGGAGATAGTTAACCTCCTTGGGTTGGAATTTTCTTTCTAGTGTCTTCTATAGGATTGGATATTTGGATAGATATTGTTTATTTATTTTTCTTTTTTCTTTTTTTATCTTTTTTTATTAGATATTTTATTTATTTACAATATAGATGTCATCCCCTCAAGTCTGGTAGTGTGTTTCTGCTGGCGTGTGCGTGTGCGTGTGCGTGTGCGTGTGTGTGTGTGTGTGTGTGTGTGTGGCCTGTGGCCTCTGGTTCTTTGGGTGCCACGGTTGGTTCTGAGGTCCTTAGAACTAGTGTGGCCTCTGAGAAAGCAGAGGTCTCCTGCAATAGTTTTGGGGTGGAATATAGAGCCCAGGTGATGAGGTGTAGTATAAGGCTGTTGGGTGTGCTATAAGGGGGAGTTGGCAGGCATAGGGCTAAGGGTGGGTCTTACCTCAGGTCCCTGGTACTGTTGTCACCTCCAGGAAAGCAGCTAGAATTGTGAGCCTGGAAATGGAGCCCAGGGGATGAGGTGCAGTTTGTTGCCTGTGCTGTGAGGAGAGTCGGCAGGCATTGGGCATAGGGCAGGGTCTTATATAGGGTCCCTGGTACTACTGTGGTCTCCAAGAAAGCAGACTGAGTTATTGTCCAGAAAATGAAGCTCATAACTCAGGAGTTAAAAATGCTTTCAGAGCAAAGGATTTTCTAAAGGGTTTCTGCAAAGAGCTCTCAGTAGAACTCCTGGTTTTTGTCTTGGGTGAGGAAGACAATGATAGAGAATCTCAGAGGAACCCATTCTGGCCTTAGAGTCCCTATCATGGAGTTGAGAATGTCTTTGAACTCCTGACACTGCTGTGTCTGTCTTCCACATACTGAGCCACCACATCTGGCTTGGGATTTCTATTTCTATATTTAAAAAGAGGTTGGTGACAGGCTGCTCCTGCTGTCCTGGTTCTGCCACATCTTGCAGTACTCCCAAAGTGGGCATCTGACTCACTGGTTATATGCTCAACTGCTTAATGAGGAAAGGAAAAAATGAAAAATTGTAGAAAATTAGAAAGGTGGCATAAAATCCAGAAAAGTAATCACTTACTGTGCACTCACATAGAAGGAAATGATTTGAGAAGAAGCATAAGAAAACAGTTACATTAGCTTGAGATAAAGAGATGATTGAGGTTGGTGTGAATGAGAACAGGGAGTGAGTGACTGGACCAGCAGTGTGTCTTGTGTCTTTTCTAACAGTAAAATGTGGACATACTGTATCAGGCTGATTAAGCCATGATAAATTTCAACTTGTTTCTTGGCTTTTTCCACCCTAATTTTTTGTGGCTTTTTCTTTTCAGCATTTCAGTTTGCTGAAATAAATTATACTTTTTCTTGTTATTGTTTATGTTGTCCATTTCAAAATACAGAGTGTTTGAAGAAGAAGTCTGTATAATTATAAAATAACTCCCTGAGGGTAAAACGGAAGATACTAATGCTTTTCTTTGTGGGGTGGGGATCATTCCAGGCATAGCACTTTTGTATCTGCAGCTGTACCGGGTCACTGGTGACCAGACATACCTGCTACGGTCCCTGGATTACGTGAAGAGAACACTCCGAAATTTGAGTGGACGCAGAGTCACTTTCCTTTGTGGAGATGCTGGGCCCCTTGCGGTGGGAGCTGTGATATATCATAAACTCAAAAGCGAATGTGAGTCCCAGGAATGCATCACAAAGTGAGTTTTAAAACTTGGAAATGTCTCCAAGTGTTTTGTTGAAGAATTACTCTGCAAAGGTGTTCAACAATTAAATTATTTTCTAAGATGCAGTTGCAAACAGGTCTCTCTGAAAAGTGAAGTATGTTAGTTTAGTAGTGGGACCATGTGTACTTTTTTATATATACATGAGTATGTCTTAATTTCAGTGGGACTTTAATATTCATTTCTAAACAATTTTTGGTTATCTTCAGTGCGTGAAAGTGAGTACATGAAAATAGTTTGAGAATAACTAATCCTGAGTTCAGTCTTTAGCTCTTAGTTATGGTGATGAGAGAATGATGGACTGTGAAGGATTTTGCAGTGGGCAATTTATATTCTTTTCAAACAAGCAGAAAGCAAGGTCCTGTCTTTGGCTATAGTAGAGTGAGTATCTGACATGTGCGGACATTTGATGTTGAAAGATGGAGTTACTTAGTCTTGCCTACATAGTAACCACATCTCAGCTCCATCTTTATGTACATTCTACATCACTCTCTTCTAACACTAGATTTTAAAGTATGAACTCTGTTTTCACTATATGATTTAGAATAATAGAAGGGTGGAAATTTTGGGCTGAAACAATCTTTCAAAGCTGGAGATTGAATTCAGGACCTCATACACTTTTAATGCTGACCTATATCTCCATACCATATACTTGTGTTCTTAAGTTATTATCTGAAGCAGGAATCAGTAGAGAGATTTTGATTGTTTTATGAACTTGAGGTTAATAAATTTTCTGGGATAATGCTCTGTCTTGTTGGTTAGACTTCTACAGATGCATAGAACTATTGTCTGTCAGGAATCAGAGCTTCCTGATGAGCTGCTGTATGGACGGGCAGGATACCTGTATGCCTTACTGTACCTGAACACAGAGATTGGCCCCGGCACTGTTGGTGAGACAGCTATTAAAGAGGTATTGTAGGCCTACTGGACTTACCAGTACTCAAAACTATCTGTTAGCATGTTAACTCCGAGCCTCTGCTTCTAGGTGGGAGTCATTTTTTTTTTTTAAGGCATCTCACAAAATGTTTTTTAGAAATAGTTATGTATCTTCTCAAAGATCTTTTCAAAGCAATCTATGATCTTAATTGTATAGGTTATGTTTCATTAGAACTATACAGTTCAAAAAAAAAAATGACTGTGATTCAGTGTGCATACTCTCTCATTTTGTTCTCCTGGTCTCTACATGTGTCCTTACCCACAGAACCGAACATAGCTTGGCACCCTTAGCCTGCTTGGAAAAGGAAAAGGAACAGCTTCCTTTGTCAGGGGTCTGTTTACAAGATGCCCACCTCTTGTTTGTTCACATCTCATTCTAAAAACTTAGATGACTGACTAAAAGGCCAGATGCCCGTGTAAAGTAAAGAGAGCCTTTGCCACATAGTTGTTCTAGACATTAGTCCATAACACAGAAGACCACGTAGCTCCTCCCTCATCAGCAAAGCTAGTGTGTGTACTCTGTCTTGGGGATATAATTGCTGTCTTTAGGAAAAGTGTTATAGCTCTGAAGCAAGTAAGAAGTTTCAAATAGTTTTTAATAGTCAGACTATAGAATTTAGTCAACTTTTCATATGAACTTCAATTCCATAGGTAGACTTCTTACATGTTTTCCTCCTCAGACATTATTTCCTGACTTCTCTCTGTCTGAATTTATTTAATAAAAGTAATTGTTAGATAATAGCTGCTTAAATTTTTTTTATTTAATAATCTGTGTTCTCCCACACACTGTTAATTAGAGTAGATGAAGGTGCTTGTAACTTGTTTTGATTTTTGATGTCTCTTTGTCTCTGTAGGTAGTCACTGCTATTATTGAGTCAGGAAAGAGTCTATCAAGGGAAGAAAGGAAAACTGAGCGCTGCCCCCTGTTATATCAGTGGCACAGGAAACAATATGTTGGAGCAGCCCATGGTATGGCTGGCATCTACTACATGTTAATGCAGGTATGTAACAATTGTCTGGGATAATAAATATAATGACCATATTACCATATATTAGACCAATATGAATGGGGGATTAAATTCTTCATAGAGATCAAATAGGCTGAATTAAAGGTTCCTATTATGACTCACAGATAATTGACTTGGCTTTACAGCAGTTAATTACTAAAAGTACATTCTGTATATAGTTTGTACCGGAATAGTTGCTCATCACCCACAGCTTCCTTCTGTTCTCACCCTGCTGATTGAAGTAGGAACTCCTTAATGGAGGTTGTGTGATTTATATGCTTCGGTTGGTTTTGTTCTTTAGGAGACATACAAATCATATGACAATGTATCAATCAGTATCATTACCCTTTCATGGAAATTTTAATAAAGTTCAGACAAACGAGCAGCTTCAAAAAAGAAAAAAAGAGACATACAAATCATGTGAACTTTACTCCTTTGCTTTTAGGGTGAGATAGACGAAGCACTGTTTAGTAACTGCTGTTTTTAGAAACATGCCAGCTGTTACAGACATAGCCAAGTGATGGAGCTGACTTGCTCCCTGTACAGAGGTGGCTAACTGGTGTGACGAAGCTGGGGTGAGAGCTGTATGTACACATCCTCTGTACCATACCGCATGTCTTATAGCCTTTATACCATACCACATGTCCTGTGGTCATGCCTTCTCTTGGTGGTCAATTAGAAGCCTGTCAGTATAGTCTAGATGAAAATATTTCTATTTACATTTGAAAAATGAAAGTCCATGTTTTTATTGGCCCCACAAAAACAAAGTTTTCTTACAAATCTTTTCAAAAAATAACAGAAAGAACAAGAACAGAAATTCTAATTCTTTGGAAAAAAAAACCTTGGAGACAAATAGGAGCTCAAAATGAAAAGATGTAAACTAAAAATAAGTTTTTAAAAAAATGCAGTGGCCTAAGAGGACAGAAAACCACACAGAGACGCCCAAGGAGCAAAAGAGCAGGCTGTTTCTCCTGCACAGTTGTAGAACTGGGGGAATGTAAGTGACGTGGACCATAGTCACTGCACCAGGGGGTATCTGAGTTGAGATGAAGCCAGTGTAGTAGAGGAAGGCGCCTCTTCAAACACCTCTAAGGAGCCTTTGGCTCTGTTAGACTCTTCTTCTAGTCATTCCTATTAACTGCAAAAGGAATTGGGACTGAAAAAAACAAATCATCTGTCTTGAGCAGAGAAAGCCAGACGTAGAAGAGAGCAAAGGGAGGTGATTCTTCACAGCACATGGGATCACTCTGGAACTTCCACCTCTCTCTCACGATGGGCAGTACAGTCACTACCCCAGAGATGAGGCCAAAATATCCTTTTGGTATCACTGATTTAATAATTTGTTGTTGTTGTTGTTCCTGTGTCACTGGCTCTCACTCTGGACCCCCCCCCCTCGCTCAGTTCCCAAAGTCTTTGTGATCTATTGAAAGTCTTCAGATAGACCAGACACATGCAGAATGTACTACACACATTATTTCAAGTTGTAAAGGGATAACAGGGAGAGGGACCATCTTCATTTGAGGTGCTTTCATACGATTTCTAAAGTCTCTGGGACCAGCAGCTTCCCTGAAGGCCAATGCCACAATAGTTTAAAAATATCAGAAAAATAAATGGTTTTCTTTTTTGTGTCTTTAAAGCCAGAAGCAAAATGGACCAAGAAACCTTAATAAAATGGTGAAACCAGCATTGATTATTGTGCGCCACAAAAAATTCAGATCTGGAAATATCCATCTTCACTAAGCAATGAAACAGATCGACTGGTCCACTGGTCCATGGTGCTCCAGGAGTCATCCACATGCTCTTACAGGCACACCAGGTTAGTGCTTCTTCTATACTACAGGCATTCTGGGATGTGCTCCTCTCTTATCCTGAGTGTCTGGGTAACTTTTCTCCACCCAGCTGTCATGTTGCTTCTGGAAAGCCTCAATTGTACACTGAAAACTGGTTTCAAATTTTCATCTCTGTGTTAGTGTGAGTCCACGGTGCCAAGTCATGCATGGAATTCAGGGGTCAACCTTCATGTTGGTCTCTGCCTTCCATCATGTTCGAGCAGAGTCTGTTGTCGTTTTGCTGCTGGGCATGCCAGGATAGCTGGTCTGTGTGCTTCTGAGGTTCCTGGTCGCTGCCTCCTTTCTCCAGATAGGAGTGCTGAGATTGCCAGCCGTTCAGCAGAGCACTTCACATGTACTGACCATTGCAGCTGTGCCCGTCACAGCAGCTTCACGGATGCTGGCAACTGAACTTCCCACAGTTTAACTACTGAGCCATTCCCCTCACGTTCATTTTTCATTTGTAATTATTATCTTGTGATTTGTGTGCATGTTGTATGGGCATGTTGCTTGGATATACCTTTGGTCCATGTATTGAGGCAAGGTTATCTTATGCTTCCTTGGAACCATTCACTCACTTTTCTGGATTTCAGCATCCTTAGTTGCTCGACCACGATACGACTGACTCAAGAGTCGAATTTCTTTATGAAGACATGACAGGATTTATAAGCTTAGCCCATCCAGTCTCAGCATTCCTTAATTTAAAATCAGGAGCAAGGCTGGGCATGGTGGTGAGCTCCTTTACTCTCAATTCTTGGGCGGCAGAGGTCAGTGGATCTCTGTGAATTTAAGGCCATCCTGGTCTACATAGTACGTTCCAGGCAAGCCAGGATAACATAGAAAGAAAAACTGTCTGAAAACAAACAAACAGACAAACAAACTGTAAAAACACAAAATAAAAATAAATAAAATCAGGACTGAGACAGAGCTGTCCACTATCCCACTTATTCTCAATATAGTGGCAGACCTCTAAGGAAACAGCTATATCAGGCTCCTGTCAGCATGCACTTCCTGGCATCCACATCGGTGTCTACCTTTGGTGAATGCACAAGGGATGGATTCCCACCAGGTGGAATGGTCTCTGGACAGCCCCTCCTTCAGTTTCTGTCCCATGCTTTGTCTCCATATTTGCTCCCATGAGTATTTTGTTACCCCTTCTAAGAAGGGCCAAAGCACCCAAACTCTGGTCTTCCTTGTTCATGAGCTTCATATGGTCTGTGAGTTATATCTTGGATATTGTGAACTTTTGGGCTAATATCCAATTATCAGTGAGTACATACCATGTGTGTTCTTTTGTGATTGGGTTGCCTCACTCAGGATGATATTTTCTAGTTCCATCCATTAACCTAAGAATTTCTCAAACTTGTTGTTTTTAATAGCTGAGTAATATTCCATTGTGTAAATGAACCACATTTTCTGTATCCAATCCTCTGTTGAAGGACATCTGGGTTCTTTCCAGCTTCTGGCTATTATAAACAAGGCTGCTATGAACATAGTGGAACATGTATCCTTGTTATATGTTGGAGCATCTTCTGGGTATATGCCCAGGAGTGGTATAGCTGGGTCCTCAGGTAATGCTATGTCCAGTTTTCTGAGGAACCATCAGACTGATTTTCAGAGTGGTTGTACCATCTTGAAATCCCACCAGCAATAGAGGAATGTTCCTCTTTCTCCACATCCTCACCAGCATCTGCCACCTGAGTTTTTGATCTTAACCATTCTGACTGGTGTGAGGTGGAATCTCAGGGTTGTTTTGATTTGCATTTCCCTGATGATTAAGAATACTGAACATTTCTTTAGGTGCTTCTCGGCCATTCGATATTCCTCAGTTGAGAATTCTTTGTTTAGCTCTGTACCCCACTTTTTAATAGGGTTATTTGGTTGTCTAGAGTCTAATTTTTTGAGTTCATTGTATATATTGGATATTAGCCCTCTATCGGATGTAGAATTGGTAAAGATCTTTTCCCAATCTGTTGGTTGCCATTTTGTCCTATTGACAGTGTCCTTTGCCTTACAGAAGCTTTGCAATTTTATGAGGTCCCATTTGTCAATTCTTGATCTTAGAGCATAAGCCATTGGTGTTCTGTTCAGGAACTTTTCTCCTGTGCCTAGGTATTTGAGGGTCTTCCCCACTTTCTCTTCTATTAGTTTCTGTGTATCTGATTTTATGTGAAGGTCCTTTATCCACTTGAACTTGAGCTTCGTACAAGGGGATAAGAATGGATCGATTTCCATTCTTCTACATACTGACCTCCAGTTGAACCAGCACCATTTGTTGAAAATGCTGTCCTTTTCCACTGGACAGTTTTAGCTCCTTTGTCAAAGATCAAGTGACCATAGGTGTGTGGGTTCATTTCCGGGTCTTCAACTCTATTCCATTGATCTTCCTGCCTGTCTCCGTACCAATACCATGCAGTTTTTATCACTATTTCTTTTTAGTGCAGCTTGAGGTCAGGGATAGTGATTCTCCCAGAAGTTCTTTTATTTTTGAGAATAGTTCTCGCTATCCTGGTTTTTTTGTTATTCCAAATGAATTTGCAAATTGCTCTTTCTGTCTCTATGAAGAATTGATTTGGAATTTTGTTGGGGATTGTATTGAATCTGTAGATTGCTTTTGGCAAGATGGCCATTTTTACTATATTATTCCTGCCAATCCATGAGCATAAATCTTCTGAGATCTTCTTTGATTTCTTTCTTCAGAGGCTTGAAGTTCTTATCATACAGATCTTTTACTTGCTTGGTTAGATTCACACCAAGGTATTTTATATTATTTGTGACTATTGTGAAGGGTGTCATTTCCCTAATTTCTTTCTCAGCCTGTTCATCCTTCGAGTAGGGGAAGGCTACTGATTTGAGTTGATTTTATATCCAGCCACTTTGCTGGAGTTGTTTATCAGGTTTAGGAGTTCTCTGGTGGATGTTTTAGGGTCACTTAAGTATACTATCATATCATCTGCAAAAAGTGAAATTTTGACTCCTTTCTTTTTTTTTTTTTTTTGGTTTTTTGAGACAGGGTTTCTCTGTGTAGCCCTGGCTGTCCTGGAACTCACTCTATAGACCAGGCTGGCCTCGAACTCAGAAATCCACCTGCCTCTGCCTCCCAAGTGCTGGGATTAAAGGCGTGTGCCGCCACCACCTGGTGACTTATTCCTTTACTACTTGTATCCCTTTGACTTCCTTTTGTTATCTAATTGCTCCAGCTAGGACAGCCAGTACTATATTGAATAGGTAGGGAGAGAGTTGGCAGTCTTGTCTTGTACCTGATCTTAGTGGGAATGCTTCAAGTTTCTTCCCATTTAGTTTTATGTTGGCTTCTGGTTTGCTGTATATTGCTTTTACTATGTTTAGGTATGGGCCTTGAATTCCTGATCTTTCCAAGACTTTTACCATGAAGGGATGTTGAATTTTGTCAAATGCTTTCTCAGCGTCTAGTTAGATGATCATGTGGTTTTTTTCTTTGAGTTTGTTTATATAGTGGATTACATTGATGGATTTCCGAATATTTAACCATCCCTGCATTCCTGGGATAAAGCCCACTTGATCATGATGAATGATTGTTTTGATGTGTTCTTGGATTCGGTTTGCTAGAATTTTATTGAGTATTTTTGCATCAATATTCATAAGGGAGATTGGTCTGAAGTTCTCTTTTGTTGGGTCTTTGTGAGGTTTAGGTATGAGTGTGATTGTGGCTTCATAGAACGAATTGGGTAGTGTTCCTTCTGTTTCTGTTTTGTGGAATAGTTTGAAGAGAATTGGTATTAGGTCTTCCTTGAAGGTCTGATAGAATTCTGCACTAAAACCATCTGGTCCTGGGTTTTTTTTGGTGGGGAGACTTTTAATGACTGATACTATTTCTTTTAGGGTTATGTAACTGTTTACATGGTTTATCTTCGGTATCTGTCTAGAAAGTTGTTCATTTCATCCAGATTTTCCAGTTTTGTTGAGTATAGGCGTTTGTAGTAGGATCTGATGACTTTTTGAATTTCCTTGGTTTCTGTTCTTATGTCTCCCTTTTCAGTTCTAATTTTATTAATTTGGATACTGTCTCTGTGCCCTCTGGTTAGTCTGGCTAAGGGTTTATCTATCTTGTTGATTTTCTAAAAGAACCAGCTCTTGGTTTTATTGATTCTTTGTATAGTTCTTTTTGTTTCTACTTGGTTGATTTCAGCCCTGAGTTTGATTATTTCTTGCCGTCTACTCCTCTTGGGTGTATTTGCCTCTTTTTGTTCTAGACCTTTCAGGTGTGCTGTCAAGTTGTCAGTGTATGCTCTCTCCGGTTTCTTTTTGTAGGCACTTAGAGCTATGAATTTTCCTCTTAGCACTGCTTTCATGGATTCCTACAAGTTTTGGTTTGATGTGTCTTTATTTTCATTACATTCTAAAAAGTCTTTAATTTCTTCCCTGACCACATTATCATTGAGTAGAGTGTTGTTCAGTTTCCACGTGAACGTGGGCTTTCCATCGTTTTTGTCGTTACTGAAGACCAGCCTTAGTCCATGGTGATCTGATAGGATGCAAGGGATTATTTCAATTTTTTGTATCTGTTGAGGCTTCTTTTGTGACCAATTATATGGTCTATTTTGGAGAAGGTACCATGAGGTGCTGAGAAAAAGGTATATTCTTTTGTTTTAGGGTGAAATGTTCTATAGATATCTGTTAAATCCATTTGGTTCATAACTTCTCTTAGTTTCTTTGTGTCACTGTTCAGTTTCTGTTTCCATGATCTGTCCATAGAAGAAAGCGGGGTGTTAAGATCCCCCACTATTATTGTGTGAGGTGCAATGTGTGCTTTGAGCTTTAGTAAAGTTTCTTTTATGTATGAGGTGCCCTTGCATTTGGAGCATAGATGTTCGGAATTGAGAGTTGATCTTGGTAGATTTTTCCTTTGATGAGTATGAAGTGTCCTTCCTTATCTCTTTTGGTTACTTTTGGTTGAAAGTCAATTTTATTTGATATTAGATTGGCTACTCCAGCTTGTTTCTTGGGACCATTTGCTTGGAAAATTGTTTTCCATTCTTTTAGTCTGAGGTAGTGTGTCTTTGTCACTGAGGTGAGTTTCCTGTATGCAGCAAAATTCTGGTCCTGATAATGTATCCAGTCTGATAGTCTACGTCTTTTTATTGGGGAATTGAGTCCATTGATGTTAAGAGATATTAAGGAAAAATGATTGTTGCTTCCTGTTATTTTTGTTATTAGAGGTGGAATTATGTTTGGGTAGCTATCTTGTTTTAGGGTTGTTGAAAGATTAGTTTCTTGCTTTTTCTAAGTTGTAGCTTCCCTCCTTATGTTGGAGTTTTCCATCAATTATCCTTGGAAGTGCTGGATTTGTGGGAAATTATTGTGTAAATTTGTTTTTTTCATGGAATATCTTCGTTTCTCCATCTATGGTAATTGAGAGTTTTGCTAGGTATAGTAGTCTGGGCTGGCATTTGTGTTCTCTTAGGGTCTGTATGATATCTGTCCAGGATCTTCTGGCTTTTATAGACTCTAGTGAGAAGTCTGGTGTAATTCTTATAGGTCTGCCTTTATATATTACTTTACCTTTTTTCCTTATTGCTTTTAGTATTTTTTGTTTGTTTTGTGCATTCGATGTTTTGATTATTATGTGACGGGAGGAATTTCTTTTGTAGTCTAGTCTATTTGGATTCTGTAGGCCTTTTGTATGTTCATGGACATCTCTTTCTTTAGGTGAGGGAAGTTTTCCTCTATAATTTTGTTGAAGATGTTTACTGGCCCTTTAAGTTGGGAATCTTCACTCTCATCTATACCTATTTTCCTTAGGTTTTGTCTTCTCATTGTGTCCTCGATTTCCTGGATGTTTTGGTTTAGGAGCTTGTTGCATTTTGCGTTTTCTTTGACGGTTGTGTCAATGTTTTCCAGGGTATCTTCTGCACATGAGATTCTCTTTTCTGTCTCTTGTATTCTGTTGGTGATGCTTGCATCTATTCCTTTCCTAGGTTTTCTATCTCCAGGGTAGTCTCTCTTTGAGATTTCTTTATTGTTTCTACTTCCATTTTTAGATCCTGCATGGTTTTAATTCCTTTACCTGTTTGATTGTGTTTTCTTGCAATTCTTTAAGGGATTTTTGTGTTTCCTCTTTAAGGGTTTCTACCTGTTTACCTGTGTTCTCCTGTACCTCTTTAAAGGAGTTAATTATGTCCTTCTTAAAATCTTCTATCATCATCATGAGAAGTGATTTGAATTCTGAATCGTGCTTTTCCGGTGTGATGGGATGTCCAGGACTTGCTATGGTGGGAGAACTGGGTTCTGATGATACCAAGTAACTTTGGTTTCTGTTGCTTATGTTCTTGAGCTTGCCTTTCACCATCTGGTTAACTCTAGTGATACCTGCACTCCCTGTCTCTGACTGGAGCCTGTCTTTCCAGTTATCTTGCTTGTGTCAGAACTCCTCAGAGTCCAGATGTCTCTCTGATCTTGAGCTCCTGGGTAGAAGAACTGCTGGGACTCAGGCCACCTCTGGGATCCTGAAATCCTGCTGCTCTGAGTGCAGTGGTTCCTCTAGGATGGCTTAGGATATGGTATCTTCACAGGAGTAGACCAGCTAGGTGTCTGCCCCATCCAGAAGGACCAAGCGAGGGGTGGAAGGGGTGTGGTGTTCTGGAGGCCAGTAATGTTCTTGATATAAGCTGTTTCCCCCTGCTCCATTATTGATGGTGTAGACATCTTCTGATTTTGTCCCCTGGATTCATTGCCTAAAACTAGGCAAATCGTAGTCAGCCACTGAGGATACTCCAGAAGCAGCCCTGCCTCCATACCCAGTCTGTAGTTCCACTCCCCAACAGTGGTCAGCAGCAGCTGTGAATGGAAGTCCTAGGATCTAGCAGTTTCTCAGTCTCACAAGGCAAGCAGGTGAAAAAGAGAGCATTAGTAGCATTTCTATAACAGCAACAGAAGACACATTAAAAGAGATCATGGAAATGATACCATTTACAGTAGCCTGAAAAAAAGAAAAGAAAAAGTAGAAATAAACTAAGGAGGTAAAATGAAAACTTAATGTCTGAAGAAAGAGATTGAGGAAGACATCAGAAGATGAAAAGACCTCTTATACCCACAGTTTGTTAGAATAAATACTGTGAAAATGACCATCGTACCAAAACCAATGTACTAGGAAACAAGTGTGTATATAGATGAATGTTTAGGATGACAGACAAACAGACAGAACACTACACTAGTGTGTAGATAGATAGTTTAGTATATATCTCAGGGGATCGTGCCCCCTCAGGGCTTTCTGAAACTGTAGGAAGATTCAGCAACTTCTTAGAAGCCTTGGCTGCAGCATTGTTTCCCAGTGTTCCTTATTGATTAACGACATATTTATTTCTTTTTGCCTCACTTACTCGTGTTTATTGTAGAGCTATATAATAGTCTTTAATATTAATCATACCACAGATTTAATATTATGCTGGCTTCAAATTACCTCTGTCAAAGACATTGTCCACTACTTATAGACTCAGCCTAAGGAAAGTTGTTAAGATAAAGGTAGAAAGTAGCCACCTTCATCAAAATAACATGAATGGCCAGTTAACTAGGAAAAAAAAAATCAACTGTATACATATTTCCTAGTGTATAGATGAATAGGTAGATAGAGAGATAACAGATAGATGGATGTTAGATGATATATAATTAAATAGATGATAGACAGACAGTGTCAAGTCCAGCCTGGTTGTGTAAGAGGAGGTGTGACAGAGTTCCTGTCCCTGGCACATCGCCAGGCTGTTGATCCCCAGGTGTGCTGATGGTTGCTGTTGCTCAGTAGCTGATCTGCTGTCTCTTCTATTTTACCTTCAGTCTCTCTTTCTGGGGAATATACTTCCCCCATTTACTCAGAGCTAATCACTCCATAATAAATGAAACAGATGCAGGTCTCAAGAATGAGAAATGGAGGTGGTCATGAGACTGTGGGGGATGAGGAACAAGCCTTCCCCATGCCTTTAGGCCAGGGAAAGGATCTAGACAGCATAACCACAGAGGCCATAAAAACCTACACGGTCCTTTGTAGAAATTGCTCATTGCTAGACTTGGCCTTGAACTTGGAATTATATGAAGAGATACATGTACCCTCTGGTCCAATGATTGCTGAATTAATTAGCCAGGGTGAACTTGGGGACACCAGGGATAGAGAGTTAAAGTGGTCTCAAGAAGAAAAGGCATGGATAGGAAAAGAAGGAAGAATCTATAAAAAAACAAGCAAATGATAGATAGTTTTATCTTATAGGAGGAAGGCTTGTATATGATCTAGAAAAAATAGTATTAGAAGGAGAGTATGGTTTAATGGAAAAGGATGGTAGTCTAGTGAATTAATGGTCATAGAGAGGTTGTCAATTTTGGACATGAGGCCATGGAATTCCTAGGATAAGGAAACAAAGATTAGAGAATTAAAAGATGATGTACAAACATTGAAAAGTTAGTATCTTATTCTAGCTACTTGAAGGATTGAAGATAACCATGCCCTAGAGATATCAGAGAGAGCTGGCTGCTTTACTTACATAAATCTTAAAACTTTGTAAGAAATCATTTCAACCTAGGAGTCTGTCACCTTTCTGTTCTTATATGAAAACAGTCCCTAAAAGACTGCTGTCTGCTGTACCAGGAAACCACAGGAGCTGTACCCAGCTACCCATGAAGAACAGGCTGTGGAAACACTATAAGGAACTGTGCTGTTGCTTTGTGTTTAGTTTCTGTTTTAAGAAAGGAAGGGTTGAGACTCGTGATCTAGGATTCACATAATTTATATACATTTAAGGATTTCTAAAAACATTAACAATGGTCAAAGCCTCGAATATATGGCCTTAGTAAATAAAAGATGGAGTTCAGGCTCTCTAGTTGAAAGAAGGAAAAAAGGAGAAGAAGGTAGAAAGATGAGAATTCTTGGGCAAAGAGAGAGCACTTGAATTGACAACTTGCATCCACTACTGACTCTGAGTCACTATTGAATCCGAGCTGTTCCCATTTCTCCAGATATTCCCCATGTTGAGACTGGATCTCAGCAAGATAGGTGCTACCAGATGCACTAGTATGTATGGAGCCTAGTTGCTCTTACAGTTCTTGCTTCCTTCCTGAGACTCCTGGGCCCTCCTTCTACAATCTGCTTTTCTCTACACAGACTTAGTTTCCTGGTAGAGCAGCCTGATAAGCCCTGCTTACAGAATTCAACCACTTTTCTAGTTCAAAGTTTCAAAGATTTCATCATTCTTAAAAGCAAACAAACAAGCAAACAACAAAACCAAACCAGTACAGTCAGGTTCTTGACAGCAACATCCTCACAAACCTGGAACCAGCTTCTCTGTCAGTTTAACTTTTTCTTTTTTTCTTTTGAGAGGTAATAAATTTTATTACTGGACAAACCACAACCACAATTTAAACATGAGCAATTGTTCAGGTTAATAATGTTGAACTCTACTCGGTAGAATCAGTGACCATGATTCAGTTTAAACCTCAGCCTCGCCTTTGTGTGAACCCTGGCTTCCTTCTCTAGTGTCTTCTCTTGGAGCTGTACCTGATTTTGGACCAGTTTTCATCTGAATCACTTGAGGAATAAGATAACTTTGCTTTTGTTTCTCGGCCAGGAATCAATTAGTCAGGAGTACGGTAAGCGGTGGTGGAGGAAAGGAAAAGGAGGCCCCACACTAGTTTACTTTTCTATTACTATATAAAACTCCATGACCAAGGCAGCTTATATTCACAGAAGTGGTGGTTTATCTGGCTTACAGCTCCAGAGAGTTAATAGTCTATCATGACAAGGGAGTGTGGCATCAAGCAGCTCTCACTGGAGCAGAACTGGAGGCTCACAAGTAGGAAGCAGAGAGCGAACTAGGAAAGTCGTGTGGCTTTGGAGACCTCAAAGCGTACCTCAGTGATGTATTTTCTACAACAGGGCCATATCTCCTAAGTCTCACTGAGTGTACCACCAACTGGAGAGCTAATGTTCCAATTTTAGAGCCTTTAGGGAATGTTCTTATTCAGATTACCACTAGAAGGATTTCATGACTGACATGGTAAAACTAACCCACTACCCAGAACTGGTGAGGCCATGGACCTAGAGTCCTATTAGTTACTGCTATCTCTCTAAACTAGTATAATCTGTAACCACATTCTAAATACTTATCCTTCTACTCATGGTAAGTAAATTATAGCTCTCATATCTCATTAAGATAAAAAGAAAAAAATCTTTTTGCAGTATTGACCATTACAGAAAGATGCAACTGGTCCAAATTTAGAGAATAACTGTCTATGGGGTTCCCCATAGCAACTGATAACATATCTGCAGTACAACCTTGCACGTAGCACTCAGAGAGGACCATGAAGAGGCGGTGGAACGATGGCTACAGGATAATTCTTGTTTATGTGATAGAGAATCAGGAGCCATGAAATCTCAACAATATGGCTTCTTAAACAAGACCTGAAAAATGACAATACCAACTGACATCCCATCATGAATGGGGAAATCTCACCAGGCCCCACCTTAAACAAGGAAGATTCAGTTTTCTCCAGGGAGGAGTCCCCAGATAGGTGATCCAGTCCAAGTGGTCAGCCTTAAACACATACATATGAGCAACACTAAATGACCTGATCAACGTACACTGAAACTTTTATATATGTGTGTAACAGTAATAATTATTTGGAGGCCATGAATTTGAGAAGGTGAGGCGGGGAATGGATTATTTCTAATAGGGCAACCATTTTGTGTAACTTGGTCTTTCTTGCAGCTTTCAATATCCATTTTTTTCTGTAAATTTAGTGTTTTGACTATTATATGACATGAGGAGTTTCTTTTATGGTTCTGTCTATTTGGTGTTTCATATTTTTCTTTGACCCTCTTTATTATATTTTCATGTCTTCTATTGTTTTGCTATTCCACTCACAGTTTTCACAGTCTTTATTGTGATATTTCTTCCTATCTTTGAGTTCCTTGTTCATATGCGTTATTGCTGTTTTTAAATCACTATTTTGTATATCACCTGAGTTGCTTTTCTTCAGGTTACATCGCTATGGGGGTACTGCTTTTATGGTGGTAATCTACTCTCTTGGTTCTTTATGTGACTTATGCTATTGAAGTGGGACCTAGACATCTGGAATTAGGATGTTGGTAGTATTTCTTGGGGTGGAAATTCAGCTGTACCTCTCCTTTGTTGACTGGGTGTTCAGATCTCTGTTTCCAATGACCCAAACTTGCCAGATTGTTTTCAGCTGAATGGGGTTTAGGGTTCAGTCTGGGAGCAATGCAGTGTTGATGTTCAAATCAGGTATAAGAAGTTTCTAAGCCCAGTAGCAGATCTTTTAGTTAAAAATCTCTTAACTCTAGGTGAAAATCTTTAGTAATCTGGGGAAGTTGCTCTCAGTTCTCAGAGAACAGTGATGCATGAAGTAGGCAGTAAGTCTTGGGTCTGTATATGGAAATGGAGCCCTGAGAATGGGCAAAAGTAAAGCTGAAGGACAAGTGGTTCTCGGGGTCACTATGGGATTCTAGGGTAATTACCTGGAGAGTGGAGGCCCACAACAGGACATGAGACCTTTGAGTGTGTTGCAGGGAGCAGGTAGATTTGATGATGAGTGTCTAGGGTCCTTATCAAAAGACGGGTGACAGGATGATAAACTGTGGGGATAGGAGTTCGAAGCACAAGTCTAAGGTCTCTTACCTGCCAGGATGAGTTGAGTTGGTAGTTCTCTTGAACTTTGTGAGGTCACAAATTTACCTTCTTCATTACTTTATAAATGTTTGGCCATTATTTCCTAATAAGGCTTTTTTATTTGAGTTTCTTTTTCTTTTCCATAATTTAGATTGAATAATTTCTATGTATCTAGCTTTATATTAACCAGTGATTTATTTTGTCATGTCTATTTTGCTATTAGCTAGACTACTTAGTAAATTTTATATTATCCAATTGACGTTTTTCTGGGTGTAGAGAGAGAATTTATTCCATTGATCTATGCAACTTGATCTACATCATGCCACATTGTTGAATTTGTTTATAGAAATTTTCTAGTAAGACTTTCGGAATTTCTAATGTATATATCTTGTCAAGTAGGGATACTTTGACTTGTTTTTGTGTTTGTATCTATTTAATTTCACTCTCATGTGTTCCAGCTAGTGCATGGAGCACAATACTGAAAGTCAGTGGGGATAGTGGGCTTCCCTGTCTTGTTCCTGACTTCAAGGAGATTGTTTCATTATCCTCCATTTAGGATGATGTTGGCTTGAGATTTCCATACATAGCTTTTATTATATTGAGGTTTGTTTCCTCTAGCCCTATGTTATTCAGGACCTTTATCATGGAGTCATGTTGAATTGTATCAAAGGCCTTTTCTATTTTGAGATGATCATGTGATCTTTTTTGTTTAAGTCAATTTATGTTGTCTTTAACATTTATTGACTTGTGTATGTTGAACCATTTGGATTTCAAGGATAAAGCCAACTTGGTCATGGTGGATAGATAATCTTTTTTTTATGTATGTCTGTATTGTAAGTGTTTTGTTTTTATTTTGATGTCGTCTTTAAACTCTAATTTTTTTTGAAAAAAAAAATCTATTATTGTTCCTTTAAATCTGTGTCCTATGGCTCATCTTAGAATTTCTCTGTGGCAAACATTTCTACAGCACTAGTAGGTTTTGGAGAGAAAATACTGGAGTGACCTTTTGTATTGCTCATAATTTTTTCCAATGAGATCTAGTCACGGGGCCCTCTCTGGTTAGTTCTGTGTCTGATATGGACAGAGCAGGTTGGAGCGGAAGAGAAGATGTAGGGGTGGGATTGTGCTTGAAGGATGAAATGAGTTAGGTGGAGTGAAGTCAGGTGAACAGGGTGGACTGCTCTGGTTTTCAGGATATGAGTTCTAAGCCTTGAGTATAAGGTAGAACTGGCTGGATAGGGAGGTTGCATGTGTTGTGCCAAAGGCTTGTGGGTTCAGGGATAGGTAGGGCACGTCCTGGTGGAAGCTCAAAGGTTGGTTGCTACACAGGCACAGGTGCTCAGACTAAGTAGGCCTGGACACCGAATGTGGCACCAGTGATAGGTCTGGCAGATAGGAAGATATGTGGAGAGGAGACTCACTAAGTTAGACTTGAAGGAGAAGAGCCCGGTTGGCTGGAGAGGTTCCTGTATGTGTTTAACCCTAATGCCATATGAGTTTTAATAATGTGTAGTCTTCTAATCAGTGGGGAAATAGTTTTGTGACTCTTTTTTTGTTTTGTTTTGTTGTTTTTATTGGAAATTTTATTTACATTTCAGATGTTCTCCCCTTACCCCATTTCCCCCATCCCTCCCAGGAACTCCCTATCCCTTCCCCCCTCCTCTTGCCTCTATGATGGTCTTTAAACTCTATGTTTTCTGACTCTTATGCAAAACATTTCTCTAGGTTTTTAAGGAGGAAAAATACTTGAAAGAGGCCATGGAGTGCAGCGATGTGATTTGGCAGCGAGGTCTGCTCCGGAAAGGTTATGGAATCTGCCATGGGACCTCTGGAAATGGCTACTCCTTCTTGTCCCTTTATCACCTGACGCAGGATAAGAAGTATCTCTATCGAGCTTGTAAGGTGAGGGTGCCTCTGTCCACACAGCTTCTGAGCTTCCCAGAACAGAGTCTGAAAGTGTCACTCCTTTTCCTTCTTTGAACCTACTCCTCCCAATCTGTGGGTTAATCTGTTTCTTCTGGCACAGTCTTGTCCTTGGGCCTCTGTGTCTCTCCATGAGGTGAAGGTAGCAAGCATAAAAGTTGACCTGAAGAGCACAAGTTCTAGAATCATACTGCCTGGTCAGAATCACAGCACTGTGTATAAACATTATTTGTTCAGTTGTTTTTTGAGAAAAAGTCTGATCTAGCACAGATGGGCCTTGGTTGGCTGTTGCCAAGGATAATCATGAACATGAACTGATCTTCCTGTTCCACCTCCCAGGATCTAGGGTAACAGATCTCTGACATCATACCTACCTTATATAAAAGCTTCATTGTCTTAAAGTACATTTATTCTTCAAGCCTCAATTTCCTTATTTGAAAAAAACAATGGGGAGAAAATGATTATCTACCTAAGATGTTTTAAGAATGAATTGATATAACATTCAGGCATTCTACAATTATCCATAGTTAAATCCTTCATTGGTTTCCCATTAAACTGCATGTCAAAGCTACCCTCCTGTCGCTGATTTTCTGTAGTCCTGCATGCCTTGACCCTTTCCTGTTTCCCACCTCCTCGTCTCATCCTATAGTACCTTCAAGCATATTTCACTAGATAGCACTGTTCTTCCCTCTCAGTAGAATGGAGGCTAAACTGTCATAACCTATTTCCTTCACCAAAAATGTACTTTCCCCCTGTGATTTGCATAGAAAATCTTTGCCATTCCAATGTTACTTTAACTATGATATTCTTCAGGGTCTTTAATACTGCCAACCATTTAATGTTTTGCTTATTGCTTGGCTCATACTAGTGACATATGAGTCCCATGATTATACTTGTCTAAGGTTATTCCCCTATAGTATGTCCATCAGAAGCACATGGGCTCAAATTGGGACAATTTAATATGTTCAGAGTGTATTTTGATGAATGGCATGAAGCCAGACTTGGTAAATGTTTGCTTGTATTTTTATGACTATGTATATTTTACATGATATAGTTATGTGCACACACTAAAATAATTGAGGAATACACCAAAAATGTAGTGGCTTGTGACACATGAGACATTACTGATAACATATTTTTAATACCATTTTAACAATGAACCCTGCTACCATGATGAGTTTTTTTTTTAATTGGATATTTTATTTACTTAAATTTCAAATATTATCCTCTTTCCTAGTTTCCTCTCTGCAAACCCCTATCCCATCCCTTCTTACCCTGCTTCAATGAGGGTGCTCCCCCACCCACCCACCCACTCCTACCTCACCGCCTTAGCATTCTTTTGCACTGGAGCATCAAGCCTTCACAGGACCAAGGGCCTCCCCTCCCATTGATGCCAGATAAGGCCCCTTCAGCTCCTTCTGTCCTTCCCCTAACTCCTCTATTGGAATCCCTGTGCTCAGTCCAATGGTTGGCTATGAGCATCCGCATCTGTATTTATCAGGCTCTAGCAGAGCCTCTCAGGAGACAGCTGTGTCAGGCTCCTGTCAGGATGCACTTGGCATCCACAATAGTGTCTGAGTTTGGGGGATGGAACCTTAGGTGGGGCAGTCTCTGGATGGCCTTTCCTTCAGTCTCTGCTCTACTCTTTGTCTCTGTATTTCCTTTAGATAGGAGCAATTCTGGGTTAAAATTTTGGAGATGGTTGTGTGGCCTGCCGAGGGGTCCATGCCTAACCTCTGGATATGGTCTCGACAGGTTCTCCCTCCCTTTTGTGTGGGGTATTACAGCTAATGTCATCCCCATGGGATCCTGGGAGGCTCTTGCTTTCCTGGTATCTGGGACTTTCTGCTTGCTACCCCCAGTTCCCCATCTCCCGTTGCTACATAACTCTGTTCAATTTCCTGACCTTCTATGAGATGTTTTTTTATTGTTGCGGTTTTGTTTTGTCAAACCCAAATAGAACAGGCTTCCCCATTTTGGAATCCCTGTGAATGCATTTATTTGTAGGGTCTCAACACTCACAGAATGATCACAGGATTCTATAGAAGCATGTAAGAGGGTAGAGCCCAATCTAGTCTTGGGAGGTCAGAAAATGGTGTTTAGGCCAAAACTGGAAGGCTGCCTGGAAGGTTTTCAAAGGAGGATGAGGACTGCTGTAGAGAGGAACCTGCCTGTCCAGTGGCCTGGAGGTTGATACACCTAAGAGGACATAAAATTCATGGTTGCTAGATCATGGGTCAGGGCAGAACAGGAGCTAGAGGCAAAGGTGAGCACAATGTTAGATGGTTAGGCTGGGGAAGTGGCATGCATTCCTTTTATAATAGTAATACAAAGCCACTGAGTCAGGAACCATCTTAGTGTGTCTCTGAGAGGGAGCATTTCAGTGCTGTGTTCAGACTTTAAGTCAGACATGCACAGAGCAGTTCTCAACTTTGACTACACCTGAGCACCATTGTGACCCACTTGAGATTATTTAAGTAAAATTTCCTCTTACCAGTGATTTTCAGGACTTCAAAGTGAATTTTAATAACCAGCAAGAGTGAACACCAGCTTGGAAAATGGAGAGTCCATGTGTTAAGACTCTTCTTTAGAAAATCAATATAGATCTGGTAGGGAGGAATGAGGGAGAACTGGGTTTCCACATGGGTGTTTGTTGAATCATTAGTAGAGAAGCTATGAGTCACACACCAAGCCATGTCTGTGGTATAAAAAGAACAGCAGTAAGTTAGCATTAACTTATTTAGGGTGTAAAACTTCAGCTAAGGGCTGAAGTCTTTCCACAGAGGAGGATTTTTTTCAGCAACAGCTTATAAGACAGTAGAGGTGAGGACACGAGGACAAGAAGAGTGCTGAGTACTGAGCGGCCAAAACCCACACAGTACAGTTCAGAGCCCTAGAATCGCTGCTGCCCAAACTGGCTTCTTTAATTATTTTTTCCAAGTTTTATTTTTAATGTTTTAAATTATATGTATCTGTCTGTAGCAATATGCATATAAGTGCAAGTGCTCAAAGAGGCCAGAGGAGAGAGTTTGCATCAAAGAGAGATGGCATTTCAGGTGTTTGTGAGCCACCTGGTGTGGGTGTCTAGAATCAAACTAGGGTCCTCTGGAGGGACACATGTGCTCTTAACCACCAAGCCATATATCTTGAGTGCTCTCTTCAAGTCTTCTAAATGCATTAAAGTATCCTAGTCATTGCCTCTTAAGAAATTCTATTCTTAAAAAGAAACATCTTTCTTTTTAGTTTGCAGAGTGGTGTCTAGAATACGGAGCACATGGTTGCCGCATTCCTGACAGACCTTATTCCCTCTTTGAAGGTAGGAGTGTGAAAAAGAAAATAAAACTGTACATTTAAATACTTAGTCTATTAAACTGGTCCCTGTGTTTTGAGGACTAGCATTAGGACATTTGATGTTGCTTGAGTAAAACTTCAGAACTAAAACAAAATGATAGGAAGCCTATTGATCTTGCTAGATTTTGGTCCTGCAAGTATCTCCAAAACCTTTTAAACTTCTGTGAAGTACATATACAGCAAAGCCTGGAAGGCTTACTGGATTGGGGGGGGGGGGGGGTTGGAAGATAGTATGTTTATTTTTCTGCATTTCCTCTGTATTGTGTGTGTGTATATATATACATATGTATATGTACACACACACACATATATATGTATATATATAATTCTATATGTTCATGGGAAACTTAAGTAGCTATTTAATACAATGAATTCTTTAAATTATATAAAGAATTACTAGTAACTAATATTAATGGAAAATAGTAATTGGATATTAATAATTAGAAAAATAAGAGTGAATATTAAAGAAACTTCAATACTTTTACTGATGGTAATAACAAGGCCATTAGTTAAAGTAACAATATTTAAGTCTGTCAAGGTTAATAAATATATAAGAATATACTATAATTAATATACTATTATAATTGTAATTGAAGTCCTAGAGACAGAGATATCCTTTTTGTTTGTTTATTTCATTTTTTTGAGATAGAGTCTCTCCATGTAGTCCTGGCTGTCCTGGAACTTGCTATGTAGGTAAAGCTGGCCTCAGACTCATACAGATCTGCCTGCCTCTGCCTCCCAAGTGCTACAATTAAAGGTATGCACCAGTACATTTGGCCTTCCAAATATTTTGTGTGTGTGTGTGTGTGTGTGTATGTGTGTGTGTGTATGTGTACACACATTTGCATGGTTTTGACTAACTTATAAACCACAGTTCAAAAACTTTATAGCATTAGGATAAATTAATAATAACTTTAGAACCACATCTTATAACTATATCCCAAAGTAATTTCAGAAGGAATAAATTATTTATTTCAAATCAAGTAGAGAGGTAATAGATTTTATCAGTACTTTTTCTGTATAAGTTGGAGTCATAAGGAAAAATATCTTTCAGAATAAAAACTTTAGTTGTTTGCATCACAAAAAATATATGACAGACATTTGATAGATCCTTGCCTGTAATCTATTACACTGGTAGCTAAAGCATTAGATCATGAGCATGAGTTTGGCCTAGGTTCTCTACTGAGGCCCTGTCTCAGAAGAAAATAAACATGAAATATATTTATATCAGACAACAGGAGTTAATATCTGGACTCTAAAGTGGAGGCCACTGATGCTTATATACTCACCTTTAATAATGCAACTCTAATTGCCCATTGGGTCAAAATTCCACTTTTGAACTTCTATGGCTAGGAATTCAACTGGTTGTTTGCCCTGTGCCTCACCAGTGCATGGCAGATGGAACTGGCAGTAACTACTAACCAAGTTCTTATGCAGGAGTCTAGCAGCTCTACTGAGAGAGAACACTGGCTGTATCTGATGTCCTCCTGGAGCACCCACTCTGTCAAAGGCAACATTCTGTGGGACTGGCACCTGCCTATGAAATACACAAACCAGCTTTTCTGAGGCTTCTCTAGGGTCCTCTCAAAGGCATTAAGGGCCACTTTCTGATTCTAATGGGTTCTAATAGGTCTGGATTAGTTTATTCTTTTAGCTTCTAGAACCTTTCTTCAAGTAAAAAAGTTATAGGGAAACCTCGGACCAACCCAAATTTTCTTTAGCAACAAAGTAAGGAAACAGTCTCTGACTGTCCTCCAACAAAGAAACAGTATCGACACTGTACTTAGCAAGAAGGGCAGACTACTGGCAGCCATAAATCAGATGTCAACTGCAGAAGTCTAAGAAGTGGGTCCCAGGAGGCTGCGTATGAATTCCATCCTGGTCAAGTTCTGAACAGACAAAGCTTACCTATGGCAGTTAGTTACCTCTAATGATGGATTGGAGATAGAGTGAACAGACACACGGACCCACATGCTGGTGGATCCAAATTATAATAGATGTGTTTGTTTTATACAGGTTGTACAGTTGTCAAGATTCAAAGAACACTTATGATTTATGTATTTGTGTGTAAATTTTGTGGCAAAAGAAAAACTAAGCAAACTGAAACTGTGAGAGGAGATTTACTCTGACTGAGGTGGACACACAGGTCTGGAGGCACAGGAGGACAAGAAGCTCACACCCACAGTTGTAGTAGAAGTTGGGCACCAATTTGTAGTAGAGGAAATTATTTAAACCGGCCTAATTTGTTGCTGTAAGATCTACCCGAATGAGACCAGTCAAAGAAAAACACAACTTGATAATTATGGTATAAATAGCACGCCTAGATTGGGCAGATTTACCACTACACTACTCTAATGCCAGGCTATGAGATCCCTTATAACTTGCGGTTCATCCAGGCCATGTCCTTGTCCTCCGAGCTCTAGCTCCTCCGTCGTAGGCTTCCTTCTATCTCCTGCTTCCTTCTGCCTGCTTCCTCCTGCTTCTCCTCTACCTCTTCTGCTTCTTCCTCTGTCTCTCCTTCTCTTGCTTCTGCTTCTGCCTCCTTTTATATCGAATTCCTCTCACTCTCTCCTCCCCTAAGCCTTTTTCTCTGCCTCCCCTTCTACTGCCCAATCTCTGGCTCTAGCCTTTATTTTACAGGTTTTAATTGGACAGAAGGTTTACAAGACGTCACCTGTGTACAGATTCAATCATCCTCTGCAGCCCCTCCCAGAAGGGTGGAACTAGGATCAAAATACAAGGCTGAGGCTATCCACTGGGAACTAGGATCAAAATACAAGGCTAAGGCTATCCACAACACACAGTCCCCTAATGTTTCTGTCAGTCAATTTCAAAAGCTGTTGTTTAATCAGTGCCCTACTTTTGGGGGTGGGGGTTGAAATAAATAGGTTGCATTTAATTAAAAATGACTTTCTTAGAAGCTAAAGAAGATAAAAATTGGATGGAGATTTAAAAGTTCTGAGAGGAAAGTTTCATTTTTTTGACATATAGTTGACAACGTTTTTAAATTCCTCAGGGCATTTGTTTGCCTTTTTGTTTTAAACCATGTATGCTGATTGTGGTCCTCAAGCCCTCACACCAGTTAGATAAGCCCTGTAATACTGAGCCACATCCAAGATCTATATCCTTAGATGCTGCAGTATCATCTTAACATTTCCAATGCAAGATAAGAATCCAAAAGCCATTTCTTCAAACAGTGTAGTGCCGTAGAGGAGATAGCTCAGTACATAAAATTACTTGTCATACAAGTAGACAAGAATCTGAGTTTAAACCTCCAGAACCCAGATGTGTAGATGTGTAGCTCAGGTGTATAATCTCAGTTTTTAAGAGGAATTGGGAAATGAGACAGGAGGAACCTCAGACACTTGCCAATCAGCTACACCGGTATGCATGCAGTAGAAAACAATGGAGACCCTGTCTCAAAGTGGAAGGCGAGGACTGACTCCTGAAGTTGTCTGCTGAGGTCTGTACTCAAACTGTGGCATGCATATGCCTGAATACACACACACACACACACACACACACACACACACACACACCACACGTAAAGAAAAAAAATGGCATAATTGCCTGTTGGGTGCTGTCTTTAATGATGTCATTTTAAGTTGGTGATGGTACTTTTCCTTATGTCCTTACAGCCTCTGGTAGTGGAAGAGATTAAATATCACTTTGTTTTATTCACTATCCTGTGTGGTTCCTAAAAGATGCACATTTCGCTTTGCAGGTATGGCTGGTGCTGTTCACTTTCTTTCTGACATCTTGGTACCAGAGACAGCACGGTTTCCGGCATTTGAACTTGGCTTTTTGCAGAAGGATTAAAAAGGTGCAAAAAGACAACTAACATACCCGTTGGACCAAAAGCCACCTGACTGATTAGTGCCTGACACAGAACCTACTGTAAACCCTAAAAGAAGAAGACAGAAGGACTGAAACCTTCACTAGCCCCCTTTGTTGCAAAGACCCCCCCAATTAGAGCATGAGTGATAGAAACCATGTCATCAGCATTCTGTGACAGCGTGTCCCTTAAAGGTGTGAAATCTGAATCCTCGTCTCTAGGCTCCTTGTAGTGTGCATGTTTCTTGGTGCTTGTCATAGGTGTAAATTGAATAGGTAGAAAAGCCACGATCATTACATGAACTCTTAGCTGAGCACATGTGAGTGTTAAAAGTGACAGGCACACATTTTTGTATATAGTATCTAAACTAAGGTGTCATCTCTATCAACAAAGAAACAGTTGTGTGATGTCTGTTGTGACCATCAGCTAGCAGATCTAGATATCCCGTGAGAATACCGTGTTAGCATTTTCCATGAGCATGAGTGAGAGATGGCTTCCCCAACAAGAATGAAAGTGGGCAAGTCAGTGCGCTGCAGAGCTCAGGAAGTGTGCAAGTCAGTGCACTGCAGAGCTCAGGAAGGCACAGCTGACACCTCTTCCCTCTTTGTGTCTTGTGGGCAACGTAATTAATGACTAAGCGTTAGGAATTCTGAGACATTTACTCAGATGCATACTAATAAAACAGATACCTCCTTACTATTTTCAAAATAGCTTATTACTGTATAAAACAGAGTAGCTGTAATGCCAGAAAGATCTATCCATTTCCCTTCAAAATTTATTTCACATTTTGGTAAATTATAAATTGGAAATTATTACATTCCTTATTTTTTCATCCAGTTTGGGGTGATAAAATAAGTTCTAAGCTGAATTTATACATGTAAGGAACAAAATATTTTAAACAAGACAATTATTATCTGGGTGATTTTTAAAATTATTTTTCAGGGCATTAATTTTGATTTGCATACTGTTAGAAATCCTGTCACATAAATTTCAGAGTTTGGTTGTTGTTCATGGTCTGAGTGGGCTAGATTTTCTAAGCATGTTTTATTGTGTAAGGGAAATTAATATATGTTTCTTGAAGGAAGCCCCTGGGTGTGGAGCCTGCAGGGCCCTGAGTTAAGCAAGGGCCCTCAGTGCAGCAGCAGTAGTGGTGACTCTCCCCAGTGTGTTTACTCTAGATACTTCTATCTCTCTGACCAACATGCTGAGAGAAAAATAAAATGCCCATAGAATAGATGAAGATGATTTTGTTTACAGATTTCCTTTTAAGACAAGTGGATTGGTACCTTCCTGCTTATCAGCACACGTGCATTTCAGTGACAACATTGACCTCCTTCATTGTATCCACTACATGTGCTGCTGTGTGTCCCATGAGGCAAAGGAGAAATGGCATGTGAACCAGAACTTAGGGGTCACATATGGCCATTTCAGAGTTATAAATGTTTAAAATCAAATTTAAGAACATCTCACTTTGTTTCTTAGGCTTGTATTATGTCACCAACTGTATTCTCAATGTGTTGGAAAACTTAGAATATGTACACACAAAATACCATTTTGGAATCTTAAGGGAAAAAGTTAATGTTCACAAAAAGTGTTTGGGGTTCTTTGGTTTTGTTAATAAAAGACAGTTTTGTGGTGACGACTTATAGAGTCTTCATATTTTCTCATTTCTTTCTCAGTTCAATAGTGTTAAAGTCGGTAGTTCTGTGATTATCTTGGTTGTCTCTTGGTCACCATTTAGCTTCTGTAGTTATGATCAAAACAATGCAAGCAGGCATGTGGCAACACCAGCAAGTTCTGTCCTACTTATAAAGAAGAGATTTTCCTGAAAGCCCTTAGAATAGTGTTCTATGAAGGCTTAATTAGTCAGAATTTGTCATATCACCTTGTCCCACCATAAAGAAGACTGGGGAAATTAATATATGTGACTTCTGATGATGTAAAAGGCAAGACTGAGTTTAGGAGGGAGGGGTTGGATATACCAAGGAACCAAAGAGCTGCTCCTCATGATTCAAATGAGGAAGCATTTAAGAATGGTAGTACATATCAGATGGCAGTGCTTCTTTAGCTGAATTGTTTATGAATGTCTTAGTTACTTTACTATTTCTGCAACAAGTCAGCCAAGGATAAAACAAAACATGAAATTTGGGACTCATGGTTCCAAGGGGTTAGAATCCATGAGCGTAGTGGCAGGGACCAGGACAGCAGGACAGGTAGGCATGGTGTTCAGGCAGTAGCTGAACACTTACATCCTGAGCCATAGACAGAAGCAAGAGAGACCTAAGTGGGAACGGTGTGGGCTATTGGAACTTCAAAGCCTACTGCCCATGACACACCTCCTAATCCTTCCCAAACAATGTTACCAACTGGGTACCAAATATTCTAATATATGAGCCTCTAAGGACCATTCTTATTCAAACCACCACAATGAGAAAGGCTTGAAGAAATACCATGAGGATTGTGATATTGCTTGGGTCTGGGGTTGGCTCAAACACTTAACAGTCTTGTGGCATCTGCCTGTCTTCAAAAACAAGGAGTAAGTGCTGTGGGGCTGTACCTGCCCGGAGCTGCCCAGGTTTGGGGGCCACTATATCCTGGCCTGAGCTGCTGCTTTGGCCTGCGGGTCAGGGTCTAGTAAGAGAGAGAGTGGGGAGTGGAAGGGCGAGAGACGCAAGGAATGGAGACAAGATAGAGAGTCTGTTCAAGTCCTGTTCCCTGTTCCCTCTTTATTGAAAGGAAATCCTGGGTATATATAAGCATAAGCAGGGGAATGCAGCTGAAGACACTTTACCACGTGCACCTTGCATCTAGGGGCACCAAACAACAAAACAAGATATGGGAGAAAAACAAGATGTTTATCAGAGTGTGCTCAGCTGTTGTAGGCTGTTGAAAACAAGTCTCTTGTCAGGGTACATGGTTTGAGATGGCTGCAAAGATGATAGCTGCTTTCTGCCAGAAGTTGGCTCCCAACATGGGACCCTGGATATTGATGTTGCCACCTGAACGTGAAATTTGGGATTCATGGTTCCAAGGGGTTACACTAAGTCCATGACCGCAGTGGCAGGGACCATGGCAGCAGGCAGGCATGGTGCTCACCTGAAATGAAGTGACAGCAATTCAAGGAGAGTTGCCTGGAGCTGTGTTTAGAAGTGGAAAATCTAGAGAACTCTTTACTTATAATGTGTGTACTTAATGCTATATGTCATACATGTATGTATTTCATGCATGTTAGTGCTATATTTCATATTCTCTAACACTTAGATGTTAGTCAGTTTTCCATCACTCTGCAAAATACTCAAACAATGTAAGAGAAAGAAAGTTTATTAAATCAGAAGTTTCAGTGTGTGGTTGGTTGATTCCATTGCCTACGATGAGGAAGAGCATCATGGCACCAGGAGCATGTTACAGAGCAAAGTTGGCAGCCAATAAGTGGAGGGGGGCAAAGAGAAGACATCTTCTCCTACTAGGTGCTATCACCTATAGTTTTAACCATTATCCAGTAGTCATTATTTATATAATAATTAGGAAGTGTATTGATGAGGTTGGAGCCCCCAGGAGCTAATAAGTCCCTCATATGGTCCCTCATGTAACATATGGCCTCCGGAAACCATATTAGATCCAAAACATGTCACCTCTTCTGTGACAGCTTCATCTTCCCAATGTTGGTTTGCCAAGCCTTTGCAAGAAGATGGTGCCCTTACGTATTGAGAGATCCTCATAACAAAGGAACAAAAAAAATGGGGATAGGGAGTTTGTTTACCTTTCTCTTTGCCAGTCATACATGGACTAAATCATTATACTTCATTATAATTATGATGATCCTATAATTCATTCAAAATTACTATTCTTTACAATGCTACTTTATTATGGCTACAATGGTTTCCAATGTAAGCAAGCAGAACTTAGGAGATGCAGGAACAGGAAGCAAAAACTTTCCTAGTGGGTCACTATGAGTGATAGTGAGTGGAACTATTCCCTTTTCCACCCCTTGATTTCCCGGACCTGTGGATGGGAGAAACTGTACCATATACTGGAGGCTGATTCAAATCATATACTTACTGCCTTCTGAAGAACCCTGCCCCAGCCCTCTGTGCTTCTGTTACCTAACTGGTGCTATAACTGTGTCTTCAAAAGACCATTCCACCTTTATATCAGACCAGCTGCTTCAGGATGGTGGGGAACATTGCAAAACCAGTGGATTCCATGATGGTGGGCTCACTGTCACACTTCTCTGTCTGTGAAATGAATTCCTTGGTTAGAAGTAATACTATGTGGGAATACCACGACGGTGGATAAGGCATTCTGTATGTACACATATGGTAGTTTGGGCAGAAGCATTACATGTAGGAAAGGCAAATCCGTAACCAGAATAAGTTGACATGCAAAACCAGCCAGTACATTGTTGTTATCCTGTGTCATGGAGGTCCTGCAGCTTTGGAACAGCAGGACTGGTTCTTTTATGCATCCCAACCATTGGCAGATGATATACATGTATACCCATGTATACATGGGTAGGCTAATTCAGAGCCCTGGATCTGGGCCTGGGTGGTAGCTGAACTGGTCAGCCTATGGCTCTCCCTTGTCTGCACCACTAGGGTGAGCTCTCCAGTGCTGCTTTGACTGGGCCACCCAAAGCTACCATTGGCACAATCCAGTGTCAGCTCTCCTAATCTCATGTCCTTGGGGCAGCTCACCCGCACCCAGCTTTCCAGAGCAAGCTTTAATGTGCTGCCCAGGTAAGGTTCAGGGTCAGCTCACCTGACTGCTGCAGCCAGTGAAGGGCAGGACCAGCTGTCTTGTTCTCATGACTCCAGGGCCAGCTCTTCCCCACTGTAGGTGGTGAGGGTCAAGTGGGGGCAAGGCATCACCCCTGCACTCATGCCTCATCAAGGTAGACAAGTGACAGGGCCAGCTCTCCCAAGCTTTCGTCCTCAGGGCTGGCTCACCTGTGCCCCCTGCCACCATCACCAGGGTCAGCTCTGCTGTTCTGTCCATGCAAGGTGCAGGGTCTGCTCTCCTGAATGTTGCAGCTGGTGAGGTGCATGGATAGCTCACCCAGGATCTGTGGGCAGATTTCCCAATAGCCAAAGGTGGCAAGGGTTGGAGGGATGGTCTCTGTGCCCACCCCAGTCCACAGCAGATGAGTAGCAGGGTCAGCTCTCCCATGTTCACATCTCAGGGCTGGCTCACACACTAAATGCCAGGACCAGCTCCACTGTGCTGTCTAGGAAAGGTACAGGGACAGCTCTTTCTAGTGCTGCCAGAGGTGAGTAATGAGGCCAGCTCTCCCAAACACCGAATCCAGTGAGGGGCAGGACCAGTTATGCACAGCTCCTGGACATCAGGGACATCTCCTGTTCTCTAGTAGTTATATGAACCACGAACACTAATATTGACCCCGACCACTGCTTATCCAGGGACTCAGACATGGCACTCAGGGGCTGCTTGGGCTGGGACCTCACCATGACCACAGGTGGTGGGGCTGGTAACTCATAACAGGCTATTCCTCTCCACCATCAAGTCTCTAGTTCCGTCTCTCCTTACAATGCTCAAACTGCTCCACCTCTCTTTCTATCCCATTTGACCACGACATACTCACATATTCCACTGGAGGCTGGGTGACATCCTCCATGTGTGCTGCCTGGCAGTGCAGATGCTGCAGGTATCTATGGTCTGTCTGTGTCATATGCAGCTCTCTGGGCAGCTCTGTGGGCTCCACAGAGGTCTGCAGGTCTCTGTCTTCCCTCTCCTGCACTGTGCTGCCTGGATTTGATTTTATTTGATTTTTATGAGTCCTAGGCATAAGACAGATTTGGCAATTGTGATGGTTTGAATAGGTTTGGCCTCCATAGACTCATGTATTTGAATATTTGGCCAATGAGGAGTGGTACTTAGGAGGTATGGCCTTGTTGGAGTAGGTGTGTCTTTGTTGGAGGAGGTGTGGCCTCCTTGGAGGAAGGGTATCACTGTGGGGGTTAGCTCTGAATTTGCCAAAAGTATCCTTGTAATGCCCCTAACCAAACAAAACTAGGCAGCTATCAAAATGAATTATCTTAGTCAGTGTTCTATTGCTGTGAAGAGACACTATGACCATGGCAACTCATAAAGAAAAACATTCAATTGGTGCTTGCTTACAGTTTCCTTTACCTTTATGATGGGAAACACACGCTGCACACAGGCAGGCAGACATGGTGTTGGGGAGTTAGCTGAGACTTCTACATCCAGATTATCAGGCAGCAGGAAGACAGTAAGTCTCTAGGCCTGGCTTGAGCTTCTGAAACCTTAAAGCCCACTCCAGTGACACAGTTTCTCCAACATAGCCACACCTTTTAATCCTTGTCAAGTACCCCTCCCTAATAACCAAGCACTGTGTTAAGATATGAAGGTAAAGTCTGGATTGCTTTGGAGACACCAGTGTGTTGTAGATGCCAGAGCTACCGGAACTGTGTGTTACCTGCCAAGGGGAGCTGCTAACAGTGAGTGGAACTGGCCTGAGAGACAGAGAGAGAGGAGAGAGAGGAGAGGGAGAGGGAGAGGGAGAGGGAGAGGGAGAGGGAGAGGGAGGGAGGGAGGGGAGGGAGGGAGGGAGGGAGGGAGGGAGGGAGGGAGGGAGGGAGGGAGGGAGGGAGGGAAGGGGAAGGGAGGGAGGGAGAGACTATCTTGCAGTCAACAAAGCTAAAAGGGGTTGGAGATCTGGATGGAGTGTTTGACACCAGACATAGAGATTCAGAGTTCAGAGTTTACCCAGTTGGATTTCAGTCTTCCTTTGGTCCTGTATTTCCTTCACTGTTTCCTTTTAGAATGGTATTGTATATCCTGTTGGAAGTATGTGATCTGTTTTATCATTTTGATTTTATAGGGGTTAAAGTTAAGGGATTGCAGTGATTTTCAGAAGAAACTTTGGAGACTTTTGAAGTTGCACTAAATGCATTTTGCACTATGATATGGTTAAAAGCCTACGAGGGCCAGGGAATGGAATGTGGTGGTTTGAATAAAAAAATGACCCCATTAGGCCCATGGGGAGTGGCACTATTAGGGAGTATGCCCTTGTTTGAGGAGGTGTGTCACTAGGGGGTGGGCTTTGAGGGTTCAGCTTAAGCATTGCCAGTGTCACTTTCACTTCTGCTGCCTGCAGATCCAGGTGTAGAACTCTCAGCTCCCTCTCTGGCATGATGTCTCTGTGCAGGCTGCTGTGCCTGTTATCATGGAGATAAGGGACTAAACCTCTGAAACTGTGAGCCAGCTGCAGAAAAGAAATGTATTCCTTTGTAAAAATTACCATGGTCGTGGTGTTCTCTTCACAGCAATAGAAACCCTAAGACAGTAGTGTCCTGAAGAAATAAGACTAGAAGTGAGCCCAGAAGTAGTAAAAAGGGTAGGACAGTAAACATATATATTTTTTAATTAGATATTTTATTTACATTTCAGGTGTTATCTCCTTTCCCCATCCCCCTCCCCAGAAACCCCCATTCCCCCTCCTCCTGCTTCTATGAGGATGTGCCTCCACCCCCCACCCACTCTTACTTCCCTGCCCTAGAATTCCCCCACACTGGGGCATCCAGCCTTCACAGGACCTCCTCTCCCACCTATGCCTGACACTGTCATCCTCCCCTACATATACAGCCAGAGCCATGGGTCCCTCCCTTTGTGCTTCCAGGCTGCTGGTTTAGACCCTGGGAGCTCTGGTTGGTTGGTATTGTTGCTCTCCTCACGGGGCCGCAAACCCTTTCAGCTCCTTCAATCTTCTCTCTCACTCCTCCATTGGGAAGCCCATGATCAGTTCAATGGTTAGCTGTGAGCATCCACATCTGTATATGTCAGGCTGTGGCAGAGCCTCTCAGGAGACAGCTATATCAGCCTCCTGTCATACATTAAAACTCACAGAGATCTTTTCCTTAGTCTGTCAGCAATTGTCAGTGTTGTAAATTGTAGCACAGAAACTGTCATAGAATGCAAACCTCCATTAAAACATCATTTTAACATTCCCAAGAGTTACAGAATTCAAATGATGAATTTATGGTGTTCACACTACTTTTTTTCCCTCAATTGTTTTTGTGTGTTTTAAATTACTCATGACAAAATATCTCAATGGCATTTTGCTGTCATCCAGCTTTGAGGAATCCTACTTGACTGAAGTGTCTATAAGCTGATATTTTGCTTTATTTTCATAGATACACATCTACTGTGTCTGTCTATCTGCAACAGAGCCCTAGTGTACCTCCTGGGCCCCAGTGATCCTCAGAGCCCCAGCTTCCCGAGGAACTGAGATAGCAACTATGTACAACCACACACAGTTTCTAATTACCACATGCAGCTTCACTTATACAGAGTTTTAGACTATTTCACACCTGTGCATCACTTTGAAGCTATGCTTCTAACCTGAGTAAGTTTTTAACATGAAATGGGTCACTGTGTGTTGTACTACCTTATTGATGACTATATGTAAATAGTATAACTAGACCTTTGAAAAATCCATGTACTGCCATGTATCTAGCAGATGTACCTGTCAGATGTGCTATTTTGTAATAAGAACTGAATAAAGCCCTTTAATAAAAGGCCCAGCCACAGAGTGCAGAGTAAAGAGATGGGAAGACCACAGGGTTTTTTTTTTGTTGTTGTTGTTTTTGTTTTGTTTTGTTTTGTTTTAGTTGTTCTCCTGGAATCACCAATCCTTGAATGCATTCTTGAGCAGAAGGGCTGTGATACCCCAAGCCTCCCCTCACCACTTCCCCAAGAGGACAATGTAATTTGTAAATTTGTAAATAGAAGATAATACAGAATTAAGATGCCTCTAAGAATGTTCAATGAAAATATCATGCTTTGGCTATAGCCCTGAAATAAATACTCCAAATGTGGGTCTACAAGCAGAGAAGGGGCCAGATTCTAAGACAAGTATTTTAAGAAGCAAGAATATAAACCTTTGTCATTTAGTAATTCATTCAAAATGCAGCTTAACTGTTGCAGCCAAATCATCGGTCACAGCCAAGACGCAGAAGAGCACACCACACAGAGCAGAGCACACCACACAGAGCAGAGCACACACCACAGCACCCAGAGCAGAGCACACCACACAGAGCAGGATAACACCACACAGAGCAGGGTACTTGCTCTGGGATGAGAGAGAGAGCACACCACACAGAGCAGGGTACTTGCTCTGAGATGAGAGCTGCTCTCTAGTCTGGCCTGTCTTGAACTCCTGCATTCAAACAGTCCTTTGCGTCAGGTTCCCAACCAGCTGATATTACATCTGGAATGGGGCTTTACACTGAGGGCCGATCACTGTATAAGAACAGAGCCACATTCCTGCCCCAGTACTACCATCCCCTATGAGGTAAGTAATTTTGCTCTTCTACTTGCTTTGGACAACTTTTTCCTATCTTGGTTTTTCAGAACATGTCATTTGATCAAGAGGAACATGTATTCCCGGGTAACATTTAACTTCCAGCTATGTAGGAGGGGGCATCATCGAGTGTACTGCGCCGCCCATGTGAATTCATGATCTAGTGTGCATAATTTCTCATTAGCAACTTCATCTCCATCCCCTTCACACTCCTCAGCCCTGCTCCCCCAAAACATCACAGCATATGACTAAATTCACTTTTATTGTTTTAAATACATAGGAAACAGGACTCTATCAAAAGAGAACAAAGAAGAAATATGAGCCAAGTGTTGCCCAGAGAGAGCATGCACAAGTCTGCTTCAGGCCTGTCCCCAAGCACTGGCTCTACAGGACCTCAGCACACAGAAGTGGAGCTGCTGGAAGTGGTGAGCCTCACTCACCAAACACAAGAAAACAAGAATGCTGGGAAACACCCCAGAAGTGCAATTTCCATAGGCATTGTCAGTGGTTACGTCTGAAGGAATTCCAATGTGGGCTCAATGGCAGACAAAATTTATCTTACACAGACACTGAAGTATAAAATTACTGAGCCCTATCAGTCGTTCAGTTTCTCAAAAGGATTTGCTATCAAAAAGATAAGGTTTAGTCACGGACACGGAGTGCCTTGACCAGCTGGTCCCTGATGCAATCCCAGGGGCAGCTCTGACTGTGCTTCTTGATTTTAAAAAGGAACAGAGGAAATTGAAGTTAAAGCCACAAGTGATAGAGGAGAGAGGAAATGTTTGGACCATGTAGTCATCTTGATTGTAAACAGCAGACATTGTGCTTTGTTGTCTTATGTAAAACAAGGACCCAAGCATGGAGGGGTACTGGATCCAGTGACAGGAAGCCAGAGACACAAGGGTGCTCAATGGTGGGCAGCAGCATCTGTATCCTTAACTGTCTTTAAAGGTATCCATTCCTTCCCTGCAATTTCCTATGAAACTGTCTACCAGTCCCTATGCTTTCTGTCCTTAAGCTAAGCCCACATGGCTACTGTCGACTCCTGAACCTCTGCCTCACGTAAATACCCCAATGGAGACTGACACCATACCTCCTGGTCTTGTAGGTGGTAAAGAATACTCAATGTCCACTCAAGAGACACGTTTGGATGCCTGATTCAACAAGTAACAGTTTATCAAATGGCTCTGATCAGTTCATTTACAATGTCAGCCCCCTTCCTCGCAGCCCCACTCCCCACCATACTACACATAAATAATCTAGACATCTTAGCTATATTTCCTTGCTCTTAGTACACAAGGTCTCAACCTGGGTTTAAATACACATCAACGTGACTAACTACACAAGGGAACAGAACTCTGTACTGTTAACAACTCCCGCCACTACTTGTATATCTATGGGTGAGCTCCGATTCTCACCTGGGAAACCGCATCTCTAACTACACTTCTTTCTCTACTCTTGATTATGTCGTCTGTGCAACTAAGTAGGTTTTCACTGTTCTATCCACAAATGTCCCCTCTTCCGAGGCCAGCACATCTCTGCTCGGATCACATACAACCCTAGCTCTTCCCCAGCAATGCTGGTCTTGCTTTGCTGGGTTTCTTTGGCTGTTCTCTCCTTCTCCAAGGGTCAATGTAACTACCCAGTCTAATGTGTCCCTCAGCTCTACAGTGTCCATAAAACCCATCACCAGACTTACCAAGAAAAGGGTGCTGGAGCCCGCTGAGCAGAGTCCCTCCCTCCCCCGCCCAGAGTTTACACTCTCCATCTGACCTCAAAGGACACACCCTTACTTCAATACATGCACTAAAAGAAAAGCCAGATCATGAGTCATAAAATGCAATGTCTCCATTTAGAGAATTTTCCCTAACTTAAAGACTTCCCCTCTCTAATGGTCCTTATTTAACTACAGATGTCCAACTGAGGCCTGATTCTGACCCTCATTTTCTAGTGCAATATGCACTTGGGTCTTTCCTGCAGAGGAGAACCGATTTTCAAAATGGGAGTAGAGATCAGAGAGCATCAACAGCACCTCCCCACAGCTTCTATGAGGAGAATGGGCTGGACACTGCCACCGACTGTGTCATGTGAGTCTTAGCACCTGACCACACTCTCTGCCCCTGGCATATAGACTATGCCTTCCTTTCCTCTTAGCCTCACTCCGAGGATTTACCCTGGTCACCCTAGGAATATCACCTCAGGGACTGCTGCCACACTCTCTCAGAGAGCACAGACTACATCAGAAACAGAAGCAACAGAGGAGACAGTGTGGATTCAAATGTCCTCCACAAAAAACTTGAAAGACACATGGGCTTGCTTTGAAAATATCCAAGAGAAGTTTGCCCTTGGACCACCCTATTAGCAAGTACCAGTGAGGATGGGGAGGGACACAGAAGGGCCTGTCCGTCCTCTTTGCCTTCGGTGTAGCATCTCGCTACTTGTCCTTCACCACCTGTTCATAGGGGGGTGGGGGTGTGTTGCAGTAGGAGGGAGGGGGTGGGTAAGTTGTGCCTCCGTGGGGTGAATTGGGCTGGACCTGGAAAGCCATAGCCATGGTACTGCCAACAGGATTCATCCCGGGTCCTCCAGGGTCGGTGTAATATGGCGGCCCCATTTGCTGTGCTCCTGAAAGACAGGTATCCAAACATTAAGTACAAAAGAGAAAAACTACTACTGTTTGGCACATCTCAATACTAGCAGGCCCCTTGCCCCCATCATTCACTGCATTATGTCTATTAGAAACAGAATATTTCTAGAGACAGTAAACACCTAAATTTGGTAACAAGCAAGAAAAACATACATGGCTGTGCCCTCAGTGGGTTCAATTCCTCTGGAGAGAGATACTGCTAATATCCTATCAGTCTTCAGAGTGGTGGATTATCCTCCAGAAACACAGACATTTGTCACAAATTCCGAGAGAGAAAACAAGGTAGCTAAATTTGATAGAGCTGACTCTTGGCCCAGATTCATCATAGTCCCATTACACTTTGAACACAATTTACTGGAAATTCTCTGTTAAGTTAAGGTCTCCATTCCTGCACCATTTTATGAAGGCAAAGAGTATCTGTCATCCAGGGTGGTCAAAGGTCTCAGTTAGGTAGGTAACTCCCACAGGCCCATATGGGTATATTTGGCAGTTTCCTGAGATATGTCTGCTTCTTCTGTGGCAGTAGGAAGTGGCCATTATATACACTTAGCCTTCTTTCTCTTGAGGAGCAGAGGAGGAGGAAGGAGGGCCCAATTGCCTATGATAGGTGAACACAGGGAAGGGTGCTGTCTCTGTACTGGAGATATAGCTTGGGGTATGTTTGTAATGTCCCCACAGTACAGCTACTCAAGTTAACACTGGAGTACCAGCTCATGGATTTTGTAGGAATTGGCAAGCTGGATACATCTTAAAATTTTATAAAACGTTTGAACATGGAGATGCATTTAGAATATTTAAAAAGCAGACCAGACGACAAAGGGGCAAGTTATATCCATTAAGAACATTTCTCTTTAGTGGAGAAACTTGACAACTACCAGACTTGAACATGCTAGAAAACCTGTGGTGGAGGTTATAGAGATAGTAGTGGCAGCAGCAGCAGCAGCAGCTTCTACTAGCGGTTAGTAGCTGAAGGCTCCCAGCAGACAGACAACAACGTAGGGATGGGGACAGTTTGGCCAGGGACAGAGAGAGGTTCTCAGAGGAGGTGCACAATCCAGACCTCTCCACAGTTTAGCTGGAAGATCTTGTAGAAGCTTTTCTTTTCATATGTAAGTATGGATGTATGTGTCTGTTAAGTATCTAATTATGTGATAAGTATGTAAGTGAGCCCAGCTGGTTTGAATGGAGATGTACAAATCTGTATACAAATTTATGTGACTTTATTCATGTTGTGTAAAAGTTTTTTCTTCTGCAAGCATGACTCTCTTCTCTTGGATCAATAGAAGCTTACTGCTCCAAACCTCCCCAAGCCTGACAAGTGAGAGGTTTCGGGACAAGAGGGGAAAGGCCCTAGCAATGAATCCTTTACTAATTCCAAGGCTGCTATTTTATGATGAAGTACTAAACCTCTGAGGCCAAGACTGCAGTTTCTGGCCTCAGAGGAACTCAGGCAGGTCAGCTACAGCAGCAAAGTGACCTAGACCTTTAGATAGTACACATTTTATTATTAAACAGCAACCATAAAATCTCTCAAGACCAAGTTTTGCCCCTGCCGATGCTCTTCCCTGTCTGCTACCTCAAGAGAAAACCAAGAAGAAAGAAGAGCAGCCAGGGCTGGCCCCCAGCAAGTACATCAGTAAGAAAATAAGGACATGAGATGATACACACACAACATATTGCACTGCTATCAGCAGGAACAAACAATAAAGTCACTCATCAGAATGTAAATGATCAAATAGCCCGATTTATCTCTTCTAGCACACTCTGGGGCACAATAAATGTCTGACGAGGTCACACAGATTATAAGGAAGACAGACAAGGATGAAGCTGGCTGACCTGGAGCAGGGTTTGGTGGTTGCCTGGTATAGGACACATTGAATGTGGGCTCCTCAGTGAGTGGTGGTGGATACATGCGTCGGCGAATGAAGAAACCAGCTCCACAGCAGAACAGCACACCCATCATCAGCAGGAACCTAAAAAAAATACAGACATGAAGTCAGAGTTCAGGTCACAGGCTGAGGTCAGGCTATAGAACTGCGACAAAAATTCCTGAGGATTCTCCAGGGGCCCCAGAGACTCAGCAATCTGTGAGAAGTCTCCAGCCGGGAGGCTTGGGTGTCTCTGGGTTGTTTCGCCCTGGGACCCTTCTCCTGTGGACAACACCAGTGAGATACTCATCCCGGAAACCTCTGAGGTATCCCCAGAGTAGAGGCTATTAACACTGAGAGACTTGAAAAAATAATAATAATAAATCTGTATTACAGTGGCGATAGGTGATTGGTTTCAAGCACATTTTAGTCTAAACAGAAGACACTGCCAAATCTAGTCTTTATTATTATTAACATTTCCAATTCTTCACTTCAAAACCACATAAACATACATTTATCCTTCTAACACCTTTCTACATTATGAAGTGAACATTTAATAATTAAAAAGACACCTAGAGAACTTGCTTAATCACTAGGGAAATATAGGAAGATAGAGGAACTCAGTCAGCAAAATAGAAGAATACTAGAAAGCTCCAGGCTGTAACATTACTGTTTACTCTCCACATCTTGATCCTAATATCTAACAGGCAAAGAAAGTGTGTGCTTTACAGATAAGAATTGGTCTAAACCATCTAAGATTCTCATTGACTAGTAAATTATCAGTAAAGGGCAACCGCAGGCAAAACTGATAAATTCTTCTTCATCTCTGGCCCATGTAAGTTTTTCGAACTCCACACGACATGCCCATATTCTGGGTCTTATACACAGCAGGGTCGGTCATGGCTAATGACACAGACAATGTATTAAAAAAAAGTTGAAGACAAGAGTATGTGATGGACCTTTGAGAATAGTAATATGACTAAGGAGAAGGCCATCAGTCAGTCAATAGGGACTTACCAGATAATCTTGGAATACTGAGCAAGAACTTAGACACAGAGATGATTCAGGATCAATTTATTATTTATTTGACAAGTAACTGTTCAGCACCTTTGATAGCCACAACCCCACAGGAGGTAAAGTAGGTATGCTGGTTGGTTTTTGCCAATTTGGCACAAACCCAAACATATTTTGGGAAGAGGGAATATTAATTGAGAAAATGTGTCCATCAGATTCTCTGTAGGTAAATCTATGGGGTATTTTCTTGATTGCTTGATGTGGGAGGGACAAGTGAACCATGGGCAGTGCCACCCCTGGGCAGTTAGACCATGGCTGAGAAAGCCATGAGGAGCCAGCCAGTAAGCAGTGTCCCTTCTAGAGCCACTCTAACAGGCCTGACTTTCTGGTCTTCACCATGAGAAAAGGCCAAGATGCTGGCTACCCTGCTAGATGGAACTTTTATCTCCTAGATGAAAATCAACACTGTACCTCACACTTCAGAAGCAAGAATAGGACAGAGTCACTTGGCAGGAGATCAACTTGTGACTTTGGTATCACACAGTAACAGATCTGTTCCTTATTGAAAAATTAGCCTTATTCCTAAAAGGGAAGCTGACAAAAGGCCAGGAAAATGAACTGCATGCTGCCTGGGTAAGAGTTATGGCAATTAATGGCAAAGTCATTTTTAAAGGATTATGACCCATATGCATGTTGCCCACCGCAGTCTCTTGTTGTGCAGCATAGTTGGGAAGCTTCCCAAGGTCTGAATGGGAGAAGTTGTTTTCATTTTTTTAATGAAGTCAGAAGTAATCCAGTTTCTTTATTTTAGTTTGCCTTTTCAATTCCTCTTTTAATGGGGCAGTTCTCCATTTTGCAATGTTCTGGTGACTGGCAGCAATGACAAGACCCTGTGGCCTGGATCCATTCTAGGGGAGCTATGGGAACCTTCCTTTCCATTTGGCAACACGTGCTTTACAATGCTAATGAAGGGTACACACAGCCACAGTTCTAAAACGTGACAAGTTAATTCAAACCTTCCCCAACAGGGTTGCTCTGTCTGGCCCCAGTGGAAAAGGATTTTCCTATCCCTGCAGAGACTTGATATTCCAGGGTTGGGGATACCTGCCATGGGGGCATCTATGAGGGGGACTGAGAGGGACCACAGTACTACAGCCAGTATAGGAGCCAGAAGGGTCAAGGATACCACAAGAACAAGGCCCACCCAATCATCTAAGCAGGGCTCATCTAAGAGACAGCAACTGAACCAGCAAATAGGTAGGCCTTTTCTTCATGGGACTTCCAACAGTGGGAGCAGAGCCTGTCTCTGACTCTTCTGCCTGCTTTTGGAACCCTTTTCCTCCTGCTGGGTTGTCTTGTCCAGTGTTAATACACGGAGCAGTGCCTCGTCTTATTGCAACTTGTTATGCCACGTTTGGTTGATGTCCCTGGGTGGCCTGTTCTTATCTGAAGGGAAACAGAAGAGGTGTAGGCCCGAGGGAGAGGGGCAGGCACTGAATGGACAGGAGGGAGGGGAAACTGCAGTTGGGATGTAATATATGAGAGAAGAATAAAGAAATTAATTAATTAGAAGAGGAGGAGGAAGAAGGAGGAGGAGGAGGAAGGAGAAGGAGGAGAAGGAGAGAAGAAGGAGAGAAGAGGAAGAAGAAGAAGAAGAAAGAAGAAGAAGAAGAAGAAGAAGAAGAAGAAGAAGAAGAAGAAGAAGAAGAAGAGAAGAAGAAGAAGAAGAAGAAGAAGAAGAAGAAACATACCGCTGACTTTTCTCACACTCAGCCCCAGACCTCTTCTGCATGAAATGCTTATTACTTCATTATGCTAGGAACAATCTCACTTGAAAGATCTACTCAAAAACTTTGAATCTTTTTCCCAAATTAAGGGTATCAGAAGTTTTGTGCAGGGCTGGAGAGATGGCCAGCAGTTAAGAGCATCAACTGCTCTCCCAGAGGACCTAGGTTCAATTTCCAGCAACCACATGACAGCTCACAACCACCTATAACTCCAGGATCTGACACTCTCACACAGACATGCATACAAAATAAAAATAAATGATTAAATGTTTTGTGCAGTCTTGTTACTGAAGGGTTAATGACCTGAAAGCCTCAGATGGGCTGAGAAACTCCAGACCAAGTTGACTTGACTGACAACTCCTGTGGCCTGCTGGGATCCAGGAAGCTCCAGATAGAGATAAACACAGAAGGACCTGCTGGTATCTACCACTCTGAGGCTGCAGAGGAACTGACTTGATCATTCAATCTACCTCCCCAAGTTCCCCTTCCTCACCCTATACACCCATAGCCCCCTGTGCCGTGTGCCCAGTATCCACCCTTCAATTGTTCTGATTAAAAAGCCAGTTCTGCTTCTGGGGATGCCTGTCTGCTCTTTCTGCATCCACACAGTGTCCATCAGTCTCAATCTAATGGTTACTGTCTACTGAAAGCTGTGCCTTTCAGGAATGTGGCTGCCACAGAAGCCTTTCTACCGAAGCTCCAGAATCTTAACCACTGAATGGTTGCTGAGAGAAGAAATGTAATGATCAGCCTCCAAGAGCACTTGTATTTTGTTTGACTAGGGCACTTCAGATTCCATTTCTAGTCATTCTGGCTATACCTTCACTTGTAACTTGTGTCATAGTTGAAACTCTAATAACCTGATTAACTGTTTTGGCAGCTGATGGTCTGGCTTTGTAAGAGCAAGGTTGTGGGACGCTTCAGTCTGTGTGAGATACTGCCAAATCACCATGTGTAGCCTCACTGTTTACCCCTCCACCAGCAGATGCCCTTGCCCAGAAATCAAAAGCACTTAGAGCCTGTAAGATCTCGCTCTCATCTCTCAGCACCCAATTTTAACAAGTTTAACCATTTTCAGAGGCATTCCTACAACCTTAACATAGTGCATATAATGCTGCAGCCCAACCCAGCATACCCATGACTCCTCCTAGGCTTAGGGTTTTACGAACTGTAGTCCTGCCTCCTCCCAGCGAGTCTCAGAAAGAAGATTCCTAAATGAAGGCATGATTTGCATCCAGGCCATACTTCGTAGTGTCCTTTGGTGTGTTTCCCTTTTGTTTTGAAGTTTTACTTTCAAAATCTTACTTTTGGAAGTTTGGGCAGAGGAGTTCATCTTCTCTTACAGAGTTTTACTTATTTAATTCCCAGTACATAGTGGCTGGGTTCACTTCAATTCTTTCAATTTCACACAATCTCTTTCAATTATATTCTGTGTGTGGAACATCTTCATACCCCATTGCTCCCTGTTGTCCTCCCCTCCCTACCCAACTAGTCTCATTCCTGTAGTCTCCCTTCTGCTGTCACACTGCATACAGAAACGGTTTTATGTGTCTACAAGTAAATCTAGTAAACAATGGAAAGAACACGTGTGATGCTTGTCTCAGTCTGGCTTATTTTGCTGAATGTCTTGATCTTGTGAATGAGAATACAGAGAAGAAGCTGTGTCTGTGAGATTAACTAGAACTGCAATGATGTGGAGAGGCTGGACTGCTGCTGGTCCAGAAGCTAATGACTTTATCTTGGGCTAGCTTTAGTGCCTAAACAGCTGTTCTTTTCTGACCTCTGTGTCGGGACTAACACCCTGTGGACTGATAGAGGAAACCTTATAGAATGTATTACACCTATTGGATTCCTAGCTTCCACCAACCCAAAAGCTAAGAATGTCCATCAGACAGTATCTGAAGCCTACAAAGAAGCTTCTTCTATCTCTCTGATGTACGCAACAATGTATTTTAAAATTTTTAGGATTCATGACTTTCTTTTATTTTTCCATTTTTTACTGGATATTTTATTTACATTTCAGATATTATCCCTTTACCCCACCCCCCCACCCTGCCAGGAACTCTCTATCCCATCGCCCATCCTCCTGCTTCTCTGAGGATGTGCCCCTACCTACCCTCCCACTCCCACCTCTCCACCCTCGAATTCCCCACGCATGGTGTCCAGCCTTCATGGGACCAAGGATCTCCTCTCCCACCTATGCCCAACAAGGCCACCCTCCCTTACATATACAGCTGGAGCCATGGGTCCCTCCCTAAGTGCTCCCAGGCTGGTGGTTTAGACACTGGGAGCTCTGGTTGGTTGGTATTGTTGCTCTCCACATGGGGCTGCAAACCCTTTCAGCTCCTTCAATCTTCTCTCTCACTTCTCCATTGGGAACCCTGTGATCAGTTCAATGGCTAGCTGTGAGCATCTGCCTCTGGATATGTCAAACTCTGGCAGACCTCTAAGGACACAGCTATATCAGGCTCCTGACATCCACATCAGTGTCTACTTTTGGTGACTGCACATGGGATGGATATCCAGGTGGAATGGTCCCCAGATGGCCCCCCTTTAGTTTCTATCCCACATTTTGTCTCCATATTTGCTCACTTGAGTATTTTGCTACTCCTAAGAAGGACAGAAGCACCCCCACTTGGTCTTCCTTCTTCATGAGCTTCATGTGATCTGTGAGTTGAATCTTGGGTATTTCAAGCTTTTAGGCTAATATCCAATAATCAGTGAGTGCATACCATGTGTGTTCATTTGTGATTGGGTTACCTCACTCAGTATGATATTTTCTAGCTCCATCCACTTACCTAAGAATTTCTCAAATTCATTGTTCTTAATAGCTGAGTAATACTCCATTGTGTAAATGTACCACATTTTTTTGTATCCATTCCTCTGTTGAAGGGCATCTGGGTTCTTTCCAGGTTCTGGCTATTTTTTATTCTGTAAAACTATAAAACTGCATGAAACTGTTTCCCTTCCCCCTTGTGGAACAGGAGAGAGCCTAGAGTACATTCCAAAGGGTTCACCCTAGACCACTGGGGAGTCTCTCTCGCGCTCCCCTTTAAATGATCTCATTGAAGTAGAACACAGATCTTCTGAAGCTCTCTGTCTAAACCTGTGTTCTCAGTTCTTTGAAACTGTGCTTTCAGGCCAAGGACAGCACTCCCTGATGTTGGCTGAGCCCTCTGGAATGTACACTAGGGTGTCTCATGTTCTGTTGTGCTAAGTTTCCTTTTTTCCTTAAGCTAGTATTGATGTGTCATCATCCACTTTGCAGTATGGTTGCTTTTCAATAATCCTTAGTTCAGTTTATGCTCCACAGGTTTTAGCAGTCTATGCATGGGTATTGTGAAATATGGTAAGAAAGGTCAGGTAGTCTCTTGGGAGACACATTTATCTGTAAACAAATGTCTTCTCACTTCTGTTTATAAAGTATGTTACAATGTCACAATGGCCCTCATTCCCTGGTGAGAAACGGTTGTAGTACATAAAAGCAGTTTTGTTCTTCTAGAGCAGTGATTTTTAACCTGTGGTCATGATATCTTTGGTTGAGCAACCCTTTCATAGGGGTCACATATCAGATATCCTGCTTATCTGATATTTACATTAGAATTCATAACAGTAGAAAAATTATAGTTATGAAGTAGCAACAAATAACTTTATGGTATGTGTGTGGGGTAACCACAACATAAGGAACTTATTAAAGGGTTGCAGCATTTGGAAGACTCTAGAGGAATGGCCTTGTGTGACATTTTATATGATCAATGGTCACAGCATAAAGACCCTCTAGCCTACACCAGGTATGATGTGACTGCCACCTTTTTTGACTTAAAATACAAACAAACAAGTCCTAATCTCCTTTGTCTCTGCACCCAAAGTCTCAGGTATAAGTCTCCTATTGGTCAGCTGGCTAGAGGACTCACAACTGGCTTAATGAAGCATGATGGTATGTAACTTTTTCACATGGGTTATTGTACTGGAGGCCCCAGCGAGATCTCCCACACCAACAGAGGACTCAGGCTTCCTGGCTGAGGAGAGGTTTCAGGTGAGGAGCCTCCTGCAAACATTCCAGGATAGCTGAAACAAAAAAGGTCTGAAATGACCTTTGTGTTCCCAGACAAAATGGATGAACCCTCTGAAACCTCTAGGAGGTAAGTCTGTGTACTGAATTCTGATCTCTTTACAAAGTTTGGGCCTCTTATAGGGCCCTTAGGGAAGCTCTCTTAGGGAGAAGAAGGACAGGCCTTTGAGGAATTTGGGAGGGAAGCTTTCTTAGAGTTGAAGATACCATCCTTTGAGAGGCCTTAAGGTTTGTGAAGAAAACTCATGATGAGGATTCTCCTCTTGTCCTCCTGTGCTAAGTTGGGATACCAACAGGAGAGAGCTTGGTTTTCTGATTCTGCCTATCTGTCTGATATTTACATCATGATTCATAACAGAAAAATTATAGCTATGAAGTAGCAACAAAAAATAATTTTATGGCTGGGGGTGGGTGAGTTACCACAACATGGGGAACATGAGGAGAGATTTGGTTTTGGTTTTAGTCTGGATGAAGGACCAGCTAACCGTATAAATGACTGAGTACACATTGGACAAGTCTTCTGAGAGTTATTTTGTTAATTTGTTACAAAACTGATGTTTCTGTCTTGTTTTGTCCCCTCTCTATTGGTTCTGAGAGAGTTGGACTGCTTCCCTGCATTCATTTTGGCTTAGTGATGATTTCTCTTGATATATTGATTTACCACACCCACTCTATCAGTACTCTGCAGCTTGGCTGTCCTGAGCACACTGCACTCTTGCTCTCTTGACTCCCAGCCTACATTCTCTGCCCTCACCATTATTTGTTATTTCTTCTGTGTGTTCTATCTTGTTATTTGTGGGCTTCTCAGTTATCACATTTGCTCCAGGATGGGAAATTTCTAGTCATACAGAATCTGACTTGGAACCTTTCTTAGTCCTCTGACTCAGGATCTCTGACAGGCCTTATCTGGAGTGAAGATGTCTTCTTTCAATGTTGTTGTTTCTGAGCCTGTCCTACTAATCTACTTCAACAAGTCACTTAAATTTCCTTCTAATGTGAAGACCACCCAATGGAAGATTTTACTCCTCAATGTACACTTGAAGGAGTGTGGGGAAGAAAATGGAATTTCATTCTCAAGGAAAAGATGCACACCTTTGACAAGTCAACTGGCTCTCTATGAAATAGGATGGACGTCAAGCCTCACAAGAGGTTTGACTTGGCCTTGGCTGCTGGCACAGATGCTGGCAGACTTTGAGAAAGCCTTCCTTCCTGTCCAAATGCCCGATTAGTACCCAGTACTCCACTGGTTTATATGCCTTGTACAGTTTTCACCAGTGACTTGTGACTGAACTCCAAGGCATAGCTTGAAAGCCCACTAATTTGTCTAAGGTCACTGAAGTCATTCAGGGGCTGGAGGAGTCTTCCCAGGTGCTCCTCCAGGGAATACATGCAGTCTTCCAAATTTATACCAATTTTGAACCAATAGCTCCAGAAAAACACTAGGCTATTATGTATAGCTTTAGTCATTAAGTCTGTTCATGATATTTGCAAACAAACACACAAACAAAACTATAGAAACTAGAGGGTTTTGTTGGAATAAATAAATACCTCCTAGCTTACTGAGGTGGCTCAATAAAAACTTCAATAACTGAGATACTGAGAAAACAAACAAACAAACCCAAAAAAACCTGGGGAGACTGGGAAAGTCAGTACTGGACAGGGATCAAACGAACATCTAAATTGTCCCAAACCCAAGAAGCACTGACCCTCCCTACCATGAGGGGCACTGGCGCGAATAAGGGGGACTGGGTTTCTATCCCATTAAGCTTCCAAAAGCCCTTGGTTACTGAATCAATAAGAGGCAATACAGTCAAATCACTGGTAGACACAGAGGGACAGGTTTCTGTTAAAAACAAAATAACAACAAACAACCACCCCCAAGCAAACAAAACCAATGGGACCAGTTACAAATAAAAAGATGACAGTTCAGGTAGTCACTGTCACAGTTAAGGATGGTCAGTCAGGGCCACAAACTCGTTTGTGGTGGTCCAGATTACCCTTTTTCCCTTCTAGGGCAGAGACCTCCTTTGAAAATTAGGTGCCACAATCACACTCCCCTGGAAACTAAAATGTCCTTTATACCTATCCACCAGCCTAACGTAACTGCCCTTCTGCCTGAAGAACATTGCCCCGCATGGTCCTTCCCTCCCAAACAACCCTTCCCCTGCTTCTTTCCAGCTCTCCACGGCTCAGAACCCCATCTCACTTCTCATCTGTCACTCAGCTCTTGCCCAGAGCCTGAATTTAGTCAACTTCCATCCTCCTTCTCTCAAAGGGCTACCCAGGTCCATAGGGAGTGAGCCATGCTGATTGAGCTTTGTAAGACAAGGTCCAAGCTGGGACAGGATGGCCTATGGCACAGAGTGAGGGGAGGCTGCAAGAGAAATGGAGCAGAACAAAGCAGCCTCTCCCACTTCTTTACCCCAGCCAAGAGCACAGGCATCCTGGTAGTCTCACCAGACTGTAAATCCAGGACCCCCTTCAGAGTGACCACAGGTACAGGTCCTTTTTCAGTGTGGGAATGCCCAGCCCTTAGCTATGTGGCTCAGGAGAGAGACTGGAGGTAACATCTATACTGGGTCCTAATGCCTACATTTCTACTTCATCTTTAAGCCTGCTTCCCCTAACTGAGAGGGGACACATTCTTCCTGTTTTGGGGACTCCTTTGCCTTATGCTTGTGGTCTGCCTTTGTTTCTGTCCCACAAAGCCTGGATACTCTTGCTTTTACTTTTCAGTTTTGCAGACATAGACAACTGGGGGTGAGGGACCCAACATGATGCCAATATTTTCTGAGTACCATTATCTGGTTTTCATAGTTTTCTGTTTAATGATTTTTAGTTTACCATAATAACATCATTCTGCAACTTGGTATCTTTATAAAAAAATACTTATTAAGCTTTTTAAGTTATTTGCCTCCCTCTGCAGACACACACAAATTGGTTAAGGATTTAGGTTAATCCATGACTATCACAGAAAGCAGACAAGTAGCTAAGAGGTTTATATCCTGATCCAAAGACAGAGAGAAATACTCAGCCTGGTCTGGGCTTTTGAAATCTCAAAGCCTACCCCTACTTCCTCCAACAAGGCCACACCTCCTAATCCTGTCCAAACGGTTTCCTGTCCAAACGGTTTCCACCAATTGGGAACCAACCATTTAAATATATTAGCCTATGGGGCCATTCTATTCAAACTAGAACAAAAACCCTTTCTAAAACCTCCCAATAATACTGTGCCTGCTTAACCACAGACAAGCTTGTTAAATGTTAGTATTCCTTTAAGAAAGGAGGAGATAGGCAAGGTCATCAGATTCTCATCTGAGTATTTTGGTCACTCCTCTTAGCTGGTTGTATGTAATTAGGATGTAACTGCATGAGACCTCAAGGTTTTCTGGAGAAAAAACTAATAATAGGAAAGGTGCCCACCTATGCAGCAATGATAACACTGCCTGTATATGTATATTCTATATATTCTATTTACATATAGAATATATATTCTATAAGGATTTCAATAAAAATAGATATTGCCTAACACTTCTTAGAAAAGTTTCCTACAGCAAATGGTAAGTTTATTTGTTAGTGTTATATCTCATAGTATTTAATTTTTTTAACCAGAAAGCTTTATATATCAAGGTTAAGGGGACTAAATATAATTTCAGGTGTTTTTTGAGTACTTGCTCCTTTCTTAGTTCTTATTTATATTTTTTTCTCCCATTCAAAGTCAGGTGTATCTTTAAAGCTCTTGAGGAAATGTAAATTTTTTTCCTCCCAGGAATTGTAAAACCACTGGAGGGAAGAGGAGGGTGGCAGTTAAAAAAAACTGTAAAATTCTAATTGGAAAAATTATCAAAACTTAAGATAAAAAATGGTTGATATTTAATAGTCTGGGTACAGGTTATCTTAATTTGCTACAGTGTGTCATGTATCTATAGTGAATTCAACTCTTGTTTAGAGAAATAAAATTTAAAAAAATAGGAATGGAATGTCTTATAAAATATGAGGCTATGTTTTTGGTTTAAAAAAAGTTAACATATATTTTGGATCAAGAATCGATTTTTTTGTGATAAAATAAAATTTTGTCCAAGAAAAGAATGATGGGACTTAAGGATAATGTATGTTTTATGATTAAGATTCCTGTGTATTTAACTAAACATGTATATCTAACCATTTAATAACTCCGTTAAGCTTTAGCTATTTGGAGAAACTGAGCATATAGGAGTCCCAGGCAAGAGACCTTGGGAGGAAGAAGGAGATCCGCCATGCTGGGAAGCAGACAGGAAAGATGCTGTGGCTGAGAAAGAGGGGGACAGAGAGATAACTGCCATGTAGGACCTGGGGAAGAGTGGCCCCAGGAGGGCTGCCTGACTGGGTCCAGGGCAGCTAAGACGGAGTATAGATTTTAATAAGTAATAACCTGGGAATATCAGAGGGAGGTAGAATAGCCAAATGGAGGTTAAGAAGTAGTCCAGCCATTACGCTGTTTAAGGCATATCAAATATAAAGTCCGTGTGTGTGTGGTGGGGTGTGTGTGTGTGTGTGTGTGTGTGTTTCATTTGGGAACTCAGAACATTGGGGTGAGTAGTGAGGAACTCGCTGCCACCACGACCAGGATAAATTTGATTAGATTTAACTGGGTACTGCTTCCCAGAGGCAAAGAGCAATTATTCTGTACTCGGTATTTCCAGAGCTGACATGGTTTTAAAAGTATAAATATGTTCTGCATGTCTTGGTTATAGGTTATTGGCTCATAAGTTTATTGGGTATGATTAAAAATTTGTAACATTGGTAACAGAAAGTTGATTTAAAACTGGTAACTCAGGGTTGGAGTCACTCTGAACAGCAACACGTGGCATGAGGTGACTCAGGGAAACAGGTCTCTAAAGACACGTCTAAAGTAGGTAATATTTTATGTATTATAAAAACTTATAAAAGATTTAGGGCAGTGTCTCTTTGCGGTATTGGAGGCTGTACTGTCTTGTGTTCGTGTGCAGGAATTGGCAGCCAAACTTTGTAGCATGAGGGTAATTCAGTTGGTGCTTTTAGAGACTGGATTGTTCCTTAGAGGTTGAATTTGGCTTTCCAAGGTTATGGTTGTGCTCTGGTGTTACAAGGGAAACTCATTGTGGTTGAACTACCAGTGTTCCATTGGCTGCAGTTAGCAGTTAGATCACAGGTTTGGGATTTTAACTCACACATATTTGTAATTTAGAAAATATTTGGCAGGTGGAGATTGTTGTATGGTTTTCTGCGAAGGGTTGACGAGGCTATGGAACTTGTGAGGGCATAGCATCATGGCTTACCTACTCTAGCTGCCATTCCAAGAAATGCATATAGAATTATTATAGATTTGGAAGATTGTTTTTATACTGTTCCTTTACATTCTGGTGACTGTAGGAGATTTGCATTTAGTAAGTTTGCTTGTAATTTTGGAGAATCCATGAAGGGATATCACTGGAAAGTTTTGCCTCAAGAAGTGGCTAACAGCCTTACATTATGTAAGAAATTTTGTTGCTGCTTCGGTACAAGAAGCTATGAGTTTGAATCTTTCAGTGTATATTATTCATTATACGGATATTTGTTAGCTGATCCCTCTGAAGGAGTTTTACTGCAAGACTTTGCTCTAATACAATGAGCTTCAAAATTTTGGAGTGCTTGTTGCTCCAGAAAAGATTCAAAGGCAATATCTTTTTCAATATTTGGGACCTCAGTTATATCCTAAGTAGACTGTGGCACAGAAAATTCCAATAAGAAAAGATAGTTAGGGCTGGAGAGATGGCTCAGCAGTTAAAAGCACTGACTGCTGTTTTGGCGGTCCTGAGTTCAAGTCCCAGCAACCACATGGTGGCTCACAACCATCTGTAATGGGATCTAGTGCCCTCTTCTGGCTTGCAGGTGTACATGCAAAAAGAGATAGTTTGCTTTTAATGATTTTCAAAAGTTGTTAGGAGATACTGATTGGCTGAGACCTCATCTTAAGCTTACTACAGAAGAACTTAAACCTCTGTTTGATACCCTCAAGGGGATGCAAATCCTTATTCCCCTCAACAATTAACTGATGAGGGATGGATAGCTTTGCAGAAGGTGGAGGAAGCAATTAGTCAACAGCAGATACATTATTTTTTTTTTTTTTTTTTTTTTTTTGTTTTTTGTTTCGAGACAGGGTTTCTCTGTATAGCCCTGGCTGTCCTGGAACTCACTTGGTAGACCAGACTGGCCTCGAACTCAGAAATCCGCCTGCCTCTGCCTCCCAAGTGCTGGGGCAGATACATTATATAGACTATGATCAATTGATGCTGCTTGCATCCTTGCTACAACTCATGTGCCCACAGCAGTTCTTTGGCAAAAGGGACCATTAATGTGGATTCATCTTTCTTCATCTCCAAGTAAAGTTTTAACACCCTATTATGAAGCTGTAGCTTTGTTAATACAGAATTGTAGAATAGAATCAAGAAAATATTTTGGGGAAGAACCTGATGAAATACTTATTCCTTATTCCAAACAGCAGTTAAATTGGTTATTGCAGAATACTGATATTTGGTCTATTGCCTGTGCAAACTTTTCAGGCAAAATTGATAATGATTATCCAAAAGACAAGTTGTTACAGTTTTCCTCTATGCATGCTTTTGTATTTCCTATGAATTTATGCATGCAGCCCATAGAGAATGTGCTTACTGTATTTACAGATGGCTCATCTAATGGAAGGCAGCATATGTGATTGGATCGCATGTTCACCCTCTTGAGTTTCCCCCTGCTTCAGCACAAATAATTGAATTACATGCTGTAGCTGCTGTTTTTGAAATGCTGAAAAACCAAGCTTTTAATTTGTATACTGAGAACCAATATATAGCTCATGGTTTACAATTACTTGAAACTTTTACTTTTTTAGATACTGCTATTTGCAATTACTTATGCAAATTTAACTCAATTTAAGAAAACATACTGTTCCTTAACTTTATAGGACATCTAAGAGCTCATACTGGACTGCCCGGACCCCTTAGTGAGGGCAATGCCACAGCAGATTTGCATACCAGGAAGGCTATAGGCTGTACACAGGAACAGTTAGCCATACAATCTCATTCTTTACATCATCAAAATAGTAATAGCTTGAGACAACAATTTGGTATTTCTAGAGAATGTGCACGTCAAATTGTAAAGACTTGTCCTGAATGCCCTCAATTCTACCTGTACCACGTAATGGTGTTAATCCTCAAGAACTTATACCTAATCAATTATGGCAAATGGATGTTACCCATATTTCTGACTTTGGAAAATTAAAATATGTACATGTGACTACTGACACGTTTTCAGGCTTCCTAGTTGCAACTGCTTTAACAGGAGAAGCAACTAAAAACGTAATTAGTCATTGCCTGAATTGTTTTTCTATACTGGGTGTTCCCAAATAGATTAAAACAGATAATAGAACTGGCTATTACAGGCAAACATTTGAGATGTTTTGTCAACAATTTAAAATTACCCATATTACTGGGATTCCTTTTAATCAAGGACAAGAAACAGGTATTGTGGAACTTTAAAACAATATCTTCATAAAATAAAAAAGGGGGAGTTAAGTCCCTGTACACCACAAACTTATTTAAATCATGTTCTTTTTATTTTAAAATTTTTAAAATTTGGATGCCAAGGAACTTGCTGCTGGGTGTCTATGGTATCCTACAACTAGGCATACTTATGCCTAGGTGAAATGGAAGGATCCACTTACAGGTATATGCCATGACACAGATCAGGTGTTTAATATGAGGAAGAGGGAAGGTTTGTGTTTCTTGCACAGGATGCTGCAGGAGCATGGTGGCTGCCAGAGCAACAGGTGAGACATGCTGATGCTGGGACAAAGAATGATGCTGACCTGTTAGCTTTCAGAGTGTCCTGTACAATGGTGACTGGGAAGCTGTATTGGACATATGTTCCTGACCCACCTTTGTTTGCCTATATCCCAGATTGGACAAGCTGCCTTGCTTCAAGCTTTTAGACCTTGTAGGACAGAGAATCAAAAAGAGAAGTTATAATGACCCTTCTACTTCCTTTAATGTGACCAGTTATTCTAACTCATTCATGGACTGGTCTAGAAATCAATCCAATATTGGAAATAACAGTCTTCATTTGGAAGGCTGGTTCTGGACATTTTCAGAGACATATTTGGAAGTTAGCTGTAGTTCTCTATGGTGTTAGCAAGAGATAAAGTTGGGACAGGATCTGGATTTCAAACAAGTGTTAGTACATGTGTTAAGGCTCTTTTAATTATCATGTTAAAATTACTTTTGTTTCTTCTACAGTATTCAATGTAAGTTGTGTTGATTGTACACTTTCTAATTGTGTTAGTGTATTGAAAACTGCCATGTCTGTTATGGTGGTCTATCAACCAGCTTTTGTTTTATTGCCTGTGAGTATTACAGAACCTTGGTATTCTGAAAAAAGCTTATAAGTACTGGAAGAACTGAGTCAGGCTTTAAGCAGAAGCAAGAGGGTACTGGGCTTGATTAATGTTGGCATAGCAGCTTTGATTACATTAATAGCTAGCACCACTGCTTCTGCAATAGCTTTGACACAAGAAGTTAAGACAGCTACATTTGTTAATCATTTAACAAAAATATGTTACTAATATTTTGAGTATTCAAGAGGATTTAGGTAGACGTTTGGAACAACGAATTAATGCTCTTTATGATACTATTCAAATTATTGGAGAGGAGGTTGAGGGTTTAAATGTAAGGAGACATCTTGAGTGTCATGGCAAATACCATTGTATTTGTGTTACTTCTAAAATTTACAGTGACAGCCACTATAATTGGGAAAAGGTTCGAAGACACTTGCAAGGTATTTGGCATAATTCTAATACCTCTCTGGATGTTTTAGCTTTGCACAATGGGATTATGAACTTAAAGAATGCTGTGTCACTGAGCTTTGATCCAGCAGATACTGCTGATAAAATTATTCATGGTCTAATGTCAGTATTTCCATCTTGGTCAAACTTCAAAAATGGCATATATAGCTTGATCATGCTAGCCCTTTATGTCCTGGGAATACTTTTATTCCTGCCCATCATGTTAAAGCTTGTCTTTAACAACATCAACATGTTGGCAGCCAAAGTACATGGCTTGAAACTAAAAATGGACCCCCAGATTTAACAGGCTGGCAAGCCAAGGACTGGCAACCTTCTGTAGCGCCTTACCAACATAAGACATGAATGCATTGCTTTTGATAATGCATATTTGATAATGGGTAAGGGGGCGTTCTTGTCAGAATGACCTAAGACAGGCTCAGTCTTGTTAAATAAAATAAACGGTGGGAATGTGGAAAGCTTTTGGGGCTGCTTGGCAGGAATCTGACATTGGGCCATGACAAGGAAGTAAGTTCAGGCAGGAATATAATTTTAGGCTAAAACAGAGAAGTAATTTCAGTCAGGAGTCTAAGTCTTAGGCTAGAACAAAGAAGTAGGCCTCAGGCATGAATACGACTGTGGGCTAGGACAGGGAAGTAGGCTCAGATATTTTTGTCATCCTGATGAGCCCTTAGAAACAGTGATCATGACAATGATCACGGGAGTGATCACGGGACTTTGCTTATTGCCTTGCTTGTTCCTTGACTATTTGCATTTATTGTATTGCTACTTCCTCAACCTAGAACTGACCTAAATACTTGCATGTAATTAAAATGGTTTAAAAGAAAATTGAGAAAAAATAAACTGCCTCAGCCTTCAGCCTCAGAACTGGCTGGGGTCATGCTGCAATATTGTCTAATCGTCTTTTTTCTTTTAATCCTCACTCCTGCGCTGGAGAACCTGTTGACTGACTGAGCTGGCTTGGTCAAAGAAACTGTTCAATGCTGATGCTGGAACTTTCCAAGATCAAGCAAGAATTGTAACCTACCAAAAATACCACAGCCTCTGTATGGAGAGGGCCCGTACACAGCACCGGGAGCCACAGCAATCTTCATAGGACCGGCATCTGCAGGAGAGAGAGAGAGCACAATTTTGGGTTAAAAGGAGTAGATTTTCTCACCATGGTGTTCCATCCAGAATCATTATAGGCATAATGATTCTTAGAAAGAAAAATCAAAATGGATTCATTTTGGAGAGGCTCCAGGACCAGAAAAAGCATCAAATCTACCAGATCCATGCTCCAAGAAAGCTATGCAACAGACAAGTAATACGGAAGATATGTTCTACGCTGACTTTTACCTGGGACCATGGGAAAGGTGGGCCTACCTCCATATGCCTCACAAGTTAAAACCACAGGTTACAGAGTATAGTTAACTGAGGAGGTCTGGGTACTTACTAGCTGTGTGATTTCTGTTATTAAACTCTATCAGCCTCAGCTTCTTTAATAGCAAAATAGAATGACGGGAACCTTTCAAATGATTGTAGGGCCTCATCTTTACATAAAGATTATATCTGCTCAGGTTCCCTCATCCCACAGATCTCTACATACCCAAGGCTTTTGGCAGGACCCAGACTCATAAGACATGTTCAGGGGCTATTCTAATGCAGAAGAGCCACTTAAGAAAGTCCCAGACTGGACAGGAGACCTAGTGTAGGCCTAGATGACTCATAAAGCTTCTTCAGTATTTCATCTCCTCCTCAACCATGTCAGCACTCTTGGGTAACTAATGTTACAAAGAATATCTTCCTTTATAAGCATATATGTATGGGGGGAGAGAGGAACACTTAAGAGAGATATTGGACTCTTACTGTTTGGGTGGGTGGAAATCAGACAACTATAAACTAAAGAGAAAGATCTGGTTCCCACCATGGCTTGCAAAATGAACATTCTTAGAAACTATGTTAGATTCATAATATGAATGCTAAGTGTCTACTTGCCTCTCCCTCCAGTGCAGTGGGTCCTATACACAAAATGAGATGTCCACTCACAAGACTATACAATGGGATATAAGACCTTGCCAGAGCAGACTGGATATTTTCCTACTGAGGTTGAAGAAGAGTCACAAGTATGGGAAAGCCATGTGGGATGAAGGTGAGCTCTAGACTCTGTAAACAATCTCAGATAAATTGTAGTCCTAAAACCATAAGAGCCCGAAAGCTGCCTATGCCCAAACAGAACCAAAAGGACTCCAAGTGCTGGACGAGAGTTCAACTGAACCAGTCTCTTGACTTCAGCCTTGTGAGACTGTGAGCAGAGAAACTACTTTTACTGGACTCACACTTAGCATCTATAGAGACTGAGGTAATACAAGCATGGTGTTTCAACTAGGAAAGCTTGTAGTAGCTTGTTACAAAACAACAGAATAAATAAGAGCAAGGGTTATAGGATATATGCACTTCTTATAGAAACCTATTTAAGTGGTTTGCCAAAGTCTACTAACCATATGTAAGAAGCAAACAAAAAATAAGATTTAAGGGCTACTGTAGCACCTCTTTGCTCTGATTACTGTCTGCTGATAGCAAGACAGAACTTGGTTAGCATGATGCCTAATCTTGATTGATAACCTGATGAGACTTGAAGGCAAACATCCGAATTTGCCTGTTTTTGAGGACATTTCCAGAGATGTTTAACAAAAGCAGGGAGACCCATTCTCAACATGAGTGGTACACTTCATGTGATAGTTTTTATATGCTTGGCCTAGGGAGTGGCACTATTTGGAGGTGTGGCCTTGTTGGAGTAGGTGTGTCACTGTGGACGTGGGCTTTAAGACCCTACTCCTAGCTGCCTGGGAGCCAGTATTCTACTAGCATCCTTCAGACAAAAATGTAGAACTCTCAGCTCCTGCTGCACCATGCCTGCCGGATGCTGCCAAGGTCTCACCCTGATGATAATGGACTGAACCTCTGAACCTGTAAGCCAGCCCCAATTAAATCTTGTCCTTTATAAGACTTGCCTTGGTCATGCTGTCTGTTCACAGCAGTAAAACCCTAGCTAAGACACTTCATGGGCTGTGGTCTCAGACCACCCCAGAAAGCAAAAGTGAGCATAGCACCCAAATCCACTGCCCTCTGCTTCCTGATGCCAGTGCACTGTGACCAGCTGCTGGGCGTTCCTACTGTCACAGCTCCAGCCATGCTCACTGCCGTCACTTCTCACTATGCTGCACTACAGTACGGCAAAATGAACCCTTCCTTAAGTGCTTTTGCCAGGTACTTTTTTCACAATAAGAAAAGTAGCCAGGAAGTCAGTAGGTTTCTGGAACATTACCTCTTGAACCAAACACTAATGACAGGCCACCTTCTCTGTTCTTGATTTCCCTTTCCGTTCTCAGCCCTGCTGCTTGGGAAACTGAAAGGATAGCATGAAGGTAGCACCATAACCCTTATGCAAATGGCAGGAGGCCCCTGAGCTGAGCCATAGACAGGAGTCAGCAACTCCTCTGATAGCAGCTGCAGGGGTTCCCAGTTCAACTTGGAACTTTGCATTGGCTAGAAAGAGTCCCAGAAAAGACTGAGGCATTTATGTGAAGAGCTTGCTATAGTTAGCAAGTACCAATCATTAAAGGTCTGAAGTAATATGATGACTAACAGGTTACACAAGGTACAGCATGGTGTTGGTTTGAGATGAACTGGCAATGCACTTACAGTATTTTACAATCTCTAGGGGTGATTATAACTAATACTACCAAGGTTAAAGTTGATTTGAAAAGATGAGGTGGCCTCTTCTGTGAAAAATGTTTTTTTGGAACAGATTTTCATCATATATAAATATGTGTACAATAGGCTGTACCATAAAGCATATTTTTCAGAGCTACTGTTGGGAAAGTCCCAAACAAACAAACAAACAAACAAAACCTGGGTATGCTACAAGTGTGACTAGGTCCAAAACTGGCTTCTGTCATCCCCCTAGGAAGGTTGGGGTTTTTTGTTGTTGCTTTTTTTTCTTTTTGTTTTGTTTTCTGTTTTCCTTGTTTCTATGCATTATCAATTATTTCAACTTGATGTCTGGACCTGTTTGGACAACGCTACCAATTATAATTCTTCCCCTCCTTGGGAAACTCTGCCCAAGTTGGGCATAATCTTGACTTCCCAATCCCAATTCTTGCCCATTTCCCCACTCCTTGTTACTATTTTTTTTTAAACTAACTTCAACACAAGGAAATAGTGAAGAACCTATCAACTTCTCAATGCAAAGACCACAACTCTCATCTTAAAGGGAATATGAGATAGTTTATTCTGGAGTCATTCTACTGACCATGGCCTAGGAACACAGATTTAAACTACCCTAAATTCTGTATTTCAACATGGAAAACAGTTTCATGAAATTTTATAGTTTTACAGAATAAAGTCATAAATCCTGACAATTTAAAATCATATTGGTGAGCACATCAGAGAAGTGATTATGGCAAGACTGGGGGAAGCTTTCTGTGGGCCTGAGATGCTATTTGATGACATTCTTACCTTCAGGGTTGGTAGAAACTAGCAGTCTGTTAATAGATTGGAAAACGTGCTCATCCGTTAGTTACAAGATGTTAATTCTGCTGCAGTGGTGGGTAAGAAGGTCACACCGCTCTGGGCCTGTCACACTTCAACCTCTCTACAGTGCTGTAGTTCTAATCAGTCACCACTGCAGACACGGCTTCTCTTCAGCAGTGCTCATTCACAACACAACATTCAGGCTCACCTCAGTAAGCTCTGCCTTCTCAACCTGGACTGGCCCAGTAAAGCCTGAGCATGTAAATACTTTATATCTACCTCAAACAATGTCAACTTACAAAATCTAGCCTTTATTTTACCCTATTTTTGGATCCACATTCCGTCATTCAAGGAGTTTATTATTTCTTCAGATTTTGATACTTAACTGATGACAATGAGATACGTTCGTTGGAACCCAGAAATTCAAATTATTGTGTAACTGATTTTCTTCCTCCTTCCTGTGACTCAATGGCAGCTTCCTTAGCACCACTGCAATGTCCCATGATTCCACAGAGACTGGGTCTGAAAACATAGCAAGTCTTCCTGAGATCTCAAGCTGGATTCCAAAAGCTGCACCTTCTTAAAGTCTAGGAGAGTGTCTGGCAAAGCAAAGTAAACTACTAGAGGGTAGAGAGTGACTCTGGTGTCAGGTTAGCTGATAAAGCATCACAAAGGAGAAGAGATGGGAGCTCTGACAGCAGAAGACAAGGCAAAAAGACAGGAAGAAAGGCATCATGCATAGCTCACATCTAGATGTAGATCAGGTTTCACACTTTAATAAAATAAACAGGAAAAAAACTTCATTAGCATATGAATAGCATTAAAAATCTGGAATCATCAGGGAAGGAAGAGAAAACAGAGTTCCTCCACCTACAACTTGTAAATGATTGTCACAGTATGACTTCCATAGTTTTACTCAAATCAATAATGAAATGATGATGGAGTCAAAGGTGAATTCTACTATAGACTGAGATTTTACTAACCACAATTTTCCAGGTACGGTTATTTGCACACCAGTTACAAACCCACTATAACTAGTCTATCAGTGATCTCGACTGAGACAGTACCAAATATCATCATGTCATGTCATGGACATCCTGGTCCCAGGTCTACTGAAGAAAATAAGAGCAATATAGCAGGACATCAGAAGAAGGGTTCCAAATATCACAAACATTTGTCTAACAATCTATTGAAGGATCACAGAGGTTCCTGGCATTCTAGTGACTGTGACAATCTTTTGCACATCCCCTTTCACAATTCTCAGTCTTGTGAGCTGCTTGCTTCCTGAGCATACAGGTGTCTAGGGTCTGCCTCTTTCCTCTAAAGCAAGGTCATCTATGATCAATGTGACATTTCTCCACCACATCTCTCCAACACTGTTCCTTTAGAGAGGCACACCAACGTGTTAGACACACACACCCTTTCCAAAGTCTACCATCCATCTCCAAATTGGTCTTCCCGAAGCAACCTCTTTCATGTAGGATGTAACTCGTATACAGCCTCCTTGTAGAACGATCTGAAGGACTGCATCTCCAGACTTTCTTTTAGGGGATTTTCATACCCTAGAAAAGTTCTTTTTTAACAAGGTAGCAGTAAGTCCCACCCATGCAGAACCCTTTACTTGTGGGTATAATTCACACAGGGAGGAGGTGGTCAGGTGGGTCTTCTGGGGGTACCGTTTTGTGGGAGGAGTCAAGGTAACAATGGTTCTCAGCACAAGCCGCTTCTGTTTAGGAGTCATTCCTCAGATGACCCTAGTATGGTCAGGACTGAGAATGGATGACCTAAGCTGAGAGCTTTTTACCTGTCTTTTTTTCTACACCTAGCAGGTATATGTGTACGTGTGTACATGTGTGTGTGTGGAGTCCAGGTAGATGGGAAACGTTGTTTTGCTTTCCTAATCAGTTTAGAAAAATTATTAAGGGATAATTGATATACAAAGAGCTGCATATTTGATGTATATAGTTTGATGAGCCTGGAGCTGAGTAGGGATGCATGACATTCTGGTCATCTTAATACTGTACATCTATGCATACTTAACATATATTTTAAATACAGTTTTCATCTCCACAGACACAAGGCATCAGAGCTTTTATCGAACTTGTTATCAAGTCAAACCATCACAGATTAAGGAAAAATTTCTGATTCTTTTTCTATCAACCTTACTTGATTGTAGGTCTGTTTTGTTTTCCCTAAACACAGTGTGCTTGTCTGTTGAGACATATAGTCACACCCTAACGGTCATTTAACTTCCATCTAATCAGCATACCCAAGGTCAAAGCCAAACACTGTGGCTTCTAGGAGCAAAGACTGCTTGCCAGCCCTTTCCTTAGAGATCTATTTATCATCAGAAGATACCTTCTCAAACTTGCATTAGCCAACATTACTTGTATTTTAGGTGGTTTGTGGCATTTACTTGAAGAATTATACTTTATTTATACCTAAGGGAAAGTATCATAAATACTATAAATCCTATAATTAGCAATCCCGATGGATTGATTAGAAAGTACCCATTTTCTCATAACTGGTAACTCTTGGATAACTCAGCTGCAATAGGGTAGAGGTGATCTGACTTCATGGATCTTCACACCCCTGCTGAGTTTCATTAGCTCTATAGAGTTTTTTAAAGTCTACACTGGGTTCCTAGGATCCAGCTTTTTCTTCTTTTCTCATTTTAGTAAACTGCTGATCATTTAAAATCAGTTTGATTCAGGCTTGCCTTGGGAAACAGTCTTTCTAGTTTCTGATTCACTAAGAGTCAGATTAAGATATAGTGAGATTAAGAAATCCATACCCTGCCAGAACAGCAGGGTGATATGGGAAATGAAAAAATAGAAATCCTCCCAGAACCTTGCAATATTTTAATTTGATAGCAAATTTATAACCATTTAAATTATACAGCACAAAAAATATAAATGGAGTAACATGAATTTGGCAATGAGTTATGAAAGGGTGGCCAAGTCTATCACCCCAATCTGGGAATCAGAGTTCAGGTTGATGACTAGGTTATTTCCTCAGCTTAGTCTTTACCTGTACTGCTGTCTCTATGCAGGCTGTTTAAGAAAACAGCACAGGTTAGGTAATTTATGAGTGTTATTTCTCCACAGCAGTCTCCCTAAGCCTCTTCTGGTAGGTAATCAAATGCTGTTGTCAGCTATCTGGTCAACCACAGAGAACAGGGTTTTAGAAAGCAAGGGGTAGAGGGAGCGGGAACCACAGCTCCAGAGTGGGGAGAGACCCTGTTTTAGTTACTGTTATGTGACTGGGATAAAACGCCATGACCAAAGGCAACTTAAAGAAGAAAGGCTTTACTCAGCTTATTGATCCAGAAGGATGGCGTTCATCATGGTGGGGAAGGCATGGCAACAGGCAGACAAAGCATGGAGACAGAGGCAGAAGCTGGCTGATTTCAGTATTATACAGTCATAGGAAGCAGAAAGAACAGGGAGTAGGACAAGGCCACAAACCCCCAAAACCCAATTCCAATGACAGACTTTCTTCACTAAGGTTCCATAACCTCCACATACAGGCCACCAACTAGGACCACGAGTTAAATATATGAGTCTATATTTCTTTTGGATGACCACAGGCCTGTATGTATCAGGAACAGAATCACAATGGAGCCATGACAGGTGGCTGTACTATGTGTCTGGCTCTCACACTGGTACCTTCTACTTTGAGAAGTCAGGTAAAGTGACTCTATTGGGCACTGGCTCAAAGAAGCTTGTTTCTGGGCTCTGTTAGCTGTGTTGTGGCTTTTTAACTAAAACATTCCCTGTTATAGGGATAACAGAGGCTCAAAAGACCCAAGAAGTAAACAAAACTTTCCAGTCTCTGATATCTGAAGCCTACAATATTCTTAAGGTATCAGTAAGCAATTGCTGGGCGGGGGGGTGTGGGGGGAGTGCTTCTACCGGCCAAGTGGGCAATGAGTCACTTACCCATGCCGGCGTGAGCTTTTCCAGGACTCTATTGCCTTGGAGTGACTTGTACTCCTGTACATAGGACAAAGATTTACGGGCTCACTAAGCTACATTTGAGTAAAACAGTTTCTTTGGTTAGCCATTAGCACCCTATCTGGGATGAGTTCAAGTCTATCTAGGAAAAGGTATTTAATGCTATGTGAAACCCAGGGGTGACAATTCAGTCATTCAGCATTGTTCATAACACAGAACAACGAATTTCTTGAAAAGCAGCTTGACTGTTTCACTGTTCAACTGTGGGACCTGGGATTTGGCATTCTAAATGGCCTGGATAAAACTGACAGAGAAGAGCAGTACTGGGGAGAATGGGTTTTGTCAGATGCTAGACAAGCCAGAGACAAATCTGTCCATCCTATATTCTCTTTCATGCTTTTCCTTCTGTTTATGGCTTCCTTCTAGTATGTGTTTTCAAAGGCATCCTCACATTCCTTCCTTTAAGTCCATTTATATCTGAACCCTTCTGTTACTCTGCCCCACCAGTATGGCAGCCAGAGATGTGACTCAAACATGGACAATGCCTCTGAAGATGCTTCAGGTCCAAGGTGGTGGCTGAGCATCCAGTGGTCTGTTACTGCATTGATCTTAAGGTTTACTCAGCATTCCAAGAGGAGAGAGAAAAGTCAAGCACCAAGAGAGCACTCTTTGGGGATAAAACCTTTTCCACCCTCCAGCACTTACAGGACAATGGGGTAACTTACTCTTTTAAATCATTTATGTTCAGTCAACAAGACTCAATAACTACCTAGGCAGGGGACAATCTTATAAGAGAAACACCTAAAAAGCTTCTTCAGTGATAAACATGATAATTCACTTGCCTGGGCCAGGGAGACTGGCATAAATCATGTGGGTGATCCATTAGCTTAGCTCAGGAAACCCCAGAGACTTCATCAATTTCAATAGAGATGACATCAGCCTTTCTACACTTTTCCCCATGGCCATAAAAACTTATTTAGACAATGGAATACTTTGAATCCTCTCTCATCCTCAGAAATGTCTCTCACTTTTCTTAAATTATCACTTCCCCTCAGAAAAATGCAGAGTTGTGACATTATAAAAATATCTCGTACATTCTAAGAGACTGGAACGTTCACTGGAACTCTTAGCAAAGTTAGTAATACATCCTGAAGTCACTCACAATTTAAGACCAATCTACTATGTACTCAAACTAATTTGCCTTTAAGAACTACATAACAACCAATCTTATTTGCCTTGCATTACCCATGAAATCAATTTTAACAACCTAAGCTAAGGCATAGCTAAAATCTTAAATTATGTACTCTTCCATGACTTTAACCCATTAGAACACATTTGTATCACTTGCTGAAAGCAGCCAATACAGAGAAGTTGAATGCGACTTCCTCAAATCAACCATAAAGGTTGGAAGCATTCATTTAAGGTTATTTATTGACAAAACAATCACTTTTGTTATTTGGATGAGTTGGGATCTATTGGAGCCAGTGGTTTAATCCAGTTTAAAAACTCTATTAAAGATTTCTGCAAAGTAACCCATTCCTTCCCACTGTGATGCTTTCTGTGCTGCTCAGTAGACACAGAGTGAAGCCCTTTGTTAGGGACAAACACAGACAGACAGAAGACACATAGGTAAGCACAGCTTTAGATTCACACAACAGACAAAGGATGGAAGACACAGGGAACATGAAGTAGACAACTCAAATCAGAGCTTGCTCTTGTTAAATGACTCTAAGCGAAGTGTTTTGATTTCATTCCTTAGCCTGACACTGATACATTATTGGCGATTTAGTTAATCACTAACATATATTATTCAGGCACCCAGTTTCTCATTTTGAAATAACTCTTTTCCACAAATTTTAAGATTTATTTATGTGTACTGTAGTTATATCATTTCCCTACTCCTCCCTTCAACTCCTTCTATGCTGACCCACATTCCCTCCTAAATTCATGGTCTCTTTTCCTTTAACAATTGTTGTCACACACACACACACACACACACACACACACACACACACACAACACACACACACATGGTTTTAGAGATAACATTTTTTTAGAGATAACAAATTGGAGGGCTAGACTATTGGCATTATTGGCAAAGACTATTCTCCTTCTCTCAGTAGTCATTAGTTGCCTGTAGGTCTTCATCTAGAGTGGAACCTTGTGAGGTTTCCCCATCCATGTCAGTATGTCATCTAGTGCTGTCATTATGCAGGTCTTCTTTAGGAAACCATAGTGTTGAGATTGTTGTGGATACAGCCAGCCTGTATCCAATAAAAGACAATCTCCCAAGAGATGCTCTAGTACTCTGGCACTTACTATCTTTCTGCTCCTCCTTCCTCCTCATTCCTTGAACCTTAGGAGTAGGGGCTGTGTTGTAGATATAACAACTGAGGTTGAGGATGAGAATCAACTGATTTCTGCATTTTGACTAATTGCAGATTTCTGTAATGATCTCTAGGAGGGGAAAAGCTTCTTTGGTGAGGGGTAAGACTGACACTATCTTTAGGTATAGGGATAAATATTTAGAAAGTAGATATAATTTATACTAGTTTACCAGGGGCAGCAATGTGTTCTCCTCTAGGCCCCACTAGCCATAGGTAGCTGGCTAGCTTTATAGTATCAAGCCATGAGCTCCCTCGTATCGAGTAGACATTAAGTCCAACTAGATAGCTACTGATTACCACCAGCATATGCATGCCACTATGCACCTTAGGGGGTATGATGTCATGATGGTCACTGATGTGGTTCTGGGCTTCACAGCTAGGTAGGACTATTACTTTCTTCCCTTGGCAGGTTGCATATTACTTCCAGTACTAGGAAAGATAGTGTTCAAGCAGGAAGCTTCCAAATACCATTCAGCTTGAAACCTCCAAGTCTTGTGTCTAAATTGTGTCCAGTAACACAGTTTTACCTCCAAATTCTGGGAGGCAATCAAAGACAATAACCTATATTGTTTTCAGTCTCTTGGATTCCCTTGGACAACAAATGGAAAGGGGGTTTCTCATGTCTCTTACTGGGGATTTTGTTAAGATGGCTCTTCGTGGTAAACACTATCACCCTATGTGGCATAATTTCATTTAAATAATACATGTATATATACAAATACACTTTTATGCAAAGATGAAACAGTACAATTCCTTAATAAAGAAATGCTTAGTCTCTGTCTTTGTCTGTCTCTGTCATTATTGTCCTCCCTCAATCCCCCCAAAGCCCTCCGCCGATCTTCCAATTTCTCACTTGATGGTACCTATGTCCTACTATTTGCTTCCCTAAAGCTCTCACAAATAGTTCCTTTTTTACTTTCTTAGTTTCTAAAGCTACTCAGATTATATACTCACATCTGAGAATTGTGAGCTAGTAATCACAAATAATAGAGAACATCTGTCTTTCTGGAGCTGAGTTATTACACTTAGTACATAGTTTTATCCATTTTCCTGCAAATTTCATATTTCTCTTAAGCAGAATAATATTCCATTGTGTGTACGTGCCATTTTCTCATTAGCCGTTCATCACTGAAGGACATTTAAGTTGTTTTCATTTCCTAGCTGTTGTAGATAAAGCAGCAATGACCATGCCTGAGTGAGCACCTCTGGAATAAGATGTTAAGTCCTTTGGGCATATGCTAAGCAGTGCTATAGCTGGGTCACAGGTAATAATCTTTTAGCACTTATTTTTCTTCCTTTTTTGTGGTTTTGTTTGTTTGTTTGTTTTTTACTTTGTTGGCTCAGGATTGCTTTGGCTGCCCAGGGACTTTTGTAGTTCCATGTGAATTTTAGGGTGATTTGTCTGCTTCTGTGACATACATTGTGGGAGTTTTCATTGGGATTGCATTGCTTTTGGTAGAATGCATGCATGTATGTATGTATGTATGTATGTATCTATCTATCTATCTATCTATCTATCTATCTATCTATCTACCTACCTACCTACCTACCTACTATCTATCTATCTATCTACCTACCTACCTACCTACCTACCTACCTATCTATCTATCTATCTATCTATCTATCTATCTATCTATCTAGCTCTTTCTAAAAACAAATTAGGAGGTCTGTCTATTTACTCATGTCTTCCTCAGTTTCTTCAGGACATAAAGTTTTAATTGTAGGTCTTTCACCTCCTTGGTTAAATTTACTACTAGATTTTTTTTTCCTTTTTTAAGACTATTGGGAACAGGAGTATTTCCATGATCTCTTTCTCAGATGTTTTTTGTTGATACATAGAAAGGGTACTTTGTAAGCTGATTTTGAATTATGTCACTTTGCTAAAACTGTTGATCATTTCCAGAACTTTCTGTTGGAGTTTCTGAGATCATTTATATACATATAACACCCTGTGTACACAGGAATAATTTTACTCATTTTCATCCCTTTAATTTTCTCCTCCTCTGTGACTGCTCTAGCAGCAGAGCAATTTTACTGAAAAGGGGTGGGGATAGCGAACAGCCCTGTCTTGTTCCTGATTTAATAGGGTTGCTTGAAAGTTTTTTTTCCCCCATTTTGTATAAATATTGACTGTGTGTTTGTCATGGACTGCCTTGATTATGTTGAGGTATATTCCCTCCAGTCTTACTCTCTCTAGGACTTTAATCATAAAGGTATGCTAAATTTTGTCAAAAGGTTTTATTACACTTCTGAAATGATCACATGGGTTCTGTCTGTAAATTCATTTATATGATTATTGCATTTATTGACCTACATATAGCAAATCATCCTTGCATCTCCAGAATAAAGCCAACTTGATCACAGTGGATGATCTTTTTGATACACACCTGTCTTTGGCTTGCAAATATTTTGTTAAACATTTTTTGCATCTGTGTTCATCAGGAATTCTGACCTGTGAATTTAGGGTTTTGTTGTGTTTTACTTGGTCTTAATATTAGAATAATATTGGATTTGTAAAAGGAATGTAGAATCCCTTTCATTTCTATTCGTTTGAATGATTTAAGAAGTATTAGCTGGAGATTTAGGAAAGTCTGATAGAACTCTGCTATGAATTTGTTTAGACTTGGGCTTATTTTTTTAGGTGGAACTCTATCACTATTTCTGTACTTTATGTAACTGTCATCTCAGAGGCTTACTGCTGAATAAGCTTGCCCTTTCTAGCTCTTTCTGAACTCTGGCTGGCTGGTTCAACTCAGCTTTTCTGGCACAAACTCCTCTCGAAGCTGACTGATTAAATTTGACTTCTCTCAGTTGCTCACTGATCTGCCCTGCTTGGTCTCAGACTAACTCTGGCAATCTGTTCTGATCTTCTGGCTCCTTCTCATTCTCTGGCCCATTCTGTCTTCTCCTGTGCCTAGGTTGTTCTCTCTGCAACCTGTCTCTGTAAAGTATCCCTGGAAAACTGTCTCTGGACTTCACAAACTTCCAAAACCTCCTCTCTTCTGCACTTTCTCTATCCAATAATCCAATCCTATACCTATAAAAGAAACCACTCCCAGAGAAAAACAGTGACCACAGTCACATCAGCAGGCACTATACTTACATGTAGTATGTGGGATAGAGTCCTTCAAAATACCAGCAATGTTTTTTGGCCTCTGTGCACTAGAAATAAAAGCAAAAACAAAACAAAACAAAATTTTGTCAGTGGTTTGTACACTACTGAAAAGGTCTCAGGAAGTTAACAAGGAAAGAGTGGCAATGGAGGAAATCACAAAAAGCTAGCAGAGAAGCAAGCAGTAAGGGAGTAACAGGGAATTCTATCTCCTTCCTTTCTCATAGATACTTTATTTCTTCAAAACATTTTTAAAGGGAAGGAAACAGAAGCAACTATATTCCTATGCCTCTAAATACATTATGCACAAATATTTCCTTTAAAGAGTAAATGAAAGACAATCCTTGGGTGAGGAGAGTTGCTAAGATCAAACATAGGGCCCTGTGTACACTAGGCAAGTGGTCTAGTCACTCAGCTACACTCAACCCCCGTTTTAAAAATGTATGAAACTTTAAAATAGTAAATAACAAATAATACAAAGCACTAGGAACTCTATTTCCCCAATACTTTTGCTTTTGACAGACATCTCCCACATACTGTCACTATTTCTAGATCTTTATGTTTCACAATATCATGAAAGCCACACTCAAACTATTCACTCGCCAGCAGTGGACCCTAGTCTATTGATCAGTGCAAGCAAGGTTTCCTCAGCAGCACATAAGAGCTCCAAATCAAATGTTCTCTTAGATGCAAGAATGGAGAAGGTTACCACCACTGTCTGCCTCAGTTCCTCCTCCTACCCAACTCCACCCCCTTGGGGTTAGGCTACCAAGTGGCACTGACACCATGTTCCCTGAGTTCTTCCTTGATGCTGCTCAGCCATTTCTCTCAGGCCATCTGCATTTCTCTGTGACCCCCAACAACTTTACAGGAATTCCACATTTGGCTGGAACCCAGGTAGGCTGCCCATGCCTTCCTCTACCTTCCCACCTCCATTTTAATTTTTCTAGGGTACACATAATCTGATCACTCACAGACATCTCAGCACAACCCCTACCCTGTCCATCTCCATTTCTTTGAGAGTCACCACCATCTGTGGCCAGATCCAGGGCACCTTCAGTTCTCCCTCTGATGCCCTCCACAGAGCGAGACCCTGCATCCTACTCAAGAAACCTTCAGTCAGTGCCCTTTCTCCTATCTTTAAGAGAGTGCTAAATCATTATTTGCCAGTACTATATGATTTGCTAATTGTGTTCTTTTCTATCAGACTGTGAAGAATTTTAAGTATCATTCTCTTTTTCTTCATATTAAAAAATATTGCTTGATATTCACAGCCAATCATTGGACTAAGCCTGGGGACCCCAATGGAAGAACTAGGAGAAGGCCTGAAGGAGCTGAAGGGCATTGCAACCCCATAGGAAGAACAATGTCAACTAACTGGATCACCCAGAGCTCCCAGGGACTAAACCACCAACCAAAGAGTATGCATGGAGTGACCCATGGCTCCAGATACATATGTAGCAGAGGATGGCCTTGTCTGACATCAATGGGAGGGGAGGCCCCTGGTCCTGTGGTGGCGTGATGCCCCAGTGTAGGAGGATGCTAGAGGGGTGAGGCGTGAGTGGGTGAGTGGATGGAGGAGCACCCTCATAGAGGCAAAGGTGTGGAGGGAAAGGAGTGATGGGATAGGGGCTTTGTGGAGGGGAAACTGGGAAGAAGGATATCGTTTGTAATGTAAATGAATAAAATGATTAATAAAAAATAAAAATAAAAAAATTCTGCTTGTAAGCAGCTTTATCTTCTAACCTTTAAGAATATTGAAGAAGTGCTGCTGAAAAAAAAAAAAAAAGAGCCCTTAAAACCAAGACTGCGTAGTAATAGTCACTTAGGGAACTGATGGAAGCTTGCTTCCATCCCTGATTGTACTGCAGAGACCTTGATGACTTTTTACAGACAATATTTCTAAAGTCATCCACTCGCTTAAAGACTTTGAGAAGATGCAAACCATAAGACACAAGTTAGTGCTAACTGCATATCCCTAGGGGGAAAATCTGTGAGCATTCATAATGTTTCTCTGCCTGGTTTTAACTAAAGGGATGCATGGCAACAAATGTCACAAAGGCCCTGAACTCAGTTACATTAAAAATCCTTATCTCCTGCAGATAAAATTATTCCATACCAAAATTAAAAGTCAAACAAGAGTAAGCATCTATACAATACAGAAAGAGTAATATCATTAAACAATTGAAAGGTTGGCAGGAGAAAAGACACGAGGAAATGAGCAACTTCTACAATAGAACAGGTTCATAAAAAATCCAGGGAAGGGAGGGCTCCAGATCTAGAAAGGAAAGCAAACATCACCCTCTTGCAGACTACAAATAGTTGTTGGAAGGGAGAAGGGCTATAAACCAAAAGGCTTCCTTTTCTGGCCCAAGAATGGCCACTGCCAGGAATAACCAAAGAATAGTGTACCAGTGAGAAGTAACCCACATATGTCCCCTATAGCCAGTCATTATCAGGGGTCTGCACAGGCACTGAAGAAATCCAAGAAAACAAATGATTTTAATCTTGCAATACTGACTACTATGATGTGGGGAAAGTAACAACATATAGGAAATGCTCAAAACAATTGAGCCATAATTAACAATAATAAAAAGCTTATATAATTCCTTAAGAAAAGATAAACTTTTTAATTAAAAAATATAAAACAAAGTTCTGATATCCCCTTCTGAAAGAACATGAAGAGAAAGACAAGATGCATAATGCTGCTAGGAGAATAATGTATCTGAGGACTGCACTTTTCCCACACACCTCAATAATTTTTAATTTTAAGATGTATGTCTTTGTTTTGTAGTAGGATGGAACCTGTGCTAGGCATGTGCTCCACTTGAGCTAGGCATTTTTGTAGTAAACCCCTACCCCAACCTCCCCCATGTTTTATTTTGTTCTCATTCTAGGACAGTAGATTATTAAGTTGCCCACACAGGCCCTGAACAATCTCTGTGGCCCAGTCAGGCACTGAAATTGCTACCCTCCTGCCTCAGCCTCTTAAGTATTTGGGATTAAAAGCCTAACACATATAATAAATGAGTTTAAATGGAATTAGCCTATAATGGGGCAATGGTGTCTTTACTAGACATCACTCAAAGACTATCAAGTATAAAGCCCACTGACAGGAATGGGTTACCATTGTTGGAGTTGTTGGCCATTGAGTTCCTATATTCTCCTAAACATTAGAGGCTATTGCCACTACTCTTAGTTATTCTCCAGAATGTGATGGTAAGACCCGATTGTTGAAAACTCCATATATTTGAGTCATAGAATATGGAGAAATCAAGGCACAGACATGGAAGTTTCGTTCCTACTGGCTAGCATTCATAGTACTGGAAAGTACTATCCATGCTACCATCAATAAAGGTCTAATAATAATCAGTATGGGAAGACATGACCACTGGTGAAACATGGGAGTAACCAATCATGTGATTGGATGTAAAGCTCACTCCAAATGTTAAAATCCTGATCTGGCATCATTATCAGGTCAGAGAACCTGTGACTAGACAGGTCATAGGTGGTAAGGGAGAACCTATTATTATTGCTCTGCTAAATAGACATAGTACTAAATGACTCCTAATGATTTACTGTTATGCCTATTGTGTCTCTCTCAACCCTCCTCTAAGGGTGACTAACACAGAGACCCACAACTGGCCAATGTACAGATAATAGGAGGCTGAAAAGTGCTCAGTGCTAAAAGAGACATCTTTATTTAGCACCTCCTCCCAAGGTTCAGGAATCACTGTAGAAAAGGAAGGTAGAAAGGTTATAAGAGGCAAGATGATTGATTGATTGATTGAAATTGATTGATACAGATAGAATAGATAGATAAATAGAAATAAAGAAATAAAGAAAGAAGGCAGATCTCTGAGTTTGATGTGTTTATAAAAAAGATAAAGAGATAAAGAGAATATGTCCTATGGGTGTGTGGAGAGGTATAGGGGAAGGGGATGTCTCAGTGGGCCCATGCCGAGGCATCCCTTCCCCCTGAGGGACCAGTCACACACTGGTATAGTATAGAATAGAGTTTATTCAGGGCATGGGGAGGGGAGTAAGGAGGGTAGTAGAGGCAGAGAGAGAGAGAGAGAGAGAGAGAGAGAGAGAGAGAGAGAGAGCGAGCAGAGAAGTAGAGGCAGGCCATGACCACATGGAGAGAAGGAGAGGGTAAGGGGGAGGGGGGAGGGGACATAAAGGAGCTAGAGGCAAGAGATCAAGAGATCAAGAGAGCAAGAGATTAAGAGATTGAGAGTAAGAGATTAAGAGAGAGAGGAGGGGGCAAGCAGTCCCTTTTACAGTGGGCCAGGCCTACCTGACTGTTGCCAGGTAACTGTGGAGGTGGAGTTTAGACAGAATACTAACAGAGTTCAAGGGCAGTCTGGTCTACAGAACAAATTCCAGAACAGCTAAGGATATATAGAGAGAACTTCTTTCAAAAAACAAAACAAAGTGCCAGATGCAATGAAATCCAAGAAAACAGTATTTTATAGACTCAGCTGAGCAGTTGTACAAATGAACTCACAATAGAGAAGGCACAAAGTATCACCTGTAGCTAAGGATCTACTGGCAACTAATTGCTTCTGAGAGAGGGAGAATTATTCTTAAAGGTGAAGCCCCTGGTAGTTTGACTTGCTCCAGTGGAAGGCCACACATCTGAGAGTATATGGGCAACATAGAATTTGATGGGATTAAAAACTGGGTTCTCCATCTTAGGAAAGGATGGGATGAATCTGGAAGGATTTTGGGAAGGGGTGAATATGATAAAACTCCATTGAATAAAATCATCAAAAAACTAATAATTTAAAAAAAAACACCAAGCATAATTCCAAAATAAAATTCAGCAATTTATAATTTAAGACATAAAATTTCATATTGTACTTTCAATATAATTTAGCTAACAAAATTATCATATACTCAAAGGAAATAATAGTGGGCATTATCTTTCTTCATATTGTGGAGGAATAAAATAACACAGGAATATTCTGCTAAGAAAGCCAACAAAATAGTATGCCTAGAATTACATACTTTTCTTACACATTTAAAAAGGAAATAATATGGAAACTGTCAAGAAGACAACCGACTCTCACCAGAAATGGGAAATGAAATAGTTTATTCTGGAGTAAAATATGACTAACCATGGTCTAGGAACACAGATTCAGATTATCACAAATTAGAAGTTTCAATGTAGCAAAAGGTTTGTTTATAAAGTTTTCATAAACACAAAGAAAGTCATAAACCAAGACACCTTTAAAAAAATCCTTATACAAATGTTAGATAAAGAAAAGTAGGAAATCTCAACTACTGAACTCAGATGCTATTTTACTGTATTTTTTCGCCTGTTGGTTGCTGGAAGCTGGTGGTCTAGTAATTCATTTCAAGGGTTTTACCTGTCATGAGGATGGTAGGTCAGACACAGAAGGGAATAAAGAACGGCTAAGAAGGGTCTAAAGATAGCCAGATAAACTGTGATTAGAGCACAGACCTGCCACAAGCAGATCACTCAAGTTCTATGCAGTTCACTACCCTTGCAGAAGGTTCAGCGAAAGGTATGCCTTCTTTCCAGAAACACTGTTCATAAAGATATGTGCTGTTGAAAGCCAGATCAATCTAAGGTTTTCTTAGAATCTAATAGGGATCTAAAAAGTATGTACAAAGAGATATTTATGATATAAAAATAGCAACATTTAATAAAGAGAATCATCCAATGAAGAATTAAATAAAAACTAACATGGGCAGAGATCATAAATAATATACAAGGGTAGAAAACTGGCCTGAAACAATGTTCACACAATGAGCAATGGGGACTGCACTAAGAAAAAGGTTAACATGGAGTGTGCCCATTACTAACTTAAAATACTGCACATGTTTACTTTCAACTAATAAAAATAAACACACACGTGGAGTGTCATTTTTGAATGGCATGATCTCTTTAGGATTGCTGTAAAATTACCTCTTCAACTGTAGTTCAGGAGTGGAGTATGTTAAAGATTCTACAAGGGTGCCTGACTGCTGGCACCCAGAGTCATATCTTACATTCATTTAACACTACCCAGAAGCTACTGTGCCAAGAGACATGAGGAACAGAAAAATGGAAGCCAGCGCAGAGAAGGGGTCACTAAAAAACCCAAGCCACATTCTGACACTTGGAAGGATGACTCATGCCCTTGGGCACAGAGTTCTGAAAATCACTTACCTATTTTAAAAACACAACTTAAAAACAAATTCAGGAGAGAGTTGGGTGAACCAAGTTCCAGCTTGATTTATTGAGGTTTAGTTTCTATAGCATCCACACCATCCATTTCCATAGTTTGGTGAGCATTAGGAAACGGCTCCAGCTGGGCTCTCCTCATGTCACTGGAGTTTCACACACAACACAGCTTTCTGTCTTCAGAGTTCTACCTGCCTGTTCTCTACATAGCCTCGCCTGTCCTGGAATTTACTCTGTATACCAGGCTGGCCTCTAACTCACAGACATCTGCCTGGCCCTGCCTGGCCTCCCCCTTTCTAAAGTTACACTTGTATGGATACTGAATGTGTTACTGCACACTGTTGTTAGGCCTTGGGCCTCACTGAGTGGAAACACCATTCACTAGTTGGTAGACATTTGCGTTGTCCTATGTTTAGGCTAACATGTATGCCGTTGGCACTGATGACAGGCATTAGAAATGGGCCAGGCAGATGAGGGACATTAATTCTTGTCCTTGGACAGAAACAGGAAATGTCTTTGGTCGACACTGGCTGGAGGCCAGAAATGCCAAAAGTACTTGGGGGCTCTCCTTCATGCTCTGATCCCTAAAGGGTTTTAGGGTTACTTCTTTAGAAGGGAGAATGTTACAGTAGCTTGGTCCCTAAGTCCTATTTCTCTGGTTACACTACAAAAGTAAACACCAGATTTGCTAATCCTTGAGATTAGAATTACCATGAAAAAAGTTGGCCCTTTCAGTTAGGCAAAGTCAAAAGAATAGAATCTAAATTCAGCCTCCTGCCCTGACTGTAGAACAAAATTCACTTACTGCTGGCTTCTTTTAAGAGTCAATCTAATAGGCAGAGAGATGGTTCAGTGGTTAAGAGCACCAGCTGCTCTTTCAAAGGAGAGGGTTCAGTTTCCAGCACCTGCATGGTGGCTCATAACTGCTACCTCTAGTTCTGGCCTTTCTGGGCACCACTCACACATGGTGCAGACATACAATGCAGCCACAAGCATGAGTGTGGTGGCTTATGCCTTTAATCTCAGGGGCAGGCAGATCTCTATGAGTTAAAGATCAGCCTGGTCTACATAGTGAATTCCTGGACAGGAAGGAATATGTAGAAAGTCCCCATCTCAAAGGGTGGAAAAAGTCAGTCCAACTTGGCCTGTCAATCACCTGGCTAACCATGTACCCACCCAGTACTGGAGAGGAAAGGATCAACTACCCTCACATGTGAGAATGTACTTGTCCTTCCCAGAAGAGCCTTCGTGATGCAGCTGTCTGCAGTTCTCCCCAGACAACACTGTGGAGCCTCTGCCATGTGGCCACCCACTTTCCTGAATCCTAACTTTAAAAAGTGCCACTTTTTCTTTTCTTTCCTTTTTGGCTCTTTTTGGATACTGACTGAAGGCTGACTATGTTTTCTTTGACATTTCCTGGGCCTGCTCACTCACTCTCCAAAGCTCTAAGACCTCCACCATGGTTTGCCAACCTCCATTGCAGAAGTCATGGCCTTCTTCCATCTCCTCCATCTGCCTATTCCAAGGAGCCACCAAGGTTTGCAGCTTAACGTCCCCATTGTTTGCTCTCAGATTCAATTAAAATTATCCTGAGCTTCCTTCTGAGTCCATTTTAAAATTATTTTCTTATTAAGACTAAGAACCCAAAAAAGGAACCTCAGTTTCCCTGGTAACTTGAAAACCATTTGCATACTTGTCCTTATATCTTGGATAGATGCCTAGGAACAGAATTCCTAGGCAACAAAACACACCATATATAACTTTTCAAATCTTTTTTTTTTCTTTTCTTTTTTAAAGAGACAGGGTCTTGAGCTTTCTGGGCTGAGGTAACCCTACCTCGCAGCCTCCTGAATATCTGAGAAAACAGGTATGCATCACTACACATAGCTTCCTTGTATAATTTTCTGAGAAACTGTCAGTGTTTTAGCCAGCACTTACATTGCTTTATATGCATACTAAAAAATGCAACAGAGTTCAGGTTTCTCCATGTTCAACTCTTACTATCTTTTCTTTTTATATTAACCATCTCACAGTATGCTAATATCACACAGTGGCTTAGCTGCCATTCTCACATGCATAATAATGTACACTTCTTATTCTTATTAATTAAATGGGGAGAAATAGTCACTGATATTGTCTGTGTGTGTGTGTGTGTATTACTCACAGATAATTTTCAAATAAAATCTCACTTAACAACATGGACATCCTGAAAGTTAGGTAAAATATCCATTCATAAATAAGCAAAGGCCACAGACAGGTAAAGTGGAAATGTAATACAGGAAGCAAATACAAAATGGGAACAAGCTATGTTAAGTTTCAAATGTCTGTGTAGTGTCTCTAAACACTGCATAGATGCTATAATTTCTTGTGCCACCAACAATCAATCATCCTACCTTTTAGAATATGTGCCATATCCTACATAGGAACTGGCATGAGATTTATTGTAGACATCATTTCACTAATAGAAAATGGAACAGATATCTGCATCCAAATGAAAGATCCTCAACTTTAGTGATCTTTGTGACTTATTAGGGATGATCTCTCAATACAACTGTGGTGGTTTGAATGAGAATGGCCCCCATAGACTCATATATTTATATGCTTGGTTCAAAGTTGGTAGAACTGTTTGGGAAGGACTAGGAGGTGTGGCTTTGTTGGAGGAGGTGTGGCTTTGTTGGAGGAGGTGTGTCTTTGAGGCTTCAAAATCCCAGGCCATTCCTAGTTAGTTTTATGTGCCTCACATTTGTGGATTAAGATTTAAGTTCTTAGCTATTGCTCCAGCACCATATCTGCCTGACTGCTGCCATCCTCACTGTCCTGACTGTCATATATTCTAATCTTCTAGAACCATAAGCCTTAAATTAAACTCTTTCTTTTATGAGTTGCCTTGGTCATGGAGTTTTATCACACCAATTGAAAATAACTAGACAGAAATTTATACCAGTAGGTGGGTGTTGCTGTGACAGGCCTGATCATGCTGATTTGGGGACAAATGTGGAAGACTCTGGACTAGAAGAGTGGATGAATGCTATACTCAGGGCTTAACAGGCATCCCAGTACGAGCTTGGAAAGCAATAGTTCTGCAAATAATGTAGACTATGGAGATCCAGCTCAAGAGGTTTCAGAGGAAACAACAGTAGTGCCTGGGCTAGAGAACATTCTTGTGTTATTCAGTAGTGCCTGGGCTAGAGAACATTCTTGTGTTATTTTGGCAAAGAACATGACTGCCTTCTGCCCTGGTTAGAAAATTTTGACTGATGCAAAACTGAAAAGCTTTGGGCTAATTTCATTGGCAGAGGAGATTTCAAGAAAGCATAATATTGTCTCTGTAGTACAGTTATTAGTAACCATTCTTTTGTAGGTCTACAACAAAAAAAACAGGCAAGCTGGGAAAAAAGAAATACAAAAATATACAAAATGAAGAAAACAAAAAAAGCACCAAGCAACTTAACATTTGAACCAAGATTTATGCTGGAAAACATAAGGAGAGGTTTCATTCTAAATGGAATAAAGGGTGTGATGCCCTCAGGACAAGGCCACACCCTGAAAAGCTTCCAAAGTGTTAAAAGGAAATACATAAGGAATTTTCTGATCCTACAATAAAGGAAAGCTTATGCAACAAAGGAAAGTTTATGTAAATGTAATTCAAGGGAACCAGGCGCCATCCTAAGCAGGCAGCTGAGCCTGGCAACATTAGCCATGTGTTCCGACTTTAGAATTATAAAGGTTATACGAGGAAGGGGTTGCAGAATCTTCCTCTGTCATTAAGGGGATCTGCTGAAATCAGGTGTGTGCATGGAGGCCCTGAGAGGCCACTGCATAAAGCTGTGAAAGTCAAGCCTGAATTGAAGTAGAAACACCAGGATGTTGGAGGCGTCAGAGCAGTATGGCATCTGCCAAAGAAAACTGCTTACAAAGAGTGGAACCAGGCCCAGAGGGAAGTGTGCTGCAGTCAACAAAGCAAAGAGAGTGGAGCCATCTAAGCTTTTTGACCTAAGACACGCAGCTCCAGGACTGAGTTTGCCCCGCTGGATTTCAGTCTTGCTTTGGTTCAGTATTTCCTTCCTATGCCCCTTTTCTCCCAATTGGGATAAAAATATATATTCTGTACCACTGTTTATCCAAATTATGTGGTTTTCCTTTTGCTTTTGATTTTTTCAGGAGGTTACAACTAAGACACTGTCTTGAGTTTTAAAAAGACTGTACTTTTAAACTATGTTGAAACTGTAAAAGATTCTAGGGACTTTTTAAATTAGTATAAATACATTTTTTATTGCAATATGGCCTCAAGCCTATGGGAATGAGAGAGTGGAATATTTTAGATTGACTGAGAATGAACCACATAGGCTCATATGTTTGAATTCTGGTACAAAGTGGAACTGTTTGGAAAGGACTGGGAGGTGTGGCCTTGATCAAAGAGCTGTGTTACCAGTATTCTCTCTGCCTTATGCTTGAGAATCAAGATGTAAGCTCTCAGCTACTGCTCCAATGCCATGTCTGCCTGCCTGTTTCCATGATAACTGCCACGATGGTCATAGGTTCTAACACTGTAAAACCAGCCCTATATTAAATTCTTTCTTTTGTAAGTTGCATAGTCATATTTTGTCACAGCAATTGAAAAGTAACTACGACATCCTTTACCATATCCTCAGGAACAAAAACAAACCACCAGACAGATACATAACAACTTCACTAAGAAGACCAACTTTCTGTGCTTAGCAAGGCCAACACTCCACAAACATCCACAGAAAAAAAGAACCCAAAGCCTAGACAGAGGGCAACTCATGAAAAAAATCTCCTTCTTTACTCTTCCCATCATGTGATTTCTATTTTAGGAAGAAAAGTGTGTCACAGCTTAGTACTGAAAGCCCAGGAATCTCACATGAAGAATTGCAAAAGCAAAACAAAACAAACAAGCAAAACCAAAAGCTTCAGAATTGAGATTAAATAAAGACATGCCTTGAACTGAGTAAATGATTACATCACTCACATCTAAAAACAACGTGACCTACTGGAACAAACATATCACAATACATGGCACATCTGCTTCTGTGCTTCAACAGCACGGAAAGATTTGGGCCTGGTAACCAAGTGCTTTTGAGCTTTGGCTTCTTCATCTACAAAGTAGTAAGAAGTGGTCTGGTAAAACAGCTCACTGTTATATCAGGTGGTATTAAAGTTGTCTGTCACCATGCCTGACAACCTAAGTTCAATTGCTAGGACCAATTCAGTGGAAGGAGAGAAGTGACTCTTACAATTTGAAGAATAATAAAAAAGCCTTCCAGATAAGAAAAAGTTCAGGGTCAGATGAGTTCATAGCAGAATTATATCAGACTTTCAAAGATCTAAACTCAAATACTTTTTAAATTATTCAAGAAAAAATAGAAACAGAAAGAACACCCCAAACTCCTTCTTCAAAGCTAGTATTACTCTAATATCCAAACCAGATAAAAACACAACAAACAAACAAACAAACAAAACTACAAATCAATATCGTTGATCAATAGTTGCAAAAATTCTTAATAAAATACTTGCAAGTCAAATTCAGGCATATATCAAAAGATCATCTACCATGATCAAGTTGGCTTTGTCCCAAAAACTCTGTGTATGTGTGCATCAATAAATAAGTAATATAAATAGACCTAAGGAAAATAATCACATGATCATTTCAATAGGTTCAGGAAAAGTCTTCAAAAAAAAAAAAAAAAACCCAACGTGCCTTCACTATAAATTTCCTAAAGAGAATAGGAGGGAACACACCTCAATATAATAAAGGCTATAAATGGCAAACATGCAGCTAACATTACTTTAAATAGAATGATATTCCAAGCAATCCTGTTAAAATCAGGAATAAGACAGGGTTGCACCCTATCCCCGGTTGTTTTCAATACAGAGAATTGGAAGTACTAGCTGAAGCAATCAGGCAAGAGAAGAAATTAAAAGATACAAACAGGAAAAGAAATCAAATTATCCCTATTTTGAAATAATAGGATATAATACACAAGTGATATCAGAGACTCAACCAGAAAACTTAGATAAATGATCAATAACTCCGCTTAAGAGGCAAGATACAAACTCAACTACAAAAACCAATAGCTTTCCTATACATCAATAATTTTCATATACATCACCAAAATACACATTCCCTTTTACAAAGCGTCAAAGGGGTGAGGGAAAACTATCTTGGAAGGATTCTAAATAAGGAGGTGAAAGATGGCTGCAATGAACTTTAAATCTCTGAAAAGAAGACACTGAAGAAGGCACCAGAGTGTGGAAAGACTCCCATACTCATGGATTTGCAGAATCAGTGCTACAAAATGACTATTGTACCCAAAGCAGTTTACAGAGTCAACACAATACCAACCAAAATTCCCACAATATTCTTCAGAGAAATAGATGAGACCATTCTAAAATTCATCTGGAACTACAACAGTCCCCAGATGGAAAAAGAGCAATACTGAAGCGATTACCAGACCTACAGAACTACACAATAAAACAGTACAAGGACAGAAGCACATAGATTTATCAGTGTAGCAAAACAGAAGATCCAAACATGAGCATACATAACTACAACCATCTGAGATCTGACAAAGATGCCGAAAACAGGTTGAGGAAGGGGAAGGAAACATCTTGCCCAAGGCATTCCATGGACAGGCAGAAGTAGGGCAGTACAGGAAAGTCTATTGTAGGCAGGCTACAAACATGAGCATAGTACACACAGTAGGACAGTATACAAAAGTCTGTTATAGGCGGGCCACAAACATGTGAACATGATACACAGTAGGACAGTACAGGAAAGTCTACTGTAGGCAGGCTACTAAAATAAACTGGAGAAAAGATGGTATCGTCAACAAATGAGGCTGGGAAAACTGTGTGCCCACACATAGAGTGAAATTAGATTCTAAATAAGGAGGTGAAAGATGGCTGCAATGAACTTTAAATCTCTGAAAAGAGATTTAACACCCTTAACAAAAATTAACTCCAAATGGATCAAAGATGTCAATTTGAAACTCAAAATATTGAAACTTCTAGAAAAAAAACATAGGCAGAACCATACAAAATAACTATTGGAATGGAATGCTATCTGCCCAGGAATTATGGCCATCAACTGAGAAGTCGGTCCTCATAAAAACAAAGAAAACTATCTGGAGAATCTAAAGAGGAAAGATGGAAACAAATCCCTGACATCTATATATCTGACAGAGGACTAATATACAAAATATATAAACAACTCAAAAGTGGTCAAGAAAAAAATGATCAGGTTTTAAAATGGGCTATGAATTTGAACAGAGAGTTCTGAAAAGAAAAGAGAACGATGACTTTGGAAATATTTCAAATCAGCATCCTAGAGAATTAGGGAAATGAAAATTCAAACTTTGAAATTTCATCTCACTCCAGTCAGAATGGCTAAGAACAAGATTCTAAGTGCCAGAGGTTGGGAAGCATTGAAGCTAAACAGTGTCTTCTGTACATGACAGTATACACTCATGACATCACAGCACCTGCTCAAGGTCAAGCCACTCAGTACTTTAAACAGGGAGTAGGAAGTGACTGAGGAACCTCACCTCTAAGTCCTCTAAGTTAGGAGCTATGGACAATGGCTTCTGAGGCAGGGAGAGTCCGTTTTTTTTAAAGGTGGATCCTGGTATGTCACCAACTTCCAGGGGATGATACTACATCGAGGAGTAAATAGGCATCACAAATTGGACTTCATGGGCTCTTGTGTGTGTGTGTGTGTTGTGTGTGTGTGTGTGTGTGTGTGTGTGTGGTGTGAGAGAGAGAGAGAGAGAGAGAGAGAGAGAGAGAGAGAGAGAGGAGAACAATAATTGTGGGAAAGAAGGTAGAAAGGTAGATGTGGACCTTGAATTGGGTAGGATTGAGAAATGAATGTGACTAAAATACACTGTATGAAATTTCCAAAGATTAAAAGTATTTTAAGTGGGCCAGGTGTGGTGGTGCATGCCTAGTACTCAGGAAGTAGGAGACAGAGGCAGCTGGATCTCTGTGAGTTGGAGGCCAGCTTGATCTACAGATAGAGTTCCAGAACAGCTGGGGCACGGAGAAACCTTGTCACAAAAAACCCAATATATATATATATATATGTATATGTAGATGTAGATGTAGATGTAGATGTATGAATGTAGATGTAGATGTAGATGTATCTATCTATCTATCTATCTATCTATCTATTTATCTATCTATCTATCTATATATCTAAATGGATGGATGGATAGATAGATAGATAGATAGATAGATAGATAGATAGATAAAGATAGAAAGATAGATAGATAGATTCTATATAGCTCAAGAGTCAACAAAATTTAATTAGGATTAATATGGACTTACTAAACATTGATGTGCAAAGCATTCATATAAAGCATACTTATATAGACATAAAAATGTAATTCGTATTAGAGTGGATATAGTATTTTATTGTATTTGTACTGACCGACATAACAAAATATCCTGAGGATACACAATGACAGACCAAACAATGCAAACACTGTTGAATGAAGACTTGTAAGTACATGTACACTGTTTTACATCATAGATGTTAAGTATTACCAGAACCAACTAAAAGAATTGAAAGTACTTTCCTCTAGAAAGTAACAAGGCACAAAACTTCCTAGCCCCCACATGATGGCTCACAGCAGTCTGTAACTATAGTTCCAGGATATCCAATGTCCCTTTTCTGGGGTACATATGGCTCACAGATCTACATGCAAGCAAAACACTCAAGCTAGCTACTCAGTGCTGCTGAATCCATGCTTACTGGAGCAAAATCTACAACCACTAATTTACTGAGATGGCATAATCCTTTATCATCTTATACCCACAGGTAAGTGTATCACCTCTTATCAAAGAAAACTTCCTTTTGCCACAGATGAAGACCAATACAGAAAACCACAACCAATCAAAATGGAGAGTACCAGTGGATACATCTACAAAACATTATCATTTTAAGGCTCGGGAAGCACTGTAGAAGCGGGGGTGAAAAGATCCTAAGAGCCAGAGGATCAGGGAGATTGCCTTGAGATTGTGTCTCCTAGTTCAATCAGCAGCTACACACATGAACTTTCACCAACACAACTGTCCAAACATGAGCTGAACAATGAGGGGACACATGGACAGGGAAAAGCCCACAAGGTATCAACCCTATGAACTACAGGCAAGTGAGCAGAGCTGGGAGCAGGAGACACGGTCTTCCCCTGGGAAGAGCATGCAGTGGTTGCCCAGTGACAGTTTGCACTGAAACCTTCCATACAAGTAACATTATATGGACGGAACAGTTTATATTCTGCATACACACCTACATAGGAATATATATACATACACACATATATACATCTACAAATACATATTTGCACACAATAATAATTAGTGGGAAATGAAGCTATGAATTTGAAGGAGAGCATGGAGGATTTAGACTCATGATTGAGTTTTATTGTTGTTCAGGCAAACATACTATAGCAGTGCCAAATATTCCCAGACAGGAAATTAGGTAATAGATACACAGGAACTCTGCAAAAGTTTTACAACTTTTCTAAATCTAAAAATTACAATTAAAAGTTAATGTGAAAACACACAAGTACTTCTTGTATCCCCCTGTATAGCCAAAACCCAAAAGCTAGGAAAAACCTGAATTAATGCTACTAGCTTGGAAATGGAGTGGCAGGGCTAAGAGTAAAGATGGTGAAGCATACATAGCACAAGGGCTGCGATCACAAAGAGCCCGCGCTGTGCCAAGGGCTGAGCCTCAAGTTTTCTGCCACAGTCAGCTCCTCTAGGAATATAGGATTCCATACTCAGCCCTGAGTGTCTCTGGGAAACAGGAGAAGGACAGTCTTTGACTTTCAAATGAATGGAGCAGAATCACGTTTGACCCACACCACACAAACTGTCCTATCTGGCAGAAGGCCAGATATACCATAATCTCACTGACCTGGATTGTAGCAGCCCCAGGTGAGCTGTAAAACCTAAGAATAGTCAAAAGCTCTTGGAAGTGGTAGAAAACTGAGTTTTGATTCACTGTCTTCACCTGCCAACCTGCTCACTTCCAGTCTTAACCCCACCTTGCCTCCTCCGATGAGGAATTAAGACAGAAATGCCAGGAATACCACACACAAGATCTTGGCAAAATTAAGGCTGCCTCTCTCCACAAAATTGGATAACTGTGAAAAGCAGCAGAGCTGGCTGCAGTGACCTCAGAAGCTTTCTAACAACAGATAACAAGACTAGGAAGTACCTAGCCATCTTAGGTTCATTTTATCACCTTTTATATGAAACATTATATACTTCTCTAGCATTAAAATATAGCAGTCTTTAAATTTAATCTGCTGTGAACCAATATATCTTCCCAACTTCCTGCAAATTACAGAATCTCAAATGTCTTAGTTATGGTTTCTATTGCTGCTACAAAACACAATAACCAAGAAGCCAGTTGAGAAGAAAAGGTTTTATTTGGCTTACACTTTTCCACATTGCTATTTATTATTGAAGGAAGTCAGGACAGAAACTCAAACAGGGCAGGATCTTGGAGGCAGGAGCTAATTGACAGAAGCCATGAAAGGGTGCGACTTACTGGCTTGTTCCTTGTGGCTTACTCAGCCTGCTTTCTTACAGAACTCAGGACCGCCAGCTCAGGGATGGCACTACGGCCAATTGACTGGGCCCTCCCTCCATCAATTACTAATTAAGAAAGTTCCTTACAGCTGGATCTCATGGAGGCATTTCCTCAACTGAAACTCTTTCCTCTCAGATGACACAAAACCAGCCAGTATATCAGATAAACTTAAGAAACAGCAGGAAAACACCTTTACAGAGACAGCTGCACACACAAAACTAAGCACATGCATTACTGAATCCATACTGAACTCACAGACTTACTGAAAACTGAGTTGGAATGATGATCTCCAACTATCCATCCTGTGTGTTTATTTCCCCATAGTAGCTTTCAGATATAGAAATTTAACATAAAAAGTTAGATACTCAATTCTTTCTGAAAAACCAAAAGACTTAACTGAAAATCTGCTAAACCAGAGTAGCCGTGAGTACCCCATAACCTCTACCCCCAGAGCCACTCACTCCCCAGAAGACAAAATGAGCTTGACCATGAAGAATCCATGCTCATGTCCTCACAGTACAGAAGGCCTCTGTCATGTGTACTCTACCTAAGACGGCCATCCTTATTCTCTGCCTTGTTTTCAGGTTTACAGCATTCTTCTTGGCCCAAGATTATATTAGAAATCTGAGAAATACAGTCATAATTACCAGCATCTTTGCCACAATACATTAGAAGTAAGATAAAGGCAAGCCAGCATATGTGTATGCTGTGATTGTAAGTTCAGTAATTGGACATCAAGACAATGAAATCCTAGCACTTCCTTTTGTTATTTTGTCTTGTTATTTTTTTTTGTTCAGAGCTAAAGGCCTTGCTCTTGCTAGGAAAGTGCTCTACCACTGAGCTAAATTCCCAGCCCCTTCTAGCACTTCCTACAGCCAACGAAGCCTCCAGTCTTGGTGGTGGAGATGTTTCCTCACCATCTAGAATGAACCTGGGTGGCTATAGTGGGATGAGGTACATGGAGACGTAGGTTCCAAGGAGCTGGCCCCCATGGGGTACTGAAGTTGAAAAGTTTTGACTCTGGCTGAGGTACAGGTACTTTCCCAGGCTGTCTAGCAAGGATGATCATTTGCAGGAGGTCTGTCACCAAACAAGGAATATTCCTGGTACATAGAGGTCAGATACTCCAAGTCAATCCCAAATAATCTGAAGGTCTGATGAAAGACAAAGGGCTAATTAGCCATGGATGATTCTTAATCTGTAAAGATATCCAAGCTTATGGATCAAAAATCAACTTACTACACTCAGAGTGGAACAAAAAATGGTAGCAAAGGTTCTAATCATTCACCCCTCTCTCAAGGCAGATGATCTAGAACGTCATCTACCCCAAGGTGACAGACAGGAGCAGGGGTACACCAGCTAACAGTTCACAGCAAGGCAACCTGGTGTACTGAACACTGGCCACAAATACAAAAGCAAATGAGATTTTAATTTTAGTCTATAGTCTTCACCTTCAGCAGGCCATTCTAAATAGACACACATACATCCACATTATGAATTACACTGCTCCTGCTTTATAGTCAGTATAGAATGGGAATATTCAATAAGAAATCTCCGTTTTTAAGAAAAGTCCCACATACTAGCCTGCAGTTACAGCAGTTCCTGGTATGGTCATGTTCACTGCAGAGATGGATGGCCTGACCAGGGAAACAATCTATAGGCCATCTACATCCAGAGCAAAGTCAGTCTCTGCATGACAGGGCAGGGTTACCATACGACCCAGGTCAGGGGGACTGGGAAGCCATGCCTAAGGCCCTACTTCCCAGAAAGAGAAGACACAGAAAATGCCTATTGTGAAAGAATACACACATTCCTTTACTACATAATAAGTACAAGAACTTCTGGAAGAAATCACTTCCTGACATAACACTACTCAGTCAAAGAAACAAAGATACAAAACCAGCTTAAGAGAGCCTGTCTCCTAATCTGCAGTTTCTTAATCTGTGGATAGGGCCAAATCACTGAATATTGAGTGAAAATTTCACTATTGTGAAATTTTTAAGAATGTGCAATGGCCAAAAACCAGTTCAAAATTTGTTACATGAACTATCCAAGGTGTTTCTAGGAGCATCACTTCATGTTTGTATCACGTGACTTCATAGTAGCCTTAGCTCTGAACATACAACACACCAGGTTTACACAGTGCATACCCTCAAACTGCTAAAAAAATTGAAACCTTAAATACCTTACTCAAATTCAAGCATATGTTATAAATGGCAACAGATGTACTGCATATTCATATTTATGGAAACAACTGTATAAGAAAGATGTTTAATTATTTTCCTATTGTCATTCCTCAGCATACAAATATAGCTTTGCATTATAGTGTGCTAGCATGCTCAATTGTTACTATTACTGTTTGAGTTGCTATCTTAGTTACGTTTCTATTGCTAAGACACCATGACCAAGGCAACTTAGAGAAGATAGAGTTTATTTGGGGCTTACAGCTGCAGAGGTTTAGAGTCCATGACCATCATGGCAGGGAGCAGGCAGCAGGCAGGCAGGCATGGTGCTGAACAGTCTTTCATAGTTTCAACACAGTTTAAAAGTCCAAAGCTGAAGTCTTTCCTGAGACTCAAGGCAATCTCTTAGTTGTAACCCCCTGTAAAATCAGAATCAAAAGCAAATTACATACTTCCAACATATGTAGAACATGACATAGAACATTACCATTCCAAAATGGAAGAATGGGACATCCTAAGGAAATACTGAACCAAAGCAAGACTGAAACTCAGCAAGGCAAACTGTAAATCCTATAGATGCATGTCTGACACCAAAGGGCTTAGATGGCTCCGACCTTCCAGCTTTGCTGACTGCATCATAATTCTCTCTCTTGGGCTGGTTTCACTCGAAGTACACAGTTCTCCTTGGCAGAAGTCTCAAAGCTCTGGGGTTTCCAATGCCATCTAGGCTTCATTTCACACAGTGGCATCTCAGCACCTCCACACAGGAACTTCCCTGCCAAACTCCTGACTTCAACATCTCTTCTTAATCACAGAGAAAGATTCCACAACCCACTTACTCATACATCTTTCATGACTATAAAGTCAGGACCAGTTGACCAGTGTTGCCAAGTTCAGTTTACCTTGTGATGGAGTCTGACCCCCTCCTTGGATTAGATGTGCATAAAGCTTTCTTTTATTGCATAAATGTTCCTCGGTTTAGTGCACAAAAAATTTCTCAGGCCTTTCCTCTTTTATAAATTGTTGGGTCTGGTTTTGCCCTGAGGGCACCATTCTGTTTATTCCAATTCACATCAGGTCTGTCATCTCTTTCAGCACAAGCTTTAGCTCAAATGTTAAATTTTCTAGTGCTATTTTTCATTTCAAATTGTATATTTGTATTTTGTTTTGCCCTGCTTGCTTTCTCTTTGTAGAGCAGCGCATGAGTGACTGCTAGCAACTGCACAACAGAGTCAACACTGGGCTCTCTGGAAATCTCTTCTGTCAATGAAATTAGTCCAAACTTTTTCAATTCATTCCAGGCTGACGTGTACGACAAGGTTAAAATTCGGCCACATTATTTGCCAAGGTATCTATCACAAGTATGATCTCCAGCCTAGTTGCTAATATGGTTCCCCTTTAAGCCTCTTGAGCTGTACCTCCATTGTCCACATTGCTCTCTGCAACACTGTCTTCTAAGCTCCAATTCAGATGGCCTGTTAAGTATCCCACATTCTAAACAAAAACAAAAACAAAACAAAAAGTACCGGATGGTCAAGGCCATCACAATACTGCCTGACTCCTAGTACCAACTAATGTCTTAGTTTCTTTTCTGTCTTTCTAATAAGATATCATAACCAAGGTAACTTATAAAGGAAAACATTTATTTGAGGCCATATTTAGAGTGTGAATCTATGATTATCACAGCAGAGAGCTCAGGAGTAGGCAGACAGGAATGGCACAGTAGCTGAGAAGTTATATGTTGACCCACAAGCATGAGGCAGAGAGTTAACTGGGAATGGTTCAAAGGCATTGCCAATGACACATTTCTAATAAGACCACACCTCCTAATCCTTTTCAAACACTTCTACCTACAGAAGTATTCAAACATAGGAGCCTTTATGGGTCACTTTTATTCAAACTACTACAGAAGGCACGTAAAAAGTTGGAGAGAAAATAGGTTTTTTATATACATAGTAGAGTGCAGCATGGTTATATTCAAACTTGTGAATTGCATACATTTATTACTTGTAGCTTTTCACATACCAAAAACATTTTTATGTTAAATTTACAAATTAAACAAGAAAACTCTTCCATGTTTTTAATGCTTACTCTACATTTAAGTCAATGTCCCGATTGGTTAGAGTTATCTGGAACCTCAATTGAGAAAATGCCTCCACAGATTGCCTGTGGGTATATGTGTGGGACATTTTATTAACAATTGATGCAGGGACAATGCCACCCATAGGCAGGTGGTCTTTAGGTATACGTATGATGGGTTGAATAAGACTCTCAGATACTGCTCTAGCACATCCCTGACTGCTGCCACTCTCCCCACCATGAAGGTCGTGGACTAATCCTCTGAAATGTAAGCAAGCTCCCAATAAAATGGCTTTCTCCAAAGAGTTGCCTTGGTCATGGCCTCTCTTCACAACAACAGAATAATAAGTAAGAAAATAAGAAAGCAAACTAGTTAAGCTGTGGGGTATAAGACAGAACGAAGCATCTGTCCATGGCTTCTGCCTCTAGATTCTGACTTGAGTAGCTGTCTTGAGTAGGTGACTAGATGACTAGATGACTAGATATCTAGGTGAAGGAGGTACAATGAAATAAATCCTTCTCTCTCCAAGTTGCTTTTGATTGTGGTCTTTATCACAACAATAGAAACCCTAACTAAGACATCCAGAGAGCTAAATGAATGCTCATAAAAATAGTTGCTAACACTGATGTTCAAGCATAAATAAATATTTGTTACAATAAAATTCTTTAGGAAAGAAGTCCAAGGGCTTAAGGGGATATGATTATATTTCCAACTGGTATAAAAGATATTTATGTATTTTCAAAGGGATAATAATCAGTATCAAATTACTAAGAGTAGTTAGACTCCACTCCTTAGACAATTCATACTGTAATTTTACTTCATATTTTTTTTATAATACATGAGAAACCAAATCCATTATAATTCTTTAAAACCAACAATTAAAAGTTGCATATTCATTCTAAAATGATGTTAAAATAGTACAAATTTTGGAAAATTCTTAAGTGAATATAAAAAATGTAGATATGTCAAAGAGAAGGGCTCTAGAGGAAAAGAAAAAATAGGGAGAGAATAGAAAGGAAATTAGGGCTGCTTGCATCAGCATGGATATGGAGTTATGTTTTGCGGCATGGACAACTACTAGAACAGCTAAAGAATTAACTGAAGCTCTCTTTTGTAGTTAGACAAGAGAGATCTTGCTGATCTTGGCAGGGACCTGGGCATTGCAGTCTTACTTGGGAATTGATAAATATTAATTATCTCACCTCTTACATTTTATTTTTATTTTAATTATGTATATATAAGGGAATCACATGAAAACAGCAGATCCCATGAAGCTGGAATTAAAAGCAACCATAATTCATTCAACTGGGTGCTGGGAACCAAATTCTGGAACTCTACAAAAACTGAGCTATATCTCTCTGGCACCTGTTCAGAATCACTTAATCCAACCTGTGGAACCAGTTAAATTCCAGGTAGGGATTTGTAAAGAGCTCTGTTAAGGTCAGGTATTTCTCTTTTTACAAATGAATCAGCTGAGTCAGTGAGAGAGTGAAAGTTTATACCCATAATTTATTAAAAGATTCCTAGCTATTCCATGAAGAGTCAAGAGGCTATATAATCTACTCACAATGCCATCCAGACATGAGACTTAACTACCACCCAGATATCTCCTGTACACTAAGAAAATGATCTCATTTATAAAATAACAGCCCACTCCTCACTAACACTCTATAACCAAACTAACCACAGGGTTCGAGAAGAGCATAAAAGAAACGAATAGGAAAGTAACCTTACAGGTCTCATACGATGCAGTGCTACATTGTAGTTAGTGAAGAGACAAAAAAGAACTTGGCAGCTAAATTCTGCAATCGCCTAAGAGGTACATAGGAGAATGATATGTAAATAAAGACTAAATAAGTTGAAGGGGGGATGGGATTGATGACTAGAACAAATAACTAGGATGGGGATGGAGGACTCTCACTATAAACTGATATCTTACATGTCCAACAAATGCTTCAGGAATTTCCTGCACACTGCACAGGCACTCCCTCTTCCAAGCCTTTTCACTGACCTTCCTCCTACCATAGCCCTCCCCAGCTACTGCCACATGATCACGTACCCATTTATCTATTTACTCACTCAAATATTTACTAACTCTATTATGTGCCAAACACTGTATATATTTCTGAGGGCACCAAGAGTAGACCTTCAGTTTATGCATATTCAAGGCTAACATTCTACTACTGAGCTACATTCTTAGTTTCCCAGGATGTTTCAGATAATTAAAGGTATTAAAATATTGTCTCTAAACTGCTTACACGGTAGAAGATAAATTCCATCATATTTTGAAGGTGATATGTACCAGGAAGGAGGTAGGGAGGACAACTGAGATGGAACTTATTTAGATGGAGAAGATGTGCACACTAAGGAGGAGACATTTGAGAGGGTTCCCAGGGAGACTACAAACAATAAGTGCTACGAATTACACCAGCCATGGACCTAACTAACTGGCCAGCCACGACTATGAGCCTATCCTTGCTGTGTATGTCATCTTCACCCCCACCCTCAGCTAGGTTTCATCAACTGCACAGGCTAAAGGACAGCAAAGGCCAAGTAGAGACTCAGCTCTGGACAATGTTCCTGATTCTTTGGACATCTGGTATAGTCATTTACTATTTCCGAGCAATGCTTTTGCTACATGTGTCACTGGCTCATCTATCTTTGCCATTTTTCTCTTATCTGTAGCCACCCATCCTTCTCTGGAGTTTCCAGAGATAAACCTATTGGGATGCCTTTTCCATTGGGATTGAAGGACTGCTCAGATTTTAAATATTCGTTAAAGTAGGCCACTGGAAAAGTTTATTTTAGAAAACTCACAGGTTGGAATTCCAGGGTATGAAACATTTGACAAACAACAACAAAAACCCCTTACTCTGAAACAACTAAGTTCTAATTTTGACACTTCCAAGCAACAAAATACATAGAACTACAGAAAAACACACACTAATCCTCTTATTTCCCTAACATCAAAAGGCAATATTCACTTCCTCATCCTTTCTCTCCCAGGGATGACCACCCTTTCTTCCTGGCCAAGAACAGCTGTTCTTTGGGAGAAGAGCCTTATATACTCAGCTATTGGTGCCAAGAAAGGATCAAAAAGATACTGAAGCTAGTCCTACATATAAAATGAGTCCATGCCCTGTGAACAAAAATAGATGAACTTACAGACTTGCACGGGTGACTCATATCCAACAATACTCTGTGGGAGTATATATAGCTCAGAGCCACAGCATTTCCCTGGCATGCACATAGAGCCAAACTAAACACACACATAAATAAAGTGGTTTTGTTTGTCTGTTTATTTGGTTGGTTGGTTGATTGGTTTAGTTTTTTGTTTGTTTGGTTTTGGTTTTTCAAGACAAGGTTTCTCTGTGTAGCTTTGGCTGTCCTGAAACTTCCTCTATAGACCAGGCTGGCTTCGAACTCTGCCTGCCTCTGCCTCTGCCTCCTGAATGCTGGGATTAAAGGTGTGCACCATCACCACCTGGCCTCACATTAAAAAAAGCTTTAAAACATATACTTCAGGAAAGATGTAGCCCTTCTAACAACTGAATCCATCTCAAAAGTGTCACTAACTCTGTGAAACAATTGTTCTATGGGGAAAAGTCTCAGGGATTCCCCAGCACTTGAAGTCTAGTTACTCCCATTTCAAGCAAGGTATAATCAGCTTTTTAGTTTGTTTCTGCAATTTACTGTGGCCCAGTGAAAGTCACTGGGAATTATCCCATCAGCCCTAATAAGAGCTAATGTTCTGTTATCTTCTCCTACAAGGAGCTCTTGGGATCCAGTCAGCAAAACTACAGCATCTAACCTTAGTATCTGGGGACTCAAAGGGGGCTTTTAGCTTCTCCCATTCATGGAAACCAGTCTGTGACCCTCCTATAGAGTATGCTACATTTCTGACATGCATTTAAGCTTGTATTTAACCAGGTGGTAGACAGTGACTGTGAGGTATTTGGAGTATAAGATAAGGACACCCGTTAGTTGATCACACAATTCACAGGAAACTAAGCTGGGGAGAAGGGTAGTTCCAGGAAATGAGCTTCAGGATGCATCTGTAGAGTAGAATAGTGTAGTCAGCTGCCTCTTCCTGCTCTAAGTTCTGACCTAGGAGTCCAACTGAACAACCAGGTTTCCTGGGATGTTCTTGCTGATATCTATTATACAGTACACATCCAACTCCCCTCTTGAAATGTCACATTTAAATTAGACTATCCCTCCTAAGGAGGACTGACAAGTTTCTGGAGGAGTTCTGGCAGCTTACCTGCATGTTGGAATACACACCTCTACACATCTCTCTGGGTTAATGCAAGGTATATTCCCTCCATGTTCCCATGTAAGCAGACTTTGGGGAAGAAGTGGAGCATCATAGTAGGGAAACAAAAGAACCAAGTGCCTCAAGCCCCACACTTAACAACAGTAAAACCTGGGACAAATTATACAACATCTCCCACTTGAAATAACCATGAGCTACGATGAATCATGAATTAGCATTTATAAAGTGCTCAGAACAGGGCGTGGTAATAGAATAAATCATCCTATGAATGTTCACTCAATAAAAATACAAATTTCGCATCCAAGCAATCTTGTATCAAAGGCTACAGAGTGGAACAGGAAGCCCCCGGCAAATTGTTAAGATTCTCTCTCTATCCAAGGATATAAAACTCCTAAGTGTGATCTTCAACAGCATTCCTTGATAAATGGTGGCCAGAGGGCAGAAATGGGATATCCACTACCACAAAACTTCATGACAGATGTTCAAAGTCAACTATAAACAAATTTATACATTGAAACCATCTCAAGCAACACACACACACACACAAACACACAACTAAATGTGCTGAGTATCAATCAACAGAAGCTGGAGCCATGAACTGGCTTCCCCAACTGTTTTAATGTCCTCAGAAGGGACCCTCTGCCTCCTCATGTGTCCTGTAACTATAACTGCACATTTAATCATGTGATATGGGCCATCAAAAGTACACAGATAAGATATTTAAAGCAGAAAGTTTAAAACAAAAAGGCTCAGACTAAAATCTCACATTAAACTTGCATATGATAAATTGTTAAGAAATCTTTTTGTTGTTGTTGCTGTTTGAGTCAGGGCTTCTCTTTATAGCCCTGGCTGTCCTGGCACTCAATAGAGCACACCTCTCTACCAGAAACCAGGCACTGAGGATAATCATCACGTATAAGTGAACTACCTAGAAAATACATGTTACCAGCATCCAGATAGTGAACTTCATGAGAGCATAAGAGCTCAGCCTTTGGGGGTTTTCAACCCTTCAGAGAAGTTTTAAATTCCCTATTAAGATAATATATTCCAGTCAGACAGGGTGACCCATCCCTGTAATCATAGCATGTGGAAGACTGAGGCCTGGGCTACACAGGGAGATCCTGTCTTAATAAGGACTATAACTAAATAGAGTATTGGCCCAGCATATGCAAGAAGCTCTAGGTTCAATCTCCCTCTGGTAGCTAAGAAAACATTAAAATTAAATTAAATTAAATGAACAAATCCAAGAATGCAGCTTACGGTAGAGTGCCTTGTTTGACTATTTTGTTCAAGGCCCTGAGGTCCATTCCTGTCACTTGAAAAAAGTTCCTATGCAAGGCAACAGCTTATAGAATAGAAGAAAACCTTCTACACTGAAAGATTAGGCTGCAGACTGACCCTCAGCAGGCAGACAGATAAGGAAAGCAGGTTCTAGGGCATTAATATATCTTTTCACTTGAACAGGAGAGACAACCAACTTCCTGCTTCTTCTCTCTCACCAACACTAGTGGGCTTTTTTTCTGCTTGAAAGTATTCAGTGGTCTTTCAAATCTCCCACAAGAAATGGGGGAGGGTCCTATAGTAGGAACCAATCAGCTTGCTTTTCTTTGTCTGGATTACCCAATCTCCTGTAGTAGCCCAAATTCGCCAATTAAGAGAGAAAGGGGAAACTCACCCCATCCCCAAACATAAAACTTTTAGCACTGCCAGACAAACTTTGATCTCCTGGTCTTCTAGGAATCTATCTCTTTGTGTCTCTCTTCTCTTCCCTTCCCTTCCCTTCCCTTCCCTTCCCTTCCCTTCCCTTCCCTTCCCTTCCCTTCCCTTCCCTTCCCTTCCCTTCCCTTCCCTTCTCTTTAATTCTCTTCTCTTCTCCTCTTTTTCTCTCTCTCTTTCCCCCTCTCCAACCCCACCTTCTTTCTTTCTCTGTGTGTTTTGTTTTTACTGCTTTCTTATTTTTTGAATCAGCAGACAAAAAGAGTACATTCCGACAACTCTAGACGACGTCATTATGATGGCATCAAACCAACAAAGCAGTAGATTAAAAGTTGGAAATAAAAACTGATGACAAGCAACAGTTATACGTCATCATATTTGAGGTTACTTTTGGTTTTCCTCCTCCCCCGAAAAGCTAATTCAATTTACTCGGTTTGAAGGCTTTTCCACTGCCGGCCCTTGAATGTAAAGCCTTAGAGTGTTGGCGTGTCTGCCAGTTCTCTCTTGTTCATTTCCCCAATAAACATCGTTGAAATACAAAAATATAGAAGAAAAGAAAATGAAAAAATAAACACAAACAGAAAGAACACCCAGCCCAATAAAAATAAAAACAGCGCTTTTGAAGAAGTCTTTTAGGACATACACAACTAAGTTGGAGACAGGAGTGGCACAAATACAGAAACAAGAGAACGCTAGATAATCGTATGTTAGACACACACACACACACACACACACACACACACACACGCAAATGAGATTACCAGATTACAAAAATTACCTCAACAGAGATGTGTTGAGGTAAACACGTTTATTTTTGTAAACCGTGCTCTCTGGTTTGCATTTCTAAAGCAATGTTGAACCATCACCCAGAGGGTTTGGTTCCTAAGCTTTTTAAAATCTGAACAAGTGGGAAGAAAGACGGCCAGAGGTGGCATTTCTCAAAAACGTTAAATGTTCAAAAAAGGAGAGGTATTTCGAAGAAAACCGAGCAATCTTTGCTCCGTTTCGAACTTAGAGCATGGAGAAACTGCTCCCCTAACGCTTCAGGAGAAAGACTTTCCCTCCAGCATAAATGAGAATCTTCCAAGCCCTGCTGACTCTCCAACCAAGGAAGTTTACAGGTTTCTGAGGCAGGACCGTGATAGTCAGCGGGGCATCCTTACCCACTTAAATTGACTTTAGTAATACAAAAATCTTTCAAAATTCTGAAGCTGTGGGGGTATGAACAAACCTCCAAACCCAATCCAGATTTTACACACCATAAGTCCACTGCTTTGCCTTTGAATGAACCCGCTGATCAGGAAGGGTGGCTCGCAACACAGGATGTCGCAGTTCAGTCGCAGCCCGGGTCTAACCCTGGCTGTACCTCGGCGGCGCTTCCACCCACCATCAAGTTCCGCGGCTTCACCTCAGTACACCCACCACCCAAGCTCCCCGCGGAATTTTTCTGCTCGCCTTTAAAAGCCTGTACTCCATCTCCAAAGGCAGAAATGGCCCTGTCCCTCCTACCCGCTGCGGGAGGCGCCGCCCCAGGCCCCGAGCGACCGGGAGCGCGTGTGGACACGCACAAAGGTCCCCCCTCCCCCGCCGGGGCCGCAAACCCAAGCAAGGAGCCAGGGGGAAACGGGGCGCAGACAGGAGGAGGAGGCGGAGGACTGGGGTCCCGACATCAGGCCCCTCCGCCGCCCCACACCACAGCCTCGCGAGCCCCGCAGTGCCCTTCCCGCGTCCCCGCTCCCGGAGGCGCGGGAGCCGGCGGCCCTACCTCCACCAGCAGCCCGAGCAGCAGCGCCGCCACCCCGCCGAGCCGGCGGCTCATGGCTTCCGCGAGGACCGTCCGAAGCCCTGCTGCACGGCGAGCTCAGGGCCGGTCCGCACCCCGGGTCGGGCAGGCGGACGCCGGGGATACGAGCCTACTTCGGCAGGAGGATGCGCGCCAAGCCGGCGGAGCTCCAGGACGTGCCAGGCCGCCCTCGCCGCGCGCCCCCGAGCCACCTCACGGGCGCGCGCTCGCGGGCTCCGAGCTCGCAAAGTCTGTGGAGCGCGCTGCGGGACGCGGAGACAGCCGGGCTGGGTGAGAAGACTGCCTGGTGTCGCCTCTCCCGGAGGAAACCATCTTGTCTCACCTCTATAGTTCTGGGAAGGTTTTTAAAGGACACCGGGTTTGGGAGCTGGGGATGAATACGGATGGACCCATCACTGCGTCTTCCTGAAGTTTCTACCCCCAAAGACATTCTCACTGAGGTTCCTGTAGATGGGGTGGTCCACTCCGCCCCAGGACAGTTAACCCACATGGAAAGGACAGGTGATTGCAAAAGGTTGGTGTAAGTTTCTGCCAACATCTTTCTGTCTGACTCTGCTAGAACCCTACCTTTGGACTCCACAGTGCACCTCACCTTTCAAGTCCCCCTCCGCCCCGCCACACTTACACACCCAACAATAAGACCCAAATGCTGTCTGAATTTACGGAACTTACTGAAGCATTGGTTGAACTTGTATCAGACCTAAGCTGGAGGCCAAATAAGTAGAGGTGAACAAGAAAACGGCTAGTTTAAACAACTGTGCATATGGAATGCTGAGTGCAGAAGAGCAGAAAATAAAACCCGTTAGGTTCAGAAAGGTCTCTAAGTAGGCAACAAGGCTTCCCTGGAAAGCCTGAAGATTTGAGCTCCTCCCTGGAAATGTAAGATGGAAACAAATTATCTCATTGTACCACAAGGCCACATGGCATACATGCATGCCTTCAGACAAACACACTGCGCCCATACGCACGCGGCGCCGCGCACACACACACACACACACACACACTCACTCACAATAATGAATTAAATATTTATTTAATAACTAGAGTTGGTTAAATTACAGAACCACCTCCAACAGGACATAGAGGAAAGACTTTAGGAAAACGGATCTTCCACGACGCAAGTCTTAAATACTTTGCCAACCTTCTTTTTTTTTTTTTTTTTTTTTTAGAAGACCGTACTCCATATACAGGCTGCATGTTTTGGGATAGCCCCACTCCAGATGTTTGAGACCTACATGAAAACCAAGCTGCACATTTACAACATATGTGCAGGAGGCCTAGGTTCAGCCCATGGAGGTAGATCTGTGTAGACTAGGTATGCTCCACGGTTGGTGATTCAGTCTCTGAGAGCTCCAAGGGTTCAGTTTCGTTTACTCTGTTGATTTCCTGTGCAGTTCCTATCTCCTTAGGGCCACAATCCTTCCACCTATTCTTCTTTAAGAGTCCTCAAGCTCCATCCACTGTTTGGCTCTGGATGTCTGTATCTGTCTGAGTCAGCTGCTGGTTAGAGCCTCTCAGAGGACAGCTTGCCCTGTCTGTTCTCAGGCTGGAGGTTTAGATCCTGGAGCTCTGGTTGAATCTTTTGATACTCGTTCTAAAAAGGACAAAGGCACCCTCACTTTGGTCTTCCTCCTTCTTCTTGAGTTTCATGAGGTTTATGCGTTGCATCTTAGGTATTATGTGTTTTGGGGCTAATATCCACTTACCAGTGAGTGCATACCATGTGTGTTCTTTTGTGATTAGGTAATCTCACTCAGGATGATATTTTCTAGCTCCCTTTGCCAACCTTCAATACACATATTTACTTGGTTAAGACAGAACATACACCATGAAACTACACCTGTTACAACTGGCAAGCCAAGCAGCAAAAGAAAATAGCCTCATGGTTAACCCCAAATTCCATGTCACCCCAAGAGGCAAAACTTTGTTTTAAAACTTAGATATATACATATTTTGCATATTTTATGTAAGTTTATGAAATATTTCCCTATGACTTTTTCAAACATTCATAGCGTTATTTTTCTTTTCCTCCTCACTTTGAATTATCCTCCTCTCTCCCCACTCAACTCGCAACCCCCCACCCCACTCCATGTCCCCTTTCACTTTCATTATACCTGTGTCTTACTACCCTGCTGTGAGCTCCTTCTCTCCCATCACCCATAGTCTCTTCCTACTTTTTTGTCTTCTGCAGTCAGTCCCAATTATACATCCAAAACCATAAAATATTGAGCAAGGGTCTGCAAATAAGGAACACTATGTAGCATCTGTCTCTCCAGGTCTGAGATACTAAAATCAATATAATACAATCTAATTCCATCCATTTACCTAAATTTTTCATGATTTCATTTTTCTTTCTAGTAGAATGGCATTTCATTGTTGTGTATGTACCACATTTCCATTTTCCATTCATTGGCTGAAGGACATTTAGGTGGGTCCACTTCCTGGCTGTTGTGAATAGAGCAGCAACAGACATGGCTAATCAAGTAGTAGAAAGTTGTGTCCTTTCAGTCTGTGGCAAGGGATTGTAGAGCAGGGTAGATGTATTTTTAGGTTTTTGCAAACTTTCTACACTGATTTTCAGAGTGGTTGCACCAGGTTGTGAACCCACCGGCAGTGATGAGGTGTCCCTTTTTCTGCATCCTCACTGGCATTTTTTGTCATTTGTTTTCTTGATCTTAGCCATTCTGAGTAGGGTGAAAATGATATCTCAAACTGATTTTTAAAGGCAGAGTCAGAACTAGGAGTGTAGCTCAGAAGTACAGCACAATGTAAAATGAAGGTACATGGCTTTGATTATTGAGTAACACATAACTTTTTTAAATGTATGTTAACCTTTATAAATTAAGCCAAAATAATGTTATATAACAGAGACCCAAGTGATCTTCCCATGGCTTCATGAATACTCATATTCTGTAAATGTCAAATGACCTATGCTATAGTTAGAATCTTAATCAATCTGAATTTGTCAATCTCATTACTACACATATATCCACATGCACACACACACACACACACACACACACACACACAACCCCTCACTGGTCATATATGTGTCAGTTGGTTCTAATGACCTCTGAGGAAGCTTGGCCATCTGTTTTAGTTTCTTTTCCTATTGGTGTGATAAGATTCCCCAAGAAAAGCAACTTCAGGAAAGAAATATCTATTTTAACTCACAGTTCAAGGTACAGTCAGCATGAAGGAAAAGTCAAGGCGGTAGCACCCTGAAGCAGCTGTTAACATTACTTTCTCAGTCAGAAGACAAGAGCAGTAAATCCTTAGCCTCAGCTAGCTTTTTTTCATTTTAGCTTTCTTCCCAGAATCCCTGACCAGGGAATGCTTCTATGCACAGATAATATGGGTCTCTCCTACCAATAGATAATATGAGTCTTTGTACATCAGTTAACTTAATCCAGATAATTCCTCAGAGGCCCACCTCTAAGATGCCTGTCTAGATTCTGTCAATTAGATAGTTAACATTAACTATCACATCATCCCAATTGTGTCAATGAATTATAGTAGTTTAAATAAATGATAGTATTTTTAAAATGAGGTATAATGGACCATTTTTAGTTGAAATAACATGAGTTGGCTTCAGTTTTAGAAAAATAATGTCACAAACCTGTCAACTCATAGGTAAAGCTAAGCAATCTTTATTTGCTTCACAATCTGTACAATTCTCTTTCACCGATGAGAAACTTTCTCTCAAAGCAGAAAGCCAGAAAACATTTCCCTACTCAAAAGTCTTTCCTTTTCTTTAAATTCATTATTTTTTCTTTTATTTTTGAGATTATAATGAAACTACATTATTTTCCTCTTCTCATTCCTCTCTGCAAATACTCCTATAAACCCCCTCTGAGATTTCTTTCAAATCCAGTTTTTTTCATTAATTGTTGTTGCACACACACACACACACACACACACACAGCACACAACTAATATAATGTTATTTGTCTGTCACGTCCTCCTCGACCAGCAAGTAAGACACAACACGGTGGGATCCTGCTCAGACAGCTTTATTTCAGGAACGAATCTTGACTACGGGGACCCCGAGCAGCAGAAACGGGCAGCTTATATATCTGCCCGAGGCGGGCTCGGTGGCTCAAGATAGGTTAGATAGAAAACACTGCTCATTTAGCATAGGTCCTGTGATTTCTCTCAGGATTGGTTAACTGGTAAACTAATTCATAACTGCCAACATTCTCATTAGCATAACTGTCACTAGCTCATTAGCATAACTGTCACTTGCCGACACATGCGCAACAGACTTGTTTACTCAGGAACGCTGAAACGCCTTGGTAAAACCGGCGCCATCTTAGAATGGCGGCCTAAAAAGTAAAGTACACCATACTGGCCAATCACTGATCGTAGCAATGGTCCAAGCCCATAGTCCAGAGCGGTCAGATGTAGCCTCACGCCACTGTCGCACAGCCCCATGCCTACAAGGAGATTCAATGGCAAGGACAAACCAATGGCAGGACAAGCCACCCCGCCCTTGAAGTGTGGCCGAACGGCTCAACCACATTTGTCTGTACGTGTTTTCAGGGATGGCCATTTGCCCTTCCCTGGGGCACATTTTTCAGCTCTCAGCATTCCTTAGTTGCCTATAGCTCTTTAGTGAAGGGTTGAGGTCTCATGATCCTTCCTCCATCCACTAGTGTTACTCTCCTTGTTTAGCTCTTGTTTAGGTAGTCAGGTTGGTGAGACATTATGGGTGTAGCTTCTGACATTACTAGAAAGCACACTCTCACAGCAAACTCCCTGATCCTCTGGCTCTTACAATCTTTCTGTCCCTCTTCCTGAGACTTAGGTGTAGAGGTTGTTTTATAGATACATCATTGGGACCTGGACTCAGTGAGTCTGCATTTTTATTGGCTGTGGGTTTTTTAAGTGGTCTTCATCTCTTGCAAAGGGAAGTTTCTGTGGTGAAGAGTGGGGACTAAACTTACCTGTGGTTATAAGGACAAGTGTGTAATATGTACTTAGGGATTATGCTGTTTTACTAAAATGGTGAGTGTCCATTGTTCTCTAAAATCCATGAATTTTTAGCCATGAAGTTGGCTAGGTTTCCAGCACAAGACAATTTTCCTCTTGTAAAGTAAGTCTTAAGTCCAACTAGAGAGCTATTGGTTACCATAAAGGTATGTGTGCCACAATTTGCTCTTAGGTTTTTTTGTGACATGCTAGTCATTGTTGTGACGTATAGGTGTCATGTCTGGATAGGACTGTTGGTTGATTCCCTCCATTGGAGGTTTGCAAAATACCTCTGGTGCCATGAAAGCTTATCTTCATGGGGGAAACATTTAAATCAGTTCCAGCTCAGAGGCCTCTGGGCCCTGCATGTGAAATACATGGTGGCTTCAGCAATAGGAATTACCTTCCACCTCTGGGGAACAACCAAGGTCAATAGCAACAGTCTGTAGTGTTGTGGGAGTCTCTTAGACAAGCCTAGCCAGCAACTGAATCAGCTTAGTGTTGGGAATTTTCTTAAGATGTCTTTAGCTCTTGGAGGAAACATTGTCAGCTCAGATGAGAAAAATTCATTTGAATTATATCTATATTTATATACAGATTTACATGCAGTATTGGTGGTATTTTTAGTGACTGGTATGATTTCTTACAAATTTTTTTCAGATATCTTAACTATTGTTTTATCCTTCTCTCATGCTCGGTATTAATCTCCCTCACTTTTCCTAATTAGCCCCCACCCCCTGATTAATTCCTATTGCACCACTGAGATCACCTATACCCTGCTGTTCTCCTCACTATTGCTCCCCCACTCTCCTATGCTGGCAATAGTCCTTTTCTACTTTCCTGGTTTCTGCAGTTACTCCAGGTTATATAGTCACATCTGAAGAATTGGAGCTAGAGCCTCAAATGACAGAGAGTTTTTGATGTTTGCACTTTCCAGGTCTAGCTTACTTTACTCAATGTGATCTTTTCTAGTTCTACTTTTATTTTTTTTATTATTTTTTTTAACCTGCAAAGCTCACGATTTCATTTTCTTTCAGTTGGATAGCATCCCGTATTGTATATGCACCACCTTTTCATTATCCATTCGTCAGTAGAAGGACATTTAGATTGCTTTCATTTCCTAGCTATTGTGAATAGGGCAGCAATGAATGTGCTTGAGCACATTCTGTGCGGCAGGATGTCAAGTCCTCATGGCAGATACAAAGAAAATCTGGGTTATATGGCAGATGTAATCTTAGTTTTTAGAGAATTCAGTGATTTCTGTTGTGGCTGCCTAGTCTGAAATGCCACCAACAGTGAGTGTGGGTTCCGTTTTCCCCATACCCTCTGCAGCACCTTTTGTCAATTGTTTTGTTGATCTTTGCTATGACTTAGGTAAGGTCATGACATGTGGGACTTAAAACCGTGCCAGGAAGTTTGGTATGGTAAAGCAGGTTGGGACCTGGAGACTTGGTGGCCACATACCTGAGGCTTAGGTGACTCCCAATTCCCTGCCAGACTCCTGATTTAGAACACAGTGCCACGCTTCTCACATAAAAGAGATGTGACCACAGGTCACCTAGGCTCAAGACAGAGGTCTCCATGCTAATGAGGTACCTAGAGGCCTTGAGGGCTTAGCCAATAAACACTCCTTCCCAGACATTCCTCCCTACAAAAGGTATTTAATCTCAGGCCCACCCTGAGAAGTGGGGTATTGGTTTTATGCATCCACTTTCCACCATGCCAATAAAGGATTTCAAAACCATGGACTGTCTCTTTTCATCAGGATCTACTGTGGGGAGCCATGGAGAAGGCCTTTACCTCTGTCTAATCTTCCATAGAAGGCCTCTCTGTACTCTCACCAAGCCTACTGCCCAACAAACCACCATCATCACCATGGGACTAGCTGGAGCTCCCCTTTTACTCCTAAACCCAGCCCACCCATGGCCCCCCATTCCATTCTCAGCTCTTCCCCGACCCCCAGTGGCTCCTGGATGTCCAAGGGTCTGAGAACCCCACAGTCCCGGCCTCATTGTTGCAGATCCAGGGACCCCGAACCAGTTCTGACTTTGCCACATCTCAGACTGTGCTTCTACACCAGGTAGTGGTGTCCCAGTGCTTCTCTACAGCCTACACTCACCCCAGCTCTGAGAAGGGTAAGCATAGTCAAAGTCTCTGCATCCTCCTTCCCCAAGCGGCCACGCCCTGTGGTAGAGCCTACTTGGGACCTATAACCATAGAAATCTCACAGTTTATGTGGTTTTCATTTCCATAGTTGCTAGTTGCTAGGGATAATTTTTTTTTTTTTTTTTTTGAGATCATAGCTACTTTTTTGTCTTCTTTTGATAACTTCCAGCTTTTTTTTTTTTTGAATAGGTTGTTTAGTTTTGTTTATGGATTTCTTGTTGTTGTTAGCAGGACACAGGATGTTGCTTTTTTATTTTCTTTCTTTTGTTGTGTTTTTGTTCTGACTTGTTTTGGTTTGGTTTTTGCTTCTTTGTTTTTTAGTTCTTTATATATTCCGGATCTTAATCCTCTGTCACATGCATATCTGGCAAAGATTCTCTCCCATTCTGTGGGCTTCCTCATCCTGAGGTTGATTGTTTCCTTAGTGGTACAGAAGTTTTTCAGTTCTGTAAAGTCCCACTTGTCACTTATTGACCCTACTTCTTGGGGAAATGAAACTCAATTCAGAAAGTCTGTTCTTATGCCTATATGACATCAGCTTCTACCTGTGTTCTTCTAGCACTTTTAGAGTTTCAGGTTTCATGTTTAGGTCTTTAAACCCTTTGTATTTAGTTTTGGTGCAAGATGATAGATATAGATTCATACTTTTGTGTGTGATCATCAAGTTTTCCCAGCACCATTTGTTGAAGATGCTTTCTTTTTTTTCCAATCATATGATTTTGGCATCACTGTCAAATATTAAATGGCTGAATATGTGTACTCATGTATGGGATATTGATTTTGTTCCATTGGTCTACATGTCTGCTGTTTTTGTGACAGTACCACATTGTTTTTATTCTTATGGCTCAGAAATGGTAGCTGATCAGCACTGTTCTTGCTCAGGATTGTTTTGGCTATGTCAAGTCTTTTGTGGATCTATATGAGTTTTAGGATAGTTTCTCTCTAGTTCTGTAAAAAAAAATGAGATTAGCATTTTGACTAGGATTGCATTGAATCCATAAAAAACTCTTAGAAAGATGTTTATTTTCACAAGATTAATTCTACCAATTCACGAGCATGGGATGCTGTGGTGGTTTGAATAAACTTGGCCCAGTAAGTGGCACTATTAGGAGGTATGGCCTTTGAAGAAGGTGTGGTCTTGTTGGAGGAAGGGTGTCACTGTGGGGTTGGGCTGTAAGACTCTCCTTCTCACTGCCTGGAAGACAGTATTCTCTTGAATGCCTTTAGATCAAGATGTAGAACTCTTGTTTCTTCTCCAACACCAAGTCTGCCTGGAAGCTGCCATGCTTCTTGTCATGATGATAATAGATTGAACCTCTGAACCTGTAAGGCCAACCCCAATTAAATATTGTGCCTTATAAGATTCATTGTGTTTCTTCACAGCAATGGAAACCCTAATTAAGGCAGATGCCTTTCTATTTTCTATTGTTTTCCTGTGTCTTATTCTTCAGAGCTTTAAAGTTTTAATGAGAGAGGTTACTCATTTCCTCAGGTTTATTCCTAGTTTTTTTTTTGGAGGCTATTGTGAATGGACATGTGTAGCTGCCTGTGGCCATGAGTAACTGGGTTCTCCTGAAAGGGGGGCTGGGAATGGGAAGGAGAGCAAAAAGAGATGAAGCCAAGACAAAGTTCTCTGATCAAGGCTCGAAGTTTATTGTTTGGCTTTTAAATAAAAAGGGGAAACCCCACCCCACCACCAGAGTCCCTTGGGTGAGGGTGTGGGTGAGGGGAATCCATCCTTAATCTCAGGCCTGAGGTATCTCAAGGCAAGCTCACCAGGTGGTCTATTCTTCTCAGCTCCTGTAGCAGACTGTGGCTCCCTAAGGTTAACACCTCCTGAGTCCTACTGTTTGGTCTGCTGTGGTAAACAAGGTCTCTCAGGCCTGCTAAAGGCTGGGGGAAGGGCACAATTCCCCTTTTTATTTTAAGGATGGCAGTGCCAGCAGCTAAACATGGCACAAGATTTCATCCCTTCTAGGGTAAAGAGTGGCCAGGCGACCATGCCTGGCTTAGGTCGGTGTCTATATTGCTCCTATATTATCCATCTTTGAGGTAAACATACATAGCATATTGATGTATGCCTCTGCTTTAGGTTTATAGGAGCTCAAGAACACTCTTCCCATCTTTGCTAACCACCATATTGGCACACTCTTTTTCATATAGACCAAAGCCACATTGAGACCAAAGGACCTGTGAGCATGCACTCAATGCAGTTTTTCATAGCGATGGATAACTGCCATGATGAATAGCTGAGCTTGCTGAGAACAATCCTGTGTGAGGGCAACCCAATCTGCTTAAATACAAGGTTCAAAGGTTAAAAGCAACATGATTCAAGCAATGTAGAAATTAAGGTTGAAGGTGGAAATATTCCAGTATCTAATCCAACTGCTGGTTGGCAGGAATCAGACACAAGTCTGGCCACCAGGTATATAGTGGGTGGCTTTAAGTATTGATAAAAAACAATTACTCTCCAATAAGAGTGGAGACTATATGCCATGTTAAATCAGCTGGCTGATAAGGATTTCGAGCCATCTTCATCATTAGAATCATAATTATTAGGCTCAAGATCTGTGTCCACTTGACAGACCAATCTTTCAGGTAGCCATTGGGCTCCATTCTTTTTCTGAAAAAATACAGACTGAGCCACAGCCCCAAATTAAAACAGGGTCGGGACCACACCAAGTATTAGTTAAGGAGTCTCTCCATATGACCATGGCAAATGAGCTGGAAGTAACTAGATGCCAGTGGTGATCTGTTGCAGACTGACCTTTAGCTTCAGTTTGCAGAAAATTTAAAACAACTCAAAAGCAAGGTGTGCTTTTAGTGACCTTGGGGGTATAATCCCCCTTTTTAGTTTATAAAAGCTAATTTTTCAGAGTTCCTTGCAAAACCAGGGAAGAAGCATCGTAGCTGCTCTTCCCACATTTAAGAGTTATCAAGATATTATTTTAAAATTCCATAATCTCTCTTTCACAATTTCTTGTCCTTGAGGATAATAAGGAATTTCAGTAATAAGGATAATATTAAATTGTCAACAAAACATCTCAAATGTTTGACTGGAATAGCCAGTTCCATTGTCTATAATCTGATATGGAACACCAAGTATAGAAAAATAATGTAGGTAATAACTAATTATAATTTTTTAGTTGCTTTTCTTGTTAAAGCAATTGCAACTAGAAAGCCTAAAAGGGTATCAAGTCACATGTACATGGTTTAATTTTTCAAAATCAAAAATGAGTAACATCTATTTGCCAAAATTGATTATATATAAGTCCTTAAGTCTTACACCATTATGAAAAATTTGAGGACACTGAGAACAGGTTTTTGCAATTTAACTTGCATACTTTCTAGAAATATAAAATTATTGTCTCAAGCTATTATTATTTTGATGATGTAAAGAATAAGATTGTATGGCCAATTGTTTCTGTAAGGTCAATAATTGACTGGTATACAAATCTGTTGTGGCATTGCCCTGGGGTCCAGGCAATCTAATATGAGCTCTTAAATGTATTATAAAGTTAAGAAACAGTACATGTTTTTTTTTTTTTAAATTAAGCTGTATTTGTATAAATAATTGTAAAATTTGAGAATTAGTAATATCTAAAAAAGGAACAATTTCAAGCAATTACAAACCATGAGCATATACTGGCTATGAGTATACAAATGAAAGCTTGATTTTTCAGCATTTTAAACAGTGGCTACAGCACATAATTTAATTATTTGTACTGAAATGGGGGGAAAGTCAAGAAAATGAACATGTGATATAATTACATATACTGCCTTCTCAGTAGATGAGGCATCTGTAAATACAGTAAACATCTTTTCTATGGGCTGCATGCAAATTTACAGGAAATATAAAAGCATGCATAGAGGAAAATTGTAACAATTTGTCTTATGGATAATGATTATCAAATTTGCCTAAAAAGTTGCCATGTAATAGACCAAATATCATTATTCTTTAATAACCAATTTAATTTCTATTTGAAATAAGGAATAAACATTTTATATAAAATACTTTCAGGATTCTATCTTATAATCTTGTATTAACACTATAATAGTTTTATAATAGGATGTTCAAACTTTACTTGTAGATGAAGAAGGATGAATCCACATTAATGGTTTCTTTTGCCAAAGGTCTGCTGTGAGCACATGAATTGCAATAATGCAAACAGCCAACAATTGATCATAGTCTATATAATGTATCTGTTGATAATAACAGCTTACTCTACTTTCTACAAAGCATCTGTCTCTCATCAGTTAATTGTTGAGGGAATTAGGATTTTATCCCCTTTGAGAATATCAAACAGAGGTTCAAGTTCTCCTATGGTAAGCTTAAGATGAGATTTTAGCCAATTAATATCTCCTAACAACTTTTGAGAATCATTAAAAGTAAACATTATTTTTGTATGTACATCTGCAAGCCAGAAGAGGGCACTAGATCCCACTACAAATGGTTTGAGCCACCATGTGGTTGCTGGGAATTGAACTTTAAATATTTTTAGTTGTGAATCTAGCCTTTTAATGGCCGAGCCATCTCTCTAGCCTCAACTATCTATTTTTATGGAATTTTCTGTGCTACAATCTGTTTAAGATATAACTGAGGTCCCAAATATTGAAAAGTTATTGCCTTTGAATCTTTTCTGGAGCAACAAAGACTCCAAAATTTTAAAGCTCATTGTATTAGAGCAAAGGCTTGCAGAAAAACTCCTTTAGAGAAATCAGCTAATAAAATATACAGTGAATAATATACACTGAAAGATTTAAACGCTTAACCTTTCATATAAAAGCAACAACAATTTTTTATATAATATAAGACTATTAATCATTTTTTGAGGCAAACCTTTTCTAATGATATCGCTTTATGGGCTCTCAAAAATTACAAGCAAATTCACTGAATTTAAACCTCATCACCTTTACAGGATGTAAGAGAACGGTATAAAAACAATCTTCTAAATCTATAATAATTTTATACGCATTTACTAGAATGGTAGCTGGAGTAGGCAAGTCAGGACTGTAGTGCCCCAGTATCTATTAATCCTTTAAAACTTTTTTCTTCAATTATTAACTTAAGATTAGGTCTCTTGCTAGTAATAGATCAGACCCAATAACATCAGAGGAACCAAAGCCATCTTGTCCTCTATCACTCTCAACTGAAAAGAATAAACTTTTTTTGAGATCCCCCTAGCATATAGAGGCTGAAACCAGGCCAGCTGTGTTCCAGGAACTTAGCCGACCACAAAAGGGCGGAACCAAGAATTCAGGTCATCTGCTTCACAGGCTCTGGGCTCTGGATTCCAGGAACTGACTGGAATTTACCATTGTGAAATCAGGTGTTATTCTATGGGTTTTCCTTTATATGTTACTTGCAGTTTTTCTCTTGAAGCTTTCAATATATTTTCTTTGTCAGGTACAATTAATATTTTGATTATGTGGGATATTTTCTTTTCTGGTCTGGTTTATTGGTGTTCTCTGTGCTTTTTGTATCTGTATGATTATGCCTTTCTTTAGTTTTGATGTTTTATTTATGACCTTTTTGAAGAGCTGTTCTATGTCATTAACTTTGAATTTTTCTCCCTCATCTATGTCTAGAATTCAAAGGTTTGTTTTTTTCATGATGTCCCACATTTTCTGTGTGTTCTTTTTCTGTCTCTGCTTCTTCTCTCTCTCTCTCTCTCTCTCTCTCCCCTCCCTCCTTTTCTGTGTGTAATTCTCTGTCCCTATATCTTTCTTCTGTTGCTTTCCTCCCTCCTGCCCCCTATCTCTCTTAGGGTATTTCCACTATAACAAGAACAAGACAAGAATATACACTCATCCTCTACCTATTCACTACACTACTTGTGGAGTCTTAACTAGAAGAGTAAGATAACTGAAAAACTTCAAGGAGATACAAATAGGAAAAAATCAAAATATCTTTATTTAAAGATGTTGTCTAGTTTATATAGGTGACACTAAAACTTCCACTAGGAAATTCCTGCAGTTAATAAAATCTTTCAACAAAGTTGCAGGATAGAAAATTAACACACAAAAATTAGTAGCTACCTTATATACAAATGATGAATGGACTGAGGAAGTTGTCAGAGAAACAACAACATTCTAAGAGCTTCAACAATATAAAATATCATGGGAAAACTTTAATCAAGCAAATAAAAGAGTTATGTATAAACAATTTAAGACACTGAATAAAGAAATTGAAAAAGATAGCAGAATGTGGAAATATCGCTCATGCTCATACATCAGTAGGATTACTGTAGTAAAAATGGCCATCTTACTAAAAGCAATCTACAGATTCAATGTAAACCCCCTCAAAATTCCAAGTTTCCACAGAACTTGATAATTTTCAACTTCATATCAAAAAAAAAAAAAACCCAAAAAACAAAAAAGCAAAAATCCTCAGCACTGCTAAAACATTCCTAAATAATAAAAATATCCTGCTGGATGTATCACTATCCCTGATCTAAAATTGTACCACAGAGCTATAGTAATAAGAACAGCATGGCATTTCACAAAAACAAACATATTGATCAATGGAATTGAATTGAAGACCCAGACATAAATCTACATACCTATGTGTTAGAGGGACAGAGGATTTGGCCTCATAGGCAAGCACTAGCAGAACCAGAAATGTTAAACACACGGGTGCTCTCTTCAAAGTGAGAGGTATATAACATATTTTCTTCCTAGAAAGCTTGGAGTGGACATGGTTAATAGCTTGGTGACCATTGTGATATCTCTATGACAGAGATCACATCAGATCCACCCTAAGACCTCTGTCTTGAGCTTGCTTGTTTCTGTCAACGTTAGACTCTATCTTTATGGAATTTGCCACTTGTAATTTACAAAGGGTTTTGATGTAGTCATGTCCTTATCTTTGTTGTGCATGTGGGATTGAGCTAATTATTAACAGGAAAATTTTCAGCAAATTGTGTTGTGTTAAATATGCCTAAACTAAACTACTTGGTCAGACACTCAAAGTTTAAATCCACATGGGCTACTGAGTTTTGCTGAACTATTATCTTGCCTTAACTGGGATGAAACTAGAAAAAAAAATCATCTGCAGTGAGGTAACTCAGACCCGGAAAGACAATTTGTCTTTCTGTGGATTTTAGTTGTTACATCATTGATTAAAAAAACAAAACAAACAAAACAAAAAACCAACCTACAATTACCATAAAGTTAAGTAAAGAATAAGGGACTGGGCGAGGGGGTAGGGATGGATCCTCTTAGGAAGAGGAAATAGTTTTGGATAGACAGAGGTAGGTTAAAGAGGGAAGGGGATAAGAAAGGGGCAAGGAAGGGAATGCATAGAAGGACAGCTAAAACTAAGGAACACCTTGGGGGGTTGTATGGAAACCTAATTCAGTAGAAGCTTCCTAAAATATATACATATATAAAAGCAATCTAAATGAAATAGAGAAATGACAGGGGAGATGGAATTCCAGCTTGACATCACTTATCACCAAATGAAGCTTCCACTGTGAGAGATGGGTTTACATCTAATGAGTATTGCCCAAAGGAGCCTTTGGGAACCTGCCAGGTACCAGCCTGGCTATGGCCAGGTTCCACAGAGAAGACAAGGAGTCAGTGAGGGAGGAGTGAATCATGCATGGAGGTCTGGGGAATTGTGCACCCTGACTGGTAGCTGAGGAGATTTGTTATTTAGTACAGTACTCCTTAGGCAGGGATAATTCATTTGTTCTAAAACATAGATTTACCATTTTTGGTCCCTGCACACATGTTTGACTTCCTCTTGGTCATAAGTTTAGTCGTCATTGATAAAAATTACCAAACAGAGTTATCTTTTACAATCATTTTCCATCATCAACCCCATAAGGCAATATTTAAAAATCTCAAAGCATTATTTTGCCAAAGCCTGACAGCTGTTCTCAGGTTGGTAGCTTCCACAGTTTCAAAGGCACTAGACAGAAAGAGAATCTCCAAGCCAGCCTGGGAAGATTGCCATGCCCCAGCCAGTAAATCATCAACTTCGAATTATCAGAATGTTAATTGTCATTAGGCCCAAGAAAAATCTTCAGGCCAAAGTTGTTGTGGTTATTATTCAATTCCTGGCATAACACAATGTTTATATCTTTGTAGATTTTATATGTCTAAACTTGTTCCTGTACAGGCTAACTTTTATAAGAAATGGAGGTCTTAATACTTCATTTTTTTATCATTTATCCACACCATTCTTTGTCCACCAGTATAAGCCCCTGTGTAGGGCAGAGATAACTCCAGCCAATCTAACTTTGTTGCTGTATCTTTTCCTGGAGGGGCATATCATAGGTGTCCCCCAATCTTATATTGCATCACATAATCACCTGAGTGAATAGGAAGAAAAGGCCTTTAATCTGATCTGCTGCCAATTTCTCTAGCCCACTGAATCTTGTTTATCTTTTTAAGTTTACGTTGTTCTGATTATCTTGTTCCTGAGTGAGTACAGGGGCAGATATTCTGAGAGCATCTTGGAGCCAGAGTCTCATAAGGAGATCTCTGGCATTTTCATGTGAGATACAACCTCCAGGGCACAAGAAAGACTTTCAAGTAAGGCCAGATAAGGATATTTCTCTAAAGGTGCAGGGGTAGTATGCTCAGGACTTTCCTGGGGAAGCTTAAAAGCAGTACTCTTGGGAGAAGGCATATACGACTCATAAGAAACTTTCCATCAATCCAGTATGCCCAAGTTGTACAAATATTAAAAGCTCCCCAAGCATGCAACACATGGAGATCAAAACCTGAAGTGAAAGATGGCATAGTAGTAGCTCAGCTTTGCTGGATCTTTGACAAGCATATGTGCTGGCTTTGTGACTTTCACTTTTCCCATTAGACATGGCTGTGCCAGGATCCCCCAAACAATCCAGGCTATTGGTTGCTCATCACAGACACTAAGGCCTTATTCTTGAAGACAAAACCTACACAATTCATTAAACATGGATAATTCAAGCTGTTGCCAATGTAGGGACTTCACCCCTACGACTAGTGTTCATGGTACTGGAAAGTACTCTTCGTACTATCAAAGGCGAGAACGGTAAGCATCATCTCAAACTACCTTAAAATCTATAATGATAACCTGCCTCAGGATATGCTGACACAATAGCAGCACAAAGTCTGTGAGACAATAACTGACTTGACTTAATGCATGCACTCTATGAGATGGAACTTATACCCAGTACTGATGGATAGCCAAGAACCTGAGACTACTTATGCCAGGAACTGAGGGGAAAACCAATACATCATTCTCCTAAGGGGACTTAGCAATAAAATGGCTCCCCATAACATTCTCTATTCTCTTCGATCTGTGTCTTATATAGCTATCATCAGAGAAGCTTCTCCAGCACCAGAGACGCCCACCCAGAAAATATGTAAATAGCAGGAAACCTTGAAACACTATACCCTATATGAGATGTCTCAGTCAAATCTTTCCCCTCGTGTTTCAGGGAACTCTGTGGAAGAGGAGATGGAAAGACTATAAGAGCAAGAGGGGAAGCAGGGCTATAAGGAAACAAGGCCTTCTATATGAAAAACTATGAACACACGTATAAACTTAGAGACTGAGGCAGCATGCAAAGGGCTGCACAAGATAGGGTTCTAGAGCAAAAAGGAGAAGTGGACACATGCCTGATCCATAACCCGGGAGCTATCTCTAATTGATAGGCACTTGTAAATGACAAATTAGTTTTCTCCAAGGGAGTCTTACTAAGTAAACAAACCACTTATAAGAGTTATCCCATGCCCTGCAGAAGACAGCCAACAGAAAACGAACTCAATGGTGTCTTTGGAGGTTCTTTGCTTCATAATATGGAGTCATGGCAATCTTTATAAGTTACAAGTACTGTTACAAGCACTTTCTATATGTCTTATGGGCATCTGGATTGGTAATTTTCTGAGATTCCTGTGTGTGTGAACTTATGCAGCTCTAAGTCTATATGTGTTTCTTGTGGATTTTTTTTTTTTTTGGCTTCTTTTCTGTTTGATTTTTTTTTGTCCTATTCAGATGTGTTTCATTTTTTTTTCTTATTCTTGTTTATTTTATTATCATTAGTTAGATGCCTATTTGTTTTCTAAGGAAAGACAAAAAGTGTCTAGATTCAGATAGAGGGGAGGTAGGGAGGAACTGGCAGGGATTGGGAGAGAAAACACTAATCAGAATATATTGTATGAAAAAAGTTATTTTCAATAAAAATTAATTAGGGCATAGAGATGCAAATTTTTAATTTAAGAGATGGACAGGCAAAGACATGAGAATCCCTGAGACTACCATCCTGACCTATTTGGCAAGTCTCAGGTCACAATGAAAGATGCTCACTCAAAATACAAGGTAAATACAAAGTTGTCTCCAAGCCTCCATGTGCACATGCATAAGCATCCTTGTACATACACACTACATACACACATACACAAAAGCACGTTGTATAACACATATGTATAGGTAAGCAGTTTTTACTTACCAATAAATTTTAATAATTGTAGATGAGATGAAGTGAAAATAAACCAGGTATATAACTCATAAGTAACACATTAAGTAAAAAATATGGAAAATATAAAATCACATTATTTTATAATCCAGCAAAAATTATATCTAGGATTAAAGCTACAGTCGAATACTTAAACTGTTCTTAAAGATTTAGAGTAAATTAAAATATATTCCAAAAAAGCTTAAAAAGATCACTATCACCAAGGAACTTCTTTGAGTAACCTCAGCATCAAGAGAACATTTATGACATAAAGTAAAAATGAAAGAGTAAAAGATTTCATGTAGAAATAGCAGCTTATGATGTACAATAAACTTAAAGAACTCTATACTTCTTGACAGCAGAAATGTCCAAGAATATTTATGTGTGGTGCCACAAATTTTATTTAAATCATATGAAGAATCTTGTTTTAATACTTAAACCATTAAAGTTTAAGAAGAATATTTTTTAGGAAAAAAATGTTGGGGCTTGCACCAGCATGGAAGTTAAAACCTCTGTAACTCCAATTCCAGAGGATCCCATGAGCACTCCTGACTTCTCTGGGCACCAGGTATACAAACATTCATGCATGATGGCACAACATTTATACTTATAAATAAAAGAAATAAATTTTTTTTTTAAAGAAGTGAAAAATTTCCTTCTTTAAAAAATAAGTGTCATTTTGACCTCAAGTTTTCAGCACATTGATTATTCTCTTATCAGAACTGATTTGTACCAAAGGAGTAATTGTAGGATAGGCATTCATCACAAACTTTTGAACAGTCGGACAACTGGGTCATACATCCATAACAGACTGAGGTGATGAGATGATGAAGTCCACCCAGTACATGACTACAAAGAAAACCACCAGCAGCAAGATGGTCTGGGTGCCCTTTTCCCAGGTGATGCTCTCAAGTGGCTGATGCTATGAAGATGCTTGCATTGCCTCTGATGTCTGCACAAGATAATCACCATGTATGTGCTTGTGGTCAGCATGACTCCTACCAGAAACACATCTCTGGGACATTGCCACTATTAACATCAATCCCCTGATGATGTGGTTCATGGGGAAGAGTAAGCAGGATTTAGCGACCTTCATCTGGTGGGTCTCACTCACATTGGTAAAACCAGCAACATAGAAGATCCACCTACTACTGAATGACAAATTGAAAGACCAAAGATAGAAAAAAGCATAGGTGATGTATTTTTTCAGTTTATGCTTAATTTTGCCAGCAAGGAGGTACTAGGACTGATAGTGACAGCCTGGACCACACTCAGGAGGCAGGTGATGCAGATAGAGAGGCCTCTCATCACCCTGTTTATGTAAAAAGTTGTCTTACATTTGACATCATTCCCAAACTTTAGTGACTCTAATATGTCTGCAAGCAAAGTTTCCTCTCCAGTGAGGATCGTCATTATGTGAATGAAGGTCAGTAAAGGGAGATCAGGTCCATGGGCTTAGGTCTGTGACCTAGTATTATGGAAGTATAGAAAAAAAGGAGAAACATATTGGCTAGGACTCCAAGTCCAGCTTGGAGATAAAAGACATTCTCTAACGAGGACATAAGTGGAGAGTATATTCATCTTAAGTGCATAAAATAGAAGAAAACATCAGAGATAAAGTCTACAAAGTTGTATGGCGCCAGGGAGAATTGAATCCTCTATGGTACACTGACCCCTCACTGTGTACACACAGTGTACAGGTTAGGGCTGCTCAGCTGATGTGAAAACACAGAAACATAGTCAGAGCAGACACTGTAGAGGGCAGTTATTGCTCTGCTTCTGGATTTCACATTACTTTAAGCTGTAAACTTTAGTGCTAAAACTCAAAGTGTATTCATAAACATTCATCATCGTGGAGAGCCCATAACTATGAAATTTATCCAGAGCAAAACACTAAGCAGTCTGTCTGCAGATGTCTGAAGAGACCTGCAACAGAATAAACCAGGAGCTGCTTCATTCACAGATCTACATTCTTCTGAGAAAAATCACTTTACTTTTTTATTGCCATAATATTTGATTTTAGAAGTCTTGTTTTATGGTTGTCTCTGTATTCTGCTTTGTGCAGATTTAATAATACAATAAATATACATGAATATGCAAATGTAATAGATCAGAGGTGTTATTTTTTGAACTGTTCTTTGGAAATTGAGGTTTAGCACAGGTGTAACTGGAAGCAGACACTGACTAGGACATTACAGTCTCATACGTACGAACCAGTTCTCTGAGATGAACCAGCAGCAGCAGAAGTGTCTCTGCAGAGACTGTGAAGTGGTCAACCCAGATCTTCAGCATAAGTTGTGTGGCATGAGTTTGGGAAAGATATGAAAATGTTAACTGAAAATGTGTGTGTGTGCGTGTGGTGTGTGTGTGTGCGCGCGGCGCGTGCTAGATAGGGTTTCACCCTGTAGTTCAGCCTGACTTTAATCAAACAGATAATGCTCCTGCCTTAGTTTTGAAAGTGCTGGCACACATCTGCCTTCATCGTCGATTTGATTCTCTTGTGTACATTAGTAAATAATAATCTAGCAAAATAAAGTGGATTTGTGATATTCAGAGCTAAACTTAAATTTACTTGGCATTCCTTGGGGTGTATATTTTAGAAAGTAATTGTAACTATTAGAGAAAACTGGAGATTTTTACTTTAAATAAGTTATCCTTCTGGAGAATTTCAAATATTTTCTCAAAGCTAATGGAAAACTTACTCATTATAACATCATATCAATGTTACACGGTTCAATTTAGAAAACAGGAAATATTAAAACTGAATTTATTTTACTTAAAACACCCAAAATACTGAAAATTTACAGTTTACATTTTTGTAAGATAAATTTACAAAGATTCCATGAATAAGTGAGGTAAAGTATTCAGATACTTCTGAGATATCAAGAAAAGACCATTTTTATTAACAATCAATGCAATAGAAGAAACAAATCTATGTAAAAAATTTAAATGTCCTATATAATGTTAAAAACATCTTTTGTTTTCATAGGCCATGAGTTGAAACTTTCCAAAGAATTCCTAAGTGTATGTAAATTTAGCAGACAAGAAAATTATTGAGAAACACTAAATAAGTTATATTTGTTGGATATTCCTAGCTTAAGTTTCATATAAATAAATGAATATTGTTTGCTAACTTGAGAAAAGCAGTAAAATGAGAAAATACAAAATACAATTTAAATGTATCTCTTAACATTATAAATGTAGTCTTGCAAAGCAATAAATGTGTGTTCTCTGTTTTTAACCCTCTAAGTTATTTCAAGTGTTTTGTGACAGGGATGGAAAACTAACTCAATTACTGTTACCTAGGTGGAAACATGTCCTTAGAATTATTAGAGTACACTCTCAGGATTATCCATAGTCAGATATACTGGTTTATAAACAGTTTACTTGGGGTTACTTTTACATAAGTGTTAGTGTACACCCATTGTATGTATAGTCCCGAGACCACATTGTGAAATCTATGCTCTTTAAATCATTACACTGATATTTCTGTGTCTACAGTATTTGTTGTGTTTGCTTATGATATGGTATGGCTCAAAAGTATAATTCCAAACAGAGATTCTCCAATCGCTTATTACAGAAAACCCTGCTTCATTCTAACGCTTACTCACAGCTCTCACTATAATGAAGAATAAAGGAAACACTCACCAGCTGGGCCTTTGATAAACACCCATGAAGAATGAGGCCCTGAGAAGTAGTTATAAGGAAGAAATGTCATCAGCTCATCTCCCTCTAGACAGATAATTAGCATGTCATCTGTAAAAGTCAGTTTTGACCTTGAGGTTCTAAGAAAGTGGCACCATCAGATGGAAAAGTGAACTTCCCTAATTTCAGGAGAACAGTAGAGCAGGAATAGTTGAGCTCTGGGTTTCCCATATGTGAGATATTTTCTCCAGGCCACATCTGTGTGAAGTAACTGATCCCAGTCTTTGTGAAGAAAATAAAAGTAACAATAACAATATCATACTTAGAAGAAGTAATAAAACACTTTATCTTCCCCAAGGTATTTTTCCTCCATACTTACTTGACAGTGGCTTCTGGATCTCACCTAGAAATTAACAGCTCTTTTGATACAATTAAGAAAATGTTAACTCCTCCAAACACATTCAGAAAGAGTAATCTTTTTTACAGAGCACACATAAGTGAGGTAATGTATTATCAGCAGAAATTCAATTTAGTGACTGGGATGTAGCTAAGTTGGTAGAGTGCATGCTTAGAAAGTATTATGTATGTGGGACACTGTAAAAAACAAAAAGAAAAAACCAAACCTTCAAATTATAGGTACAGGTAAGGGGAAGAATCCCAAGTCAAATGGCAAGGACTAGATGTTCAAAAAGATAACAGCAGAAAACTGCTCTGAATTAAGACAAACCCAGAGAAATACAGGAAGTAAACAAAATGCTGAAAGAAAAAGAGGGAGAGGGAGGGAGGGAGGAGGAGGAGGGAGGGAGAGAGGAGGAGAGGAGAGAGGGAGAGAGGGAGAGAGGGAAGGGAGGGAAGGAGGGACGAGGGAGGGAGGAGGAGGAGGGAGGGAGGAGAGGGAGGGAGGAGAGAGGAGGGAGGGAGAGAGGGAGGGAGGGAAAGACAGAGGGAGGGAGAGAGAGAGAAAAAGACACAGAGAGAGAGAGACAGAGAGAGAGAGAGATGAGAAAAAATTTCCATGGTATCTCATGGTTAAACCAAATATACATAACAAAAAAGTGTATTAAAAGCTGCAGGAGAATAACAGCGGATCACGAATGGAGGAAAAACCCAGCAAAAGAATAGCTGAGTTTTCAAGAGAAAACGTTAAAGCTAGAAGAACCTGGAACAATATATCCTAAGTCCTAAATAACATCCCATCTAAAATGATATACCCAGAAAAATGACTGCCATGATAGAGGGAGAAAGAAAGAATTTCTACATTAGCAGCCTGGAAAAAATAAATTCCAAAAACCAAACTTCAGCAAAATACATGGAACATTATTTTGGCCTGAAAAGAGGAATAATAAAAGCAGAGAGACTGTGGAAAAAAACATGAAACTATATAATTATTTAAACAACAAGTACCATGGAGAACACAACTCCAAAAATCAACATGATGACCAAAAGTAACAGACACATTTCAGTAATAATTTAAGCGTGAATGACCTCAGTAATGACTCAAAAATCACAGAGTGACTGAAAGGATCAAGAAATCAAACCCATCTGCTTATTGTCTACAAGAAACACACCATAGTTTTAAACACTATGTCAGGGTAAAAGAATGAACCAAAGTACACCAATGACATGGAACCAGGAAGAAAGTGGGAGTCACTCTCCAAACATCTGACAAAATAGACATCGGCCCTAAAACTATTTAGATGAGATAAAGAGGGATACTTCATTCTAATCAAGGGAACAGTGAACCAAGAAGAAACTACTACCATAAACATATATAACACCAAACTCGGGGATACCAATTTTTTTCTTTTTGTTTCTAAGATTTAAAAAAACACAACCTGTTAATTATTTATTTGTGAACTTCACATCATGTACCAGAATCCATCTCCCCTTGTACCCACCCTCTACCCTTGCAATCTCTCTCCCAACAAAGAAAAATAATCTCATTACGGAATCTGTAGTGTGTCACAGTTGTCCCACAGTATTCACTTTTGTCCACACTTCTTTCTTACGAATTTCATTACAATGGCTTGTTGCACTGGAATGAGGTCTCTGGCTACTGCTACTCTATCAATACTGCAGCGAATGTTAGGCTACTAATCATTCAAATGTCCATATGTGAGAACACTGAGCGTAGACATAGCCTCTTTTCTGCCACCTACTGACACACATGTGAAACAGCAGCTACAACTGCAATGCTTCTGATTGGGCAAGGGGCCGCTCAAACTCCTTAAGCAAACAAAAAACAAAAAAAACCCAGAAAACAAAAAACACACAAACGCTACTCCTGGATTAAAAGACACAGATTAACATCAATCCATTAATTGTAGATGATTTTAACACCCAACTTTCTCCAATAGACAGATCATTTGGACAAAAATAAACAGAAACATCAAATAAATAGATGGTATTACACTCAAATGTACTTAACAAATGCCTACAGAATATTCTAACCAAACACTAAAGAACACAAATTTTGCTTCTGCAGCAATAGACACTTTTCTAAATTAGACAGCATCCAGAAATAAAGCCAAATCATTAAAAATCAAAGTTTGAAACCCCTCATTGTATCCAATTTGACCACACTACAATAAAATGTAATATTGGCAGCAAAAAAATCTCTAGTAAGTACAATAAATCTAGACATTAAACAACACATTATAGAATGATGATGGTGTCCAAAAAGAAACAATAGAGAATTAAAAACTTCCTATAACTAAATGAAAATAGTAAGACAAAACCTCAGATACATTGAAAGCAATCCTATGAATAAAATTTATAGCTCTAAGTGTCTACATCAAAAATAAAAGCAAACAGCACAAATAAATGACAAGATTACACAACTCAAAATGTTGAACAAACCAAATACAACCTAGTTGTTAGGAAGAAATAAAATAAAAGCAAAATCAACAAAACAGAAGCAAAGAAAACAATACAAAGAATCAACAAATGTAATTGAAGGCATTTGGCTTAACTAACCAGAGATACATAGATGATTGATTGATGATTGATTGATAGATAGATAGATAGATATGATAGATAGATATAGATGATAGATAGATAGATTAGATAGAACTCAACAAAGTCAGAAGTGAATGAATAGGAAAATATTATAAGAGACACAAAAGCAATTCAGAATATTGTAGAGAATATTTAAAAAACCATGTACTCCATTAGACAGGAAAATCTAAGAACCTGTATAATTTTCTAGATTCTGTCAATCACAAAATTAAACCAAGAAGTCAACAATCTAAACAGGCCAATAACAAATGAGGATACTTAAATAATAAAAGCCTTCCAGCCGAGGAAATTCTGGGACCCAATAAATTCACAGCAGAATATCTACCAGACGTTCCAAGGAAATCTAGAGCCCATCCTTCACACACTATTTTTATTATTTTATTTTTTATTGGATATTTTATTTATTTACATTTCAGATGTCATCCCCTTTCCCCATTTCCCCTTCCTAGGACCCCCTATCCCATCCCCCTCCTCCTTTTTGCTTTTATACCATTTTAATTACATGCATGTATTAAGGTCATTTCTAGGTTGAGGGTCTAGCAATACAGTAGATGCAAATAGTCAAGGAACAAGCAAGACAATAAACACAAATAGTCAAAGAACAAGCAAGGCATTAAACCCAATTACATGAACATGTCCGTGATCACTGTTTCTAAGGGCTTATCAGGATGACCAAAATATCTGAGCCTACATCCCTGTCCAAGCCCAAAGTCATTTTAATGTCTGAAGCCTACTTCCTTGTCCTTGGCCAATGTCATATTCCTGTCAGTCAAACAGCCCATTTCCTTGTTCTTGGCCCATGTCAGATTCTTGCCAAGCATCCCCAAAGGCTCTGCCTTTCCCCTTTTTTATTTCATTAACAAAACTGAGCCTGTCTTAGATCGTTCTGTCAAGAATGCTTTCCTTACCCATCATGGAAAATGCATTAACCAAAGCAATGCATTTTTGTCTTAGGTTGCTAAGGCTCTGTGCAGAATCTTACCCATTCTTGCAAGCCAGTCTTTTAATTGAACAACTCTGTCTGGAGGTCCATTTTCAGGTTCAAGCCATGTACTTTGGCTGCCAACATGATAATGTTAAAGACAAGCTTTAACATGATGGGCAGGAATAAAAGTATTCCCAGAACAAAAAGGGCTAGCATGATTAAGGTCTATAAGCCATTTTTGAAGCTTGACCAAAATAGAAATACTGACTTCAGGCCATGGGTAATTTTATCTTCAATATCTACCTCATCAACACTCAGCAGAGCAGCATTCTTGAAATTCATAAGCTCACTATGTATTGTTAAAACATCCCAAGAGGTGTTAGAATTATGCCAAATACACTACATGTGTCATTAACCTTCTTCGTAATTATAATGACTACCACTGTAAATTTTAGAACCAACATGAATCCAATAGTATTTGGCATGACACTCGAGATGGCTCCTTACCCTTAAATTCTGAACCTCCTTCCAATAACTTGAATAGAATAAAGAACATCAATCTATTCTTCCAAATGCCTATCTAAATCTTCTTGTATATTCAACACATTAGCAACATTTTTTGCTAAATGATTAACAAAAGTAGCTGTCTTAACTTCTTATGTCACAGCAATTGCAGAAGCAGTGGTGCTAGCAATTAATGTAATTAAAGCTGTTATACCAACAATAATCAAGCCCACTACTCTCTTGCTTCTGCTTAAAGCCTGACTCATTACTTCCAGTACTTGTAAGCTATTTTTAGAATACCAAGGTTCTGTGATACTCAGGGCACTAAAACAAATCTGGTTGATAGACCTCTGTAACTGACATGTTGGATTTCAAAACACAAACACAACTAGAAGGTGTACAATCGATGCAACTTACATTAAATATTGTAGAAGAAACAAAAGTATTTTTAACTTGACAATTAAAAGAGCCTGAACACATGTGCTAACACCTGTTGAAATCCAGATCCTGCCCCAACATTATCTCTTGTTAACATAACAACATAGAGAACTGCAGCTAATTACCATACATGTCTCTGCAAATATCCTGAACCAGCCTTCCAAATGAAGATTGTTATTTCCAATATTGGATTGATTTCTAGACCAGTCCATGATTGAGTCTGAATAACTAGTCACATTTAAGAAAAATACAAGAGTCATTATAACTTCTCTTTTTGATTCTCTGTTCCACAAGGTCTAAAAACTTGAAGCAAGTTTTATATCCCATGAGGGGTATAGGTAAACAATGGTGGGTTGGGAACATATGTCCAATACAGCTTCCCAGTCACCATTGTCAGGGCACTTAGCAAGCTCACAGTCAAGATCATTCTTTGTCCTGGCATTAGCATGTTTCACCTGTTGCTCTGGTGACCACCATGCTCCTTCAGCATCCTGCAGAAAAAACACAAACATGCCCTCTTCCCCATATTTAATACCTGATTGGGATCATGCCTTATGCCAGTAAGTGGATCCTTCCCTTTCACTTATGCATAAGTATGCCTAGTTGTAGAGTGCCATAGACACTCAGCAGAAAGTTCCTTGGCATCCAAACTTTTTAAAAAAATTTAAAATAAAAAATAAAAGAACATGATTTAAATAAGTTTGTGGTGTACGAAGATATATTTCCCCCTTTTTTATTTTGTAAAGATATTGTTTTAAAGTTCCATGGACCTGTTCCACAGTCTCTTTTCCTTGACAATTATAAGGAATCCCAATAATATGGGTAATGTTAAATTGCTGCTAAAAAGTCTCCAGTGTTCTACTGTGATAGCCAGTTCCATTATCTGTTTTTTCTTTTAGTTTTTCGTTCTTTCTTTCTTTCTTTCTTTCTTTCTTTCTTCTTTCTTTCTTTCTTTCTTTCTTTCTTTCTTCCTTCCTTCCTTCTTCCTTCCTTCTTTCTTTCTTTCTTTCTTTCTTTTTTTCTTTCTTTCTTTCTTTCTTTCTTTCTTCTTCCTTCTTCCTTCCTTCTTCTTTCTTCTTCCTTTCTTTCTTTCTTTCTTTGTTTTATTATTGGGTACTTTATTTATCTACATTTCAGATGTTATCCCCTTTCCCAATTCACCCACCCCCAGAAATTCCTTAACCCAACCTCCCTCCTCCTATTTCTATGAGGGTGTGCCCCCACCCATCCACCCACTCCCACCTCCCTGCCCTGGAATTCCCCCTCTCTGGGGCATCCAGCCTTCAAAGGACCAAGGCCCTCTTCTCACACTGATGCCTAACAAGTCCATCCTCCTCTACAAACACAGCTAGAAACATGGGTCCCTTTCTGTGTGTTCCCAGGCTAGCTGTTTAGACCCTGGGAGCTCTGGTTGGTTGGTATTGTCACTCTCCCCTTGGGGCCACAAGCCCCTTCAACTCCTTTAGTCTTCTCTCTAACTCCTCCACTGGGGACCCCGTGATCAGTTCAATGGTTAGCTGTGAGCATCTGATTCTGTATATGTCAGGCTCTGGCTATGCCTCTCAGGAGACAGGTATGTTAGGCTCTTGTCAGCACGTAGTTCTCTGACATTCACAACAGTGTTTGTGTATGGTGATTGCATCTGGGAGGGATCTCCAGGTGGGGTGGTTTCTGGGTGGACTCTCTTCCAGTTTCTGCCCCACACATTGTTTCATATTTGCTCCTGTGAGTATTTTGTTACTCCTAAGAAGGACAAAAGCACCCACACTTTGGTCTTTCTTTTTCTTGGACTTCTTGTGGTCTGTGAGTTATGTTTGGGTACTGTGAGATTTTGGCCTAATATCCACTTATCAATGAGTGCATACCATGTGTGTTCTTTTGTAATTGGGTTACCTCACTCAGGATGATATTTTCTAGTTACATCCATTTACCTAAGAATTTCTTGAATTCATTGTTTTTAATAGCTAAGTAATTCTCCATTGTGTAAATGTACCACATTTTCTGTATCCATTCCTCTGTTGCAGGACATCTGGGTTCTTTCCAGTTTCTGGTTATTATAAGTAAGTCTACTATGAACATAGTGGAGCATATGTCCTTGTTATATGTTGAAGCGTCTTCTGGGTATATGCCCAGGAGTAGTACAGCTGGGTCCTCAGGTAATGCTATGTCCAATTTTCTGAGGAACCGCCAGATTGATTTCTAGAGTGGTTGTTACCAGCTTGCAATCCCACCAACAGTGGAGGAATGTTCCTCTTTCTCCACATCCTCACCAGCATCTGCTATCTCCTGAGTTTTTGATCTTAGCCGTTCTGACTGGTGTGAGGTAGAATCTCAGGGTTGTTTTGATTTGCATTTCCCTGATGACTAAATATGTTGAACATTTCTTTAGGTGCTTCATGGCCATTCGATATTCCTCAGTTGAAAATTCTTTTGTTGAGTTTTTTTTTTTTTTTTTTTTTGGTTTTTCGAGACAGGTTTCTCTGTGTAGCCCTGGCTGTCTGGAACTCATCTGTAGACCAGGCTGGCCTCGAACTCAGAAATCCACCTGCCTCTGCTCCAAGTGCTGGGATTAAAGGCGTGCGCCACCACCGCCGGCTTTTGTTGAGTTTTGTACTCCATTTTTAAATAGAGTTATTTGATTGTCTGGAATTTAATTTCTTGAGTTCTTTGTAAATTGTGGATATTAGCCCTCTATCTGATGTAGGATTGGTAAAGATCTATTCCAAATCTGTCTTATTGACAGTGTCCCTTGCCTTACAGAAACTTTGAAATTTTATGAGGTCCAATTTGTCAATTCTTAATCTTAGAGCATAAACCATTGGTGTCCTGTTGAGGAACTTTTCTCCTGTACCCATGTGTTTGAGGCTCTTCCCCACTTTCTCTTCTATTAGTTTCAGTGTGTCTGGTTTTATATGGAGGTTCTTGATGCACTTGGACTTGAGTTTTGTAAAAGGAGATAAGAATGGATAGATTTGCATTTTCCTACATGCTGACTTCCAGTTCAACCAGCACCACCTGTTGAAAATGCTATCTTTTTTTCCACTGAATGGTTTTAGATCCTTTGTCAAAGATCAAGTGACTATAGGTATGTTGGTTCGTTTCTGGGTCTTTGATTCTATTCCATTGATCTTCTTGCCTATCTCTGTACCAATACCATGCAGTTTTGCATCACTACTGCTCTGTAGTACAGCCTGAGGTGAGGGATAGTGATTCCTCCAGATCTTCTTTTATTTTTGAAAATAGCTTTCGCTATACTGGGTTTTTTGTTATTCCAAATGAATGAGAATTGCTCTTTCTATCTTTGTGAAGAATTGAATTGGAATTTTGATGGGGATTGCATTAAATCTGTAGATTGCACTTGGTAAGATGGCCATTTTTTACTATATTAATCCTGTCAATTCATGAGCATGGGAGATCTTTCCATCTTCTGAGATCATCTATGTCTTTCTTCAGGGACTTGAAGTTCTTGTCATACAGATCTGTCACTTGCTTGGTTAGATTCACACCAAGGTATTTTATATTATTTGTGGCTATTGTGAAGGGTGTCATTTCCCTAATTTCTTTCTCAGCCTCTTTATCTTTTGAGTAGAGGAAGGCTACTGATTTGTTTGAGTTGATTTTATATCCAGCCACTCTGCTGAAGTTGTTTATCAGGGTTAGGAGTTCTGTGGTGGAAGTTTTGGTGTCACTTAAGTATACTATCATATCATCTGCAAATAGTGATATTTTGACTTTTTCCTTTCCAATTTGTATCCCTTTGATCTCCTTTTATTGTCTAATTGCTCTGGCTCAGACTTCTAGTAATATATTGAATAGGTAGGGCCAGAGTGGACAGCCTTGTCTAGTGCCTGATTTTAGTGGGATTGCTTCAAGTTTCTCTCCATTTAGTTTGATGTTAGCTACTGGTTTGCTGTATATTGCTTTTACTATGTTTAGGTATGGGCCTTGAATTCCTGATCTTTCCAAGACTTTTACTATGAAGGGATGTTGAATTTTGTCAAATTCTTTCTCAACATCTAGTGACATGATTATGTGTTTTTCTTCTTTGAGTTTGTTTATATAGTGGATTACATTGATGTATTTCCATATATTGAACCAGTCTCCCTACTGTTGGGCATTTCATCTAAGGTCCCTCTCTTTGAGCCCTGACAGTCTCTCACCTCCCGGATCTCTGGTGCATTCTGGAAGTTCTCCCGCAACCTCCTACCTCCCTAGGTTGCCTGTTTTCATTCTTTCTGCTGGCCCTCAGGGCTTCAGTCCTTTTCCCTCACCCCAATACCAGATCAGGATCCTCTCCCAGAAACCCCGTCCACTTTCCCTCTCAGGTCCCCTGTTCCTTCCCACTTTTGATTGCCTTCTTCTCCTTCCCCAGAGGGAGTCAAACACTGGACCACTAAAAAGGCAGCATACAACAGCTGATATGAAGCCCCTAACACATACAGAAGAGGACTGGTGGGTCTGTGTTCAATCAGAGATGATGCACCTAACTGTCAATAGACTGGAGGCCCCAGGAAATTTAGAGGTCAGGTGGGGTTTGGGGTGCTCATAGGGACAGCCTTGTAGAGACAGGGGGTGGGTTGGAGCTATGAGATGTGGAACAGTCAAAGAGCGGATGGGAGAGGGGAATAAAAGCTGGAGTGTAAATAAATAAATAAAGAGAGAAAGAAAAAAGAAATATTTGAGCATAGACCAAAATAATTCCTTACTTCATTGCTATATCCATCGAACAGAATACAATGACCTCTTATGACCTCTGTGAGCACCAGGAATGGACTCATGCTGGCACAGCACTCATACATATAAAATAAATAAAATAAATGTTTTCTTTTCTTCTCAGAATTCACGTTTAATAGATACTTTTTAAAAAAAGAATTAACAGACTGGTTTCTGTGACTGATATAAGATGGTCTGCCCAAAACACAGCTCAGATCATTACCAATCATGGAAGAGAAGCTAACCACGCGTAGCCCTGTAGGAAAGTCTTATCTGAAATCACCCCACATCATGTGTTTAAGCATGAGTAGAGTACAAGACATTTTCTTCTGGTCACTCAGTGCTGCCTGGCAGAAAAATGGTGCTCACTTGTGGATAGAGAAACACTCTCTGCTCCTATTGACATCAGGATTGATGGCACCGCTGCCAGGTTTCCAGCCAGCATGGCACAATTCACCATGTTTGTCAGTGAACTGGAAGGCTTGGACTAGTCTCAGAATCTCACCCACAGAGCGGCCAACAGGAAGATTGTTTATAGTTATTTGGTGAAGGATACCTTTATCGTTAAAAATAAAGAGGCCCCTGAAAGAGATACCTTCATCAGCCTTTAAGATTCCATCATTCTGAGCAATGGTGCCTTTGGGATCTGATATTAAGGGAATGTTCATGGGTCTCAATCCTCCTTGTTTCTTGGGTGTGCTAATCCATGCCAGATGACAGAAGGGAGAATCCACAGAAGCTCCAATCACGTGGCTGTTGAGTTTCTTAAATTCTTCTGTTCTATCACTGAAAGCAACGATCTCTGTGGGACACACAAAAGTAAAGTCAGGAAGGTAAAAAAAAGAACACAACATATTTTCTTCTGTAATCACTTAGGCTGATATCTTTGAACTGTCCATCTGGCATAACAGCTGTAGGTTTGAAGCTGGGAGCACGGTGCCCAATTTTTGTATTTCCTGAAGACATCTTGCTATCAACAGGGTGGAGCCACAGGTCTCGGGAACAGAACCAACCATGAGAATGCAGGAAGAGGTCGTCCCAAATATTTTCTTTTTAAAGGAGAAAAAATTATCCCCCTTTAAAAAGCATGGTGGTATTTTGGCCACAAGATTTTCAGCACATTAATTATTCTCTTATCAGAACTGATTTGAACCAAAGGAGTAATTGTGGGATAGACATTCACCACAAACTTCTGAATAGTCAGGATGACTGGATCATACAACCATAATAGGACTGAGGTGGATGAGATGATGAGGTCCACCCAGTACATGACCACAAAGAAAACCACCAGCAGCAAGATGGTCTGGGTGGCCTTTTTCTCAGGAGATATTCTCAGGTGACTGATGCTATGAAGATGCTTGCATTGTCTCTGATGTCTGAACAAGATAATCACCATGTATGCACTTGTGGTTAGCATGACTCCTACAAGAAACACATCTCTTAAAGTTGACACTGTTACAATCAATCCCCTGATGATGTTGTTCATGGGAAAGTGTGAACAGTATTTAGTGACCTTCATCTGGTTGGTCTCACTCACATTGGTATAAGCACCAACATAGAAGAACTGGTTACTGCTGAAAGACAAATTGAAAGACCAAAAATAGAAGAAAGCATAGATGATGTATTTTTTCAGTCTATGTTTAAATTTTGCCAACAGTGAGGAACTGGGACTGATTGTGACAGCCTGGACCACACTCAGGAGGCAGGTGATGCAGATAGAGAGGCCTCTCATCACCCTGCTTATGTAAAAAGTTGCCTTACATATGAAGTCATTTTTGATGTTCAGTGACTCAAATAAGTCTGAAAACCAAATATCCCCTGCAGTGAGGAACATGATTATGTGAACGAAGGTTAATTGACACGAGATCAGGTCCATGGGCTTAGGTCTGTGACCTAGGATTATGAAAATATAGAAAGTCAGTAGAAACACATTCACTAGGACTCCAAGTCCAGATTGGAAATAAAGGACATTCTTGATTGAAGACATAAAAGGAAAGGATATTCTTAAAAATACAATGGAAGTCAATTTCATATTTCTGAAAAAATATAGATTACATATCAAACTTAAGATTCACTTCACAGTATGGATATAAAATCATTCTATTTTCCCTACTAATTCTTGAGTAACTTATCTACTTTACTTTTGATGTTTCATACTTTGTCAGGGACAGCCCTGCTTATACACTGAAGGCCTAGAATCAGCCATAGGTCTGACATAAATGCCTGCTAACACAAAGCCTTGAGTCTCTGTGGAAAAACACTGGAACAGATAGCTATAAGATATTGTAAACAGCCAGTTTTGGTGGAAATTTACCAGCCTAGATAGTCATAGACCTTGTGGATAGGCAGTCTTGGTGGATAGTACCAACTTAGACAAGGACAAGTGAATCATAGGTGGAGTCATAGTGATCTGTCCCTGAACCTTCACCCAGCTGACACTCTGTTCTGGAAGATATCTGTACTCCCCTGAACACCTATGTTCCTGCGTCATCCCCTTCCCCACATCCTGCCTTTTTGTGTATATAACTCATGTGTAAAAAAATAAAAATTACAGTTTGATCAGCCTATAGACGAGCCATGTTTCTTTGCATTCACCTGTCTTTTTCCCCCCTATTCTCTCTTAGGTGATCTCCCCAGACCCTGTTTAATGCCCTAATAGACAAGACATCACACTTGACACAGCTTACACTTCTATATACCCTCCAAGTATCTCCTATAAAAGAGCATTATGGAAAATAAACATTTAGCATAATATCTACACAGAATACACACTTTGTGTTCTGAGTCTGATACATTAGAAATCTAATCCCGTTGATAAGCTAGCTCGTTTTATACTTAGGATGTTTCCTTATGTCTTTTTCAGCCATTCATGTTGTCATTTTCCATAGCTCCCTCCTTTTTCTATATTTATCTCCCACCCCCTTATGTAAGAACCTACCACTTTCCCATTTCCCTCTTTGATCAGTTGTGTCCTGCTGCTACTCCCCTTTACCTTCCTCCCTGCTTCTTCTGTATTTACCTGCCCCTTCACCACTCAGGAGCCATCTCTCTTCCATTTTCCTGATCAGATACTTATAGTCTGCTATTCTGCTCTCCATCGCTCCCATCCTCACCCCTAACCTGATAATGGTCCCATTTTGCTTTCCTGGTTTCTGTAGTTACTACAGGCTTCATATTCCTATCTGAAGATGTGGAGCTAGGAGCCTCCAATGAAAGAGAGTATGGGATGCTAAGACAAACCTTATTTTCCATACATTATGACAAATGCAAACTTGCTGAAGATGACCACATAGTGATGCCGTTTAGAATTTCTGTTTAAAAGAGATTCCTTCTCATGTAGTGGAAAACAAGGTCCCAGTGTTATCATACATCACTAGTGCTTAGACACTTACAGTTTTATTCAACAGTTTTACCTTTGGGGCTTATGTAAGTTACTTGACCTGGTTACCAGGATTAATTTATTATTGGATTGATTTAATTAAGTACTGTAAAATCAACTTGGTGATTAGAAGTATAAAATGTCTTCACTGATTCAAAGCTTGTGGGAAAAGGAGTGCCCAATTATATTTTCAAGTTCACACAAATATTACACATGCATAGACACTTGGAAGCTTGTATGTGTAAAAATAAGGCTGCAGTTAGTGGAAGAGACCATCCTATAATATTTCCAGGAATACAACATGAAAAATCACACATTTTACAGTTTCATGATTTTTGTTCCTAAAAAAATCTTAGTCTAGTGAATTAATGGATTCATCCCAATTATCAGACCCACACATCTACTTCTGTCATCAACCTACATTTACAGTAGCTGTACAGTGATATTCTGTTTTTTTTAATGCTCCATTATTAGTAGTTAATAGCACTTTTAACTCTTGCTAAGTGCCTGGGTCAGATTCCCAGCAAAGACATGTTGGGTCATCACCATCTGTAACTCTAGTTCTGGAGTATCCATTGCCATGTATGATATGGCATTCCAGTGGTACACAGACATACATGCAAGCAAAACACTCATATATGCAAAATCAAATAACTAAATGTTAAATAAATAAAAGCTCCTGGATAATACTTAATTTAAGACTTGTTCTCCAAATTGAAAGAACAAGTCTTTTTTGAATTTTAAAATTGCAAATGCCTAAACCATATATGTATAAAATGTTTTATTAGTTATGCAGCTATAATTTATTAAACTATAGCATGTAATACAAGTAATATAAAAATGATAATATATGGCAAAGGACAGTAATTTAAGTGTTTTCCCCCAAGAATATATGTATCAAAATTTCTATTTCATAACCATTGCTTTGTAAATGTTTATCCCATGCAGAAAATGATACATCTTCTAATTGATCAAGTGGCATCTTTCTTTTGTGTTCACTGAATTTGAAAGTAGAAAAGAAAAGACCATAGCTACCATGGATACAGAGCTGTTAACATAAGCATGCACTGAGGAAAGTGTTTGGTTTTATTTGAAAAAAAAAATAGGTGCTGAAGCTATGTGTCCTGGCAAGTAATAATTGGGTGGTCATACATTTATATGGAGTATAATAATGGAAAATTAAGAGTGATTTCTATAAAACTGTAAATATATTTGCCAAAAACCCTGCTATTATTTTATGGTTTCCTTAAATGCTAAAACTGTACTTTCCGTGATCATTTCTGTAGTTCAGTACTAAATGTTGACTGAAGCTGGAGTTATCCAAAGAGCCTAGTGATAAAAGTTGTACTTGATAACTAGATAGATTTATCTGTTCCTAACAACTCTTGTGAAAATGCCATAAAGAAAATTGTACCACTATTTTAAACATCTGTCTGTGACATGTAAAAACTTTATAAGATATGGATGTATGTAGCCAGAAGCTATATGATTATATAACTAATTCTAATGCTTACCTGTGTAATTTCATAGATCCAAGACCTGAGAAATTTCTTAGTCAGTTTGAATCATTTTCCATATAACAGAATAAAGTATAAACAAAAGTATTTATGAAAACAACCAAAAAGGAAATCATTGTAATAGAATATACAAATATCTCTAAAGTTAAAAAACAAAACAAAACAACCCTTACTACATAATATTAACAGTGTCTTATGTATTCCTAGGCTATGAGTTAAAACTTTCTTGAGAATTCCTAAAGATATGCAAACTTAACAAATAAGAAAATTACTGATAAGCACTAAATTAGTTAATATTTGTTTTATATTAATATACCTAGCTTAAGTTTCATATTATTAAACACATACAGCCAGTTAACTTGAGAAAAGAAGTAAAATGAGAAAATACAAAATACAGTTTAAGGTAAATGAGTACTATGAAGGTAATCCTGCACACCAAAGGTGTATTTGTTTGTTTATCACCCTCTAAGGTATTTCAGTGTCTTGTTGCAGGTTGGAAACCTAACACAGTTGGCAATACCTATGTGGAACCATACTGTTATAATTATTAAAGTACAAACTCAGGAGAATCCTATATAAGATGTGCTCCCTAAATGTTGAATCTGGAACAACTTTTTACATGTATATGAAATACATTCATTTAAAAAAGTGATTGACTGCATTATACATTTACTGAATATAGAATACCAATTTATCACCTTCACTCTTTTATACTTTTCTTTTTCTCTTTCTATCTTCCTGCTAGGCACTGCTCCTTCTGAATAGTCCGTTCTAATATCACTCATATAACTGGAGATCGTGTTAAGAGAAATCTATGTTCTTCTATTAATCATCACATTGATACCTTTATGGATATAAGCATCTGTTGAATGCCAGTAATACAGAGTGGCTCAAAAGTAATATTCCAAACAGAGAATTCTCTAATCATTTGTTACAGAAAATCCTACTTCCTTCTACCACTTACTTACAGCTCTCACTATAATGAAGAGAAAAGAAAACACTCACCCAGTTGGGTTTTTGACAAACATCCTTGTAGAATGAGGCCTGCAGAAGTAGTTATAAGGAAGAGATGTCATCAGCTCATCTCCCTCTAGACCCATAGTTATCATGCCATCTGGAGAAGGCAGTTCTTACCTTGAGGTTGTTAAGAAGTGACATTATCAAATGGAAAAGTGAACTTCCCTAATTCCAGGAAAACAGTAGAGTAGGAACAGCTGAGCTCTGGATTTCCCATGTGTGAGTTATTCTCTCCATTCTATATCTTTCTGTGTGGATTAACTGATCCCAGTCATTGTGAACAAAACAAAAGTTTCAACAATAATATCCCACTTAAAAGAAGTAGAAAATAATTTTGTATTCCCTATGGTGTCCTTCCTGCTTCCAAAACATTCATTGTCCTTTCCATACTTACTTGACAGCATCTTCTGTGTTTCACTTAAAAATTATCAACTCAATAGATAAAATTAAAATATATCATCTCCTCCAGATACATTTAGATGAAGTAATGGTTCTTAGTGTGCACAGGAGTTTGATAATGTATTATCAGGACAAGCTGTGCTGTTGGGGCTGGGATATAGTTTATCTCATATACTACATTCTTAGAAAGTATACTGTCATAGCCACCATGAAATAATCAAACTTTCAAGATAAAGGCACAAATGAGAAAAGCCTTGGAAAGATCAGGGTTACAAGATGCATACCTAAGCATAATAAAAAGCAATATAGAGCAAACCAATAGCCAGTATGAAAATATACATAGAGAACCTTAAAGCAATTCCCCTAAAATCAGGGAAAAGACAAAGCTGCCCACCCTCTCTGTTTCTATTAAACCTAATACTTAAAAGTTCCAGCCACAGCAACAAGACAACTAAAGGAGATCATGGGGACACAATTTGGAAAGGTAGAAGTCAAAGTATCTTTATTGGCAGATGATATGATAGTACACATAATTTACTCCAAAAATTTTACTGGAAAATTCCTACAGCTGATAAAAAACATGCAGTAAAGTGGCTGGGTTCAAAATCAACTTACAAAAAATAAGTAACCCTCCTTATACAAACAATGAATGGGCTGAGAAAAATTAGGGAAACAACACCCTTCACAATAGCCACAAATAATATAAAATATCTTGGTGTAACTCTAACCAAGCAAGTAAAAGGCCTATACGAGAAGAAATTCAAGTCTCTGTAGAAAGAAATGGAGGAGGATATCAGAAGATGAACTGATCTCCCTTGCTCATAGATACGTAGGATTAACATAGTGAAAATGGCCATCTTACCAAAAATAATCTATAGATTCAGTGCAATTCCCATCAAATTTCAACACATTTTGTAATAGATCTTCAAAGAGCAATTCTCAATTTCATATGGAGAAACAAAAACCCAGTATAGCTAAAAACAATCAGTAAAATATAGCTAAAGTACAATAAAAGCACAGTAGAAGACCTTCTGGTGGTAATACCACTCCTGATTTCAAGCTATGCTACAGAGCAATAGTAAAAAAAATTCATAGTACTGGTTGTAATCAGACAGGTTCATCAATGGTATAGAATTGAAGCCCCAGAAATAAACTCATATCCTTATGGACACTTGATTTTTGACAAAGAAGCACATACAATACAGTGTAGAAAGGAAAACATCTTCAACAATTGGAATTGGTATAAATGGATGTCTACATGAAGAAGAATGCAAATAGATCCATATTTATCACCCTGAACAAAATGCAAGTCCAAGTGGATTGAAGACCTCACTGTAATATCTGACACACTAAATCTAATAGAAGAGTATGTGAACAACTGCCTTGAATACATTGGCAGACAAGACAAATTCCTGAACAGAATATCAATAACCCAGGCACTTAGAGCAGCAAATAATAAATAGAACCTTATGGTACTGAAAAGCTTTTGCAAGGCTAAGTACACCATCAGTAAGACAAAAGAGTAGTCTATAAAATGGGAAAAGATCTTCACAAACAGTGCATCTGACAAAGGACTAATATCCAAAATACATAAAGAACTCAAGAATTTAGGCAACAATAAGCTAAATAACCCAATTAAAAAGTGGGGTAGAGAGTTATACAGATAATTCCCAACAGGGTAATCTCTAAAGGCCAAGAAACACTTAAAGAAGTGTTCAACATCCATAATGATCAGTGAAATACAAATCAAAACATCTCTAAGATTCCATCTTACACCCTTCAGAATGACTAAGATCAAAATTGCAAGAGACAGCACATGCTGGTGAGGCTGTGGATCAAGGGGAACACTCCTCCATTACTGATGGGATTGTAAACTGGCACAACCACTTCAGAGATCAATTTGGTAGTTTTGTTGAAAATTGAGAATAATTCTACCCAAATACCCAATTATAGTACTTCTGGGTATAAACCCAAAAGATGCCCCACTCTATACAAAGACACTTGCTTAGCTATGTTCATAGCAGCTTTATTCATAATAGCTACTAACTAGAAACAACCTAGATGTCCTTAAATTAAAAATGGATAAAGAAAATGTAGTTCATTTATACAATAGAATACTATTTAGCTATTAAAAACAAGGATATCATGAAATTTGCACACAAATGTGTGCAACTAGAATGTATCACTATGAGTGAGATAACCCAAACCCCAAAAGACATGCAAGATATGCACTTACTTTGAAGTGGACATTAGCCATAAAGTACTGGAAAACCATGCTACAATCCACAACTAAAAGGTACTAAATAGTAGGGATGGCTCAATGGAGGATGAGTTAATCTCACTCAGATAATGAAATAAAATAGTTATTGGAGGTAGATGGAGGGAGGGAACTGTGTGGGAGATACAGTGAGGATGGGGATAGGGATGGGAATCAGGTACAGGAAGAAGGGCGTGGGAAGACTGAGAGTGAGAGTGGTAAACAATGGGGAAATTTTGGAGTAACTGGATACCCTGGTACAAAGGAGAGTCCAGGTTGTCTATGGCAATGCCTTTAGCTGAGAGTCATAACAGAAGCAGTTATGGAGACTGGACCTGGCCACCTTCTGAAACCATGCAGGACTTCTTTAAAAAGAAGAGAACATCAATCCACTCACAAACCCTTCAATCTCAAATTAGTTCTATATACAGAACTGGCAGGTATAAAGGTGGAGCAAAGATTGAGAGAGTAGTCAGTGATGATTGGCCCATCTTGATATACATCCCATATTTGATAGTCAATCACTGACAACGTTAATGGTACTCTGCTATGCTTGTAGATAGAGCCTCAGGAGATAACTGTTCCTGACAGGTTAAATGCAGCACTGGAGAGGAAACAGATGCAGAGACATGAGCTAAACATCAGGAGGTGCTTGGCGAGTTTTGTGCAATAGTATGAGATAGAATTTATCTAGTTGAGGGAGGAAATACACACAAGGAGAGCCATTGAGACAAATAGAAGAGCCATGAGTCTTACCTAGACTGAATGACAAACCAAGAGTATACATGGGCTGGAACTAGGTCCTTACCCTTTCATAACAGATGTACAGCTTGGTCTTCATGTGGGTCCCCTGACATTTGGAATAGAACCTGTTTCTGACACTGTTGCCTGCCATTGGATCCCTTCCCTAAACTGCACTGCCTGGTTGGGACTCTGTAGGAGAGGATAGGCTTAGGCCTACGCAACTGGCAACCACAGGCTGGGTAGTACTCAGGGAAGGCACCCCTTTCTCTGAGGAGAAGAGGAGGAGACAATGGGGCTAGGTGGAGGATTTATTAGGGTTTGATTGGGAAGAGAGAGGCATGGGAGTCGCTATCAGGGTAAGAAGTGAATAAATAAATACATAAAAGATAAAGAAAAGGTAATTGGAGTGATCTCCTAGCAAACTCAATAGCACATTTGGAAACTCTAAATCAAAAAGAAGCAAGCCTATCAAAGAAGAAAGAGAGCAGAAAACAATCCAAGATCTAAAAACATTCAAATAGAAACAAAAAGAACAATACAAAGAACTGATGAACCAACAAAGAGTTGGTTCTTTGAGAAAATCAACAAGTTATAAAATTCCCTATCCAAACTAACTAATGGCACATAGAAAATATCCAAATTAACTAAATCAGAAATGAAAACAGACACTGAGGAAATCCAATGAATCATTCATTAAGGTCATACTTTAAAAACCTACAGTCCACAAAATTGGAAATTCTTAAAGAAATGGACAATTTTCTCAATAAATACTATTTAGCAAAGTTAAATCAAGATGCACTAAACAATTTACATAGACATACAACCCCTAAAAATTTGAACCAGTCATTGAAAGACTCTCAATCAAACAAGTGATGGTTTAAATTCAACCAGAATTTCAAAGGTGAATTAACATCAATCCTCCTCAAATTATTCCATAAAATACAAACATAAGGATCATTATTAAGTTCATTTTATTAAGCCACAGGCTCTCTGATACCTAAGCCATACAATGTTTTAACAATGAAAATTTCATACCAGTTTCTTGCATGAACATGGACACAAAAATACTCAAAAATACTCTCAAAATACAAAAATACATAAAATATCTACATATATGAGTTTTCACCCCAGAGATGCAGGGATAGTTTAACCTACAAAAATCAGTAAATAAATCTACCTCATAAACAAAATGAAAGAAAAAAGTCACAAAATACATAAATATCTTATTGGGTACTGAAAAAACTGTTGACAATATCTAACACTTCTTCATGACAAAATCTTGGAGAGATTATGTATACAAGGGACATGCCTAAATATAAGAAAGGCATATTACAGCAAACCTATAGCCATCATCAAACTAAATGAAGAGAAACTGAGCATAATTCCACTAAATTCAGGAACAAAACAAGTTGTCCACTCACTCCATATCTATTCAATATAGTACTTGAGGTACTATTTAGAGAATGACACAGCTGAAAGAGATAAAGTGGAAACAAATTGTCAAATTGGAAAGGAGGAAGTACAAGTATCTATATTTGCAGACGATATGATAGTATATATAAGTGAGCCCAAACATTTCACCAGGGAACTTTTACATCTGATAAACACCTTCAGTGAAGTGACTGGATACAAGAACAACTAACAAATCAGTACCCTTTGTAAACACAAATGACAAACAGGCTGAGAAAGAAATCAGAGAAACAAGACCCTCCACAATAGCAACAAATAGCATAAAACATTTTGGAGTAACTCTAACTAAAGAATTGAAAGACTTCTATGATAAAAGCTTCAAATCTTTGAAGAAAAACATTGAAGAAGATATCAGAAGATGGAAAGATCTCTTATGCTGATGGATCGATAGGATTAACATAGTAAAATTGATGACTTCACCAAAATTTTTCAACACACTCAACAAAATAGCCATCAAAATTTGAACACAATTCTTTACATAACTTGAAAGAACAATACTCAGCTTCATGTGGAAAGACAAAAAAGCAAGTGTGTACAATATAAAAACCATCTTCAGGTATCACTGTTCCTGACTTGAAGTTCCACTATAGGTAGTGGCATACAAAACAGAGAAGCCCACAAATGGAATGGAATAGAAGTCCCTGACATAAGCCCACACACCTATGCACACTGTTTTTTGATAAAGAAGTAAGAAATCCACAATGGAAAAAAAAAAGGCTTTTTCAACAAATGGTACTGGTATATCTCTATGTTGACATGTAGAAGAATGCAATTAGATCCATATCTGACATTCTGCATAAAATTCACATCCAAGTGGGTCAAAGACCTCAACATAAATGAAATGCATTGAACCACTTAGAAGAGAAAGTTGGAACTAGCCTTGAACATATTGCCACAAGAGACAACTACTTGAGAAGAACACCTGTAGTTCAGGCAGTAAATAGAATAATCAATAAATGGGACCTCAGGAAACTGAAAATCTTCTGAAAGGCAAAAAACATCATCAGTAGGATAAAACGGCAGCCTACAGAAGGGGAAAAGATTTTTGACAACTCCTCATCTGACAGAGAGCTAAAATGCTAAATAATAAAGAATCAGAGAAACGAAACATTAAGAAACCAAACAATTCAATTAAAAATGGGGTACATATCTAAACAAAGCATTCTCAAAAGAGGAATCTCTAAGGGCTGAGAAACATGTAAAGAAATATTCAACTCAGGGAAAAGCAAATCAGAACTGCTTTGAGATTTACACCCTTCAGAGTGGCTAAGATCAATAACACAAATGAACGTTCATCCTGGCATGAGTGTGGAGTAAGGGGAACACTCCTCAATTGTTGGGGAGAATGCAAACTTGTACAGCTACTTTGGAAATCAAGATGGCATTTCCTCAGACAGCTGGGAATCACTCTACCTCAAACCCAGTTATAATACTCCTGGACACGTGCCCAAAGGATATTCAATTATATCAGAGGGACACTTGCTCAACTATGTTCACAGCAGCTTTCTTCATAATAGGCAGAAACTCTAAACAACGCAGATGACTATCAACCTTTGACTGGATAAAAGTGAATGTGGTAAATATACACAATAGAGTATTTCTCAGCTGTTAAAAATAAAGACATCATGAAATTTGTAGGCAGATGGACAGAACTGTAAAGAATTCTCCAGAGTATGCTAACCCAGATTCAAAAAGACAAATATGGTGTGTACCTTCTTATAAGTGGATACTAACAATATAGTAGTAGATGATCATGCTACAATCCACAGAGGTGAAGTAACAAGCAAGGCTCAAAGGGTGATGCATGGATCTCCCATGGAAGGGCAAAAAAGAGAAAATTTGCAGGTAGACGGGGATATGTGTGGGCGGTGATCACAAGGGATCACAGAGACTGAAGCAGTAAGCATGAACCCTATGGGTCTGCACAAGGCCCTCTGCATATACATGATAGTTGTGCAGTGTGGGTGTTCTTATGGAATTCCTAACAGTGGCAGTGGGGGTGTCTCTGACTCTTTTGCCTATGTTTGGGGCTTTATTTTTCTTTTAGTGGGTTGCCACATCTCGTCTTAATAAGAGGGTTTGTATCTAGTCTTACTGTAACTTACAAATTACTATTGAGGTACTATTTAGAGAAATGACACAGCTGTTATCCTTGGGAGGCCTTCTCTTTTTCTTCTAAGGGGAAAAGGAGTGGATTTGGGAGAGAGAGGATGGTGGGGAGGGATTGGAAGTAGTGGAGGGACAGGAAACTGTGGTCAGGAAGTACTGTGTGAGAGAATAAAAATAACAATAATTAGGAAACAATTAAATCTACAATGGTATTTTAACACTATTCATGATCACAAAGAAACCCACCAGCAGCGAGATGGTCAGGGTGGCCCTTTTCCCAGGTGATGCTCTCAGGTGTCTGATGTTATGAAGATGCTTGCATTGCCTCTGGTGTCTGAACAAGATAACCACCATGTATGCACTTGTGGTCAGCATGACTCCTACAAGAAATACGTCTCTGGAGGTTGTCATTGTTAAAATCAATCCCCTGATGATGTAGTTCATGGGGAAGAGCGAGCAGTATTTAGTGACCTTCATCTGGTTGTTCTTACTCACGTTGGTATAAGCACCAACAGAGAAGATCCACCTACTACTGAAGGACAAATTGAAAGACCAAAAATAGAAGAAAGCATAGATGATGTATTTTTTCAGTTTATGTTTAAATTTTGCCAACAGTGCTGTACTGGGACTGATAGTGACAGCCCCACTGATAGTGACACTCAGGAGGCAGCTGATGCAGATGGAGAGGCCTCTCATTACCCTGTTTATGTAAAATATTGTCTTACATTTGACATCATTCCCAATGTTCAGTAACTCAGACATATCTGTAAGCTAAATAGCCCATTCATTGAGGACCATAATTACGTGAACAAAGGTCAGTTGACAGGATATCAGGTCCACAGGCTTATGTCTATAACTTGGGATTATGAAAATATAGAAAATTAGCAGAAACATATTGATTAGGACTCCTAGCACAACTTGGAAATAAAGGACATTCTTTATTGAAGACATAAATGAAAAGTGTATTCATCTTAAAAGCATAGTGGAATATATTTCATATATCTGAAAAAATAGGTTATATATCAAACTTATAATTCATTTTACAGTATGGATGGATAATCATTCTATTTTCCCTACTAATTCTTGAGTAACTTGTCTCTTTCACTTTTCATGTTTCATATTGGCTATACCCTACATTGCTATATATTATCCAAGTATATCTTATACAGAGAGAATATTATGGATAATAGATGCATTTATAGTCATATTTACACAGAATGCACAATTTTTGTTCCTGTAGCACACTTGAGTCTCATACCTTAGAAATCCAATCCTATAGATTTAAATTGGCTCATTTTATACTTAACAACTAAAACACAAGTAATGAGCATAGTAGATGAATCACTTTTGCAGAAATGAAGAAAAACTATGGTGAGCTTGGGGAATATCATAGAAGATATCCAAAAAATCAGATGATAATTGTAAAATTTTACTATGATCTATTTTGCAGTTACCCATATTTTGACTCACAATTCTAATGAAATTCCAGTCACATGGCAGTTTTAGTCAGCAAAAGGTCTATCTCAATTCATCTTTTTTATGTTTCTTTTCCCATGAAATCTTACATTCTCAGAATCTAGAATTAAAGACATAGATACAGTGGAAGACCATTAGTATACCTTCCAGACTGTTAATTGCATAAGCCGTATGGTTCTAAATGGGCCTAGATGGCTTCCATTTTAGTTCCCATTTAATTTAAATCCTTTATGAACTCCAATTCAGGATTAAGTAACTAATTCTGAGGTATCATGAAAACACTATTTTCTTTTTACCTTTTTTGGAGGATTCAATCATTAACAAGATGTTTCCTTATGGCTTTTTCAACCATCCATAGAAGGTAGTTGTTATTTTTCCCATAACTACCTCTTTTTTCTGTATTTATCTCCCTGCCTTACCAAGAGCCAATATTTTCCCATTTCCCTCTTTGATCAGTTGTGTCCTGCTGCTACTCCCCTTTACCTTCCTTCCCACTTCTGTATTTACCTGCCCCTTCACCATTCAGGAGCCCTTCTCTTCCATTTTCCTGATCAGATACTTATAGTCTGCTATTCTGCTCTCCATTGCTCCCACCCTCACCCCTAACCTGACAATGGTCCCATTTTGTTTTCCTGGTTTCTGTAGTTATTACAGGCTTCATATTCCCATCTGAAGATGTGGAGCTGGGAGCCTGTAAAAAGAGAGAGTATGGGATGCTAAGACAAACCCTATTCTCCATACATTATGACAAACACAAACTTGCTGAAGATGACCATATAGTGATGCTGTTTGGAATTTCTGTTTAAAAGAGATTCCTTCTCATGTAGTGGAAAACAAGATAAAAAGATGATAATACATCTTTTTGCTAAAGTTTTTTTCTTTGCCCAAAAGTATGTTTCTCAAACTCTCTCGTTCATATCCATTGTTTGTAACTGTTTATCACATACAAAAAATAAAATGTCTTCTACTTGATCAAGTGGCATCTTTCTCTGGGGTTCACTGAACTAAGACATGACCAGCAAAAGTCAAAGCTACCATGGCTACGAACTGAGTTGTTAACATATGCATGCACTGAAAAAAGCCATTGGTTTTACTTGAAAAATTGAAATGCTTGGACTTTCACATGAATAGAAATTATAGTATTTAGTTGTAAGTAATAAAAGCCAAAGTGTGTCCAGTGTCCATAAACCTTAACAACTGTGGAGAATCCATCACTATTAAATTGATTCAGACCAAAAACAAAGCAGTATACAGACAGCTGTCTCAGGTATGAAATCAGAGACCAAGAGCCGCTTTCTACTTAGCTCTACATTTTAAAAGAAAGATCATTATTACAGTATTTGATTTTAGAACAGTCTTGGTTTATGAATTTATGGGGATCTTTACTTTCTGCTTTGTGGAGATTTAATAATCTGAGGGACATACAAGTATAATAGATGACAAGTATCATTTTCATTTTAAGTTTTACCATATTTACTGAGTAATGACCTAAAAGCTCAGAGAGAACATAAAATGAGCATATGACTTTCAGGTGATAAGATGCATGGTGTTGGCTGATGGTCCACTGTCAGCAACAATACATCTTCAGGAATCTTGGGAAATTAAATAGATAATGACAACATGACTAAATATTGATCACTGATTAATAAGAAGTAACTTGTAGTTATGACACAATACTCTTAAATAACTTAATGTTTGAGTAGTTCTTTGAAAATTGACTTTAGCACTGATGTAACTGAAAGTACTAGAAGCTGGCTAGAATATTATAGTCTCACAGTTACAAGCCAGTTCCTCTGAGATGAAGCAACAGCCACAGAGGTGTCACTGTAGAGACTGTGGGGTAGCAATCATACCCAGAGTTTCATCACAAGTTGCATAGTGTGAGTTTGGGAAAGATATGAAAACATTCACTGGAAATTGTGTCTGTGTATGTGTAATTATTGGACTACTAAGAGTAAGAATAGAGTACCACTACAGTGTGGGCCAGGGCCGTTAACATGAATACTTTTACATCAACTGGTAAAAACTGAGACATATGAAATGTGTTTATGAAATAAAATGAACTTTAAAAAAAATGGAGAATGTCTCCTCTATTTTCAGTTGACTTGATCAAATCCATGGGTCCTGCCTACACTACTGGTACAGACATTTAATGTTAATTACTCAAAAAACACCTATAAATTCTATGATGCTTGCAAACATAAACTCAAGTTTTTATCATTTGGTTTTTGTAATATTGATATTCTGGTACCAATGACTTAATGATTTTAACTGGCAGCCTTTTGTTCCATCTTTTAAAATCATCAGTTTCATAATTCTATATTATCTGTTTTCCAGTTTAATTTTTGGGTGTGTGTGTGTTGTGTGTGTGTGTGTGTGTGTGTGTGTGTGTTTAAGAAAACAAAGGAGGTCCTGGGTATGGGTGTGTTATTGCATCTGGGAGTCAAGCTTCCTCTGGGTGTTGTGAGACTGTGTACAGAGCCAGATCCCAAGGTCTGCTCAGGGCACCAGCTCAGACTGGAAGGAACCCGTGCCACTGCTGGTGGGGTGTGTGTCTGTGTGTGTGTGTCTGTGTCTGTGTGTGTGTGTGTGTGTGTGTGTGTGGTGTGTGTGTCTGAATTCCTGCTTCCCTGGATCCTGGGGGGGCTGATACAGCTGTCTTCTGAGAAGCTCTGCCAGAGTCTGACAAATACAGTGATGGATGCTCACAGCCAACCATTGGACTGAGCACTGGGTCCCCAATGGAGGAGTTAGAGAAAGGACTGAAGGAGCTGAAGAGGTTTGCAACCCCATAGGAAGAACAAAAATGTCAATCAATCAGACACCCCACAGCTTCCAGGGACTAAACTACCAGCCAAAAAGTACTCATGGAGGGACCCATGGCTCCAGCTGCATGTGTAGCAAAGGATGGCCTTGTTGGGCATCAATGTGAGGAAAAGCCTTTGGTCCTGTGAAGGCTCGATGCCCCACTGTAGGGGAATTCGAGGGCGGGAGGCAGGAGTGAGTGAGTGAGTGGGGGAGAACACTCTTATAGAAGCAGAGGGATAGGGAGATGGGATAGGGGGTTTCTGGTGGGGAAACTGGGAAAGGGGATAACATTTGAAATGTAAATAAAGAAAATAGCCAATGAATTTTTTATAGCTGTGAGTATTTGACCTATGATGCTATTACAATTTCTTAAAACATTTTTTTTAAAAAAAGAAAACAAAAGAGGTAGATCACAACCTGTAGTTCAGACTGACTTCAATGAAACCCATGTTCCTCCTCTCTGAGCCTTGAAAACTTGAAATATTAAAACTGATTTGTTTTCATTGAAACACTAGAATATCTACTGAAAATTATACAGATTGTAATTTTGGAAGGATAACGTTACATGATTTAACAAATAAGTGAGGTGAGATTGCCATATGCTCTAAATACTGAATATTTGAAATATACAGAAAAGATCTCTTTTATAAGGATCTCATTGCAATAGAGTAACTGTATCTCTCTACTTTAAAAAAAAAACAAACCTTATTGTATAATGTTAACCATGCTTAAGTTTTCCTAGACCATGAGTTGAAACTTTCCTAAGAATTCCTGAGTTATATGCAAATTTACCTAATTGGAAAACTACTGATAAACACTAAATTAGTTAATATTTGTTGCATATTTCTAGCTTAAATTTCATATTTTAAATGCAGACAGCAAGTTAACTCAAGAAAAGTAGTAAATGAGGAAATACAAAATAAAATTTAAGGTAATTTAATACTATGAAGGTAACCCTGCACACCAATAAGTGTGTTTCTTTGTTTATTACACTTAAGTTATTTCAGTGTTTTGTTACAGAAATAGAAAACTACACATTTGACAATACTAGGATAGAATGACATTCTTAGAATTATTAGAGTACAAACTCTGGAGAATCATATATCAGACCTGCTCCTTAAAATATTGCATCTGGACCTCCCTTTACTTGTACATAAATATACATTCACTGTAAGAAGAAAAGTGATGGGCTTTAGGACAATGTTCGTTCAATACATAGTAGCCATTGATCACCTTCACCCTATTAACCTTTCCTGTCTCTTTATCCATCCTTCTATTAGACAGTTGGTGATTTTGAGATTGTTACGAAGTGCTCAAATGGAAAAGTGAACTTTCCTAATACAATACACATAACAATCAGAGATCACATTAACTGAAATATATATTCTTTTACAAATTGTTACACTGATATCTTTATGTCTACAAGCATTTGTTGCATGCTTATTATACAGTATGGCTCAAAAGTAATATTCTAAGCAGAGAATTCTCTAATCATTTTATTACAGAAAATTCTGCTTCGTTCTACCACCTACTTACAGCTCTTATTATAATGAAGAGAAAAGGAAAACACCCAGCTGGGCCTTTGATAAATGTCCTTGTAGAATGAGGTCCTAAGAAGTACTTATAAGGAAGAAATGTCATCAGATCATCTCCCTTTAGACCCACAGTTATCATGTCATCTGTAGAAGGCAGTTGTGATTTTGAGATTGTTAGGAAGTGCTCAAATGGAAAAGTGAACTTTCCTAATTCCAAGAAAACAATAGAGTAGGAACAGCTGAGCTCTGAGTTTCCTATGTGAGCTATTTCTCTCAGGCCATAGTTGTCTGTGTAAATTAATTGATCTCAATCATTGTGAACAAAACAATAGAAACAACATTAATAGTCCACTTAAAAGGAAAGGAAAAACCATTTTAGATCTACCCATGGTATCCTTTGTTCTTCTAAACCATTTATGTCACATCCATACTTGACAGTGGCTTTAGGCTCTCACTTAGAAATTAACAGCACTTTTGATAAAATTAAGAAAATGTCACCTCCTCCAAACACACTTAGGAAAGAAATGTTTCTTAAGGAGCATACAAAGTGAGATAATGCAACTGTACTTTCAGGAGAAACTGGGCTGGGCCTGAGATATAGCTCAGTTCATAGAGTGCATGCCTATAAAGTATTTCGTGAAGTAGGACATCATGAAATAAGTTAAATCTTCAAGTTATAGGCACAGGAGAAGGAAAATAATCCCAAGTCAGTGGCTAACACAAGACATTCAATAAATCATAGAATAAACCAGCCCAAAGACATACTTATATAACACAAGAAACACACAGAGTACACAAAAAGACAAGAGTAAAATCAAAGTATTTCCATGCATCTTATAGATAAAACACTAAGTATACAGAAGTAAAAATTCCTCCAGGCCTGGTCTGGAGTTAGCCACGAGAAAGAAACTGTCTCAAAAAGAAAGGGAAATGTCTCATCCAAGAGGAGGAGTCCTAGAACGAGGGTCTAAGGAACACAGGGGCAAGGGAGCAAGCAGGGTCCTGGACCTGCTGCTTCAGGCAAACTGACTGAACTAAGTGGCTGCAACTTGCTGCAAATGATGGAGAAGCAGAGAGAGAGGGCCTATGATAGCAGGTACTGTCCTCAGAAAGGCAGTTGTTAGCTATGTAGGAGTCTTCTCTGTGGGGCTGGGGGATGGGCAGAGAGTGGAGGCTAGGGGATTCGCCGCCATCTTGCCCTTGAGTTGGAGGCTGTAGATAAAGGTCAAAGGGAAGAAGCTGGCAACGAACAAGTGGAGAGAGAGAGAGAGAGAGAGAGAGAGAGAGAGAGACCTAGTCTTTTGAACTAGGCAAGAGTTAGATTGTAGCTAAGAGTCCAAAGGGAAGAAGCTGGCCAGGAACACATGGAGAAAGAGAGAGAGAGAGAGAGAGAGAGAGAGAGAGAGAGAGAGAGAGAGAGAACTGAGGAGAGAGGCCTAATCTTTTGAACTAGGCTGGGAGTTACTCACTGTCCTTGAGTTCCGTGGAGTGGTTCTTCATGGGCACCAGCAGGAGTACTCTTGAAGTTGGTTTTGCCCATAATTCTCCACCAGTTGTGGGGCTGGGGGCACCCACAAGGGCATGGGTTCTGTTGGGCTGAGTTGTGGATCCCATGTTCTGCCATGGCTAGGGGGGCAGAAGTCAGGAATTCGTCTGAGTTCACTCTATGTGGTGCATGGGTAGACACCAAGCTAGGGGAAGCCACTGAGTTCCACTTTGGGCACTGGGAGATCCCAGTCTGAGGTCTCATGGGGGCAGAGGTCTTGGATTAGGGGTCTCTGGGCTGAGGTGGCTGGCCAGAGACTGACTGGTCTGAGCCCATGGGTACCCAGGTGCCTCTGGGAGACCACAGAAGAACTGAGATGGGGGTTCATACTGGCTGGACCAACCTGCAGCTAAAAGGGATGTGGGGAAAAAGCTCTGGTGGCATCCTGTGGGGTAGATAAGACTCTTGGTTGAGACTACTCCCTTGGCTGGGTCATGGCTGGCTCAGCTAGCTTGCTTGAGTTGACAGGCCTTCATGGCTAGAATGTAGAGAATTCCTCTGGCAGGGATATTAGGCGGTGACTCAGTAGTTAAAGGCCCTCTTTATGGTTCTCCATGGCAGGCCCCAAAGGCAAAAGGAAGTCCATGTTCTTAAAACGTTTACTGTCATGGTGGAAAGTGGATGAAGCTGTACCCAGTGTTCTCAGAGCAGGCCTGAGTTAAATACCTTTTGTGAGTAGGAGGAGGGTCTGAGAAGGAATGCTTAATTAGCTATGCCCTTTAGGTATCTCATTAATATGGAAATCTCTTGAGGCTCTGCAGTCTGTAGTCACACCCTCTACATGTGCTATGTGACTGAAGGGCACAAGCCTTTCTTCAGGAGGGGCTGTGGATAAGTGAAAGGAACCAGGGCCCAAGGCTGAACACCTACCATCCCTTTAGGATATCTGGGGTTGGAGGCCTGTGCTCAACCAGGTACCCAGCTGCCTCTCACAGCCCACCGCCTCACATTTTGACTTCTTTCTTTCCTATACCATCCTGACCTCAAGCTGTACTACAGGGCAATAGTGATAAAAACTACATGGTATTGGTACAGAGACAGGCAGAAAGAACAAGGGAATAGAACTGAAGACCCGGAAATGAACCCACACACCTATGGTCACTTGATCTTTGACAAAGGAGCTAAAACTGCCAGTGGAAAAAGGACAGCATTTTCAACAAATGGTGCTGGTTCAACTGGTCAGCATGTAGAAGAACGCAAATCTATCCAGTCTTATCTCCTTGTACAAAGCTCAAGTCCAAGTGGATAAAGACCTTCACATAAAACCAGACACACTGAAACTAATAGAAAAGAAGGTGGAGAAGACACTCAAATACTTAGGCACAGGGGAAAAGTTCCTTAACAGAACACCAATGGCTTATGCTCTAAGATCAAGAATTGACAAATGGGACCTCATAAATTGCAAAGCTTCTGTAAGGCAAAGGACACTGTCAATAGACAAAACGGCAACCAACAGATTAGGAAAAGATCTTTACAATCGCACATCTGAAAGTGCTAATATCCAATATATACAAAGAACTCAAGAAATTAGACTCCAGACAATCAAATAACCCTATTAAAAATGGGGTAGAGAGGTAAACAAAGAATTCTCAATTGAGAAAACTTGAATGGCCAAGAAGCATCTAAAGAAATGTTCAGCATCTTAGTCATCAGGGAAATGCAAATCAAAACAACCCTAAGATTCCACCTCATACCAATCAGAATGGCTAAGATCAAAAACTCAAGTGATAGCAGATGGTGTCGAGGATGTGGAGAAAGAGGAACACTCTCTATTGTTGGTGGGATTGCAAGCTGGTACAACCACTCTGGAAATCAGTCTGGCGGATCCTCAGAAAATTGGACATACACTACCTGAGACCCAGCTATACCACTCCTGGGCATATACCCAGAAGATGCTCCAACATATAATAAGGACACATGCTCCACTATGTTCATAGCAGCCTTATTTACAATAGCCAGAACTGGAAAGAACCCAGATGTCCTTCAACAGAGAAATGGATACAGAAAATGTGGTACATTTACACAATGGAATATTACTCAGCTATTAACAACAATGAATTCGAGAAATTCTTAGGCAAATGGATGGAACTAGAAAATATCATCCTGAGTGAGGTAACCTAGACACAAAAGAATACACATTGTACGTACTTACTGATACTGGATATTAGCCCAAAAGCTCGAAATACCCAAGATACAAGTCACAGATCACATGAAGCTCATGAAGAAGGAAGACCGAAGTATGGGTACTTTGGCCCTCTTAGAAGGAGTAACAAAATACTCATGGGAGCAAATATGGAGACAAAGTGTGGGACAGAAACTGAAGGAGAGGTTGTCTGGAAACTGCCCCACCTGAGTATCCATCCCATGTGCAGTCACCAAAGGTAGAAGCTGATGTGTATGTCAGGAAGTGCATGCTGACAGGAGCCTGATATAGCTGTCTCCTTAGAGTCTGCCAGAGCCTGACATATACAGAGGTGGATGCTCACAGCTAACCATTGAACTGATCATGGGGTTCCCAATTGAGGAGTGAGAACGAAGACTGAAGGAGCTGAAAGGGTTGTGGCCCATGGGGCGAGCAAAAATACCAACCAGCCAGAGCTTTCAAGGTGTGAACCACCAACCTGGGAGCACATACGGAGGGACCCATGGCTCCAGCTGTATATGTAGGGGAGGATGGACATTGTTCGGCATAGTGTGGAGAGGAAGTCCTTGGTCTAGTGAAGGCTGGATGCCCCAGTGTGAGGAATTCGAGGGTGGGGAGGTGGGGTGTTGGGTAGGTGGGAGTACATCCTCATAGGAGCAGGAGGAGGGGGGATGGGATAGGGTGTTCCTGGGTGGGAGGGAAATGGGGAAAGGGGATCACATCTGAAATTTAAATAAAATATCCAATAAAAAAAATATACACAGAGTGAGAGACATTAAGACAATCAACCTGATATGGGAAGTCTTCATCAAATTCTTCTCCACAGAGCACAAGGAATTCTGTGGAAGAGGTAATAGAAAGACTAGAAGAGCCATAATGGATGGAAGGCATCAAGGAAACAAGGCCTTCTAAATATATCACAACGGACACACATATAATCTCAGAGACTGTGGCAACATGTACAGGGACTGCATAGATCTCTTCCAGTGGTGTCCTACAGGAGAAGTGGATATACATCGCCCCATAATCCAGAAGCTATCTCCCTTTGATAGCTACTTGCACATAAAATAATTACTTTTCTTCAATGTAGTCGCAGTGGAGAAAGAAACTACACATAAGGGTAGACTCCATGTCCTGCAGTAGATGGCCAACAGAAAACAATCTTAATGGAGTCCTTAGTGATCCTTTGCATATATATTATGTCTTCTGGTTTTGTGTTTTTATGACATCCCTGTGTGAGAACTTCTGTGTTTTGTGTCTGTTATGTTTGTTGTGTTTTGCTTTAGAACTTTTTCTTCTGTGTGTTTTATTCTATTCTGATTTCTTTTTTCTTATTGTCTATTTTTTATTGTTATTACTTAGAAGCCTGCTTGTTTTCTAAAGAGAGAAAGAAATATCACTTTGGTGGGATAGGAGGTGAGAAGAACTTTAATGAATAGAGGAATGAGAAACACTAAACTGATTATATTGTATGAAAATTTTGTCAATAAAAGAACACATAATTTTAAAATGGGGATAATGGTTGTGTGTAGTGGGAGATATTTAAATCTCCAACCTGAATAGGACTGGTCAAAGAAAACACAACTCAGTAATTATGAATATATTCTATAAGCCTAGATTGGCAGATACCCCTACACTACTCTGTTCCCCAGCTATGAGACCTTATAACTTGAGGTTTTCCAGACCCTGATCTGTCCTTCTACCTCCTGCTTCCAGTCATCCTCTCTCATTCTCTTCCTCCTCCATTGTCTTCCTTCAGTCCTCTTTCAGTTGTCCTCCCCCTGCTCTCTTCCCACCAACCTTTATTTCTCCACCTCCCCTTCCTCTGCCCAATCACTGGCTCCAGCATTTATTTTACAAATTAAGATGGGCAGAAAGTTCACTAGAAATCACCTGTGTAATGACTCACATCTCCTCTGCAGCCCTTCACAGGAAAGGGGAATTAGTATCAAAATACAAGGCGGGGGCTATCCACAACAGTGGTGAACACTTCTAATCCCAGAACTGGAGAGGTATCTCCATCCACATCACACACACACACACACACACACACACCCCACACACACACACAGAGAGAGAGAGAGAGAGAGAGAGAGAGAGAGAGAGAGAGAGAGAGAGAGAGAACTGACTCTATAAAGACACAAGGTAAATGGCATGTGAGGAACAATAGTCAAGTTTGTCCCTGGTCTCCATGTGCACATATAAACAGATCTTTTACCTGTGCACATACACATACATACATGCATACAGATACATAATAAACACATGTTCAACCTGCATGTATATATAAAAATTTTATTTACCAATAATATTTTTATAAGTGTAGATAGAATATGTACAAATATACAGGCACAAAATATTTTTATATAACTAAGTATCTATGATAAAAAAAATCTAAGCTTTATATTCACATTATTTTATGGATCCAGAAAATTAAGGGACAGAATTAAAGCTATAACAAAATATTGAAACTATTTTTGATTTATGTGCATAAGTTTAAATCTATCAAAAGAAAGCTTTAAAAGTCACTATCAGCAAGGAGCTTCTTTTCAGTAACTTCAACATCAAAAGAACATTTATGATATAAAGTAAAGAGGAGAAAGAGAATTCATGTGGTAATATCAACTTATTGTGCACAACTAACTTCAGAACTCTATAGTACTTGGAAATAGAAATGTCAAAAGAATATATATATATAATACTATTAAATTCATTTAAATTGTATGAAGAATCTTACTTTGCTACTTAAACCATTACAGTTTGAAAAAAGTAGGTATTTTAGAAAAAATAATTGGGGCTACACAGAATGACTCCTTATAAGCATCTGTAAGTCTGATTCCCAGGGGATGCTGTGACATCTTCTCACCTCTGTGGACACCAGGAATGCACACATGCGTACATGCTGACACAACACTCATACGTATAAATAAAATAGATTAATAGTTCTTTATAGAAAGAGAGAAAAACCATATGTTTAAAAAACTATGGTGGTGCTTTGAATGCATGTTTTTCAACATAACTATTATTCTCTTATCAGAACTGATTTGTACCAAAGGAGTAATTGTGGGATAGGCATACATCACAAACTTCTGACAGCAGGACGACTGGGTTATACATCCATAAAAGGACTGAAGTGGATGAGATGATGAAGTCCACCCAGTACATGACCACAAAGAAAACCACCAGCAGTAAGATGATCTGGGTGGCTCCTTTCTCAGGGGAAGCTCTCAGATTCCTGATGCTATGAAGATGCTTGCATTGCTTCTGATGCCTGAACAGGATAAGCAGCATGTATGTGCTTGTAGTCAGCATGATTCCTACAAGGAAAACATCTCTGGAAATTGACACTGTTAAAATCAGTTCTCTGATGATATAGTTCTTGGAGAAGAGTGAACAGGATTTAGTGACCCTCATCTCGTTAGTTTTACTTACATTGGTAAAACCACCAACGTAGAAAATCTGGTTGCTACTGTAGAACAAATTGAAAGACCAAATGCAGAAGAAAGCATAGATCATGTACATTTTCAGTCTATGTTTAAATTTTGCCAACAGTGAGTTACTTGGACTGATTGTGACAGCCTGGACCACACTCAGAGAGCAGGTGATGCAGATAGAGAGGCCTCTCATCACCCTGCTTATATAAAATATTGTCTTACATTTTAAGTCATTCTCAATGTTCAGTATTCCAATATGTCTGTAAGACAAATATCCCCTCCAGTGAGGAGCATCATTATGTGAACGAAGGTCAGTTGACAGGAAATCAGGTCTGTGGGTTTAGGTCTGTGACCTAGGATTATGAAAGTATAGAAAAGAAGAAGAAACATATTGGCTAGGACTCCAAGTCCAGCTTGGAAATAAAGAACATTCTTGAATAAGGACATAAGTGGGAAAGTGTATTCATCTTAAGAGCACAGTGGATGTTTACTTCATGTATCTGAAAAAAAGTAATGATTATACATTAAACTTGTGATTCACTGGATAACATGGCTCTATCATCATTCTATTTTCCTAATCAACTGTGGATTAGTATGTTCCTGTAACTTTGATGTTCATAACCCATATTTTATGCCTTTCATGTTTATCCTATATATAATAGAATATTATAGACAATAAATGCTTTTATACATATTTAAACAGTATGCACAATTTGTGTGCCTATTTGCACCTGAGTCTCACGCCTTAGAAATCCAATCCCATTGATTTAAATTGTCTCATATCTTAACACTTAAAACAGTAGTGGTGAACACAGAATATTAATCACATTTATACAGCTGAATACAACTTATAGTGATCTGGAAAATATTCCAATATATCAAAAAATTGAGGTGAATCAGTGTCATGTTTGATAATTTTACTGTGCTCTATTTTGCAACATATTTTGACTCTTAATTCTAATGGAAACACAGGACTAATTCATAGTAATGCCACTATTTTAATCAGCAAAATGTCTTTCTCAATCAACTGTTCTCATGTTCTTTACTCCAAAAAGTCTTTACATCCCCAGAATCTGAATTAAATAGATAGGTATAGTTGGAGACTGTTAGTGTACTTTTGACATCCTATGACCATGAAGTATGATTATAAATGTTTCTAGACGTCTCCCAGGTTATTTCCCATTCCCATCACCTTTGTGAGAGAGAGAATTTCAGATTTAAAAACTAACTTCCAGCAACCAAAACAAAGAGTATTTTTCTTCTCTTTTTGGAGGAACAATATAAATTGTTAATAGAATAAAGTACTAATGGCTTCTCAGGTTTCCACGTTGATATTTTGCCTACTTACTTTTTTGTTTAGTATTTGTCCCCTACCACTCTCTAAGGAGGCCTCCTTTTCCAGTTTCTCTGATTTGATACCTGTACCCTGCTTTTCTGCTCTTTTTGCTCCAGCCCCTCACCTACCCTGCAATGGTCCTATTTTGCTTTCCTGGTTTCTGTAGTTACTATGTGTACATAATCACATCTGAAGATGTGGAGCTGAGAGCCTCTAACAAGACGGAATATATAACATTAAGACAAGCACTGTTTTTGACACATTATGACAAACATGAACTCACGAAGATGACCACATAGTGATCCTTTTAGGGAATTTCTGTTTTAAAAGACATTCCTTCCTATGTAGTGGAAAACATGGTCTCCAGTATTATCAGTGTCACAGTAACCTCCACTTTTTACAGCTTCACCCAACAGTCTTAATTAAGTGCTTATTTTAGTTATTTGGCCTAGTTAATAGGTCAATTTATTATTGAATTAATTTACTCAATTTACTTTGTGAGAAATAGAAAACTACATTGATCCAGATTTTTGTGAGAAAAAGTATGCCCAATTACATTTTCAAGTTCATTAATGTATCCCACATGTAAGCATATATACAGAAATAATGCAGAAAGAACCTGAGATCATCCCATAACATACCCATTAATATAATACCATGAATCAAAGATTTCATAGTCATATGATTTTAGCTCCTAAAAAGCTTAATCTTGTAAAGGAATGGATCCATTCCATTGCCAGAGTCATGCTTCTGATTATCTTACCAACATATATTTAGCTGCACAGTGGTGTTCTGTTTTTAAAAACTCCAGGACTCATGGTGGAGAGATGGCTCAGTGGTCAAGAGCACTTCTTGCTTTTGGAATGACCTGGGTTTGATTCTCTAGAATGACATCATGGCTTGGGACCATGATGACTCTAGTTCACAGGGATGCATTGTACTGTATGAAATGAATGCAAGTGGTGCACACATAATACATGTAGGCAAAACATACATATATGTAAAGTAAGCTAGATAAATAAAGCTCCAGGATAATTGTGAGAGGCCAGCTCCAGTGCTCCTGTCCTCTCTTGAAGGTAGTTGAGGGGAAAGAGTATCTGTGGGGGTAAGACTTGGTCTTTCAAAAAATTAGGATTGCTTTTTAATTTTAAAACATTTACCAGTCTTATGTCTATGTCTGCCTGAGTTTCTTTGATGCCAGAAACAACAGAGAATCTGGCCTTTAGCACTTCATTGTAATACAGCAGAGGTATTAAGTAAAGGATTAATTGCTAGGTTATTCTCTCTTGCCCAGGAGCCTCTCCTCTAGCTTGTCAGAAGGGAGGGAGGTTTAAACTAATACACTTTTATTGAACATGGAGAAGACAGTCACTCACAGATGGAAAACCTTTCACACAAGTAAATATTCATAACCTCACATACATTCATACACTAATTCATGCATATACACTCATACACCTTCATTATATGATTTTGGCTCAGGTTCTTACTTTTCTCATAATTACTTACACACACACACACACACACACACACACACACACACACACACACAGCTATACTTACATAAGCATATGGAGTAAAAGCCCAAGTGCAAGTGCAGAAAGAACTCACTCATTCTGGATGACAAATGAGCTCCAATCTTTGTTGCATAGAGAAAGAAAAAACTTCTACCTTTCCATTGGTAAATGAATGAAACCCAAGTCTGTAAGCAAAAGCTTTGTCTTCTTTGGTAAGACTAAGCCCTGTTGTTAAGACTAGACCTGTTCTGTCCCATGCTAAAGAGAAGCATGCCTACTTTTTCTGCTTTCTCTGCAGGTTCTCTGTCTCTCTTTCTTTCTGCATTCTGTGTATTGTTCTTTTCTTCTATTCATCTTTATTTCTAAGGGAAAGTAAAAGAGGGAAAAAGTCTATCAGACTATGCTCTCCTAATTTCTAAGTAGTTCTCTAAATTTCTAAGTTACTCTATTCTGCTATCCTTCTTGTAGCCTTCCTCCTAATCCTGCTCTTTCCTTCTGCTCTGCTGTAATAATGTCATAAAATGTAAACGTTCCTAGTTTTTTGTACATTTCCTAGGGGAATAGATCACATGAAAAAAGTTCACCACGAGTTTACACAGGAATTCAAATCATAAATTGTCTAAGAAGTTTACAACAGAGATGTTTACATACATTCTCATTAAGACTAGACAGTATCTGTCACTAGCTGTACAGATACATTGAAAGTTAAAAAAATGCATAATTTTTGTGTCTAAGTTGTGATTGAAACCCAGCCAATATTTTATCCTTTGTTCTTGCACCTACAGTAATCAGTTAATTCACTTTTATGGTCTTTGGTTAATTGTTTTACAATCTCTTGGAGTGTGTTCTAAGTTGAAAATGCCTGCTTTTATCTCAGAAGCAATTTGTGACACTTGGAGACTGTCAGAGTTCTAATTGCAGTTTTCTTATAAAAGAGGGCTATAATAGCAGTTCCACTATAAAGGGCTTAATAATTACTAATATAATTTTAGAAATTCTTATTAGATCATCACTCAGAATTAAAAAGTTATTGTTTGTCTATGTAGCATCACTACAAGACAGTATGTCTTCATTGATTTGAATAAATCTGCCCAAATGTGGGCTAATACTGAGCGATCAATTTATATATATGTATGTATGTATGACAGAAAAAGCATATTCATAACAAGAACCTTTCCTAAAATGTAGTTATTTCAGCCTGTGTAGAAGGGTTCATACACCAGAGTCATACAGGCCATGTTGAAACCATCTCAGAAAGATCACCTGCTAGGTATTGACCTCTCCTAGATGGTTTCTGGCAGATAATACTTACTTCAAGCCTTGGTCTCCAAACTGTAAGAACTGTAGCCCAACTCTATACAATGTATAAATCATATAACATAATAATTATTAATTATACATTAATAATTTAACATAGCATATCTCAATAATATAAAAAGATGATCATATAATAAGGTAAAAATAGTAATCTAAAATGTTTTTTAATCTTAAAGCTATGAATTCAATTTCTCTACTTCATATCATTGCTTTGGTAAATGTTTATCATATACAGAAAATGATACATCTTCTAATTCATCAACTGGCACCTTTCTTTTGGGCCTACTGGATCTGAGAGTTGATGAAAAAATGTCATAGGTGCCATGGACACAAAGCAGATATGCACATGAGTTGTTAATATAGATATTCACTGAGAAAAACTGTGTTGTATTTGAGAAGAAAATTGCAGTCTTGGGGGCTTCCACATTAGTTTAACTTGTATTCTTTAGTTGTAAGTACTAAAACCCAGAGTATATCCATAAACATTTGTATTCGTGGAGAAGCCATCACTATTAAATTGGCCCAGTCAAAAGACTTAGCAGTCTGCAGCCAGCTACTGAATATCTGAAGAGGTATTCAACAACAACAGCAACAAAGAAAAGAGAGAGAGAGAGAGAGAGAGAGAGAGAGAGAGAGAGAGAGAGAGAAGAGAGAGAGAGAGAGAACAGGAAAAGCTGCTTCATTAATAGTTCTAAATTCTTCCATGAAAAATCTCTTTGCTCTTCATTATCACAATATTTGATTTTAGAACAACAGCCTTGTTTTATGAATTTAGAGTAATCATTGTATTCTGCTTTTGGGGCACTTTAGTAACATAAGGAACATTCAAGTATACTCAACCTTATGTATAATTTCCATTTTAAGCTTCACCACATTTAGTGAGTACTGAACTAAAAGCTGTGCGACTGCTCAGAGAGAACATAAAGTGAGTATGTGCCTTTCAGGTGACAAGTGAAACTGTTGGCTGATGTACTGCCTTCTGTCAGCAACATGAAAAAATGTTTAGGAATCTCATAAAGATGAAGAACTTAACCACTCAAATGAGATCCATGATATTTTTGTGAAATATTTAATGCCGCAGGAACATTATTACTTTTAAAGAAAGTACTAATTCATAACATTTATCTGATAACCTTAAATAATTTAAATTCATGAATTGTTCTTTGGAAATGGAGTTTAGCATAGGTCTGTAACCACACAGACACTGAATATTACACTCTCACTCTATGAGCCAGTTCCCCTGAGATGACACAGCAGCAGCTGAAGTGTCACTGCAGAGACTGTGGGGAAGCAGTCACACCGAGAGCTTCATCACAATTTGTGTGGTGTGAGTTTGGGAAACAGAAGAAAATGTTCACTAAAAGTCTCTCTCTCTCTCTCTCTCTCTCTCTCTCTCTCTCTCTCTCTCTCTCTCTCTCTGTATTGTATTTTGTAACTATTAGAAGAGACCTTAGGGATTTTGACGTTAAAAAGTTTTATACCATTAAAGAAATGGTATTCTTTTTCTTGCTGACAATGAAAAGCTTGCTCAATATTATATAGTATCAGGGTAACATGATTCCTCTAGAAAACTTGAAATAAGAAAAATGAATTCATTTTTATAAAAGGACTAAAATTCCTATGGATAATTATATAATTACATTTATATAAAGATAACTTTACAAAATTTAACAAATGATGTGATATTTTCAGATATTTTTGAAGTACATATAAAAGATCTACTTTATTAGAAATCATTGCAATAGACTAAACAAATCTATATAAAAATTTTGAAACATATATGATGTCAAGAATTCTTTACGCTTTACTAGGCCCTGATTTGAAACTTTCCTAAGAATTCCTAGGTATATGCAAACTTAACAGACTAGAAAATTACAGATATACACTAAATTAATATTTGTTTGATATTTTTAGTTTGTATTTCATATAGAGTCAGTTAATGAGAAAAATATTAAAATGAGAAAATAAAAAATGCAATTCAATATTATACAAATGTATTAATATTATAAATGTACTCCCGCACACCGATAAATGCCTGCAAGATATCTCAGGTATCTTGTTACAGGGACGGAAAAATAACACAGTTGGCAATACCTAGGTGTAACCTTGATCTTAGGATTATTACAGCACACACTCAGAAAAATGCTATGTCAGATTTGCTCCCTAAAATACTTCATCTGCACTCATTTCATGACATGTTCATCAATACGTGATACCATTGATCATCTTCACCCATATTAGCCTTTTCTCTCTACTCATCCTTTCTGCTAGGCACGTGCCCTCTTTCCCATAGCCCCTTCTACTGTCCCATATGCAATCAGAGATCACATTAAGTGATATCTATGTTCTTTCCTAAATCATTACACTTATATCCTTATATCTCTTATGTCTACAAGGTTCTGTTGTATGCTTATTATATAGGACAACTCAAAAGCAATACTCTAAACAGAAAACTCTCTAATCTCTTATTACAGAAAATCTTGTTTCCTTCCACCACCTACTTACAGTTCTCACTATAATGAAGAGAAAAAGAAATATTCACCTGGCTGATCCTTTGATAAACATCCCTGCAGAATGAGTACCCAAGAAGTAGTTATAAGGAAGAAATGTCATCAGTTCATTTCCCTCTAGACACACAGTTATTATGTCCTCTGGGGTAGGCGATCTGACCTTGAGGTGATTATAAAGTGGAGCCATCAAATGGAAGTGAACTTCTCTAATTCCAAGAGAACAGTAGAGTAGGAGCAGCTGCATTCTGCATGTCCCATTTGTGAGCTATTCTCTTCAGACCTTATATGTCTGTGTGGATTGATTGCTCTCAATATCCATGGACAAAACAATAGTAAGAAGAATAATAACAATATCTTATTTGAAAGGAGTAGAAAAACATTTCAGGCCCCAAGATATCCATTTTGCTTCCAAAATAGTCATGGTATTCTCCATCTTTACTTGACAGTGTCTTCATGGTCTCTCTGAGAATTTAACAGCTGTTTGGCTAAAATTAAGAAAATGCCACCTCCACCAAACATACTTGGGGAAAGTCATTTTTTTATACAGCACACAAATGGAAATAAATTAAACTGTATTATTGGAAATTGGGCTCTGGGGCAGGAAATGTAGCTCAGTTTGTAGAGTGCATAATTAGAAAATATTGTGTTTCTGGGACAACATGAAGAAATCAAACCTTCAAGTTATATGCATAGGTGAGAGAGAAGAATTATAAGTCAAAGGCAAAGATATTTTAGAGAATATGCTTGAGGAAATACAAAGATTCTGCCATGTTGGGAGTCATTAAAAAATACAAAGAGAAGACTCTCTTAATTAATTGGGTTTTTAACTCCATTCACAAATATTTGACCACAAAATGTACATATCAGTAGGAACCAATTGTAAACTCTTAACGATTTTCAAAAATTAATGGGAGATATTAAGTGACTGATATTAAGTGGCCTACAATTGGATTAGGCTCATGTGAGTTAAGTAATTTGTTTCAGTCAATGCAAGGAGATTCATATTTATGCAGTCTGATGTGTCTGACAGCTGAAGCAGTAAAAGCGCAAGCTCCTGTAGAACAAAGACTGAAAGATGGATGTGTAGATAGTATTGTTCCTAAATCTGATTATATTTTGGTCATTTTGCCTTCAACTCATTCTCCTTTTGAGCTCATTATGCAAAGGGAAAATATTATTATGCAATGAATTTTCTTAGTTCCTACACAATGTAAAAATTGAAGACATATAGAAAACATTTCTGAATTCATTTTAAAAGGTAGAGTAAGTCTCTGCCAACTTTCAGGAAAAGATCCAGCCAGAATTGTAGCACATCATACTAATCCTGACATTATGCCTTTATGGTTTATCAATGAAGATTGGCAAAGAGCTTCTAGTAACTCGTTGGGAGAAATTCATAACAAATGTCTGCAAAACAAACTTATACATTTTATAAAATGAACTAAATGGATTCTTCCACATATAGTAAAGATAACATGAATTACAGAGACACCAACATTCTATACAGATGCAAACAAGATCAGTATGACAGGATAAAAATCAAACAAAATAAGGAAGGTGATCAAAAGTCCATATACCTCTGTTCAAATATCAGAATTGTATGCAATCCTCGTGATATTATTAATTTTCCTGATTAAGTTAATATAATTACTGATTGTTTATACACATAAAGTTGTTTTGCATATGGAAGCTATTGAATTTTTTTCTGATTACTCTGAATTAACTTTGTAATTTGTACAATTTAAACAGGCTATACGAAGTAGATACTATCCATTATATTTTACACATATTCGATCTCACACAGGTTTACCATATCCATTAACACAAGGAAATGGGTAAATAGACAAATTACTAATGTGAAATGTGTTAGAAGCCTCTACATTTCACAAGAAACATCATGTTATTGAAAAAGGCTTAAAGAAAAAAATCTATCACTTGGGAAGAAGCCACAGAAATAATAATAATAAAAAAATAGTTCTACATGTTCTCTACACAACTAAAATCTTTTACCTGTTGGTTACAACCTTACAGGTACCAAAATAAACAATATCTGGCAGGAAAATGTTTATCATTTTACAGAATTTGGAAAACAAAAGAATATACACCATACCATTGACTTGTACTCAGGGCTACAATGTATGACTGCTTTATGTTCTGAAAAAACTGATTGTGTGATTACACATATTGGAAATATGGCAATTATGAGTATACCTGCACAAATTAAGATTGATAATGCTCCCACACATGTGTCTAATAAGACGAAGCAATTCTTTTCCACAGTCCTAGGGTATATAATTAAGATATAGTCTTAGAAGTTGGCAGTATTGATGCAAGAAACAGCTTTTACCTCAAAAGTGCCTCATGCCCAAGAATACAGATAGAAATTACTCCCAATGTGAAAGCAGTTTTATAAACTTTTTATATTTTTGCAGAACAAAGAAAACTATCAGCCAAGGCAAATTTAAAATGCATTGGTAGCCATGTTAGAGCAGCTGGTATACTGTAAAAGGGGAAGCTTATTTGTAGTTCTAAGATATCATCTGACAACATTCTTAGCTCTCAGATTGGTGATGGCTAGTGTTCTGCTAATTTAATAGCTTCTAATAGTTTTATTCATTATTACAAGAATGTAATTTAAATTAATGGCTTCTAGAATGTTTTTCTACCTAGTATCATGAAATGTTTTAGACACAGTGTGGATAAAGGAATGTTTGTTCCAGAGGCTAAAATTTTCCTGAGATAATGTTATAAATCTCTCTGATTCTACAAAATCTCTTCACACTACTGAAACTCCAATCTGTTCACAAGCCTCTGTAAACACAGACTCCTTCCAAGGGCTTTTTAAAGAGACAGCAAAATACTGTCTCATTTCAAGAATTGTCATTCAGAGCTGAATCCCCACATTCATGCCTTCACCTGCTGTGTGGGAGCTATTATGTTTGGAAAGCACAAATGGAGGTCATTGGAGTTGCTCTTTTCAGGGAAAATAGGAAACCACCCAGAAGGGTAGAAAAGTTTATGCCACCCTCAAGGATTAAAGACTCAGAGTAATCTTTTGTACTGCATCTCTCTCTATTCTTTTACCTATATAGAAAACAGAGAGAGAAGTCCATGGTGGATCATTCATTCATGGAAAATGAGTGTTGATTATGATGAACCTAGTGAGAAAGTGACGTAAATGGTATTTTAAAATGATATTTACAAACTCTATTAGTTATTATTATGACCTAGCCAGCCCTGCAATAGTAGAGACAGCATCCTATGAATTTTTAAATAAGCTTTAGCTAATTATTGGGCAAATTTCCCCTAATCCATTTTCTTGAAGCCAGACTGCTGTTAATTCCCCAGCTATGTTCCCCAAGTACTTTCTCTTTTGGTGTCATTTCTACTCTGTCAGTCTGTCCTCAGGGGACATTTCACTGTACCATGTGCTCCTGGTCCATCATGTCTAATGGAGACCATCTATATGCTCTGTCTTCTTTCTCCTCCCTCTTTCTCTATTCTTCTTCTTGTTCTGCCTCGCCTTTTCTCTCTTTCTCCATCCCAGTAACTAAAATCTTGCCAACCTTTCTATGCTCTAAAATAATTGGCTGTAGTCACTTTTATTTAACCAATAACTTTAAATTGGGAAGTAAGGTTTACATAACAAAGGCTACTGTACTTAAAAATCTGCTCTTCAAGGGAAAATAGATCTTGGGGTGCAGAATGTAGCACTAGTATACACAGCAGAGCCAGAACAACCACCAACAGTGTGACTTCAATTGCACTTGTTATACTGGATCAGAATTCTTTTCTTGAGCAGATTAACCTAGCTCTCATATCTGTAAGCAGATAGTGACCTCAAAGATGCTTTTTAAAAATACTTATTCATCAATAAAAGAATTTCAGGAGGAACCACCATCCCTGACCTCAAGCTGTACTGCAGAGCAATAATGACTAAAGTAACATGGTATGTACTCAGATAAAAAGCCACATTCCTTTGGAGACTTGATTTCTTTTATAAAGAAGCAAAATTCATAAAATTGAAAAAAGAAAAATCTTTAACAAATGATTCTAGTCTAACTAGATATCTACATGTAAAAGAATGCAAATAGAACCATATTTATCACCCTGCACAAAACTCAAGCCCAAGTGGATCAAGGACCTCAAGATAAAACCAAAAACACTAAATCTAACAGAAAAAAATTAAAAGATAGCTTTGAACACACTGATACAGGAGACAATTTCCTGAGCAAAACAACAGTGGTTCAGGCGCTATGATCAACAATTGATAAATGGGACATCATGAAACTATAAAGCTTCTGTAAGGCAAAGGACACTGTCAATAGGACAAACAGGCAGTCTACAGATTGGGAAAAGATCTACATCTGACAGAGGACTAATTTGAAAAATTCACAAGGAATTCAAGAAGTTAGATACCAACAACCCAAATAATCCAATTAAAAAATTGGGCATAGAGCTACAGAGAATTCTCAACAAAGGAATCTCAGATGGCTGAGAAGCACTTAAAGAAATGTTCAAAGTCCTTAGTCATCTCAGGTTCACTTTTTCATTTTAAATTATTTCTTTGATTTACATTCCAGTTGTTGCACCCCTCAGTGTACCCTCCCACAGTTCCTCCTCCCCCTTGCCTCCTCTCCCAGTTAGTGCAGATAAGGTAGACCTGTGCTCAGGGTCTAAGACCAGCCAGTGTACAGTGTATGTTCCTGGTTGGTAGCTCAGTCTCTGGGAGCTTCATGGGGTTTATGTTAGTTGAGACTTCTGGTTTTCCTATGGGGTTGCACTCCTTTTCAGCTTCTTCAATCCTTCCCCTAATTCAACCACAGTGGTCACCAACTTCAGTCCAATGATTTGTTTTAAGTATATGCTCTGTCTCTCTCAGTGGCTGGTAGCGTCTCTTTGAAGACAGCCATGACAGACTCCTCTCTGTAAGCACATCATAGCACAGTAGTGTCAGGCCATTCCCGGCATCCCCCCTTCCTGACTCCCTGCCATGAGATGGATCCAAAGTTGGGCTACCCATTGAACCTCTTTTCCTTCAGTCTCTTCTCTATTTTTGTCCCTGAAGTTCTTTTAGACAGGAACAATTCCAGGTCAGGAGTTTTGACTGTGAGTTAGTAACCCTGTCCTTGAGTCTCTGTCTATCTACTAGAGGTAGAGTTCTTTTCCACCAAAGTTGGTTGTTTTGGCTAAGGTCATTCCAAATGATCCCTGGGAGTGTTTTTACCTCCCTGGCCTCTGGTACTTTCTAGAGGGTCCCCCTACCTCCACTCCTGGAGGCTGCTTATTTCCATTCTTGTAGCCCTCGAGGCTTCTCTCCTGCTTCTCTTCCCATATCTCATCCTGTTTTACTTTTCCTTTCCCCTCTCCTCTCCCACATAGGTTCCTCCATCCCTTTGTTTCCTGTGATTATTTTCTTCCCCCATTTAGGTGAAGTTGAAGCCTCTTCACCTGGGCATTTCTGCTTCTTATATTTCTTATGGTCTATAGGTTGTATCCTAGATAGTCTGTGGTTTTGGCTAATATCCTCTTATCACTGATCACATACCATGAATGTCCTTTTGGTTATGAGTTACCTCACTCATGATAATATTTTCTAGTTCCATCCACTTGCCTGTAAAATGCATGATGTCCACATTTTTAATACCTGGATAGTATTCCATTGTGGTAATGAAGCACAATTTCTGCATCCATTCTTTGGATGAAGAACATCTAGATTATTTCCAGCTTCTGGCTATTACAAATAAGGCTGCTATGGACATGGTAGAGCATGTGTCCTTGTGGTATGGTGGGGCATCTTTTGGGTATATGCCCAAGAGTGGTATAGCTGGGTCTTCAGGTAGAACTATTTCCAATTTTGTGAAGAACTTCCAGATTGATTTCCAGAGTGGTTGTAGCAGTTTGCAATACCTAAACATAATAAAAGCAACATAGAACAAAACAACAGCCAACATCAAATTAAATGGTGGAAGGGTCCCCCTAGAAAGTACCAGAGACCTGGGAGTGAGACACTTTCAGGACTCATTATGTGTGACCTTAGCCAAAATGTCTAATGTTGGGAAAGGGAACTCAAAAGTCTATCTCCAATAGATAAACAAGACCTCAAGTAAAGAGACGGTTTATTAACCCACAGTCAAAATTCCTGACCTAGAATTGTTCCTGTCTAAAAGAATTACATGGACAAAAATAGAGACAAACACTATTTTTCATATACTATGACAAACATGTGATTCTGAAGATGACCACATTGTTATTCTGTTTGGGAATTCCTGTTTGAGATGTTATACTGTCAAACACAAGGTCCCAAGTGTTATAATATATCACCGGAACCTGAAATTTTTACAATTTTACTCAACAGTCTTATTTTTGGTGCTTATGTAATTTCTTGGTCTGGTTACCAGGATCATCTTATTGTTGAATTGATTTAGTTCAACACTTTAAAATCAGCTTCGTGATAAAAAAATAGAAAATGACTACACTGAACTAGAATCTTGTAAGAAAAAGAGTACTTAATTATATTTTCAAGTTCATATTTATATCCCACATATAGAGACACATGCATGCATGCATGTATAGAAATAACGCCGAGTTAGTGGAAGAGACCATTCTATAATGTACCCATGAAGATAACATGATAATCACACATTTTATATTCATGTGATTTTTGGTCCTAAAATGCTTAATCTAGTAAAGGAATGGATTCATCTCAACAGCCAGAGAAAATCATGTAATTCTCTCATCAACATCCATTTTCAGTATCTGCACACTGATATTCTGTGTGCAGAAAAGCTTTGGGATTAAGAATGTAGAGATGGAATAGTGGTTAAGAGCACTTTTAACTTTTGCAAAGGAGTAGGGTTAGATTTCCAGCAATAACATGATGGCTCATGACCAACTGTGACTCTAGTTTGGGGCAATCCGTTGCCTGTGATATGTAATGTTGGTGGTACATATAAATGCAAGAAAGCAAAAGAGTCACATATGTAAAATAAAATAAATGAATCTTTAATAATTATATAAAAACTTCAGAAATACTTAAGCCCTGCTCTCCAAATTGAAAAAACAATAGTAATATACCAATTTTAAAATTCCAAATGGACAAAATTATATGGATAATAATTTTGTATTACTTTTACATGTAAAATATATTAATATAGCACATTTAATATGAGTCATAAAAAAAGATGATAATATATAGTAACAAATAGTAATCTGAAGTGTTTTGTTCTTTTTCCAAAGATATGTTCTTTAAAGACTCTCTTCACATCCATTGCTTTGCTAATGTTTGTCCCATACAGAAAATGACACATCTTCTAATTTTCTCAAGTGGCATCTTTTCTCTGGGATTCACTGAAGCTGAGACTGGACCAGAAAAGACAAGAGCTACCATGACTACAGAGTTGTTAACATATGCATCCACTGAGAAAATTTACTTGCTTTGTTTGGAAAACAATTGTAGTTCTGGGGCCTTTCACATTAGTTTACATTGTAATATTTATTTGTAGGTACTAATACCCAAAGTGTGTCCTTAAATAATCATAAGAGTGGAGAAGTCATCACTATTACGTTGACCCAGATTGAAAAAACAAAGCAGTGTTCAGACAGCTGTCTCAAGAGATGCAATAAGAGACCAAGGGTTGCTTTATACTTAGCTCTACGTTTTAAAAGAAAGATTATTTTACCTCCTCATTCTCACAGTATTTGATTAGGAAATAGTTTTTGTTTATGAATTTATGGTGCTCTTTGCCTTTGCTTTGTGGAGATTAAGTAATCTAAGGGACATACAAACATAATAGATGACAAGTATCAATATTATTTTAAGCCTTATCACAATTAGTGGTAATGACCTAAAAGCAGTAACAGTGCTCAGAAAGAAGACAATGTGATTATGTGACTTTCAGGTGACAAGATACATGGTGTTGTCTGATGTACTGTCCACTGCCAGCAATAAGAATAAGGAATCTCAGGAGATGAAGACCTTAGCCACCCAAATTAATCCATAGAATCTTATTGGAATAAATAATGACAGCAGAAATATATATGCTCCACTATGTTCATAGCAGCTTTATTTATAATAGCCAGAAACTGGAAAGAACCCAGATGCCCTTCAACAGAGGAATGGATACAAAAAATGTGGTACATTTATACAATGGAATATTACTCAGCTATTAAAAACAATGAATTTGATAAATTCTTATGTAAATGGATGGAACTAGAAAATATCATCCTGAGTGAAGTAACCCAATCACGAAAGAACATACATGGTATTCATTCACCGATTATTGGATTTTAGCCCAGAAGCCTGAAATACCCAAGATTCAACTCACAGACCACATAAAGCTCATGAAGAATGATGACCAAGTAGGGGGGGCTTCAGTCCTTCTTAGAAGGAGTAACAAAATACTCAAGGGTGCAAATATGGAGACACAGTGCAGGACAGAAACTGAAGGAGGGACCGTCTACAGACCATTCCACCTGGATATCCATCCTATGTGCAGTCACCAAAGGTAGAGGTTGATGTGGATGTCAGGATGTACATGCTGACAGGAGCCTGATATAGCTGTCTCCTTAGAAGTCTGCAAGAGTCTGACATACTCAGAGGCAGATGCTCACAGCGAACCATTAAACTGATCATGGGGTTCCCAATGGAGAAGATAGAGTGAAGACTGCAGGAGTTGAGAGGATTCGCGACACCATGAGGAAAGCAACAATCCCAACCAACCAGAGACCCCAGGGTCTAAACCACCAGCCTGGGAGCGCTTAGGGAGGGACCCATGGCTCCAGCTATATATGCAAGGGAACTATATATAAGTGGGAGAAGAGATCCTTGGTCCCATGAAGGACTGGATGTCGTGGGGGGGGGTGGATATTCGAGGGTGGGGAGGTGAGGTATGGGGAGGGTGGGTGGGAGTACACCAACGTGGAGGCAGGAGGAGGGGGGAAGGGATAGTGAGTTCCTGGGAGGGAGGGGGGAAATGGGGTAAGGGGAGAACATCTGAAATGTAAAAAAAAAAAAATTTCCAAAGAAAAAAAATGACAGCAGAAATAAACACTGATGACTTATTAAGGTATTAATTGATAGCTATTACCTGATACACTTAAATAACTCAAATGAGTGAACTGTTCTCAGGAGACTGAGTTTACTGCAGGCATAACAGTAAGCTCACAGACACTGACTGGAATGTTTCAACCTGACATTTATGAGCCAGCTCCTCTGAGATGAAGTACAGCAGCAGAGGTGTCACTGCAGAGACTTTGTGGAAGTTGTCATACTCAGATCGTCATTACAAGTTGTATGGCATAATTTTGGGAAGGATATGAAAATGTTTACTGGGAATGTATCTGTTTGTGTGTGTGTGTGTGTGTGTTGTGTGTGTGTACGCATGTATGCGTGTATGTGTGTTTGTGTATCCATGTGTGTGTGTTTGTGTGTGTGAAATTATTGGACTACTGAGACTAAGAATCAAACAATGACATAGTGTAGACCAGGGCAGCTAACATGAATAACTTTACACCAACCGTGTGAAAAAACTGAGACTTAAATAAAATAGTGAGTAAGGTAACATAAGTAAAATGAACTTTAGGGAAAATGGAGAATGTGTCTTCTGCTTCTGTTTGACTTGATAAAATTCATTGGCCCTGCCTAGTGTACCAGTACAGAAACTTAATGTGAATTACAAAAAAAAAAAAACCCTAAGAAATTCATATTAATTGGAAACATAAACTCAAGAATTATCATTTGATTATTTTAGTATTGATACTATGTGGCTGGTGACATAATGACATTAACTGGTAGTATTTTGTTTCATTTTTCAAAAAATTATCAATTTAAGAATTCTATATTACCGGTTCTACAATTCAATATTGGTGTGTGTGTGTGTGTGTGTGTGTGTGTGTGTGTGTGTGTTTTTGAGGAAAAATAGAGAGGGAGATAGCAACCTGTACAATGGTACAATAGAAATTATGTTTTGCAGTTATTGGAAGAAACACTGGGGGATTTGACTTTAAATAATTTTATACTGTTTGAGAATTGCAAATAATTTTCTCACTGCTAATGATGTGGTTAGTGAAAAATATACCAGTAGCAATGTTAAAAGGATTCATTTAGAAAACTTAAAATGTTAAAACTGACTTCATTTTCATTGAAACACTCAATTCTACTGAAACTTATACAGTTACCTGTTTAAACAGTAAATTTATATGGATTTAATAAATAAGTGACATGAGATTTCCAGATCCTTTTGAAATATACAGAAAGATTTACTTTATTAAAAATCTTTTGTAGTAGAATAAATAACTCTCTCAAATTTTTAAAAACCTATTGTACAATGTTAACAATGTCTTATAAATTCCTAGCCCTTGAGTTGAAACTTTCCTAAGAATTCCCAAGTGTATGCACACATAACAAACTAGTAAATTACTGGTAAACACTAAATTAGTTATTATTACTTGAATATTCCTAGCTTAAGGTTCATTGTATTGAATGCATACAGTCAGTTAACTGGAGAAAAAAAGTAAAATGAGAAAATATAAAGTACAATTTAAATGTAGCTTAATATTATAAATGTACTCCTGTACACCAATAAATGTGTGTTCCTTATCTTTACCCTATAAAGTATTTCAGTGTTTTGTTACACAATGCCCCTTCATGGTAAAAGTCTTTGAAAGATCAGGAATTCAAGGCCCATACCTAAACAGAGTAAAAGCAATATTGCTACTGATTTTTAAAAGTTCCTTGTGTATTTTGGATGTCAAGTTTTGGTTTTTAGCTATGGTTTTAAAAATATTTTATCTCCTGAGAAGGAGGAGGCCTCCCCTGGATAAATCTGTCTTGTAAATCAAGTCACACTATAGGGTTAGGTATATCCTCTCCCACTGAGGCCAGACAAGCCAGCCCAGTTAAGGTAATGAAATCCTCAGGCAGGCAACAGAGTCAGGGACAGCCCTGTCTCAGTTGTTGAAAGAGGAGCTGTGTGTGAGGGGGACTGTAAGGATGAGGGCTCATATTGGGATGTTAAGTAACTAAAGAAATATATTAATTGAAAAAAAAAAAAGACATAGAATGCCTGTTGCTGGGATGGGGAGGAGGGCAATGTAAACCTGATTTGCTTATGATCTTGCTCTAGGTGACGTAAAGTGAAACAAATAGACACCAAAATTGAAAATAAATAAATAAATAAACAAACAAACAAGCCCAGTTGGTGAAAAAAAGAAAAAAGAAAGAAAACTAACACTACTAGCAATTGGAATTCATAGAGTACACACTCGGAAGAATACTCTGTAAGATGTGATCTCTATAATATTGCATCTGGCATGACTTTTTATAGGCATACTTATGATAAAAACGATGGGTTTCATGACACGCTCATTTAATATATAATACCTATCAATGAACATCACCCTGTAGCCTTCTCTCTCTCTCTCTCTCTCTCTCTCTCTCTCTCTCCTCTCTTCTTCTCTAAGCACCTGTCTCTATACATATTAATCAGAGACAGAAGTAAGTGAAATTTATGTTCCTTTATAACAAGTTACACCTGATATCTTCATAGTTACAAGCATCTGTTGAATGCTTATTATACAATATGGCTCAAAAGTAATATTCTAAGCAGAGACTTCCCTAGCCTTTATTACAGATGTCCTGTTTACCCCTGTCACCTACTTACAGCTCTTACTATAATGAAGAGAAAAAGAAACACCAGGCTTAGCCTTTGACAAACATCCTTGTAGAATGAGTCCCTATGAGGTAGTTATTAGAAAGAGATGTCATCAGCTCAGCTCCCTGTAGTCCCATGATTATCATGTCATCTGGAGAAGGCCGTTTTGACCTTGAAGTTTTTACAACACCGTGCCATCAAAGTGAACTTCCCTAACTCCAGGAAAACAGTTGAGTAGTAACAGCTGAGCTCTGGGTTTCCCATGTGTGAACTATTCTCTCCAGGCCATATCTGTCTGTGTGGATTAAGTGATCCCAGTCCTTGTGAACACAAAAAAGTAACAATGATAATATTTTGCTTAAAAGTAGTTGAAAATTGTTTGGATTCCCCAAGGTATCATTCTTGCTTCCAAAACATTCATGGTCCCCTCCATAATTACTTGACAGTGGCTTCAGTGTATCACGTTGAAATTAGCAGCTCTTGTGATAAAATTTGGAAAACGCCACCTTCTCCAAACACACTTAGGAAAAGTAATCTTTCTTACATGGCACACAGCCATAAGGTACTGTAACTGTATTATCAGGAGATGTGGCTTGGTACTGTGAAGGCTCGATTCCACAATGGGGAGTGGGAGGACAGTGCAGTGGGAGTGGGTGAGCGGGAGTGGGAGCATCCTCATAGAAGCAGGAGCAATTGAAATGGGATAGGGGACTTCTGGAGGGAAACTGGAAAAGGCATTAACATTTGAAATTTAAATATATAAGTATCCAATAAAAAATTATATATAAAAAAGAAACCAGTCCAAAGACACACCCATATACCACAAGGAGCACAGAGAAAACACAGAAAAGACAAGAGCAGAAAGAAAAGTTTCCATGTATCTTATAGTTAAAACACTAAATATACATAAAAAGGAAACATGGAATGAAAAATCTCAGTGAAAATCTGCCAGTTACAAGTAAACAAAGCCCATCAAATGAAAAAGTGAACTTGCTAATTACAGCAAAGTGTCGGAAAAGGAACTGCTGATTTCTCTATGCAAACTTTTAGAGTCAGAAGAGCCTGCATCAATATATCCTAAGTGCTAAATGACAGCCAAACTAGAATAATACAGTGAGCAAAACGACTGTCCTGATGAAGAACGTTTTCCAGAACATAGCCTAAAGAAATTTTATACTCAACAAACTAATGGAAAGGTAACATGGGAAGCATTATTTTGGACTTATGAGAGGAATAAGCATAACAGAAAGATTGTGGAAAAATATGAATCCATAATCACTGTAACACAAAGTACCACTGAGGACACAATACAAAAGGTCAGCAACATCATGACCATAAGTAACACACACATCAATAGCACTTTAATGTAACTTCTCAATTCTCTACTCAAAAGTCACAGACTGATGGAATGGATCAAGAATTAATGTCCATTTATCTGCTGCCTCTAAGAAACCTACCTTAAACACTAGCTTAAAGTAAAAGGATAGACAAAACTACTCCAATGGAAGCAGGAAGAAATCAGATGTCACTATCCTAACATCTGACAAACTAGGCCTTGAACCAAAACTAATCAAAAGTGTTGATAAAGGGACATTTCATTTTTCATCAAGGGATTAACTGACCGAGAACACATTGCCATCCTAAACAAATATATGTCAGAGATACCCAACTTCATATAGAAGAAAATTTACAACTGGATTGAAAGACACAATGAACATAAATCCATTAACACTAGGTGATTACAGTAACCAACGGATGTGTCCTAGGCCTGTATGCCTCATATTCTCTCTTTCTCTCTTTTTTCAGTCTGTTTCTTCCTTTTCTCTTTTTGCATCAGGGATACCATAATCAACTATAAGAATGGAAACAGAGAGGGCTATAGATGGGTGTGAAATGAACAAAATCTGGTCTTGGCTTAAACATTTACTTTCTGTAGTCTGAATAACTGGAGATCATGTTAGGGTCCAGAATGACAGACAGACTCTCAGAAGTATTGTTTTACAGCAAACATGAAAAGGAGGAAGCTATACATTGAAATGACCCAATTAGCCCCCACACCAAAAACTAAGATGGAATTATTACATATCTATTCAAAGAAGGAATGTAGATCCATGTGCTGTATAGTTTTATGTCAACTTGACACTAGTTAAAATCATCTGACAGGAGGATACCTCAATTAAGAAACTGTCTCCAAAAGATGTAGCTGTAGTCAGTCCTGCAGGGTATTTTATTTTTGTGTGGATGGAGAGCATCCAACTCATTGTAAGTGGTGCTATTCCTGAGATGGGTCCCGAATTCTAAAAGGAAGCAATCTGAACAATTGAAGAAGCCAACAAGGAGCACCCTTCCATGGCTTCTGCACTGGCTCCTGCCTCTGGGTCCTTGTTCCGTTTGAACTCCTGGTCCTGATCAATCACAACAGTGGACGAGTATATGGAAGTTTAAGCCAAATAAACCCTTTCCTCCCCAACTTGTTTGTGATCATGATGATGTTCATCACAGTGATAACTAGTATCCTAACCCAGTCACATTGGTACCAGAATAATTGGGTGTTTCAGGAATACCATGTACTTTGAGAAGGATTGTGGTTACAATTTGGACCTTTAGATTAGAAAAGCCATTGAGTGTTGAGATCTCAGTGGGTTATTCCATAGGAGGTTGGAAGCTGAGAGTGTTGAGATTAGTACAGACAATGGAGTCCTGAATTGTAAACTTTCAGAGGGAAGTTTATAAAGACTCTACCTGGCCATTTGTTGCCAAATTAAGATTCTGTGCTTCTGGTTAGCTGGGGCTGAAGAATCAGTCAGCTGTTCTTAACACACCAGAACTACTAAAGTGAAATCTTTGCTTTATGGAAGTACTGGATTCTTGTCTACAGGAGCTGAGAAATTAGTAGAGAGTAGAAAGAGACATATAGTTGAGGTGAAATCTTATGAAGACAGCATACCATAACAGGAATGGTGCCTTGGACCCTGAGAAATGGGAGACACATCCCTCTAGGGGACCTGCCATCAGAAGTAGGGAACTGGCCACCACAGGCCTAGATGGAGACATCTCAGAAGCCTGCAGACAGCTCTTTGTAAAAATAGTTGTTCCCATTTCTCCTGACCTTAGCCCTGAACAATGACTATATAGATTTCATTTGTGTGTGACTGCTTTTCTGTTGGCCTTGGTGTACATAATCATTCAATTATATCTGACTTTCCTATTTCTTTCTCCTTCTGCTCTGATGAATTCTGTGAAACCAGATGTTCCTTGATGTAATGATTCTCAACCCATCAAAAATTGAGGCATAGAGGCACAGTACAGCTCAGTCTTTATGGCCCAGGTATATGCTGTGCAGTCTCATTTTTGGAATAATGTAATAACTGTAGTTATTACAATGGTAGTTTCAGATTAATGTTTCACTTGCAAAGAAAGTCTGAAGAAATTATGTTTAGAAATATAATGAAATGAAGCAGACCCCACATTGAAACCCCTTTAGAAAACAAGAAGCTAGTGAAGCTTTTCACAACATATTTGCACAACATTTGCGTGTGGTTACCGGTCAGTTTTTAAAATGTATGAATAAGCAAGTATAGGATACATAAAATTATATACTAGTAAAACTAAGTCAAAACACTGGTACCCTTAGGAGAGTCATCATGTGCAATGTGCAGAAGCAGAAAACTAGCCGAACTGCTGAGGTAAGGGTTAACTGATTCTTTCTGACCACTGCCTGGCAGCTTTGCCCATATCATTTATCATTAGAGCTTCACAGAAAAACACATGTAGCTGAACTTGGAGCTCTGAAGTATAAGTCAAATGTTAAAGTTTAAATAAAGATGTTTGCTTTTGAGTGGGGCACAGGCCTGGGAATAGGGGAAACTTAAAACTTTAGGGAACAATTGTAATCTTAATTCTTAATTCTTTGTAAGATGTGGGTAGTTTTTCAAATTTGATCTGGTAATGATTATACGATGTGTTTTTCTCTACTTGATTTTTGGAGTAAGAATAAAAGACTGGGGTTAGTTAAAGGTGAGTGAGTGTGTTTGTGTGTGAATAAAAGGAGTACACATGGAGGTGTATACAGGTGTGTGTGAGAAGTATGTAGGTGTGTGGGAGTGTGCAGAGTGTATAGGAGAGTGTAGAGTGTGCACAGCCTCAAGCTGTAAAGTGAGCAAAAGAGAAGAAGAATGATACAGATAGATAGATAGATAGATAGATAGTAGATAGATAGATAGATAGATAGATAGAGAGCAATTTCAAGCCTTGAAACTATCCTGTCACCTTTTACCTGAGAAAGTTGCCTGTGTGTATTTATTATGCCCATTCCATATATCCCTGCTTCCCCTGAGAACCCAGATCCTGTGTCAAGTCAGGATCCCAACATTTTCTGAGAATGGGCATACAGAACCTGTGTTCTACACAGCTAAGGATGTACTTTGGGTGTACAGCCAAAGTTGGTAGTGTAAGAGTCACCCAGATGGTGCTTTATCTGAATGTATGAATGGGTCATGTAGACAATTGACTCCTGGCATTGCTTTAATGAGACTCAGATTGGTAAGTTGGTATTTCTGGAACAGTTGCTCCTCAGAGCATTGAGGATGAGGTCTGCAGATGAAGAGGTACCTGACAGGGTGCCTAAGTCAGCAGAGGTCTTGGCAGAGTAGGGGGAGGCTATGAGATCTATATACTCCACACAAAATCCAAAGTAAGAGCATGGTGCCAAGAGCTAGCTGAAGTGTTGATCAAAAGATGCCCTAGTGAGACAGATATTGGGAGGCTTGAGATCCCTTTGTTTAATGGATAAAAGGCTTTTAAACACCAGGATATTTGGAATATTCCGTTGATTTGCTGTTTAAAATCTTACTGCAGCCTTCTGTTCTGCACCTTCACCCAGGCCAGATCTATGTGGCTGCTCACATCCCACACCCCACAGCCTGCCTGTTTCCCTGGAGATTTACCATAACCAGAGACACAAGTGAGACCTATCAATGCCAGCTGGGACCCCCACAGAGCCCAGCATATGTGGGATATTCCACTCTTCCTGGGCCCCAGAGTCCTTTTAGTCCATGCAACTAGGGAACATCATACCCCTGGATTGCAAAGCTGGCCTGTCTCCCAGGAGGTTCTCCCTCACCAGGAACACAGAGAAATTACTCTAACCAGAAACAGAGACGCTCCCCCTACTAACCAGAGACAGTGCTGACTGACACCCTGCTCAAAAGGAGACAATGTCAGCTACGAAAAGACCAGCTTCCAAATAAGGTAGAAAATACCTGCTAAGCCACAGACCACACAGATTAGACGGCCAGGGAGAAAAGAGAAACCAAGGAGCAAATCACTCACCCCAAAAAGAGAAACACAGAAATCAGCACTTAGACTTACAATCTCCTCAGATTCAAATAGCTAGACCGTGCTTAAAGGTGTATTTAGCAATACTCTTCCTGACGATATTAAAATGTTATTTAGCTAGTGAAATAAGCTATGATTATCTGGTAAGAAGTAATGGGGATATTCTTGTCATAACAAAGTATACTATGATTTTTAGACTTTTGCCTGAAGTAATGTTTTTATTTGCTTTTTATTGATTAGTTAATTTATGTAATTGTATCCCAGATGGTGTCCTCTGTCCCAGTCACCTCATTGCAGAATTCTTCCCCTTGTGCCCCCTCCCCTTTGTCTCTGAGAGGTTGCCCTCCCCAGTATCCTCCTCACATCCCAGGCTATCAAGTGTTTACAGGGTTAGGCACACCATCTTCCCCTGACATCAGACATGACATCCCTCTGCTACATGTGTGCCAGGGTCCTCAGACAAGCCTGTGTGTGGTCACCAGTTGTTGTGTCAGTCTCTGAGTGCTCCCAGGGTTTGAGTTAGCTGATACTGCTTACCTTTTTGTGGGATTGCCATCTGCTTCAGTTCCTTCAGTACTTCCCTACCTCTTCCACAATAGTACCATACCTATGCCCAGTGCTTGGCTGTGGGCATCTGGATCTGTCTCAGTCAAGGGCGGGGTAGAACCTCTCAGAGAGCAGCCACACTAGGCTTTTGTTTGCAAGGATAACATAGCATCAGTAATTGTGTCAGCAATTAGTTCACACATAAAGGATGGATTGCAGGTTGGGCCAGTTTAGTCTTTGATTTTTTAAACCTACTTTTTAATAAGGGTTTTCAAATACTTTGATCCTCCCTCCCCTTCTAGTCCACTGTCCAAGGATAGGGGAGTAAAAATGGTAAATAAGACAAGGGAATGTACACTCATTTAATGGTAGTTCTTTAAGATGATTCCAGTCTTCAATTGTCAAGATACCAGCAGTCCATTTTAGTAGTGCCAGGATATCAAATATGAATCAGCAGCAGTGGCACAAAACAACAGAAACAGGCAGGTCTTCACCAAATCTGCGTGAGTCAGAGAGAGTGACCAGAAACAGCTGGGATGCCGAGAGGCATTTCCTGCCATGGCTCTCTCGATGAAGTGAAGATCATCAGAAGCATAATGATGCAAGACCACTGAAGCGTTGTAAACTAGCTGTGCAAGCACCCCATCACTGTCCCTTGAGCTCTATTTCCACTCTCTCCGAGCATCATGTGTTGCTGAGGCATAGATCTTGCCTCAGCAACACATCATGTAAGTCTGCTTCAGCAAAACACCATGTGAATCTAAATCACATAATCCAAACAAAAACTTCCACATCAAGCCAGTCATCCGTGGGCCATCAGGCTCTGATCCATTTTTGTCCCTGGCTTCTTTTAGACAGGAGCAATTTTGAGTCAAAAGTTTTGTAGGTAGGTTGATGTACCCATGCCTGCACTGGGAGTCCTGTCTGACTAATGGAGGGGTATCTTTAGAATCCATCTCCCCACTGTTGGGCATTATGGCTAAGGCAATCCTCAGTGAGGTGAGTCCTAAGAGCCTCTCCCATGCCAGGTCTCTAGAACTTCCCAGAGATTCCCACCACCACCACCCACTGGCAGCTGCATTTTTTCATTCATTCTCCTGGCTCTTTCAGCATTTCCTATCTCTGCCCATACTATATCCTTCCCCCTATTTATTCCCCCACTCTGACTTAGGTCCCTCCCTCCCTCTGCCTTTTATGACTATTTTGTTCCCCCTTCTAATCGGGATTTAAACATCCTCACTTGGGCCTTCCTTTCTTGATTAACTTCTTTGAATCTCTGGTGTTTATCATGCGTATTCTGTACTTTTTTTGTCTAATATCCAAGCGTAAGTGAGTACAGACCATGAATGTCATTTTGAGTATGGGTTACCTCACTCAGGATGATATTTTCTATTTCCATGAATTTTCCTGCAAAATTCATGATGATCTTGTTTTTAATAGCTAAATAGTATTCTGTTGTGGAAATGAGCCATATTTTCTGTATCCATTCTTTGATTGATGGATATCTGGGTTGCTTCTAGCTTCTGGCTATTATAAATAGGGCTGCTATGAACATAGTTGAACAAGTGTCCTGGAGCATCTTTTCATTATATGTCCAGGAGGGCTATTGCTAGGTGTTCAGTTAGAAAGAACTGTTTTCAGTTTTCTGAAAAACTGTGAGATTTGTCTCCAGAGTGGTTGTATAAATTTGCCACCCTACAAGCAATGGAAGAGTGTTCTCCTTTCCCCATATCCTAGACGGCATGTGCTGCCATTTGAGTTTTTAATATTAGGTATTCTGATTGGTGCCAGGTGGAATCTCAGTCTCATTTTGATTGAATTTCCCTTGTGACTAAGGCTGTTGAACATCTCCTTAAGTGCTTCTCAGCCATTTGAGATTCCTCGGTTGAAATTCTTTGTTTCGATTTGTACCTCATTTTTTAATTGGGTTATTTGACTTTTTCTTTGTGTAAATGTACCACATTTTTTGTATCCATTCCTCTGTTGAAGGGCATCTGGGTTCTTTCCAGCTTCTGACTATTATAAATAAAGCTGCTATGAACATAGTGGAGCATATGTCCTTGTTATATGTTAGAGCATCTTCTGGGTATATGCCCAGGAGTGGTATAGCTGGGTTCTCAGTTAGTGTCCAATTTTCTGAGGAACCGCCAGACTGTTTTCCAGAGTGGTTGCACCATCTTGCTGTAAAGGGCCGATGGCGCAATTGCAGCTTTGCCGCCACTAGATGGCGATGTCATCCAGTATCTGTACTGGTGAATAAGTGAGATGCGCATGCGCTGGTGACAAGGGCACCAGCGTAGCGTTCGCCATTACAAGATGGCACTGACCTCGTGTGCCCCTGCCTTGTAATCAAGCTATGTGCGCATGCGCTGAGGTAATGAACGCGCCAAGTCACGGCCCAGCCCGGGGCGTCATCTAGGGTAATGAGTTAGCAGCCAATCAGGTATGACACGCTCGGGGTCTTTCCTCGTTTCATGGTAATAAAGAAGCTGCAGAAGGACTCTGTGTGTGTCTGCGTGCGTTCTTGCTGGCGAGGCGATTGCCCGGGGCACATCTTGCAATCCCACCAACAATGGAGGAGTGTTCCTCTTTCTCCACATCCTCACCAGCATCTACTATCACCTGAGTATTTGATCTTAGCCATTCTGACTAGTGTGAGGTGGAATCTCAGGGTTGTTTTGATTTCCATTTCCCTGATGACCAAGGATGCTGAACATTTCTTTAGGTGCTTCTTGGCCATTCGAATTTCCTCAGTTGAGAATTCTTTGTTTAGCTCGATACCCCATTTTTTAATAGGGTTATTTGCTTGTCTAGAGTCTAATTTCTTAAGTTCCTTGTATATATTGGATATTAGTCCTCTATCGGATGTGGGATTGGTAAAGATCTTTTCCCAATCTGTTGGTTGCCGTTTTGTCCTATTGACAGTGTCCTTTGCCTTACAGAAACTTTGCAATTTTATGAAGTCCCATTTGTCACTTCTTGATCTTAGAGCATAAGCCATTGGTGTTCTGTTCAGGAACTTTTCCCCTGTGCCTAGGTATTCGAGGGTCTTCCCCACCTTCTCTTCTATTAGTTTCAGTGTGTCTGGTTTTATGTGAAGGTCCTTTATCCACTTGGACATGAGCTTTGTACAAGGAGATAAGAATGGATCGATTTGCATTCTTCTGCATGTTGTCCTCCAGTTGAACCAGCACCATTTGTTGAAAATGCTGTCCTTGTTCCACTGGATGGTTTTAGCTCCTTTGTCAAAGATTAAATGACCATAGTTGTATGGGTTCATTTCTGGGTCTTCAACTCTATCCCACTGATCTTCCTGCCTGTCTCTGTACCAATACCAGGCCGTTTTTATCACTACTGCTCTGTAGTAAAGCTTGAGGTCAGGGATGGCGATTCCTCCAGAAGTTCTTTTATTGTTGAGAATGGTTTTCACTATCCTGGGTTTTTTGTTGTTCCAAATAAATTTCAGAATTTCTCTTTCTAGTTCTGTAAAGAATTGAGTTGGTATTTTAATGGGGATTGCATTGAATCTGTAGATTGCTTTTGGCAAGATGGCCATTTTTACTATATTAATCCTGCCAATCCATGAGCATGGGAGATCTTTCCATTTCCTGAGATCTTCTTTAATTTCTTTCTTCAGAGACTTGAAGTTCTTGTCATACAGATCTTTCACTTGCTTGGTTAGATTCACCCCGAGGTATTTTATATTATTTGTGACTATTGTGAAGGGTGTCATTTCCCTAATTTCTTTTTCAGCCTGTTTATCTTTCACATAGAGGAAGGCTACTGATTTGTTTGAGTTGATTTTATAACCCGCCACCTTGCTGAAGTTGTTTATCAGGTTTAGGAGTTCTCTGGTGGAAGTTCTGGGGTCACGTAAGTATACTATCATATCATCTGCGAATACTGATATTTTGACTTCTTCCTTTCCTATCTGTATTCCTTTGACTTCTTTTTGTTATCTAATTGCTCTGGCTAGGACTTCCAGTACTATATTGAATAGGTAGGGAGAGAGTGGGCAGCCTTGTCTAGTCCCTGATCTTAGTGGGATTGCTTCAAGTTTCTCTCCATTTAGTTTGATGTTGGCTACTGGTTTGCTGTATATTGCTTTTACTATGTTTAGGTGTTGGCCTTGAATTCCTGATCTTTCCAAGACTTTTACCATGAAGGGATGTTGAATTTTGTCAAATGCTTTCTCAGCATCTAGTGAGATGATCATGTGGTTTTTTTCTTTGAGTTTGTTTATATAGTGGATTACATTGATGGATTTCCAAATATTGAACCATCCCTTCATACCTGGGATAAAACCCATTTGATCGTGTTTTGATGTGTTCTTGGATTATGTTTGCTAGAATTTTATTGAGTATTTTTGCATCGATATTCATAAGGGAGATTGGTCTGAAGTTCTCTTTCTTTGTTGGGTCTTTGTGAGGTTTAGGTATGAGTGTGATTGTAGCTTCATAGAGCGAATTGGGTAGTGTTCCTTCTGTTTCTATTTTGTGGAATAGTTTGAAGAGAATTGGTATTAGGTCTTCCTTGAAGGTCTGATAGAATTCTGCACTAAAACCATCAGGTCCTGGGCTTTTTTTTGTGGGGAGACTTTTAATGACGGCTGCTATTTCTTTAGGGGTTATGGGACTGTTTAGATGGTTTATTTGCTACTCATTTAACTTTGGTACCTGGTATCTGTCTAGAAAATCGTCCATTTCATCCAGATTTTCCAGTTTTGTTGAGTATAGGCCTTTGTAGTAGGATCTGATGATTTTTCAAATTTCCTCAGTTTCTGTTGTTATGTCTCCCTTTTCAGATCTGATTTTATTAATTTGGGTACTGTCTCTGTGCCCCCTGGTTAACCTGGCTAAGGGTTTATCTATCTTGTTGATTTTCTCAAAGAACCAACTCCTGGTTTTGTTGATATTTTGTATAGTTCTTTCTGTTTCTACTTGGTTGATTTCATCCCTGAGTTTGATTATTTCCTGAAGCCTACTCCTCTTGGGTGTATTTGCTTCTTTTTGTTCTAGAGTTTTCAGGTGTGCTGTCAAGTTTTAATGTGTGCTCTCTCCAATTTCTTTTTGTAGGCACTTAGAGCTATGAGTTTTCCTCTTAGCACTGCTTTCATGGAGTCCCACAAGTTCTGGTATGATGTTTCCTCATTTTCATTAAATTCTAGAAAGTCTTTAATGTCTTTCTTTATTTCTTCCTTGACAAAGTCATCATTGAGTAGAGCATTGTTCAGTTTCCACATGCATGTGGGTTTTCCATTGGTTTTGTCATTATTAAAGACCAGACTTAGTCCATGGTGATCTGATAGGATGCAACGGATTATTTCAATCTTTTTGTATCTGTTGAAGAATGTTTTGTGACCAATTATATGGTCTACTTTGGAGAAGGTACCATGAAGTACTGAGAAAAGGGTATATTCTTTTGCTTTAGGATGAAATGTTCTATAGATATCTGTTAAATCCATTTGGTTCATAACTTCTGTTAATTTCAGTGTGTCCTTGTTTAGTTTCTTTTTCCATGATCTGTCCATTGCAGAGAGCAGGGTGTTAAAAATCCCCCACTATTATTGTGTGAGGTGCAATGTGTGCTTTGAGCTTTAGTAAAGTTTCTTTTACATATGTGGGTGCCCTTGCATTTGGAGCGTAGATATTCAGAATTGAGAGTTCTTCTTGGGCTTTTTTTGGCCTGGAGCGGACCAGCAGCTGGTCTGCTCCTGTGGAAACACCGGATCCTGAGACATCCTAGAGGGACCCACTGCACCCAGAGCAGAGGCTGGTCTGCTCCTGTGGAAACACCTGATCCTGAGACATCCTAGAGGGACCCACTGCACCTAGAGCAGAGGGTAAGACACCTTGCCCACTACCACAAACCCCAGAGTTACAACTGGGAGCCAGGTGGGGCTTAAGGAACTAGCAGGCACCCAGAGCCCGCCCCTCCGGACTATAACTTCCTTGCACTGGGCCCCGGTCCTTTGGCCTGGAGCGGACCAGCAGCTAGTCTGCTCCTGTGGAAACACCGGATCCTGAGACATCCTAGAGGGACCCACTGCACCTAGAGCAGAGGGTAAGATACCTTGCCCACTACCCCAAACCCCAGAGTTACAACTGGGAGCCAGGTGGGGCTTAAGGAACTAGCAGGCAGTGCTGGGTTTGTGGGAAGATATTGTGCAAATTTGGTTTTGTCATGGAATATCTTGGTTTTTCCATCTATAGTGATTGAGAGTTTTGCTGGGTATAGCAGTCTGGGCTGGCAGTTGTGTTCCCTTAGGGTCTGTATGATATCAGACCAGGATCTTCTGGCTTTTATAGTCTCTGGTGAAAAGTCTGGTGTAATTCTTATAGGTCTGTCTTTATATGTTACTTGACCTTTTCCCCTTACTGCTTTTAGTATTTTTTCTTTGTTTTGTGCATTTGATGTTTTGATTATTATGTGATGGGAGGTATTTCTTTTCTGGTCTAGTCTGTTTGCTGTTCTGTAGGCTTCTTGTACGTTTATGGGCATCTCATTCTTTAGGTTAGGGAAATTTTCCTCTATAATTTTGTTGAAGATATTTACTGGCCCTTTAAATAGGGAATCTTCACTCTCATCTATACCTATTGTGTCTTGGATTTCCTGGATGTTCTGGGTTAGGAGCTTTTTGCATTTTGCATTTTCTTTGACTGTTGTGTCGAGGTTTTCCATGATATCTTCTGCACATGAGATTCTCTCTTCTATCTCTTGTATTCTGTTGGTGATGCTTGTGTCTGTGACTCCCGATTTCTTTCTTAGGTTTTCTATCTCCAGGGTAGTCTCCCTTTGAGATTTCTTTATTGTTTCTATTTCCATTTTTAGATCCTGGATGGTTTTTTCAATTTCTTCACCTGTTTGGTTGTGTTTTCTTGCAATTCTTTAAGGGATTTTTGTGTTTCCTCTTTAAGGGCTTCTACCTGTTTACCTGTGTTCTCCTGTATTTCTTTAAGGGAGTTACTTATGTCCTTCTTAAAATCCTCTATCATCATCTTGAGAAGTGATTTTAATTCTGAATCCTGTTTTTCCTGTGTGATGGGGTGTCCAGGGCTTGCTATGGTGGGAGAACTGGGTTCTGATGATGCCAGGTAACTTTGGTTTCTGTTGATTGTGTTCTTGCGCTTGCCTTTCACCATCTGGTTGACTCTAGTGTTACCTGTGCTCACTGTGTCTGACTGGAGTCTGTCTTTCCAGCTATCTTGCTTGTGTCAGAACTCCTCAGATTCCAGATGTCTCTGTGTTCCTGTGATCCTAAGCTCCTGGGTGGAAGAACTCCTGGGGCTCAGGCCACCTTGGGGATCCTGAAATCCTGCTGTCCTGAGTGCAGCAGCTCCTCTAGGATGGTTCAGGATAATGTGTCTCCCCAGAACAGACCAGCTAGGTGTTCACTGCTCTCAGTGCAGTGACTCCTCTAGAATGACTCAGGGTAAGGTGTCTCCACAGGAGCAGTCCAGCTCAGTGTCTTCCCAAGCCAGAAGGACCAGGCCTCTGTTTTGAGTGCAGTGGCTCCTCTAGGATGTCTCAGTATCAGGTGTCTACACAGGAGCAGGCCAGCTCAGTGCCCCAGCCACAAGGACCAGGCTCAGGGTGGAAGGGAAGTGGTATTCCTCTGCTCTGAGTGCAATGGCTCCTCTAGGATGTCTCAGGATCAGGTGTTTCCATAGGAGCAGACCAGCTAAGTGTCTGCTCCAGCCAAAATGACCAGGCTCCAGGTGGAAGGGAGGTGGTATTCCAGAGGTGTGGGGTTTCGGTACCTGCTGGTTCCTTAACACCCCCTGGCTCCCAGTTGTAACTCTCGGGGGTTGGATAGTAGGCAAGGTTTCTTACCCCCTGCTCTGAATGCAGTAGGTCCTCTAGGATGGCTCAGGATCTGGTGTTTCCATAGGAGCAGACCAGCTAAGTGTCTGCCCCAGCCAAAAGGACCAGGCTCCAAGGGGGGTGTAGGATCTTAAGCAATCAAATGTCACTGACATTCATCTTGAACATGTTTTGCATTTTAAAAATATCATCCAAACAATAAAGCTGTTTACATTTAGGAAAGAGAAAAGGCAGCTTTCCAAAAGTAACCAACTCTGGAATTTCACTCAGGCCTGAGGTCACCACAAATAAAACCTACTCCTTCTTGATTTACACAGAGGTGGACATTGGAGACCATATATATACATATATATATATGTATATATATGGTATCTCTCTATGGAGTGAAGGCTCTTTGTAGGCACCATCTCAACTTCTCCATAGTCAATGGATTGTATAGGTCTTGCCTTCAGTTTTGTGGAGAGCAACCTATAGTTCTGGGTTGTTTGGAGGGGTTCCCATGAAACTCCTTGGCCAACAGCTTAATTAGATGTAACCAATCTTAGTATTAGAAGATTCATTTGGTGATAAGAGATAGGCAGTTCAGAATCTGTCTCCCAATAACTTAGTGATCTTATCTAGATCCCCTTCATATATGCATATATTTTCAGAAGTTTCTATTCTAATAATTTTCCATTCTACCACTCAAATGCTCCTTTATTTAGCTGCCTCTCACTCTGTTCCCTCTCTCATCTTCCTCTTCCCACTTCTCCTTATTCTCTCATTCCAGTTCACCCATTTACCCATAACTATATATTCTATTTCTCTTTCCTTACTCTACACCTACCTGTTGCTCTTCAGATTATAGGTTTTTTATTACTGACTTAACAGCTGATATCCACATATAAGAGAGTACATACCATATTTATCTTTCTGGGCCTAGGTTACCTCACTTGGGATGATTTATTCTAGTTCCATCCATTTACCTACAAATGTTGTTTTTTTTTAACAGCTAAGTAATACTCAATTGTGTAAATGTATCACAGTTTCTTTATCCATTCTTGTTGAGGGATATCTTGCTTCTCCCCCCCCCCCCCCCCCAGTTTCTGGCTACTATCAATAGAATAACAATGAAGCCTGAACATGGTTGAACAAGTGTCTGTATGGCAGGGAGAATCATCCTTTGTTTATACGCCCGAGATAGAGCTGGATTTTGAGGTAGATCTATTTCCAGCTTTCTGAGGAACTATCACACTGACTTCCACAGTGAGTGTACAAGTTTTCACTCCCACCAGCAATGGATGAGGGTTTCTCTTACTCCACATCTTGGTCAGCATGAGCTTTCACTTCTTTTATTTACCTTAGGCATTCTGAGAAGTGTATGTTGAAATCTCAGAGTAGTTTTGATTTGCATTTCCTGGTGGCTAAGGAATGTTGAACATTTCTTTAAGTGTTTGTCAGGCGTTTTGAATTTCCTCTTGAGAATTCTCTGTTTAAATCTGTGACCCATTTTTAAATTGGTTTGTTTTCTTGATGCTTAAGGTTTTTTTTTTTTTTTTTTTTTTTAGTTCTTTCTATATTTTGGATATTAATCCTCTGTCAGATGCATAGTTGGTAACAGAATCTTTTCCCATTCTATAGGCTGACACTGTCTGGATGATGATGTGCTTTGCAGCGCAGAAGCTTCTCCGTTTCACGAGGTCCCATGTATTCATTGTTGATCTTAGTTTCTGTGCTGGTTGTCTCCTGTTTAAAGAGTTTTTCTTGTGCCAATGAGCTATTCCCCACTTTCTCTTCTTTCAGGTTCAGTGTATCTGGTTTTATGTTGAGGTTTTTGATTCATTTGGAGTAGAGCTTTGTGCAAGGTGATAAGTATGGATCTATTTGCATCTTCTACGTGTAGACATCCAGTTTGATGAACACTGTTTGTTGAAAGTGTTGTGGTTTTTTCCTCCATGTGTGTTTCTGCAACACACCTTTTTTAAAATAGAAAAATGTGTGTCCACAGGTGTGTGGATTTAAGTCTGATGTCTTCAATTTGATTCCATGGATCAGCGTGTCTGTGTTTGCGTCCATACCATGTTACTTTTATTACTAAAGCTTTGTAGTACAACTTGAAACTGGGGATACTAAAATCCCCATCAGTTCTTTTATTATTCAGGATCGTTTTAGCTACTCTGGGGTTTGGAGTTCTTTTTCTTTTGTATCAGGCTGGCCTGGAACTCAGCTGACACTCTTTGGCAGTCTTCGTTCATTCTGTGTAAATCCACCAGGTGGCGCCGTCACCACACGGTTGAATCTACTTCTTGGAAAAAGCTTTCTCCCTTTCAGGGATTTTTTAGCTCCTCTCTTCACACCTCCCAATCCACCAACTCTGTGAAACTGTTACTTAATAAAAGGCATGTGGGAAATTTATGAAGTGGCCTTGTTTTGAACACTCATCTGGCACCTTTCAGTTTAGAGCATATAAGTCGCCACAGGCGCTGCGGGTTGCTTGCTCTAACTTCTAACCTCTCAGCGATACTCAAGGTCAACAGCCAGTGTTTTGTCAGATCTTATCATTTAAATTCAGTGGATGATTCCCTAATCTATGTATGCTATTTTGTTCTCTGCCTTGGCATTCTCTCATCCCTCTCCTTCAGTTTACACTCACTAACTCACTCATTCATTCATTTCCATTGTCATCATCATTTGTGACGCTCTTTTACAACTAAGTAGGGCTCATAGCTCACAGAAACAACTCATGAGACTGCAGATGTGGCTCAATAGAGTGTTTACCTAGCATATAGGAAGTCAGACAGTCTGCAATACTGTATCCACTGGCTGTAACAGCACAGGGCTGTGAATCCTAGCACTGAATTCTAAGTAGAGGTGGAAGGATCAGAAGTTCAAAACCGTCTTCGACTACATAGTGAGTTCACGGCCAGCCTGGACTACATGAGACTCTGCCTTTTAAAAAAAAATTCATGATTATGACACATATGTGGTTCTCCTTCTTGGTTCTTCTATATGTTTTGGTGTGTATCTTTTCTTGTTCCAATAGGTCCGAGTATAGATTACTACTGTGTGTGTTTTATGATGAGCTTAGAAACCAAGTACTGTGAGTTACTCAACCTTGTTCTCAAAGTTTTGGCTTTTACAGGTTATTCCCATTTGCCTATGAATTTTGATCAGCCTGCTGACTGCCACAGAAAGGCCAGTGGGGATGTGTATTGGGATTGCCTGGAATCTGAAGATCAATATGAAAGAAACTATCATTTGACTCCTCAGCTAATGAATATGCTAATGAATATGCTTCTTTCCCCAAATTTTTCATCAGTGTCTCAGCTAAGTGTGTGCACAGGGCTTCCTTATTTTGTCTCCCCCACTTCTTTCCTTTCTTTTTTGAGACATGTTTCTCTGTGTAGCCCTGGCTGTCCTGGAACTCACTCTGTAGATCAGGCTGGCCTTGAACTCAGAGATTTGCCTATCTCTGCCTCCCAAGTGCTAGGATTAATAGTGTGTGCCACCACCACTTTACAATTACTATAACTGATGCTTTGTATTTTCTAGAGAATACCCCTTGGTGGGTAGAGTGCTTTATGGTACACACAGGGCCCAGTATTCACTCCCCAGCATAAGTTAGATGTGGTAGTTCACATATATAGAACTCAGGGTGTCAGGTTTGGTGGCAAGTGCCCTTACACACTGAGTTATCAGCTTACTAGCTGTGCTTCCTGTGTTTTTCTTTTTTTTGTTTTTTAGATTTTTAAATTGTATTTGTATGAATGATTTCCTGCATGTGTGTGTACCATGTGCATGCCTGTTGCTCACAGAGGTCAGAAGACCTCTACTGGCCAATTGTCTGCATAAATGAGGAATTTTGGTAGCACGGCTCTGTCCAATTATTAATACTAACCCTGCTAACATACTACAAAGACAACATTGAAAGCACAGAAATCATCTGAGCAACAAAGCCATAGGTGTCCAATACACAACCTTTTATAGAAATAGTTTGTTGGTCAGGAGAAACGTTTCCATGGTAAGAGCTATAGACACATGGGTACCTAACTTCAGAGCCCAGCACCTATGTTTTAAAAAAACAAAATGAAAAACAAGAACAAAAAACAAACAAACAAACAAAAAACCCTGTGGCTGCATGGGATACTTGTGGGCAAAGACTAGAGCTTACTTCGGCTTGCTGGCCCACAAGCACTCGCTAGCATGTGGGTTCCAAGATTTGAACTTGGATCCTCATGCTTCCATGGCAAGCACTCTACTACATGAAGTGTCTATCCAGCCCAAGATGTTTTTCTCACATCAGATTTTCTAGTTGAAATATTATTTACCAGATCATTGGGTGCATCTTTGGTGTTTTACATTTATTAGCAAATACTACTTTTATATATTTCTGGGAACAATGTGATATCTCAACATGTATACACTATAGGTGGGAAGGTGGCTAGCTAGGGTTGTTGACAAGAGCACATAATCCCAGAATTAGGGAGGCAGAGACAGATCCCAAGGGTTCATTGGCCATTCAGTCTAGCATACTCGCTGAGAGACTGTCTCAAGGAGGGAAGGAAAGAAGAAGGAAAGGAAGGAAGGGAAAGGGGGGAGGAGGGAGGGAGGGAGGGAGGGAGGGAGGGAGGGAGGGAGAGGAGGAAGAGAAGGAAGACAGCATGTGAGGAACAATACCAAATACCCAGGGGTACCCTCTAGTTTTCCAGGAATACATGCACATATGCAAATATATGCACACAAACTCACACACACACACAAACACACACACACACACACAACACACATAAAAACACTCACATACCTATTGCCCCTCATACTTAGCTTTCTGTTGATAAGAGCATTCAATTTACCTTTAAGGATTTTGAAATATACATAAATCACCTTGCTGTACCAGGAAACATTAGGACTTCCTCTCATCTAACTGAAACCTCGCACACGTCACACCATTTGCCAATCACCCACTTTCCTTACCCAGCCCATCTCTCTCCTAAGCAGCCCAAGCGATCAGATCAGCTCCACCTGTGAGATCAGGGTATTACTCTTCCTATGCCTGCTCTAGTCACTTGCTACAATGTATTTTATGTTGCAAATGACGTCATTTCCGTTCAGCCTCAGCAGGACACTTTTTCCAACCCCTAACATCTACTGACAAGCACTTATATTCTCCCAAGTGTGGGTCACTGTCAACGCCACTGCAGCAAACGTAGGATTGAAGACACATTGCCAGAACTAGAATTGCTGAATCACATGATAATTCTATTTTCAAGGTTTTCTTTTTTCAGAACCTTCCCACTATTTCCAAAATGGGTGAAGTGATTTATAGCTCCACTAAACAGTTTTCCGATTCCTCACATTCTAGCCAACACATGCTATCTTTCATTTTTCAATAATGACTTTTTCTAACAGGTACGAGGTAATTATAGCTTTAGTTTGCATTTTCCTAATGCTTAGAGATGCATGGTGTGTGTTAAGAGAATTCAAGTCCATTGCCTGCTTCTAAACAGGTAGTTTCCTTGTTGTTTAAGTTTCTTAATTTGGACAGGAGTCCCTCATGTAATGTATGATTTATAATTCTTTTTCAATCTGTAGAGTTTGTTTTTAGTCTTTTACTTATTAGCGCTTGCCGAACCCTGCGATGCACACTATGATGGGGTGGCACCTACTACCCACAACCCAGAACCTCAGTACTGATCATGTAGAGTGGAGAGAGGTCAGCTAGTCTCAGCGGGTGTCTGTAGGAATCTCTGGCTGTAAGCATCGGGAAAGATGGAGCCTGAGAGCTTCGCTTGCTAGTTCTGGTGCCACTGACCAACTGTTCTCACTCAGAGCCCAAGGAAAGCTTTAACATCCCTGAGCTTCACCCACAGAAGACAGCCACGCCCACAGGGCAGTGGGGTCCTTGGTGTAGCTCCCTGCAACAGACACTTTACCATAATGCATGTCACTTCTGAGACCAAGATCATGTAGATTTTCCTCTGTTATCTCTGGGGAATCAATAAAATTTCAGGCCTAGAGGGCTTCCCTGGTGTGCTAGTTGTTATGTTATTGTTGTTGTTGTTTGCTTGTTTGCTTGTTGTTTGAAGGGAGTTGTTTGTTTGGTTTTCATTTGGTTTGGTTTGGTTTGGTTTGGTTTGGTTTGGTTTGGTTAACTTGACACAAGCTAGAGGCATCTGGGAAGAAGAAACCTTAGTTGAGAAAACACCTCCATCAGATTGGCCTGTAGGCAAGTCTGTGGGACATTTTCTTGACTTATACTGGTACAGGAGCATCCAGGCCAGTGTGAGCAATGCCACACCTGGGCAGATGCCTGTGAGCTGTGCCTGAGCAAGCCAGGGAGACCCGGCCAGTGAGCAGTATCTCCATGGCTTCTACTCTAGTTCCTGCCTTGAGCTCCTGTCCCGACTTCTCTCAAAGACCAAGGGCAACTTAGAGTTGCAAGATGTAATAAGCCCTTCCCTTCCATGTTGCTCTTGATTATGGTATTTATCAAAGCAACAGAAACCCTAAGACAAGTGGTAAGTTCTACCAAACAAATAATGCAAATTCCACAAAAAATTCTTCCAGCAAATAATGAGGCTCCATTCTATGAAAGCAGCATTACTGGAACACCAAAACCAGTCCAAGAGAAAACCTCTGTTATTTGACAAGAAGTATTGAGAGAAAGAAAAGGCACCCCCAAGGGTGGGAGAGCTGGCTCAGTGGTTAACAGTACCGCTACTGCAGAAGACCAGAGTTCATTGCCCTGCTTGATGGGCAGCTCAAATCTGCCTACAACACTGTTCATATTAATAAATGGGCGGAGCTGTGTTCCCATAATTCCTCATTTATGCAGACAGTTGGCCAGTAGTTGGTCAGAGTCCTAATCTAAATTAATGTGTCTCTGCTTCTTAGATCAAGAACAAGCATATTGTAGTTTAATGGTAGTTGGGTGTAGTAGTTTACAATTATAATTGCAGAATTCCATAGTTCACAGCAGGGAGATTTTCATGATAGTCAAGGCTAGCCTGGGTTATGCAGAAAGTCCTAGGCTAGCCAGAATTACATTGCAAGGACCTGTTTTAAACAATTAAAAGTTTGAAATTTAGAGTGCATTTTGCAAACTTTGTCTAATAGTTGAATTATGTATTACTTAATCTCTGGAGATCTGCACAAAGTGGCTGTGGGGTTTTAAGACTCTTGTTTATAATAGTTCCAGATTGTGCATAAGTTCAAAGTGTAACAGCAGCGCTTTAAGGTGACAGTTGGAAGAATTAAGAGATCAGAAATTTGAAAGAGAAAATTGTTCTTACTGTGTGGGATGTGAGTGGGCTCTGACTGTGAGGTGTGAGTGGAGATTCTGACTGTGGGGTGTGAGTGGGCTCTGAGAGAGAAGTTAAGCTCTTGGTAGAGTCTTCACTAGTAATGTGGGATGGAGGTAAGGAAGAAGCCCAGGGCTGTGGATGCTGCCTTACGATCCTTGTGTGCCCCTGAAGCTGAGCAAAGCAGAACACATGTGCGTAGCTTCAGGTATTCCTGCTGTGTAGCTTGGGTGAAGAGCAGGGAGATTCCTTCATATCCTGCTTCTAAGGAGGAGGGGAGAGAGGTGTTGTGATAGTTAGTTCCTACAGAATGCATCTGTAAGGGAAGGAGGAATATTTTAAACTATAGGCAAGGCCTGGAGAACATAGGACAGAACTAAGCAGTTGGCAGAGAGTAGACTCTAGGTCAGAAACGTTGGCAGAGGTTGAACTAGGAGGCTGAGGAGGGTAGATCTCTGAGTTTTGGGTCAGTTTGGTTTCTATAGGGAGTTCTGGCAGAGTATGACTCTGTCTTTAAACAACAAACAAACAACAACCAAACAAACAATATCACTTTTTTGATGAGGGCATCTGGCGGTACATATATATTTTTTTTAAATTGATATCTCCTATAATTGGGCCGTGGTTTCTTATTTCTTTGCATAGTTTGTAATTCCTTTCTGTTGTAGACGGGACGCCTCTAATGAGATGGCTCTGAAACTTACACTTGCCTTCTGCAGTCTTTGATTTTGCTGTGGATTATGTCTGTTTAATAGGTTTCCTCGAACTATTTTCTAATGATTTTTAATTTTTTTTATTTTTTATTTTTATTTGTTTATTTATTTTTGTGAGTGATTTCTGGTGTCACCATCTCTTTACCTTGTAGTCAGCTTGTATTTTGATGGTGATATCCAGGATTACCTGGAGCCAAGAAGAAAGAAACTGAGAGTCTTTGCAGATTTCCTGTGGGTCCTGGAATGAAGCCAAGTTAAAACTCTGCCTTTGTCTCCTGTTGCTTGTTCTGAGCTAAGGATAAGCAGAAGTCATACCTTGAGGTCTTTTCTGAGCATGTAGTCTGGTTTAGGCAGGCATGTAGCATCCTAAGTTCCCCAGTGTAAACCTACCCTTGGCTTTCTCTGTCCCTGTCTTAAAAGAACTCTAACTCAGCTTTCTCCTAGTTTTCAAGGGGTCTTTAGGCAGGTGTGTGCTGTTAGGAATAGTATTCTGTTATTCTTGTTTTGGTATTCATTGAATCTCACATTTTGTTGACTATTTTCTTTTTCTTTCCTTCTTTTTTTTATGAGAGCTACTTTTCTGGAATGTTTATTTTTTAGAATATTTTCATCAGGTTTTTTTCATCTTGAGCAGACTAACCTGATATTAAATAAGTTGGCATGGATTCCATTTTTTTCCTAATCTCTGAAATTACAACACATTTTTATTTTTTCTCATTTAAGTGATGGGAAGATTTTTACCAATGAAGCCATCTATGCCCATGGGTATTTTTAATACCTTGTTTTTAACTATAAACTTCTTTAGCAGATATAAGACTTTGTAGATTTTCTATCTCTTCATTGTTGGTTTTGTCAAGTTGTGAGTTTTTAGAATTTTTTTCCATTTATTTAAACCATCAAATTCACTGACAGAAGTTTTATCATCCCATTTTTTCTATTGAATTGGTAGTAATAATAGTCCCATTTCCTTTATGATAACTAATATTTTTCCTTCATTGTTGGTGGGTTAGGAGTTTAACAACTACTATAATATGTAAAATACTTTTTAGTTGTATAGTTTTCTCTTTTGGATGTGATTTTGCAATTTTGAGAATTTCTATTTTTCTTATACATTTTACTCCTTACAATTATGTTTGAATGTGTTCTAGTTTCTTGAGTTATAATTTAGTCTTTAGTTATAATGTACATGTTTAGTTACAACTTTGGTTTTTAGTTTTCTAATACTTATGTTTAGAACAATAAATTCTGCAAAGCACTAGTTTAACTTCATCTTATAAGCTTTAGTAGGTTGTGATTTTTAGAATGAGTCAAATTAAAATGTTTTCTAGATGTCCTTATGACTTAGAACTCTGTTTCTTAATTCCCAGACATTCGGGGCCTTTTAACTTGTATTCTCCATTATTATACACGAGCTTCATGGATGTTTAGAAGCATGATTATTATAGCCAGCTTTCATTAATTGATTACACTGATTTAATTCACTTCTGGTGTTACTCATTGCTATGGCCAAAGTATCCACTTCTTTTGTGTCAGACAGAAGTTATTTTTTCATTCCTGACTTTTGAAATACAATTGCTGCAGGCTCAGAAAGTCCAAAAAACATGTGGGATCCATGTTTTAGAGTTTTGCAAAAATCACTTTTGTTTCTGAATTGCTTTTTTTTTTGTTTTGTTGTTGTTATTGGTGGTGGTGGTATTTTTACTAGCTGTGGGTCATTCTCATTTCTATAATGGAGGTTTTTTAAAGCACTTACTAGAAATTGAGGGAAGTGGTTGCCTCTAGAGAGTAGTTAGAGTATTTTTTTTAACTTTGATTTTACTCTAGTTTATTTTACAGCATATACACATATTCTTTTGAGAATATTTATACAAGTGTTTAGAAATCTGTGAATCTAACAAATGTTATATATGTGGGACATTATAGGTCACCCAACTATAGAACATCTGAAAAGATATTAAAATCATGGTGACAGTTTCCCACACCTAGAGAACACTGCAGGAATTGTCATTTTAGACCTACCTCTGGCTATGAAGAATTATTAAGGAAGTGGAAGGGATAGGGAAATAACAAGAAAATGAGTGAAGAATCACAAAGACTGCCAATGAAAAGAGTGAGGATGGCTAAGGAAAATTACATGCCCACGTCTATGGCATAGGACTCTACAGGGAAGAAAACTCCAGAGCAGTGGGCACACTGTCACTCTAACGACAACTGCAAATGGCCTAGCATGGAATGTTCAGCCAAGCATGGCCTCTTTGGTGAGGAGAACTGGCAAGAGAACTGAATGAATTGAGAGGTTAACCATACAGGTGTCCTGCTAAAGCACATTCTGGGCTCAGAGGTGCAGAGAATGCAAAGGCTCTGGTTCGGGAACAGTTGTGGCATCTGTAAGGAACAGCAAACAGAGTGTGTGGAAGTGTATCAGAGTTCTAGAAGAGTGGTAGCAGGAACGCTCAGGAGTACAAAGCAATCATGCCAGACCTTCACAATTATGACAAAGACTTGACTTCACCCTACAGTTCAAAATCTTTGAGTAGTTGAACAGAGGGCTGGGATGATTGTTATAGACTATCAAGACCTCTCTGGCTACTGTATTGGACAGACAATATGGGGGACAAGGAGGTAAACAGAGAGGATCATACCAGAGATTCTGCTAGTGACATAGGTAAGACATACCCGTGGCTTTCACTAAGCTATCAATGTAAAGCTAATGTCTGAGGCAGATTCCAGATCTATATCAAGATCAGAGTCAGTACAAGTTCTATGGAATAGATATAAGGTGCTAGAAAAGAAGAGAAAAATGAACAATAACTCTAAAATGTTTGGCCTGAGGAACTAGATGAATGGTAATTCTATTTGTTAAAGAATAGAATTATTCTTTAAAGTTGAAGCAATTAAAGGCCGAGAACATCTTGGTAGGTAGGCGTGCTGGAGAGCTAAATTGAATTTTTGATGTTCTGAGTGCAAGATTGTCTTAGTTATTCAAATAGAGGCATTGAATTGGAGCTGCAAACATGAATGCAGAGTTTATGAGCACCGATTTGGCAGGAGGTGTAAATGTAGTTCTTTGAACATGCACAGTATGTAAAGTAAGGGACTGTAAGAATGGGTGGACAGACTTGATTATTAGGCTTTTCTTCCTACTACTTCCATTATTCCTGGCCACAGAGATAAATTAGCATTTGGGCATATTTTATATATCTTTTCCATATGTTAGCAGTCAGGCATCTCCACCACCTACCTCACAACCCTGTGACAGAGGGGTTTTGGACATCCCTAACCTGAGGGTCTACCTAGGAGGCTGGCAAAAGAAATGATGTGTTGGAATTAGTAGATTCAGTGACTAGGAAAAAGCAAAGAGGGGGTTTGCTGATACAACTGTAGTCATGCAAACAGAGGGAGCAAAGGAAATAGAGGCTCCCACTTTGGCTAGAGGATTCCTTTCCAGTAAGAAGACAGGACAGGTTGGCACCACCAGAAAAGATGGGTGAAGGAATACCCCTGAAAATGCAATTGAATGGTGGATTCTGGTGAGGTTGGTAAGGCTGTCCCCTTACCCCAACAATAGGGAAATGAGAAGTAAAGGTGGGCCCCCAAAACTCCATCAGGACTGAGTAAGTGGATCCAGGGTCCAGGAGGAAGGAGATGGGTTGTATTGATACCACAATGACTACTCAGGGCTCCCTGTCAGAGATGACAGTGGTTAGGCCCCTAATTGCCAAGGGAGCCCAGGCCCCTTCAGTCATCCATGACCAGGCCTAGGAGGTTGGCTGAAGGGCAATTTGGGAGTGATGTCCTAATGGCACAAGGGACATGGGGCATTCAATAGTCCATTGCCCCTCTTGATGGCACTTTGGACATGGCCAGGATAGCTTGCTGGGATTAGGGCAGGCCCAGGCCCAGTGACCTTCCTGACCACATTTGAAGCAGAGGAGCTGCTGGTCCTTGAGCTTTAGGAGGCAAGGAATCCCAGGCAGTTCCCAAAGCTGATTGAATAGCTTTTGGTATTTTTACTTGCAGGCTCTTTCATTTCTCCGAAGGTACACCTTAAAGGCCAGCACTATGATTTCTGCCTATGCAGCTAAGGATCTTCTCTCCATGCACTTAAGCTTGGCTCTAGTGTTGGGGCAACTCTGGGAAAAGAAGTAGGTCATGAGGAGTTGTTTATGCTCTGTGGCTTAGGGTCTAGATTGGCATACTGTAAGAGGGCCTTTGTGAGCGTTCTAGGAATTGAGACAGGTTTTCATGTTTGTCCTAGATAACCTCTCAGAGTTTCTCATAGTTTACTAATTAAGAGATGCTTTACAGAGAATGGCCAGAAGGCAAGTTGTAAACTGATCTCTAGCCAGACTGCAACTTGGGATATTGTAGTTCCACGGGGATCCTGGTCTGGGACCCTCAGGGCCAGCCATGTGTGCTTTCTTAGTTTGGTGGACTTCATCTGCATGTGCTCTAGACTGTTCCCAAACCAGCTTGCACTCCTCAGAGAATACGTTATTAGTTAGAATCATATATATGTCACAGAAGGCGAAACTATAGGATTCAGTAATGGATGTCTTTACTGAAACTAGAGGAGTTAGAGGCATAGTTTTCTTTCTGTTTTGTTCTGCTGACTCAGAGTCGAATATCTATATTCCTTTGCCCTTTAAATACAAAGGGAGATTTGGTAGGCATGGATAGCAGATATTAAACATGGGACAAACCAAGCTGCCATAGATAGATAGATAGATAGATAGATAGATAGATAGATAGATAGATAGATATAGAGATATAACAGAAAAAATATATATACATATGTATATATATATATACACACACATATATATACACTAACCCATAAAACTCCCTTAGTTGCTGGCTGCTGGAAGTGACTTCAAACCATTCATTTCATTAAACTGGAAGTGAGGACTTTCTTGTAGCCATTGTTAATGCATGGCCTCTAGAGGAAAAACTTTGTAGGCCACTGTACATAAAAGGCACTTTCGAGAAAAAGTTCTATCCACTTACCACCTTTTAAAATCGAGAGAACTTCAGGGGCTAATCGCAGGAAGTATTGAAAGCTATGCTTCAGTCTCATGAACTGGCTCATTGTAGGAGGAAGTAATAGAAAAAGTCTGGAAAGAGAATAGGAAAACCTCTGTTGGACTTAAAGACCCAAAACCAGGGGACATGCTCCCCCAGAGACACTCACGGACAGGACTCGCTGCAATAGCATAAGGTTTATTGATAAACTGATAAAAAACAAACAAACAAAAAACAAACAAACAAAAAACAGTGCACTGGAGTTCTCTTGCATGCAAGCAAAAAGAACCCCAAGCCAAAATTGGGGGCAGTATTTATACTATATTCACAGGGCTCATGAGGGCAGTTTTACCTCTTAATCAATAACTACAAAGGCTGACTTCAACAGTAGTTCCCAGGATCAGTTTCTGTTCCCAGGCCTGGTTGCTAAGTAACTCAAATGTGCACCTTATCTTTTACAACTTAAGTGGCTTCTGTTTACCCAAGTTTACTGTGTTAAGGATGCATCTCCATGATAAACTCCTATCTTGGGATCTTCTTCCTGTAACGTTTGTTTGAGCCTTTAGAATGTGCTCTTTCTTCCTGGGATGTGCCTCGGGGGCAGCTAATATTTGACTCAAACTTAAGGATCTTTTAATTTTAAGTTCAAGTTGAGACCTGAAATTACATCTGAGACCTAAAATTACATTCTTACAGCAATTCTCCAAGGCAATTGAGGCTTCACCTTCACAGCTTCCCACGATGGCCTAGATGCCCTCCCCCTGAGCCCCCTACCAAGAGACACCCCTGACATGTGCCTGGCCTCAGTGGCTTTCTTTAGTTACAAGGGGAGATTCCATAACCCCTTTCTAGTATCTTTGACTCTAAAGCCAGAACCACATGGCTGAAGCTGCCAAGTTCTGCAACTTGATGGGACTGGAATGTGGCCTCTTTGTTCAAATACATTTTCACCAGCTTTCTGTTTTCAATGATTTTCTTCACTGCTTAAGTCTGGCTGTCCTGGACTTTGATCTGTACACCATGTGGCCTTGAACTCAGAGATTTACCTTCTTCTGCCTCCCAAGTGGTGGTATTAAAGGTGTGTGCCATTACCACCTGGCCCTAAACTTTTGTTTTACACAAGTTGTAAGCTTAGCTGTGTGGGGTCTGACCCTGAGGCCACCGGCTCCCTTTATTCCATTTAGCTTCCGGCTTTTCTTTAACCTTTTTATCTCCTCAAGTACTAACTTGACTCAATTACATTTCCTGTACCCCTTTTGTTCTTAAAAAATACATTTTGTATTTTTCCTTGTTCAGTTTGCTCAATTTCATTCAGATCTGCATGACTATGGTCACCAATAACCAAACAACACTGACAATACTAGGTTCCAGAAATGCCACCCAATTCTATTGTTTTTCTCTGTATTTTCTTTGTATTCCCACCTGATTCCTCATACTCCCAGCTCCACCCTTGAAGTCTACCTTTGTCCAGCTAGCCTTCTGGGCTTGCCACAAAATAGAGAACTCCGTCTACTAGCAGGGCTTCCCTTTCTGTGACTGGGGAGTTTAAAAAAAACCCACATGCCTCTAACTGCAGAATGTCACCTAGCCTTAATTAGATTACAGGCTCAACTTCCTTTCTCCTGATAAGAACCAGTTCATCTAGCACCTGAGACTCCTGGAAAACCTCTCCAGGCCAATGAGGCATCTCAGTAGCCTTAGCCTTCAGCCAATGACCTCCCTTCCCTGGATAATTCCACGCCCTTCCCCAACATTATATAATCATTGGTGTACCCTAAGCAAAGTGTATACATTCAAACCCACCCCCAATAAATATGAACAAGCTAAGATCATCCCGGAGAGCTACTTCATTAAAGATGGACTTGTGGAAGGCCTTCGCCTAAAGGAGCCACAGCACTGAGATTCTTGAAGAAGCCTCTGAGTCTCCTCCTTCCAGCACCCACTTCCCATTCCCCCAGCAGCACCTTGCTCCAAATGGCACCATGATCCTGCCTGTCCTGATTCCACTTTCCCCTTCTGGCCTGGCTTGTAGCAGTAGCAGCTTCTGACTCCCTGAAGAAGGAAAACTCGGACTCCCAGACCTTGACTTTGCCTTGTCCTCCCTGAACAGGTGTATTGGCTGTGTTCAGACACTGCCAGAGGAGAGGCAGAATTCAGCACCACAAGTTAACCAGTGAGATCTATTCTACTCCCCTTCCCAGGGAGATACTTGTATCCCAACTTAAGCCCTCCTTGTTACTTAGCCTCTGTAGGTCTGTGGACCATAGCATGATTATCTTTTACTTTACAGCTAATATCCACTTATAAGAGAGTACATATTGTATTTGTCTTTCTGGTTATGGGTTACCTCACTCAAGATGATTTTTCTCCAGTTTATCTATTTGCCTGCAAATTTCATGATTTCCTTTATTTATTTATTTATTTATTTTGACAGCTAATACTCCATTGTGTGAACAGTACCACAATTTTTTCATGCATTAGTTATGTCTAGGTTGTGTTTAATGCCTGGTTGTGATGAAAAGAACTGCAACAAACATAGTTGAGCAAGTGTCATTGTGGTATGCTAGAACATCCTTTGAGTATATGCCTAAGAGTAGTATAGCTGGGTCTTGTGATAGTTAGAGTCCCAGTTTTCTGAGGAACTGCCATATTGATTTCCATAATGGCTATACAAATGTGCATTCCCACTAGCAATGGAGGACTGCCTCTCTTGCTCTACATCCTTGCCAGTATGACTGTCTCTTGTGTTTTTGATGTGAGCTATTCTAATTGGTATAAGATAGACTCTCAAAGTAGTTTTGAATTGCATTTCCCTGCTGGCTAAGGATGTTGAACATTTCTTAAAGTGTTTCTCAGTCACTGAGAGTCCTCTATTGAGAATTCTCTGTTTAGATCTATATATCCCATTTTAAAATTGGATTATTTGGTTTTTTAATACTTACTTTCTTGAGTTCTTTATATATTTTGGATATTAAACCTCTATCACACTTGGAGTTAGTGAAAATATTTTATCATTCTATAAGCTGCTCTTTTGTCCTTTTAACAGTGTCCTTTGCTTTGCAGAAGCCTTTAAGTTTCATGAGGTCCCATTTATTAATAGCTTAGTGCCTGAGCTATTGGTGTTCTACTCAGAAAGTTGTCTCCTATGCTAGTGTGTTCAAGGCTATTCTCCAGTTTCTCTTCTATCATGTTCAGTGTATCTGGTCTTATGTTGAGGATTTTGATATACTTGCTCTTGAGTTTTGTGCAGATATGGATCTATTTACATTCTTCTACATGTTAGACCACCATTTGTTGAAGATACTTTCTTTTATCCAGTATGTATTTCTGACTTCTCTAACTCTGCAGTACAACTTGAAATAAGGGATGGTGAAACCTCCAGAAATTCTTTTATTGTTTAGGATTATCTTAGCTATCCTGGTTTTTTTGTTTTGCCATGTGAAATTGACAACTGTCCTTTTAATATCTGTAAAGAATTGCGTTGAAACTGTGATGGGGGTTGTGTGGAATCTGCACACTGCTTTTGATTAGCCGGCCATTTTTACTATGTTAATCCTATTGACTCATTAGCAAGGGAAGTCTTTCCATCTTCTGATATCTTCTTCAATTTCTTTCTTTAAAGATTTGGAATTTGTATCATACAAGTCTTTCACTTGCTTGGTTAGAATTACCCTAAGATACTTTATACTGTTTGAGGGTATTGTGAAGGCTCTTGTTTCCCTGGGTTGTTTTTTTCTTTACATGGTCCAGTGTGGCAATAAAGATGAAGACCTGAGAGACATATTGACATAAACTAGGATAGAGCCAAAATTTGGGGTGAAAGATGTTTGCTCTAGTGTCGTCTCTGCCTCCACCCCGACATTTCCTAGGCTCTTCAGAGGGTAACTCGAGAATCCCACAGACATCAATTCTGATGATGCACCTCACTTTTTTGAAATCTGCAAACATTTGTCCATAATGGACTCATAATACTCGACATGACACAAATGCTGTATACCTGATGCTCTGATGTTTTATGTTGTTTAGGGAATTCTGACAGAACTAGTACACAGTAGTTGGTTTCTTTGACCTCTCTCTCTCTCTCTCTCTCTCTCCTCTCTCTCTGTGTGTGTGTGTGGGGGGGGGGGGTGGTAGGGTCTCACAATTGAAACCCTGGCTATATGGAACTGGCTGTAAGACAAGGCTAATCTTGATCTCCACAGAGATTCACCTGTTTCTCTCTCTTGAGTGCTTGGATTATAGGCATGGACCACAAAACAAAAATCACCTGGGTTGTATGGCTTGGGCTTATCAGAAGCTGAGAGACTGGCTTTGAGGAGACATGATCACATTATTCATAGAAATCAAATTTGCTTTCCATAGGCTTGGACTGCTGATGCCCATAGCATTTATCATTTTCTTGCTTCAGATGTCCTCAAAAAAAATGACAGAACAATGCCTTCTGAGGTCCCACAGCACAAATAAAGGAAGGCAGGCTGGTAGGAACACGGTTTGCATCAGAACCATTTGGCCTTTTGCCTCTTGTGCTTCAGTGCGCTCCTTTCTGTTTGCCTGTCCGTGTGTGAAGAGGACATAATTACACCTGCTTCTTATTTGCCTCAGAGGAATGTTCCAGAAATACATTTCAGGATCCTTTAAAGTCCCTAGAGCATGGAGAAGTATAATTACAAGAAAACACATAGATTTCTGAGCAGTCCTGCAAACCTTGGCTAATTCTATCAGTTAATTATTGACGATGTATTACTCTATTATTACTGTATTCAATTTCATTGAATGTCTCCGTGCTCTGTGACTTGGCACCTTGGTGCATATGTCTAAGAAGAATTTGGAGGATGGATATTCAGCCAGAAGTGTAGGCTTGAAACGTCCCATGTACTTTAACTCATCTGTGTTGGTTACAGTGGAAAGGAATGAGCTAAAGAAGGAATACTCGGTGAGCAGCCCTACCCTTCATTGTGCACATGCTAGGATTTTTCTGGTTCATGGTAAAAAGCTATCACTTAAGTCAGCAAAGATTTCCTCAGGTCAGAAATGTTTATTTCTTTCTGGCTCACTCACAGGTTCATGCTTAGCTATCTTTCTTAAACAACCCAGGACCACTTGTCTAAGGATGGTACCACCACAGCAGGCTGGCCCCTCCTACTAATAATCAAGATAATCTTCTGAAGACATGCCTTCAGACCAGTCTGATCTAAGCAACTCCTCCATTGACACTTTCCTATCTGATGACTATGGGCTGGGTCAATCTGACAGTTAAGGCAAAACACGGTAGTGACTGTGAAGAAAATCATTGGAAGAAACAGGCCGCTGACTGGGAAGAGAAGGGGAGGCAATGTCTCTGAGGGGGCATGTATGGAAATGTCACTGTGCTGGTTATTTTTGTCAACTTGACACAAGCTGGTGTCATCTGGGAAGAGGGGACCTCAACTGAGGAAATGCTTCCATCCTATTATCCTGTAGAAACATTCTAGGGGACATTTTCTTGCTAATGACCGATGTGAGAGGGCTCAGGCTGTTGTGGGAGGTCCCACCCCTGCGCAGATGGTCTGTGTTCTAGGAGTCTTCCTCCATGTTTCCTGCCTCTGCTCCGACCCTGGCTTCTCTGGCGATGGACTGTGATCAGGGTGTGTAAGCAAAATAAACCCTCCTATCCCCAAGTCACTTCTAGCCATGCTCTTTATCCCAACAACAAAAAAGTAACCAAGCCAAGGTGAAATCAATCACTATGTTACATATACATATACATAGTTAACATATGATAATAAAAGTATTTCTTTAAAAGATTTAGAAGAGAATCAAGTCAAATTACACAATACCTACAGTGTAATTGTCAGTTATGTAAACAAGGCAAATAGAGGCACATACACTATACCAGTTTCCTCCAAAATATCATTTTAACTATTATTAACCTTCCATTGTTTTCCCAGAAGGAAAGCAACATCTGTTTCCTGAAAATTGCCGACATAGCATCTGCAGTGTGGAACAGTAGACAAAAGCCAAGTGAACGTGCATAAACCGGAAATCCAAAACAGGATGATTCCTGCTTTCTTCTATGCTGTAGCACCCCCCCAAACCCACGGATATTTGTGAGCTGTGTCCCCCAGACCAACATTAGCACCACCTGGGAAGTTAGGAACCTCAGACACTGGAGGGATGAAGCACAGCAGCCAATGTTTTAACAATTTCTCCGTGCCTACAGAAGGGGAATTAGAATCCTGCAGGTGAGGACTGGCAGTCTATGAGTTTAAGGGGTAGTGGGTTGATCACAGACAAACCTGATCCCCAGACTCCTTAGAGGGTGCTCCTCATTTTGGTCTAGCTCTGGTCTTGTATTTGGAGACAGTAATGATTCTTCTCTCAGACTGACATCTCATTTCACACCAAATGCTCAAGTGGGAGACATTCCAACTTGTGATTAATACTGTGAGCCCTGAAAACAAGGCTTCTCCCTATGGCTTCCTGACACCCAGGGAGAGACCCTGGAAATGGGCGCAAGGAGAGGAAAGGGCCTTGAGGGCCCGGGAAGAATTTGATCTCATGATTTTGGTTCTCTTCTCTCCTCCTGCTCCCAATACACTTTCCCTCTGACCCTTCGGATCTCTCATTGTGAGATGGAGAGTGGGAAAAGCAGGTTATGCTGGAGACCAGTGTGATTTTGATGCTGAGGTCTGTACCTTGGCTCTTCACAGCTTTTTGGTATCTCACTCCCAACTCCTCTCTCCTCAGACAAAGAGCAATTCCTTGGAATGGAATCTGTCTTTCACGTAAACAGGATGTCATTAGGATGTATGTTCCAATTCCAGCCATCAGTGACCTGGCTCAGCACGGAACCTCATCAGTCCAGTCCTTGGTGGAGAGTGCCCAGCAATGAAGTCGGCTTCCTGAAGTTTACAGCTAGCTGGGTGACTCACAGGGTATGGTGGTCCCACAGGCTTAGCAGTCTCATGGGTGTGTGTTTATGTGTGAATCATACTTAGAATAAATATCTCTCCGGGAAACCTTTACTTAGGAAGCTTTGTGGCATCTCTTTGTAATATCAAAGAGAAGAATGCAGGGCAGCCTTTAGTTTTCACCCATGACTTAAAAGGAGTATGCAAACACAGGGAGGAGAACCAGGGAAAGATGGCTCTCAGTCACCTGAGGCAACTGGTCTTTGCTCTGATATTAATTTGTTTATGTGATTAGCTGAATACTGTGGGTACCAGTTCTGGAAAGCTTCCCATGAAGATCTCCGCCCAGCCGGGTGCGGGGGTTCAGGCCAAGGGGATTGAGTGTGAGCAGGGAGGGGGAACTGCCTCGCTGCCTCCACTGCTGCCTCTATCCGTGTCTCCAATGTCACCACCCAGTTGCTCCCAGGCACTGTGCACCTGTCGCTCTGCAGTGAGCCAGTTCAGGCGGAGCTGGTGAGAAGCAGGCTAGCTAGCAAGGAGCACAGGAGCATCGGGAGAGCAGCTCTCTTCCCAAGTGTTACAGCTCTTGCGACAAACTCTCGACACTGGGATGATTCTCACACACCTTTACTTCTCCGAATAAGGTTCTTATATGCAGTTTGGGGTGGGTTAGGGTCTGGCAGCAGATAATGCCTATTGGCTTGGTCTGAGAGTTTGGAGATACCTCATCTACATGTGGGAGAGTCTGAGACACTGTTCCTACATGACAGATGGCCATAGACACCTCTGTGGGAGGGGCTGTGGGGGCTGAAGCTAAGTGAGAGGCACCAGGAGGCCAAGGAGTACCGCCAAAGTCCTACCGTGCCTTTAGGGTCTCCGGGGTTCGAAGCAGACTCAACTGGGTATCCCACTGCCTTTCACAGACCACCATCCCACAGAATACAGGAAGAGGCTTGTGGAACAGGACAGGAGGATTGGCTTACCCAGATGCATAGAACAGGTCCATAAGGACTCACAGAAAGAAAATCTCTACCAGCGTAAACCCAGTCCAGAAAACTTAGGTGAGTTTCCAAAATCACAGAACTAGCTGAGGCAGGTCCCTGACAAGACCCTGGCCTTTGTTCTCTTAGGCTGTTGCTGGCCCCCTTCCCTGCCCACATTCAGAACTTACCACTCACTACCATCCTGAGACTCAGCAGAGCATCTGGGCAGCCTAGTGTCAATATCAGGCTTTTTATTAAGTGACAAGACTTTGATGCTATCAGACAACACCCGGGCATAGAACTGTTCCAATTGTTCCCAAGAGTGGACACAGATTAGATGGGCATTCGGGGAACCAGAGGTAAGAAGGATGAAGTGACACAGTGGAGGCTTCAGGCTGCCCCCACCCCATCCTGAACCTGGTGCTGCTGTTCTAATTCCCTGCACGAGACAGAGAAATCTTTTTGTTGTTAGCTTTAATTTATTACCTGATTTTTGTTCTAGCAGACTGATGTGTTTGAGACAGATTATCTTGTATATCTGTGCTTGTATGCACCTGTGCATTTGTATTTGTACATGTGGGTGTCAATGTCAGGTGTCTTTCTAAGGCTCTCTCTGACCCCCCTCTTTTTTAACATTTAATTGATTCTTAGTGAGTTTCACATCATTCACCCCAGTCCCACTCATCTCCCTGTCCCCTTGTATCTACCCTCTGTCCTTGTAACCTCCCCCTCAATAAAACACACACACACTCCACAAATAAACAAAACAAAACAAAGCATAGAAAGCTTCTTGTGGTGGAAGCTGTAGTGTGTCACAGTGTATTCTACAGTATACTACTCTGTCCACACATCTTCAGAAATGTTCATTGCAATGAGTCAATGGTCTTATTCAAGGCCTCTGACTTCTGTCACACCATCAATACTGGATCCTCACCAGGACTCCCCCTGGTTATCCTGTTGTTGCCCTGTGTCATGGAGATCCTGCAGCTTTAATAGAAGGACTTGCTCTTTCATGCATCCCAACAGTTCACAGATGATGTAGATTTTGGGGTGGGCCAACTCAAAGCCCTTAATCTGGGCCTGGGTAGTAGCTGAGCTGAACAGTCAGTGGGCTCTACCTTATCTACAACTCAGGGCAAGCTCTCCAGCACTGTTCTGGCCAGGCCGCCCAGAGCCACCATGGACATGAGGCGGGGGTCAGCTCTTCTGCTCTCCTGCCCTTGAGCCACACCCATACCTCTAGAGCTAGTTCTACTGTGCTACCCAGTCAAGGCGTGGGGCCCACTCTCCCAAGTGCTGCAGCCAGCAAGGAGTCCAGGTCTCCTGTTGCTTTCACACTCTCAGGGCTGGCTCACCTGTGCCTTTGTCATCAGGACCAGCTCCAGTGTTGCCCAGGTAATGTGCAAGGTCCCCTTGTACCAGCTACAGCCAGTGAGGGTGGTTCTCGTTAGCTTTCCCACTCTCATGACCCCAGGGTCAGCAAGTGTGTGGTGTGTGTGTGTGTGTGTTGGAGAGCATCACACCACATCATGGCAGAGGACTCACCCCTATGGGGCTAGCTTACCAGCTCCTTCCACCAGGGCCAGCTCTGCTGTGCTGCCCAGGTAAAGTGCAGGGCTTGCTCTCCTGAGAGCTGTAGTTGGTGAGGAGCAGGGCCAGCTAACCTGTTCCCATGACCATGGAGCCAGCTCTGCTGACTGCCACAGGCAAGGGGCGAGGCGGGAGGAAAGAAGGGGTCTACTTTATCTTCTGAGATAGAAACTCTCACAGAACCTTAGCTTCCCAATTAGCTGGACTGGTTGGCCAGTGCTCTCCAGGGACCCTCTGTCCCTGTCCTTCACTATTGGGTTACAGGCTCATGGACTGAATGAAAAAAAGAAATAAAAAGGACTTGTTTCTAGAAATGTTGGAGGAGAGTGCTTATGGTTGATAAAGGGAGAGCATACTCAGAGCAGAGACATCAGGGAGAGTCCAGAGTGGACATGGCCAGACTGAGTGGTGCTAGGTAAGGAGAGACAAGAGGGAAGAAGGAGACGAAAGGGACCAAAAAAAAAAAAAAAAAAAAAAAAGAGGCTGGATTATAGGGAAAGGCTGCCCAGCACTGGACTGGAGAAGTTTAAGGTTGTGGGTGAGGTATGTCAGCCAGGAAGACCCTGTGACAGGTAGGAGCTGAGGGTTTAGGGGAGAGCCTAGTGGTCAGGTCTGCTTTGATTTGTTAACTGAGCACTTCAGCCTTTAGTCCCAGGCTTCAGGCCTAACATGACAGACCAGGTTTGGTTTTTGGTTTTGTTTGTTTGTTTGTTTGTTTGTTTGTTTTAAACATGGTTGCTGGGTCCTCTGCACTTGGGGATTCATGTTCGCTCAGAAAGCATTGCCAACTGAGCCATTGCCCCAACCCCACAGATCATGTTTTTTAAAGAAAAACTGTGACAGAGAAGGTAAGCAGGCACAAGGTTTTGAATGGTATAGAGTGTTGAATGCAAAATGGCTTTAAACACATTTTTAAAGTCAAACATAACAGGAAACATTAATAAGACTGGAATAAAAACTTTTAATGATCACTTACAAATCTCAAAACTCTCACAGAAGATACCTTTTTTTTTTTTAAGAGAACCAAAGATAGCAGGATCTGTATGGGGCAATTTTGATGACTAACTGCCTGGACAAAAACTCGCCTTCATTGCACAGCAAAATCTTCTTCAAAAGAATTTTCGATGTTATGGTTATTTAAAAAAAATATATACCTCAGGTCAGATCACATTCTTTGTATACAATGATTCACAAGAAATACAAACTAAACCACAATTGGAATTTTAAGAGAAGTATTTTAAGGAAGACTGATCTTTAGCTGATGAGTCATTGGGTACTCACAGAACATTGATCAATGCTTGCAGGGACTATTCTGTGTTGAGAACAAAGGCACCAAAGAGATAGGCTCTGGGAGGAAACCGCAATGGGGGGAGCTGGTGTGGAGAAGTGGAGTCAGGAAACAGTTCCCAGCTCTTAACAAAGCCAAGTGGAGGAACCACAGCCGCCAGACAACAAACTCAGAACGACACTTGAAAATGTATGTCACCCTCTTTGCAAAGAGAGCCGTCTTTAAGATTGTCACCACAGGTATCTAGTGTGGAGTCCTCCCAAGGGGAGAGCCTGTGTGACCCAGCATCTGCAGGCAGCCAGTCATACCCTTCTTCCCTCAGCTGACACCTGACCTTGCACACCAGAATCCCCTGATGTGGAGCATAGCCTGGTACAATTTAATTCCAATCAAATGCCCATTTCTGGGGAATTCAAAATGGCACACAAACCCTCCATTTGGGAGATGGGAATTTTATCTATTCAGTCTTTCATTCTTGATCTCAGTAGCTAAAATTCCTCCAGGAATTGTCCCTGCAGAGACAGGCAGCAACTACAATAGGCCTTCTGTGGGAGACTTCAGCTCTAGTAAAGGCAGCTTTCGGGGGAAGTTGGAGCCTGGCTGCCAAGATTTTAATGAATTACTTAGATATTCTCTTGGGTGTTCAGAAATTTGAAAAATAATTCTATGTACAGAGCACATGGCAGTTGGACATGAAAACTCTGCTCATGCACTCAGATGCCTGTTACACATTTCTTTTTGAATGGCTAAGTGCTGTTCATGGAACACACAGGGATCTTTATAAATCGCACATATCCTTGTGAACGAGCAGCTCTCTGAAATTTGAGATGTATTCTTTGTCATCAATATCCCTAAGAAATAAAATCATATGATTGATGACTTTGGGAAAGACAAGTTTTGATTTAAGAATTTTTTCCCCTGAAGCTAGTTAATGGAAGTTTCTTATTCAGGAGAAAAGATAGTTTTAAAAGGAGGTAAAAATTTCCATTATGCTTCTTTCTGTTTTTCTAGCTACAGGATATTTTAAGTCAGTTTTGGAGAATGACCTTCATCTAGAACAAGGTCAGTAAGAATGTGACTTTCTTTAGTGGTTTGCAGCAGAGAAAGGCAATGTAGTTTCAAACTCCTGTGTCTACTAATAACTCAATGTTTTAATTCAAACCACCCTCGTCACTATTTGAAGTCTGCAAGAGAAAACAGTGCAACTGAAGATGATGATCTCCCATAAGAATACAATTTTTATAAGCCCTCTGAAACAACAATTGTTCTCATAAAAATTTTGTTTTAAAAATGCTTTCAGTTTGAAATAATCACAAAGTTACAGAAATTTTTTTAACTCGATGAGATTGATGATCTGTTGTCCACTAACTTCTAAATGCATTACTATGTATGCATTCATTACAAATACGAGCCTTCTCCTAGCTATTGTGTTAACATCAAAATTGGGAAATTAACTTTGATATATCAGTGAGGTTTAAGTCCTCAAATCCACTTAGGTTTATTCAGTTGGGCTGCTAATGGATTTGATAGGACAAGGACCCAGGCAAAGGCTGATTGGAACAGTTGTTGTCCTATCTTTCAAATGCCCTCTTGTTTGGAACAGTTTGCTAGTCTTTCCTTGATGTTTCCAACCTTCCTACTTCTGGAGAACATATTTCAGTTATTATGTAGCATGTCTTCATTTGGGTTTGTGTGATGTTCCCTCATGATTAGATTAAGGTTATTTATTTCTTGAGGCGATACTATTCTGTAACAACTGTTCATTCCACATTAATAGTGCTAACTTGATGAAGTGGTATATTCCAGACTTAATAAGTATGTTGGTACCTAGGTGTCCTTTTTCCTCATCAAACTTTTGATCAGTCTGGTTGGCTAACCTATATCTACTTTAGCTGTTGGTTTATTGTTTCATCAAGTTATAGGCTCTTTGTGTTGTTTTTACTGTATTTACTCAACAGATCCATTCTCAGGTAAGCAGCCAGATTAGCACACTGAAGTCTGATTTCCTAGCCTGGGATCCTCCCTCTCTTGCCCTCCTTATCCTCTATAGACAGCCTCCGATGTGATGTCTTATGTCAGGGACCATACCCTGTAGCTGCTTGTATTACAAATGCTAATTATGTTCTTCCTTCCCCCCCCAAAAAACCACTGACTCAAGATTGTCTGCATGTAACTTCTGGGAACCTGCCCTCAGTTGGTTCTGATTGGTAAATAAAGATGCCAACAGCCAATAAATAGCTATGGAAGACAGACAGAGGCAGGATTTTAAGATTTCCTGGGCTTGGGACTGGGAGTAGAGGGAGAAGGAGGAGATCCTCCATGTTGGTAGAGTGTAGAGGAAAGGAGAGATGCCATGCCTGAGAAGACATGACAGAGACATGGCAGGACAGAGAGGCAAAGCTACCATGTGAAGGAGCTGAGAGAGCTCGACCCAGAGGGCTGCCCAGCTGGGTCTGGGCAAACCAGATAGAACATAGAATTAGCAAGTAATAACTCAGGATTAACCACATGGAGGCAGTATCTTAGCTGTTGTACTGTTTAAGGCATATTAAAATCTAAAGGCTCTGTGTATGTCTTTCATTCGGGAACATAAAGCATTGGGGGAATGTGGAGAACCACATCATTAGGACTTATTTATTAATATTTACTTCTACAATACCCTGCCCTGCCTCTTTCTTGTCAATTCTCATGAGAGTTGAATGCATCTATCCCTCTGGATTCCCTGGATTGTTCTGATTGAACTCTGACACTCAAACACTGACCAACACCTGCTCTCAATTCTACCTGCACAGACACCTTTCTTTGCCTGATCTGATAGATCAGATTCTGATGATTCAGAAAGAGAAGGGAAAGGAATACAGGGAAAAGGGGGAAAAGGGGGAAAAGGGGAGGAAGAATATTTGGGTAAGTAAGTAGATTTTCTGTTGGAAAATGATATATTCTTTAATAATAATCACATTGGCCACTTGAAAGGGAATGATTGAATATAAATACCTGTAAATGTTGCTTTTTAAGAAGAAGGGATGAGATGAGAGCCATCCCTCATCCCCAAGCTTTATAAAAACATGGCTTGGGATGAGCCCAGAGTGTTTCTAACTATCCCGAGCCCTAGGCGTGGAAGCTTCTAGCCTTCTTACAATAAACTTTGTAAGCCCAAACCTTGAAAGCTTCAGCTTCCAGCCTCCATCTGTCAACCTAGGCCTAGAATGTTTCAGCCTTTGATACTTACTGCTGAACAAATTCACTCTTTCTAGCTCTTTCTGAACTCTTGCTGGCTGGTCCAACTCAGCTATTCTGGCTTAAACTCTTCTCCAAGCTGACTCATTCAAATTGGCTTCTCTGAGCTTTTGACTGAATTTCTCTGCTTGGAAAAGCTACCTCTGAATTCCACAAACTGAACTATATTGACTTCGCTGACTGCATGAACTGAACAGAACCAAATGGAACTGCACCAAACTGGACTGCTCTGAACTGAGCTCAACTGAGCTGCACTCAACAAACTGCCTTCCCCTTTACTCATTCTGCGATGCTCTTAAGTCACCTCTCTTTCCTGTCTGTTCTTGTGAGAGTTGGGTATATCCTATTTCTGACTCAGTCTGTCAAATCTTTCTCTGATTCATCACTTTGTCTGCCCCTCAATTAGACATCATTGTTTAGAATCAAAGGTGTATACTAACCGTGTGTCTGTACTCCGCCAGGTCACACAGAACTAGGTCTTTGAGTGTGATTCCTTGCCAGAGTAGCCATATTGCTGGATTAAAATCCCTCTACAAATACCTCTTCCTTCCTTCTTTCTTTCTTTCCTTCCTTCTTTCCTTCCTTCCTTTCTTTTTCATTGAAAATAGATTCTTTTTCATACAATATATTTTGATTATGGCTTTCCCTCTCGCCAACTCCTCCCAGATCCTCCCTGCCTCTCCACGCACTCAAATCTCATCCTTTCTTGCTCTCTCTCATTAGAAAACAAGCAGGCATCTAAAATAAATAAGTAAATAAAAAAATAAGATAATACAAACCAGAATGGGATAAAATAAACAAACAGGAAGAAAAAAAAACTAAGGAAAAATTGTAAGAAACATACAGATGCATAGACACACACACTCTCACACAGGGAAATTTCATAAAAATACAAAACCAGAAATCATACAAGTAAAAGATCTGTAATGTTTAAAATAAACATGCTGTTTAGAACATTTAGGAGGTATCATTCAAAGAGATTTAGCACCTTCTGTTGAACCCTTAATTTCCTTTTGATTTCTAGAATGTGAGCTTGATGGTTGAATTGTCACAGTCACCATGGAACACAAGAACAAGTGTTAAGTCAGAGTCTGATAGAACTAGAAACTAAAATGATCTCAGGTCCCTGGTGACTGCAGGAACCAGACCTTTGAGCTTTGGACTACCCACCCCCACATGGGAGAGAGAGAATAAAACCTGTGTGTTTAATTTATGGTTAATTTTGGATTTTATTAACTTCTTGGGAGCTCACCTCTGAGAAATTGGCAAGAGGAACTGTTATCTCCTGGCTGGTGCAAATGGGTTTTGGAAAATCATAGTGAATGCCACAGTTAATTTTATCTCTTCAACGTATCTTTTTACTTCTATTAAAAGGAGATTGCATTTGGGTGTGACGATTCATGCCTTTAATTCCAGCACTTGTGAGGCAGAGGAAGATGGATCTTTGTGAGTTCGAGGCCAGCCTGGTCTACAGAGCAAATTCCAGGACAGCCTGGACTACACAGAGAAACCCTGTCTCGAAAAACAAACAAACAAAAAAGTCAATTGCATTGAGAAAGCATTCTTAATACCTACATAAGAAGCATCTTTTTTTAAAGGACTACTACATCTTGGTACAGACCCTAATTATTTCCTAGACATTAAAAAGGAATTTTGTCATGTACTATTTACAATCTAATACTTTTTTAGTTGACTTCTATGAATTTCAAGAAGAAAGTTTTTGATAATCCTTTCAAAGGTCTAACTCCCCAAATGTAAAGTTTGTTTTTCAGTTTATTCAAGCTTATTTAATTCAACACATATAAGTTTATTAATAAAAGTGTTCTTTTAGCCCTACCAAGGCCTATATCCTTAAGGAAAACTGACTCTCTCTTCCCAGAAGTCATCAACTGCCGAGAACTCAGGCTCCCTTCCCATGGCTATGCTAGTAATGGTGACTGGCTGGTCTTGTAGATACCTTGTGCAGCCAACCACAGCTGCAGTGAGTTCATGAGAGTAGTCATGTCATGTCCAGCCATCCTTGCCTCTGGCTCCTCTTCAATGGTCCTTAAACCTCGGGAGACAAAAGTGATCTAGATGTCTTACTTGTAGCTGAGCATGCCACAGACCCTCATTCTCGGCACTTGGATGAGTTGTGTGTTTCTATATTAATCACCATCTACTGCACAAAGAAACTTCTCTGAGAGTGTGGGTATGGAGACATGAACTTAGAAAGCAGTTTGCTACTATGTCCATTTAGCAAAATAATAGTAGTAGGTTTATTGATGGGAGCTTCTCACCTGTGCATTCTTGGTTAGATTTATTGTCCCCGGCATGCGTCTCCTGCTGTAGAGCCAGAAAGCCATTGGATCTCTCATAACATTTGAGCCATGATTATATCTATGATCAGTGCCTGAAGTATAGAATCTTTGTGGTTCCAATTCTATCTTACTCTCTGATTTTCAGGTCTATCATAATTTATTTTAAGCTTCTGAAGGAGCATCCAGGCATGGTGATGCATACAGCTTTGTGGTGCTTGGCTACATCTTTGTGCTATCTTGGCTATTATCTCTCAGCCACTTTCATTTTCTTAAACTTACAGTTATTTTTCAGGAGTTTTTATACAGGCAAGAGAATCTTAATTTCAGAATTCTTTCTTGGTCCGAATAGTGGAGTGGAACATTTAAATTGAATATATCTGTTAAATAAGCTTTCTTCCGTATATAATAAACCCATCTTACTTGACAAAAACAAAAACTGGAAACGTAGTGTGTGGATAGCAAAGCTCACAGGCTCCATTTGTTATAAAATCTTACAGTGGCTCCTCATGTCTCTAGTAGCTCCCCTGTATTCATGACCAATGTTAGCATTAGATTTCTCTTAAATCGTTATGCAAGTTTTATGTATGTGGCAGTGAGCAGTAGAAGCCTACTCCAAATCAGCCACTACCCTCCTTTGAGAGATGATCTTTAAAGGAAATCAAGTGTTTTTCAAACCACAGCAAGACTCAGGTTTCAAGGCTCAGGGAAACCACACTGAGCCTTGTCCAGTTCCAAGCCAGAAAGAGTTCCACCCTGTACTCTAAGACAGTTCCTCGTGCAACTCTGGTACCTGCAGTTGTAAAAGCCCAATTCTGAGATGCAAGTGAAAAGCACTCTTTAGCTTATTAATACTATTATGCTATCAATACTAATAATACTAATACTTTCTTCCATGATGCCCTGTTTGGCCATTGGTGGGGCAGAAGAACTATCTCAAGACTCAAATTTGATGTTTAATCTCAAAAGTCTACCTCAGGTGCAATAAAGTTCATTAGCAATGCCACTCTAGTGTCGGAAGGTCACTCTGGGCTGTGCTGTGCTGTGTAGGTCGTGTGGAGCCAGGTCTGGGAGCACCTGGAGACTGTTCTAGGTTGTGGTGCTCAACCTGTGTGTCTCAAACCCTATAGGGTAGTTGTTGAAAAACCCTTTCACAGTGTCACCTAAGACCATCAGAAAACACATATTTACATAGTGATTCACAACACGTAGCAAAATTACAGTTAGGAAGTAACAGTAACAAAAAATTTTTGGTTGGGGGTCACCACAACATGAGGTGTATTAAACGGTGGCAGCATTAGGAAGGTTCAGAACCACTGAACAGAAGGAAGGTGTAAATAACCAGAAGGGTTCTTGGGAGCCAGATCGGTTGGGAGTTCAAGTTCTAGATAGCAAGGGCACCAGCGTTTGGTAAAGACTAGGCAGTGTGTTTTCTTGTTTGGTAAGTTGTTAATTCTTCTGCTTTGAGATACAGAGCTAAATGTTTGTTTTTGAGACCAGGACTCACTCTCCAGCCCAGGCTGACCACGCTTCCAAGCCAGTCTCCTGTCTCAGTCTCCTAAGTGCAAAGATTATAAGCATGACACACTGTGTCGGCTAAGGCTCTTTCAGTTTTTGAACAGTAATTACCTGCTGTTGCTGTACAGGTTGGACAGCCTCTCTCGGGGCCAAGCTTACTGATGGTGCATTCCTCGAGCAGAGTAAGCAGAGTGGTAGAATGAAAACACCAGACTTAGAGAGGAATAGATGGGCTTGGGATGGAACCGGGAACAATGAAACTACCTACAGACAAACCTCCTCAGAGCCCACTTGTGGACAACCCAACTTCCTCAAGGCAGAGTGCACGGACTGAAAGGAAAAGAGAACCCAGACTGTGCTGAGCCAACCTTCCTTTTTGTCTTGTAACAGCACCTTGTTACCTGCTTCCAGCTGCTGTTTATTACCTAAACATTACAATTGAAACATCACCACATGGAGCGGAGCTCAGAAGACTAGGCCCATGTGCCAGCTGCCTTTGTGTAACTCAGAGTCTCCTCAAGTGACCTGGCCCTAGCTAAGCGGCTGCCTGGTGCAGTGACCTGGGGCTAAAGAAGAAAGCCTGGCCTCTGCATCGCACCATCGTCCTCTAGTTCAGGGAAGCTGCTGGCTATGTCACCCCATCAGGGCCCTGTCACAGTTCCCCCGCCAGTGGCAGAGAGAGGTTGTGTTCCCGGTCTAGGAGAAGTGCTCCCTGGTGCAGGCCTGGAAGGGGCGGTGCTCAGGATCCTTGGGGCTGGACCGCCCAGAACCCTGAACCGAAAGCAGAAAGTAGCTGCAGGAGGCGGGGAGGAAGGAGAGGCGGCTGCTGTCTGGGAGGTGTGAGTCCGCCTTGAATGTCCGCCCCGCCACTGCTTGAGAGCCATGGCTCTGCGGCTGGTCACCCACTTCAACGTGCTGGCGGACGTACTCCCGAGTCTGCTCGCACAGGCGGAGACAGTGGACGAAGGAGACGGCGCAGGTGCTGGGCGCGTGTCCTGGATGGGACGGGAGGGAGAGTAGTACCTGTGTCGCCACAGGGACAGGGAGGTAGGGTGCAGCCGGATGGTTCGCTCTTGCTTGCCTCCAGGGCTCAGCTAGGATTAGGAGCACCTTGAAGTGTAGGGTGACTGGAACCAGCATGAATCGTGGTGATCAAGAAAATGACCACTAAGTATCTTAGCAATTACATTGCTTGTCCCAGCGAGAATGCCGAGTGTTCTCACTGTCGATATGCTTTTAAGTTCAGTGGTTTAACACGCATACAACAACACACACACACACACACACACACACACCACGGTTTATTTTTTTAAAGACGTTTTCTGTATATCTGTGGAGCAGAGTCTGTATATCTGAATGGCGCTGATGGCTTGGGGGGTGGCATTTCCTTTCAGATGTGATGAAGAGAGGGTAGGGTGCTCTTTCAGACTGCACATAGGGATCTGAGGGTCCATGGGTTCTAAAGGCACAGCAGCTTGCTCAAGAATCATCAAGCACACCACTGAACCCACCCCACCCTACCTCACCCCACCCCTGTGCAGCAAGCAGTAAGGAGGCAGGGATGCTTAGCTTTCTGCCTTGCCAGATCCATTGGAATTTGTTCCCGATGCTTGAGGCTCTTCTGGTGAGGGAGTGGAAAATGACTTTTGTGTGTTCCCAGAATTGATCCATTTAAAAGAAGGGCGTCTGTAATTTAAGATTTAAGTTTTTCCTCTCCTCTCCTCTCCTCTCCTTTCCTTTCCTCTCTCTTACTTCCATCCTTCCTCCCCTCCCTCCCTCCCTCCTCCCTTCCTTTCCTCCCTTCCTCCCTTCCTCCCTTCCTCCCTTCCCCTTCCTCCTTCCTCCCTTCCTCCTTCCTTCCTTCCTTCCTTCCTTCCTTCCTTCCCTTTCTTTTAAAGCAGCACATAAGGAAGCATCTTCAGGGCTTAAATTGACTCCGGGATAATGGCACCTCTGGGTCTCACCTTGTGCGTAAGAGCTCTATGTGCCCATGTGTTTGCCTCTGTCTATCTTCAGCTTTCTTTTAGCATCTTAGATTGCCAGTGGATTTGGGGGGTGGGGCATCACATGTATGTCGGGGTATCACATATCCGTAATTCTTTTCTCTAAACTCTTGTGGAAGTTATGTCTGCACGATTCCTGTGCTTTAGTGTAGGGACATTGGTAGATGACCTTGTTCCTGCATATCGACTATTAATCACAAATAAGCAACTTTATAAGTTTATGAGAGCTGCTGCAACTTCTGCTTTACTTGCTTTGTTAACGTTTTTGAATGCTTAACTTTTGAGCTATTATAGGCAACTCCGGCAACTCCAAGTCTGTTTCCTACCACAGAGATAGTCCTTTCCCAGTTCCCACGTTATCTTGCTAAATGGCAGGTGACTGCTCATAAGAAGCTGGGTAAAATATAAAAACACCACGGTCTTGTGTTTCAGTGTGTGGGCTGTGGTTGAAAAGCTGTGTGTGACTCAGTTGGATTTGCCCTTCTTGAATCTTTCACTCACCTGTGAGGAATTATAAACCTGTGTATATACCTGGTGCTTCAGTAAAAGTAGATACCCCTCATGTCAACTTACTAGAACAGAAATACTGGCTTTTTTTTTTTTTTTTTTTTTTTTTTTTGTATAGTATTTTGCTGTTTCCCAGAGCATTGTGGTAAATTCCCGTCGTATTATTACCTTTGATAATCACCAGTTGGGGGTAGCTTAAAATAAACAAATCCAAGGGCTGGTGAGATAACTTAGTTGATGAGGTGTTCACAGCACAAGCAGTAGAGCCCATGCCTGAACACTAGCATTCCCAAAAAGGTGGGGATGGGGGTGGCACACACACACTTGCTTTCCAGTGCTGGTAAGACAGAGACATTAGGATATTGGGCTTACTGGCCAGCCAGTCTAGCTGAGTTCCTGAAAGCTACATTCAATGACTGAGGAGGATACCTGACATCAACTTCTGACCCACACAGGCACATGCACCCATGTAAGACCATGAGTGCACACACGCCCCTCAGCCTTTGAAGAAGAAGCTGAGATTCTACTTTATTTGTAGCATATCCATTACTAAACATGCTTCTGCTAATTAGTTTTTGAAGTCTCAGCTTTTAAGACATAACTAAGAGTTAACACTATATATGTCTGCTTTCTACATACTTTAAATCTGGTCTTAATATCCTCCCAAGTTACATCCATTTATTGATGTGCATATATGTGAATGAGTGAAAGTGATTGCATATGTGTGTGTGAATGTGTGTGTGTTCATGGGTCTGTATGCATGTGTGTGTGTGTGTGCACAAGTGTTGCAATGTACATGTAGAGATCAGAGGACAACTTTCGGAGTGTGGTTCTCTTTTTCCGCCATCTGGGGTTCAAACTCAGTTTGTCTGGTACCTTTGCCTGCTGAGTATCTCACTGACCCTGTTAATATTTTTATATCAACAAATTGAAAATGTTTCAGTGATACTAAGTAATTCTCATGAAACATGATTTTCTTGCTAAAATAGCCCATGAGCTTGGCTACTCTAGGAGGGCACTTTGCTAGCTGTAGAATAGAAACGTAGTCAATAAGGGCTTGAGGGGTAGGAGGCTAGACTTGATTATTGTACCTACTCTTGGTTTGTGTGAACTTTGGCAATATATTTTCTCCTGAAACAAAATGAGAAAATATTCACAAAAATCAAAACAGTAACATAAATACTTTAACTTCTCTAAATAGTGATTTTAAAAGGAAATCATATACCATAAACCAGCTACAAATTGAACAATATCAGGACCGTTAAGGGCTTGTATGCATGCACCTATGATTCTTCTTCTTGGCATCTCAGAGGTATCTGCCTGGATATTTTAACATTCTTTTCACTTTATTGATAGCTTTAAACCCATCTTTATCTGAATTTCAAGTGAATGGAAAACATATGCTCTCTTTTAAGTTAATCACTTCTCAGTCTTGAGAGATTTATTCAGGTTCACTGACTACACAGAAATCACTACTCTGTGTACAGTGTTTCACAGCGTAAACTGTCCTTTCGAAGAAGAACCTTCCCTAGGTGTTTTGAGCATGGCTGGCTCCTTCAGGGATTGTCTTCCAGCTTGGTTTCCTTCAAGTGCCTGCATCCAGTGAGACATTACAGTAGGGTATAAAAGGCCTGTCATGTTTGACTCAACATGGAACTACTTGCAATCAGGTTGAGTTCTGGAGCTCCAAGCCCACCCCCTGCTCAGGCTTCAGGGCCATCTCTAGTTTACAGGTATAATCCCATAGAGCTAAGTTGAAAAGTTGTCAGGGACCATCTGTGTAATTCTAGAAAGAACATGAGTTATCTTTTTTGTGCTATCCCCTGGTTTGATTAGGCTTGAATTTGTGAGATACAAGGTTGATTTTTAACTCTTTGTATGGGGAATGATATAGTTTGCCATGCAACTCATTTGAAAGTGAGCTTTTCTTTATTTCTTCATGTATGCTGTCCTTCAGACTGGTTTGGGGATGGAGGGTGGGGGATGGGAGGGTGACTTAGTCACACTGTTTTCAGTTTCACTATTCTATTGCCACTGTCCTTCCTGTTTACTTTTCCTCTTGAGTCCCCAGTCTCCTTTTCTAACTCTCAGTTCCCTTTTTATTGATTCGTAATGAATCAGCCCATGCTTGCTCCTTCTCATTTAGTTCAGAGTGTGAAATGTGTTACATCTCAGAAGTCCTGATCTTAGGATGATAAAACAGGGCCATATGGAGCCTGAGGGACTGGTGGATTGGGTACAGACTAAGAGCAATCCCATTTAGCCATTTGATCTGTGTGCTGGGAGCTGGCTCACATTTTTTTTTGTAAGACTTTATGATTCCCCTCTCCAAGTACTGCCATTAGGAAGACAAAACTATTTCAATTTTTTTCACCTAGCAGTTTAGACTAAAGTTTGTACATTTGGCAAACATCTTCCTGTAATGTGTAACCACTCTGCTTTAGCAAAGAATGGATTAAAGTGATGAGCATTATCTGGGAAGCCAGCGTCTGTTTCACCTTACCTCAGACATCACAATGCTTCTTGTTTTTAATACTTTCTTCAGCGGGTTTACTTATGCAAGTAACTTCCTTATCAGAGTGTAATATTGTGAATCCAGAGTATACCGAACTGTAAAAATTAAACCGAGTTTCCTCATTTGAGATTGCTAAACTTCCTCCTCCGGACTTTCCAGAGATGCACTACTAGGGGAAGAGTCAGACTGAATAAGTAAGCAGAGACATTACTGAATATCCTTAAAGAAAGGCGCACTGAATCATGAGCAGCTAATCCAGAGAGGAGGAGCCAGGGAGATTGAGTGAGACATCAGTCTACATTTCCAGCATTGCTAAATACATCCATTCCACATGCCCTTGAAATGAAAGCCAGGAGTCTAACTAGAGTTAGCACTAGCTAACAGATCCCCAAAGAGATTTTTATTTCTTTCAACTCAGTCTGCTGTGGTTGCACCACATTTTGATCTAAGTTATAGCTATGGTAGCTAATAAATAGTATGCAGTGAGAAATGTCTAGGGAAGCTTGACTCACACAAGAGAGTGGTCCCCACACTAGGCTCTTAAAAGTCAGAACAGCTTGAGCTGGCGAGATGGCCTCCAAAGCCTGATGACCTGAGCCCCACATGGTGTAAGGAGAAAGCCAGCTCCTACAAGGCACCCTCTGACTGCCACAGGTGTCTTTGCCTCTCATCCTCACCCCCTCTCTACGTCTCTCCCTGCTCTCTCTCACATACTAAGCAACCAAATACAATACAATATTTATTTTTTTAAAGAGAATATTTTGGTTCTGGTATGGAGCATCAGTATTCCTTATACTTCCTTAAATGGCTCATCTCAGACAGAGCTGGGTGTCCATGGTATGTAGTGTGTATGTATATACATATGTATGTATCTATGTATGTACACACTACACATGTACAAGATGTGGTCTGTATTTGATGAAGACTTTTTAGTCACCTCAAAATAAATGTTTTTCCAAGAATTTTTATCAAGACATCTTGTAAAGGAATTTCTTATCTTAGCTGAAACCCTTTAAAGTATATTATTGTGAAAGTCTGTCCCAGCATCCGTATACTCTTGAAAGGAAACAAATATTTCTCCTAATACTGACACACTGCATTCTAGAAGCGCTGTGTCGTTGCAGGATGGAAGTGAACTTGCTGAACATGGCTTCAGCGGCTACAGAAGCCCCTGAAAGGCAATTCTCCATCTTCCCAGCATGCCCGATGCAGGGCACTACCTCTCTGTTCTCTTTGTCCTTTTCTGGGTTTGAGATGAGTCTGCACTATTTGTTTGCTTTGTGGTATTGGCCCAGGGTCTTTACCTCACTGTCCTCAGTTGTTCTTTATGTACAATGGGCCTATAATACCTGAGCCAAAGTGTGTATGAGATGGGAATGAGAACGCGTTGTGAAGAGCTAGTCAGCTGACAGAGTCTAGTTCTGCCGGGAGATCAAATGATTATTCACATATTTAAAAATCATTGTGAAGTGATTCCAACAGCTCAATAGGAGTATATAGCTGTGTATAAAAACCACGTCTGCATCCTTACCGCAGAACCTTTACACAGCCATCTTGAGACAGGCAGGAAGACAGACCTCCAGATGACAGTCAGCCTCCCTGAGACCTGTACTTCCTCTGGAGGTTTCCACTCCAGCTCTGGTGACAGTTCTCCCAGAGCTAGACTGAATTTATTCTGCTTTTTTTCCTTTTGAATTAGAAATTCAGAGTTTGCTGTCGTAGACTGTTGTTCGTTCATGTTTCATCTAAACACTTGAATTTCCCATGGTCAGTATCATTCTATTTTAATGTTGGAATACTCTAGTCGTGCATGACCAACTAAGCTTAAATAATTTAGTTGTGGACAGCTTTTGAAGAAGCTGAAAAAAATCAGTTACTTCCCAATTAATAGTAATCACCGATGTGCTACACACCAGTGTTTATTTAAATCCTTTATCTGTTGATTCACGACTGTCCTAAGAATTGTAGGTGAAGACAGGCAGTTGATTTTTAAGTTAAGCGTTTTGTGTAAAGGGTCTTCATGTCCTGCTCTAGAGGATGATTTTTTTTTGACTGGGAAGTGCACAAGTCACAGGGACACACAGTTCAGTCAGTTTTCCTGAGTGAAGTCCACAGAGCCAGCACTCAGACTAGGAAAGAGCAGGTTAGTGCCACTCGGTCCTCTGTGTTCTGAGGCAGTTGCTCATTTAGCCTCAGAGACTGACTTTGCCGGTTTCAGAAACATATCAATCAAACAAAGCAGTTGGTTTTTAGCGGTTATGGGTATTTATGTATGTATGTATGTATGTATGTATGTATGTATGTATGTATGTATGTATTTACATAACCACTCTTTCTATGTAGTTCTGGTTGTGTTAGAGCTTACTATGTAGGCCTGGCTGGTCTTGAACCCACAGAGACCTGCATCCTGAGTGCTGGGATTAAGGGCATGCACCACCATGCTGACTTGGCTCAGTTACTTTTGTGTGTTGCTATGGTTAGTTCTTTCTCATGGTCACAGTGTATTCCATTGTTTAGATATAGCTTGGTCTATTCTTGGTAGGCATTTGGGGTATTCAGAACCACTATGAATTGCAGAGAGAATGGTGACCAGTGAGCTGAGGCAGGAAATAGGAGGTGGGACACTGGCAGGAAGAGAGAGGATTCTGGGAAATAGTAAGAAATAAAAGAGAGATAAGGGGAAGGCCAAGAGAGGTGAGACAGGAGATAGGTGGAAACCACCAGAAGGGAGACACTGAGGAGATGAGAAGGAAGAAACAGGCAGGATTGAAGGAGATGTAATTAGCCACATGGTAGACATAGAGTAGTTCAAATGGATAAGTAAGTTATGAGGTAGTCAGGGAATGAGCCAGAGCTTATGACCTAGGCAATTAATAATGACAAATTAGTCTCAGAGTTGTTCCAGGAGCAGGACTGGGAAGGAAAGACAGATATAATTCTTACCAGTGAAGCACAGTAGCTCAGCTCTGTCTTTGCTGAACTTCTGTATAGATTTCTGTTGGTAGACAGGTGCATGTGACCTCGCTGAGTAACCTGTGTTCAGCTTCAGTAGATATGGCCAGGCATTTTTCCAATTTATTCTTATTAAGAGTGAATGAGAGTTTAAATTGCCTCATATTCTTGAGTCTCATATAACATTAAAGCATAAAGATGACCGTATATGCTACAACGTCTGGTCTAACTGATAAAATAACAATAGAAGAGCATGCAACTGACAGGTTAATAACTGTGAATGAACACATGAACTCTCGCTTGGAAGGGCAAAAGTCAGTCACAGGAAACAAATGGTACTATAGAACAGGCCTGATGTGACCACATGGGGTGAGCTTTTACTACTAACCCAATTGAAAGTGGGCGTGTCGGATGCAGCAGAGGCTGGGGAGGGATGCTGTGGGGGAACTAAAGGACATTCTGCTCACAAGTCTCATACCTTAGACACAAGGCACAAGAGGATTAACAGTAAAAGGTTAGAAAAAGTTACATCATGAAATCCATATCCAGAAGAATGTTCATGTCGCCGCGTAAGTACCAAAGAAGGATTTAAAGAGAAAATAAAAGTTTTCGATGAATAAAGTCTACTTCCTGCTTGAAAACTTAGGTGTGCTTGCTTCTTCACCCTGGAAGATGTATTTGCAAGGCCGCTTAGGAATGCTTGCCGCTAGCTGATGCTGCAGCCTCCATAGGGAAGGACCATCAGGACTCGGGTGTCCTAGATGGCCATTCTCACACGCACATATGTGGCCACGCCTTCCTTCTGAGGCAAGCTCCTCATAGAGACTCCCCTAAGTCCCCCTCCCCTCCTTATTCTACTTTTCTCCCCTCTTTCTCCTCCTGGGTCCTTACCACACAGAGGCCTTTCTGTGTTCCGCTTCAGTAGATAACAGCCAGTATAGCCAGTCAGTGAGTGAGAGACTGTCTCAAAAAAGAACAGGGGACACAAAGGAGGAAACCGCCGGGCATCATCTACATTTCTGGTGTCCTCCACATGGTCTCTCACGGAACCTCGCTGACTGGCTATACTGGCTTGCCAGCAAGCTAGAGGATCCATCTAAATACACTCCTCCAGCACGAGGGTTACACGTGTGTGTTCCTATGTCTGGCTTTTTTCACGGGTGCTGGGGATCTGAATGCAGGGTCTGCATGTTTGCGTGGCCGGCACTTTACCAACGGAGCCATCTCCTCCTTTAAAGCGCTGCGTTTAAAATCTTACTGTTTAATTTACTACTCAAATACCTGGAATTCGGCTGAGTACCTGGCAGGGTGAACCTAGCAGGAAACTGTAATAATTCTAAGTTGGTATGCCATTCATGATATAGCCTCAGAATGCATAAAGCAAAGTTACTATACAATTAAAATTACTGAGATACAACCTATAGGAAAGTATATATCTTAGAGCACAAGGGTGTCTAGCCCACTGAGTATCTCTGCAAGCTTATGAATGTACTCAGATCTGCCACCTTCTCGGCACCTCAGACGTGAACGTTTTGACCTCTAATGTGATAGATTAAAGAAGTCTGCCTGCTTGTAAACTCTATGTAACAGAAGCATCAACATGGAGTTTTGTGCTTGGTTTTTTTCATGAATACTGTATTTGTTAAATATGTTAATACCATTTTCTGAATATTAACCTGTCTTTATATATTCCAGGTGCTTTAGAAACAACCTATGGGAGCTTACGTGTACTAAACATTGAAAGGAATGGAAACATTATTTATACCTATAAGGTAAGTCCATGTTGTCTTCTTATTGCAGTATATATATAGAACATATAGTTTGTTTTAATCATTTATATTAAACCTTTTACAGAAATTTATGGATTTTTTTGAGATTATGTACCTGTGGCTTGACTAGAATTCATGGCTGTTCTCGAATTCACAAAAATCTGCCTGCCTCTACTTCCCCAGTGCTAAGACTAACTTTTTATAGAATCTATATGCTCCTTTATTGGGGACCACAAATACTAGTTGGTACTTAACCTTTAACCTTGGTTTTGCTGAAGAGTGCTAATAGTCCATCTTATGAAATATTTTATCTTTTAAAGTAAGATAAAACTACATACCTGAAATTCAAAAATTTGAATGGATGGATAATTTCATTGTCTAATTTTTTAAAAAGTCAAGATACTTAAACCTAGTTAGTATGTTAAGTTTTTGTCCTTGAGAACATGCTTACTATGGTTGCTTACACATTCAGGTGTAAATATAACCATCGTTAACACTCTGGGTATTTATGTCTTCAGGTGTTGAATGTCCTAAAGAAAATTTCATTTTTCTACTAACTCTGCTAACAGGGACACATCACGGAGTAGTTTCAGAAACAAGTTCTGTACATTTGTGTCACCATTTTTTGTTTCCCTGATGATTAAAAAGATCTTAAGCTGCTGGGTATGGTGGTACACACCTTTAATCCAGCACTCGAAACAGTAGCAGGCTGATCTCTGTGAGTTGAGGCCAGCCTGGTCTACAGAGTGAGTCCAGGATAGCCAGGACTTGTCTTATCTTAAAAAACAAATGAACAAACAAACTTAAGTTGTATTTAGGATTGCTTCATTTAAAGATTAAGTTTTACTTATAGAATATGCCACATTTATTCTTTCAAGAACATGGCTGGAGGCTCATGGCCAGGCCTTCTAAGCCGTCGTCAGATTCCCCAAGCTGTTCAGGGTGGCCCGTTTCCCTCTCCAGGCTCCAGTGACTGGCTGAATTAGGTCTGCTCCTTCTAGATGTGAACAGCAGGCTTCCTGTGAGTGCCTATTGCTAAAATAATGTGGATAGAGTTATTGCAGGTTTAATTTCCTAAACAATAACATTAATAAATATCTGCTTAATTTTTAGGATAATAAGGGAAATGCTGTCTTTGGATTATATGACTGCCAAACCAGACAGAATGAGGTAATTGTAGATTTCTCAGCTGACTGTTTTTTTTTTTCCTGCCTGCTCTGTTTTTTTAAACATAAACCTCATTTTATTTTCCAAAAATGTATATCCTTTTATTTCTTTCCTTCTCCTATTTCTTTAGCTTTTTAAAAATCCTTTTTCCCTTTAAAAAATGAAGAGGATAACAACCACTGAACCACATGACGCATACAGTCTCAGTCCTTGGAAATTTAAAGTTGGCTGAGACTATTTTCAATGTTATGGGGAAAAATAGGAGTGGGAAGTCCACTGACTTCCCCAAGACCATGAGTGCTCCTAGATCAATTTAATAACGTCCCTGGGTGTTGAGTTCTGACTCTGACTAACTTTCATGTCATTGTTCTTGCTCCTTTCAGCAACAATCCAGGTTTGGAGCTATGCCTGCTTCCCTTAATAAACTACCCCCATTCGTCCCAGGCCAGTGTGAACAGGAGGGTGGCAGGCATGCTTGGGAAGGGGATCTCAGTGGCCCTGCAGTTTAAACCTCCCACATCCATTTTAAGTTTCTCACAGGCCACCCTCCTCTTTTGGCTTCCAATGTGGTTAGCTCTCTTTTCCCATCATCCCATTCTGCCCACAGCTGTTCATTCACTCATCTATTCATATTCTGACTCAGCAACCATACAAGTCAGTGTTCTCCTTGTGAGGGTCCAGAGTCACGTGGATGACCAAGGCCAGTCCCGTCAAGATACAGTCTGTGAAAAGAGCAAATAAGCTTTGGGTACTAGTACAGTCCTTTTCTTGGCTTCTTTATGGTCTGAATTTTGCAAAGGTGGTTCAGGAGCAGCATTATATGAAATTTCAGTCTGGCTGGGGTGGTGGTGGGGCGGCAGCTGCCGTTTGTGGATAGGTCCATCTTCCCTGGGGCTGTAAGCAAGACGTGAGGGATGTTTTATATTCTATTTGTTTCTTCACTATAGCTTCTTTGGATTTTAAAACATAGAGATTACTCAGGAAATCAATTGGTGAAGACATCAATTAGTGGAGAATTTAATCAGTTCTGATGTAGTACATCCCTTTCATGAACCCCGGTTGGCCCCTTGGCCTATTTGCTGCTGCTGTAACAGAGTCTCTGAGATTTGTAGAGAACAGATATGAGTTCCAACAGTACAGTTTAGGATGTTGGGAAGTTCAAGGTCAAGGATGCCACATTTGGTAAGGACCTTTCTCTTTCTGTCATTAAATATCCCACAGGAGAAGGGTGAGAACAGGAGAACAGGAGTCCAGGCTCACTTGTAGGATAAACACTCTCCCGGGAACTAGCCCAGTGTTGTGAAAACATCAGTAGCCCAACAAGGAGGGCAGAGCCCTGTGACCCAACTACCCATTACTGGGCCTTCCCCCAGGCACCACTGTATGGGGATTCTGTCTCCAGCCTATGAACTTGGAGACACAGTCAGACCACAGAGGTTGCTAAGCACCCTTCCTCTTCTATCTTTTCCACATGTTCAGAAAACCTCACAACCCACTGGTTTCCCCCTGGCTCATTGGTTTTGTTGAGGAAATGGATTTGCATCTCAGGTCAGCGGGATATATTTTCCTTCAAGTTCTGTATTTTTGCTTTGGAACCGTGCCCCAAGAGAAAGACAACGTTTTATTTTAGTGATAAAGCTCCAGGGTGGGATAGAGGCTGCACGGATGTAATGACTCCTCACCTTCCGAAGTGTTTCTGGTTTAAATGTTTTTAAATGGGCAAAACTGTCAAGTCCATGTACCCTTAGCCCAGTTGTCTCCAGTTGCTACACCTTGTATAACTGTAGCATGTCAGTAGAACCAGGACAGTGACATTGGTGGAAGGTGTGGAGTATGACGAGATTCTGTCATTACCATTGCTGTCAAGTACAAACTCTGCTGCTATTCCCGAGATCTGCTGGTGACCACTGACCAGTTCCAGGGAAACTCAGAACCCTTACTTTTTAAAGTCACTGACTTTCCTAAATTTACAGTTGTCTCCAACACTTTCTCTCTCTTTGAAAAGAACATATAATATGTATGTGTCCTTGTGTGAGCTTATGTGCATGCAGTAGCCCATGGAGGCCAGAAGAAGGCATTGGATCTCCTGGAACTGGAGTTATGAGCCACCACTATGTGCTGGGAACCTGCGACCTCCATAAGAGCAGTAAGCACTTTTAACTGCTGCACCGTCTCTCTAAAAAAAGACTTTTATTTTAGTTTGGACCTTTTATTTTCTTGTAGACCTTGGGATTGAATGCCTAGCCATGGGTTTATGGTAGGCAGTTGCTGTACCACGGAGTGGCAGCCTTAGTGTCTTGGCATTTGATGACATATGTCTGCCTTTGTTGTCTAATGTAGTTTAGGAAATATGAATAAGGAAATCCTTTAAGTCCTACCCGTGTCGTTCCTCTTTCCGTTGTTTCCTCTTCCTCCCTGATGTCCCGCCTCGATTCCTTTTTATTTTTTTAATCATTTTCTTGGTCTTTTAAGACTTTGACTTAGTCCCAGTGTTTGACACTTGGTGTGCAGGTCACACATTTTCTCTATTTTCTTTTCTTGCACATTTCTTTAATTTATTCATTTTGAAGGATGATTTTACTGAGTCTAGAATTCAGGATGGCAGGTCTTGTCTTTTGGGTCTTGAAAAAACTGTCTTCTTTCCTTTCTCCTTTTCTTTCCTCTCTTCTCCTTCCTCCCTTCCTCCCTCCCTCCTTCTCTCCTTCCTCCCTTCATAGCTTCTCATGGGAAACCTGTCTTTTAAAATTTCCTCCCATACTCAAGGTATCATTTCCCCCAATCACTTTTGAAAAAAAGAAGTTTTCTTATTTCTCCTTTGCTTTTTGTTTTCTGCAGATTTACTTGAGTATGCCCCTAAGGATTTGTTTGGGTTTTCATTCAGCTTCATAAATCTTTTGTTTGATTTGGGGCAATTCACTAAGCAGCCGCTGTGTCTTTAAGTTCCACTCTTCTCTTCTTTGGACACTATATGTCAGAGTAGTTAGCGCGGGTCTTTGTGATAGCCCCAACTCTGAGCTTCAGATCCTTTTCCGTCATCCCTGATTAGTTACTTTGTGTTGTTCATAGAGTCCAAGCTTCCTCCAAGCTTATAGAATTTTTTTGAACCGTTGCTATCATTTGAGATTTAAATAGTTGATTATTGCAATTTTTAGGTGCAACATTTCTATGCATTTTTCTTTACATATTTCCTTCTTAAAATTTCTATTATTTTTTTCATTCAATCACATTTTAAAGTTATTTGTGATGGTTTGTATATGCTCATCCCAAGGAGTGGCACTATTAGAAGATGTGGCCTTGTTGAAGTAGGTGTGTCACTGTGGAATATGCTTCTAGCAGCCTTCAGATGAAGATGTAGAACTCTTAGCTCCACCAGCACCAGGCCTGCCTGGATGCTGCCATGTTCCTACCTTGATGATACTGGACTGAACCTCTGAACCTGTAAGGCAGCCCCAATTAAATGTTGTTCTTTATAAGAGTTGCCTTGCTCATGGTGTGTCTGTTCGCAGACACTAAGTAAAACACTAAGACATTATTGAAGTTTGTTTTTTATTTTTAAAGAAAAAAAGAAAGAAAGAAAAAGAAAAGAAAGAAAAAGAAAGAAAAAAACACAGCTGCTTTGAAATCTTTACCACAGCATCTGGTATTTGCCACCCTAGTGCTTAATGCCTGTTTTTCTCTCACTTGAACTCAAGTTTTCCTGGTCCCTGGCATGACTCAACATTTGAGTAACTCCCAAGAGACTCTAGATGTTATTTAGTTTCTCTTTTAGTGTTTCCTCTGATACAGAACTCATTGAGGAATAAAGGGCACCGCCTCACTCCTGCTGAGGTGGAAGAACTCAAGGCCTCCACTTGCCTTCCTTTGGTGAGACTCAGCAGAGAGGGTGCCCTGTGAGTCCTAGGGGGAGATGCAGTTTGCAGCTTCCCAGTAGGTTTCCACTAATCTCAGAGTGAGGACTCAGGGGCTGATTGGTAGGTGTTGGGGAAAGTGATAGCAGAAGGCCTGGCATTCCCATTCACTGCCCTTAGATGGTGCTCCACTAAGGAAGAGATAGGTCTCGCAGTGCTGGACAAGGCTGAGTGTCCATGATTCCTACACAGCTACTGTGTTTTGAGAGGAGGTAAATTCCTTCCAGGAGGGATGAAAGTCTTGATTTCTACTTGGTCTTTTCTGATTCTGTTTGGGCAGAAGTGAACAGAGTGCCTGGGGTGTCTGGATGAGGTAGGACCCTGGTCTCCCCACTCAGCCTTTGTAGGTAAAGAGAGAAATGGGCTGCATTTTTTTTTTTTTACAGACTGTTTGGCTAGACAGCAGCTAACAGTCATTGTCTTTCTGGATTTCTTGTTTCTTTGACTCAGGGGATGGGGTCTATTCCCAGGTCATTTCTGTTATGGTCTCTTCTTTAGTTTCAAGTCTAGAATATTTTATTCAAAAAGGTCATCTCTGCTTTATGTCTCTTGCAGTCCTCAGAGAGTCTGCATCTCCCTCATCCCCTGGCATACTGTAGATAAAACCCACGGCTTTGTGCTATGATAGAACCATACATCTAGCCTGTGTCTTCTTTGCTCAATTTTCCAATCTTCTTAGTTTCATTTTATACACGGCCTTCAGGGATTCTAGCTTTACTGAGTGGGAGAAATAGAGAGAGAAGTGAGTCTTTTTCTTCTTGGTTTTGCTCTCTGTAGGTTTAAATGAATGACTCTCCTAATATGGCCAAACAGGAAGCAGTATGCTGTTTATCCATACGTGGGCAAGTTCTAGCCGTTTCTCCCTACTCCTCTCTCATCTCTTTTCTCCCCTTCCATTCCTGCTAGTCTACCCTAGGGAGGTAGGGAGAGGATAATACATGGGATACAAGCGTCTAATGGAATTTTCTGGGAATCTGAGACAAAGATTCCTCTTCTCTGCTTTTGTTCATAATATGAAATGTGATGTTGGAACTCCATGACTTTGAGGACTAGAACTTGAAGTTTTGATATGTGGAAGCTGAAAATATATTAAAGCCAGAAAATTAAAGAATGAGTATTTCCAGTTCTGGATTAAACCATGACTAAAGCCCAGACCTGCCTTCTTTGTCCAGTTTCATGAGTCACTGTGTAATTGATTTTTTTTTTTTTTTACATAAACTAGTTTGGTGAATAATTTTTGATGTTTACAATTGAAGAATTGCATACTTGTATTCCTTATGATGCAGTGATTCTTGCAAAGATGTATTTGAGGTTTAGGAACGTATCTCAGTAGTAGAATACATGGCCAGCATGTACAAGGCCCCGGGTTTGAGCCCCAACACTGGAAATGTGTGTGTGTTTGTGTGAGTGTATGTGTGTGTGTGAAGTAGACCATTTTAATACCTAAAAGTAGAATATAAACTAATGCCCACCAATAAGTTATTTGGAATAAATACAACTGCTGAGGGATTAAGAAGCTATAAATTGGGCTTTATTAGAAGGTTAACATAGCTTAAAGTGCTTGCGAACAAATGTGGAGACCCAAGATCAAATCCTCAGCACACATGTGAAAAACAGTGTAGTGGTGTGCATCTGCAACCCCAGTACTGGGAGTTTGGCAGGTGGGGTCCAGGGACCCGTGGGGCTGATGGTCTAGCCCAATGGTGGAGCATGGGGCTGACAGTCTAGCCCATGGTGGAGCATGGGGCTGACAGTCTAGCCCAATGGTGGAGCATGGGCTGACAGTCTAGCCCATGGTGGAGCATGGTAGAGCAAGACACTACTAGCCTTGACCCTGGGTCTCACAGCCAGTGGGCATGAGGCACGTCTGCCTCATTGACATGCTAATTGCATACATGAACACGACCACCCACACACACACATAGGCACAGCTCATACATCACACACACACACACACATCACACACACACACCACACTCACACACCACCTGGAAATGTATGCAGGCACAGAAGGATCTCCAAAACGTTTTGCTGCATGAAGAATAGCATTTTTAGGATACTTCATTCATGTTAGAAAACTATGAAAGAGAGGTATAATATATATTGAGATAGCTTTAGAAAATCTGGATGGCTACTGTGCATGTTGCAAACTTGCTTCTTAGAAAGGAGTTGCGATTGCCTGAGGAAGGTTCGATATTATATTTAACAGAATTTGCGTCACTGAAGCATCAAGATTATTCATGCATTATTTATAGTTAAAAGTATAAAATATTTAAAACATGTGTATAATCTATGATTCTTCTTGCTTATAAATAAGAATCACTCAGAGCAAGAGTTTTTAAAAAGCAAAACTTCTGCAGTAACTTAGTCATTTCTTTAAAATAGAACTACGGTGTGGGGAATCCAGGGCAGGGAGGTGGGAGTGGGTGGATGGTGGGGTCACACCCTCATAGAAGCAGGAGGAGGGGGATGGGATGGGAGTTTCTAGGTGGGGGAGTGGGGAAGGGATAACATCTGAAGTGTAAATAAATAAAATATCCAATAAAAAGTACAAAAAACCAAAAGGAAAGAAAACAAAAAGACTCTATTATTAATTGTATATACGTGGGGTCAGGGCATGTACTAATGAATGCCCAAGGGGTGTGGATGTTCCTGGGCTGTTCTTACATGCAGTTATGAGTTTCTGATGTGGGTGGAAGAATGGAACTTGGATCCTTGTCAAGAGTAGCTCATAAGGCTGTGCCATCTCTCTAGCCCCAAATTTAGTGCCTTCCTAGTAACTCAAAGTCCCCTTTAGTAGCTGTTCCCTGTGGTCATAAGGTGGTCCAGCCATAGCACGACCTCAGTCCTTAACCTACATGCTGTATCTCCCATCTACATGACTGTTTTCATTGTCCTTAGCATTGATGAGATGGAATCTTTTGACTTTCTGTTGTTTAAGACAAGGACCCACTATATAGCCCAGGAGAGCCTCTAACTTTTAATCCTTCTTCCGTGGCCTCTAGATTTGGGTTACTGCTGTGCACACCATGACCAGCTTCTCTTGATGTTTTGGACATTTCAAACATGCATAAAGAAGAAAAGATTACATAAAGATAGATTTCTTAGCCACATCTCTAAATACGAGATACACTTTGACACAACCAATAGTGTCATAGTCAAGTATGCAATCTGATTAAAGCCTTTCTCATCTCAGGACTTGTCAATGCTAACATTTGAGGCTCCTTATGACAGCATACACTGTACTAAGTACTTTGTAGTATTGTCTCTCCTGATCCCCATGATAACTCCATGAGATACTTCACTTACTTTGGCAGCACCACTCTAGCAGTTCTCAGTCCTCATAGTAACATGAGCACTTATTATAGTCCTAGGTTCATTATGATGGAATTAGGAAGTCTGAGTAATTTGTCCAAAGTCACACAGTTGGAAAATAACAGTCAGGATTTGACCATGGTCTAGCCTGGCTTCAAAGTTATGTCCTTCACTATACTGTTTGCCTGTCTCATAGCTAAGTTTTAGCACCAAATATGGTATAAAATATTTTCCTTGAGAAATAACCCAGAATATCCCCATAGCCTGAGGTCTCTTTAGAAAATGGTTTACTAAGCAATATTTGGTATAAAGTTTAACAAGAACGGATCTTCATGCAGTTGTTGTTTCTTATAACCTCCCCTCCCCCTTTTGGCTGTTTTAATAGCATCTGTATACCTTTGAGAAGGACATGCAAGCTGTCAGTTGCTCTGTCAACAGCGAGAGAACAGTGCTTGGTGAGTTGAGATCTCATCGCTGTATGTTAAAGACTACATCTTTTAACTTTAAGCATTTTGGATTTTGCAATATTTGATTCTAACAACTTTAAACTACAATTTCCTATAAAATTCATGTTGAAATTGAGAATCTGGAGGACAAGCCTATAAGGAATGACTGCCTTCCCTTCACTCACAGTGTTACACTGAAGCTGCTTAAACTCTCATTTATTCCAGATATAACATGAAAACTTGAACAAGCTGCCATGTGGGTCAATTGCTAATTTAGTTGTTTTCTTTTCCATTAGCTGCAAGTTTCATTCAGTACAGAAAGAAGGAGTAAGGGATGAGCTTCAGACAGGTAATGGAATTATCCTTCCTTTGTACATATTGATGGATAAAGATCTGTTGGACTGAGCCCAGTCTCAAGCTTCTTTAGAAATGCCTTTCTTTTAGAAAAAAAAGGCAGTGACTATTTAAACACAAACGTTTTAAATTTTGTTTCTCAAGTATGCAACAAAGCATGAAAAATAACATAATGGGAAATGTAGTAATAATGAGATGCTAATTAGAGCCCGAAGAGTAAGTGAATACTGAAAATACATTTGACTTCTGTGGCCAGAAGCTAATGTCAAAGTAAAGGAACTACCTAAAAAATATCTGGTGAAATATTGATTAATCTCTAATGCCTTGTGGATATCTCAAAAATGCAAAATATACTACACATCTGACATTTGCCAAAACCTACTTTATAGTTTATTAGCCATGTGGAATGAAACCTTTTACTTTTTAAATTTCAAAAGGTATTCTATGTCGCTCATCTGTTCCATAATGCAACAGTGTTGGCTCCTGCTGAGTCAGGCACTCTGCATGGTGGCAGAGATACAAGGTCTGTAAAGAGGTGAGGTGGCTGTCTTCCTGGCACTTTCAACCTAGCACCAGGCTTCAACTACAAGTGTTCAGTGATCAGAGGCCATAGAAATAAATAGATTCTGTGTAAGAAAAATAAAATGCCAGGCTCGGGGCATAGCTCAACCCATGAAGTGTTTGCTGTGTGAGCATGGGAATCTGAGTTTAATCTAAAATCCAACATAAAACCAGTCAGGCATTACAGTACATACTTGTGATCTTAGTGCTATGGAGAAGGATAGAGGACATATCTGGGCCTCACTAGCCAGCCAGCTTAGCCTACTTGGCCATCCCCAGGCTGAACGCAGCTATAAGGACTAGTGATGAGTACAGGGTCTTGACCTGTAGGATACATAAAAGGATGAGCCACTACTTAGCTTTAGATTTTTGTTTCTTAAAGGGCAGTTGATTCCACTAGATCTAGCTTTGCAATTTGTTGAGGCCTCTGGACTTCTATGTAAAAATCTAACTTATAATAAAAGTCAGCTCAGCTAGTCTTTTAGATTCTGCTTCAGCAGTGACAACCATTGTGTGGGCTGGAGGCAACTCTGGTCCAGAGGTCTGATTCCGGCCCTTTACTGCTGTGTTCCCAGGTACTTTCCTTGGCTCTGTTTATTTGGCACTTAGATTCCTTCTTTTGTTAGCATAGTTCTTACTTGGATGTATTCTGTGGTTGCATGTGATGGGAAAACCCTTTGTACGTACTTTCCACTTGAATGTCACGAGGCTGTCTTGGGCATCTGAGAGCACACATCTCTCCACATCTTACAGAGGCGAGAGACTTGGAGCTGAGCCCGGGAAGAGCTCTTGTGAGATACTGGTGGGCTAGATGTCTTCTCTGAAGTCTCCTTGCTTATTCACGATTACTGTCACCTTGCCGTGATATACTGAGAACTACAGTCACCCCTTCCCTGTCCCTGCTGGCCTCCTCCTATTTCCTTAGCTTCTCAAATGTTCTTAGCATGTTAATGCAATGGTCACCTCCAGGGATGGAAATGCACTGGATTATGTGGGATGTGAGCTAGAATACTAGCATGCTGACCCTTCAAACAAGGGTTTGAACAAAAGAAGACACAGGACTGATCTGATGTACTCATTTGTCCTGGGAAGGCAAGGTTACCACTACAGCTGTGCAGCTGGTGAGGCCAAGCCACACCTTGGATTTGGGCTGTGTGTCCTCTGCTTCTTCTTGTTCCTTGTTACCTCCAGGAAAATTCTTCTATGTTGGTTAAAGTCAGAGCAATGGTAATATTTACTTGATATTTATCATTTCTGCCTCATTGTCAATAGTCATTGTAATGTGTTATAAGGTTATGTGTTATAAAGTGCAGTTCCAGATCAATTTCAAAGTGTTACTTTAAATTATAAATCCTACTCAGATATGCTTGCTCAGTCTTGGATTTGGGTGAGATTACGTGCTTGTACCTTTAAAAACTGAATATTATTAGTTATTATGCTACTTACCACGTAGCTTGTATCCCAACTCACCTTTTATCTCTACCACCGAAGTAACAACCAGGTATCACTCCAGAATGTTCCCCCTCAGCTCCTCTACCTACTTCTTGCTTTTGGCTTAGGATCGTGGGAGAATCTGTTTTCCTCCATTACAGCCTGGGAGTATGGATGGAAATCATGCTCACTAGGGCAGACCATGGTTAGTGGGGATCAGGGAGCTGAAGGAAAATTGTTCTCTACTTCCAGTCTGAAAAGGGGTGATTCTGAGGAAATGGGGCTCACACACTCACATGCAGACACACACACACAGGAGCCTAAGATGAGGCCACTAATGTGCTAGTTCTCTGTCTAGTGTGCTTCTGGCCTTTGACCCTCTCCCTACTCCCTCAGGCAAAATTCTCCCAGCTGGAGTGGACCTGTCCCCTGAGGTTAACTTCTGGCCTTAGTTTGAGTTTCATTGGAAGTGGCATCTGTTTAAAAGAATTGAGTGTTATTAGTGAATTTGGGTCATGGAAACACTACTGGGGCGTGGTTTAAACCTGAAAGAAGGAAAGGGAGGTCACATTTCTGTCAGAGCAACCTCCAGCTCAAGGGCTAGACTCCATAGATTCACTGTGTTAAGATGATGAGGACTGTGGGTTGAGGTGGAGAGGAGAAATTAGAAGTCAGAAGAGAAGGAAGATGAGGTAGAGAACGATCATCTCAATAGCAAGAGTGCAGCATGAGGACCTAGCCTTTATTCTACCGAAAAGGGAATTCTGCAGATTAAGGTTGCATCTGGACACACTTAGAAAACAGATTTATCAAGAGTAGCTTCTGAATTTGATAAGCATATGAGAAAAAGAACAAGTCAAAGTGACTCAGCCTGTGCGTGTGCGTGTGTTTGTGACTGAGTGGTTGGGTGTGTAAGTGTGTGTGTGTTCCTGTGTGAGTTTTTGTGTGTGAATGTGTGTCTGTGTGAGTTTTTATGTGTGAGTATATGTGTGAGGACAAGTATATGTGTGCATGTATATGAATATGTATATGTGTTTGTATGTTTGCATATGTGTGTATGTGTATAAGTATTTGTGCCTGTGTGTGTGTGCGCTTGTGTGTGAGTTTGTGTGAGTGTTTGCATTTGTGTGTGAGTGATTGCTTCGGTCCATGGGTCAGTCAACAGGATCTACAAGAGAGAGAGTGGGGATGGAGGGGCAAGAGATTACAAGAATGGAGACAAGACAGAATCTGATCAAGTACTGTTTATTGAAAGAAAATCATGGGTATATATAAGCACACTTTACCACATGTGCCTTGCAGCTGGGGCACTAAACAACAAAACAAGATATGTGAGAAAACAAGATATTTATCGAGTGTGCTCAGCTCTTGTGGGCTGTCGAAAAACAAGTCTCTTGTCAGGGTATATAGCCCGAGATGGCTGCAAAGATAATAACCGGTTTCTGCTAGGACTTGGCTCCAAACAAATGATTATGTGTATGTGTGTGTTTGTATGTGAGTATGTGTGTGGTATATGTGTGTGTGTGAGTATGTGTGAGTGTGTATGTGCATATATGATGTGTGTTTGAGTGAGTGTTCTTGTTAACAGGAGTTAGAAGCAGCATTTGGTTTTTGCATGGTCACTTTTAGTTGGGAATTAGACATCCAGAGATGTAAGGTAGGGATTTGAGTATGAGTCAGAGCTCAGGAGAGAGGAGGCTGGGGTTGGAGAAGTGCCTTTGGGAATCACCAGTAAGCACCATGGAAAGATTTCATCCTATTAGGGTTTCAGAAGTGTGAACTGAACTTGGTGGTGTAGCCCTTGTTATCCCAGAATTTAAGGGGTAGATGGAGGAGGGTCACGAGTTGACAGTCATCCTTGGCTACATAAAACTACACGAAACCCTGTCTTAAAACACTATTTAGCCAAAAAAAAAAAAAGATTTCAGCAATGATACAACCAGAAAAGACTATAGATATGTCATGATGTTTTGTCCTTTGAACAGATACCTTGGAAAGATTTCATCTGCCAACAAATGCTACCATATAAGTCATTTTATTAAAAAAAAAAAAAAAAAGGCTCCTGCAAAGTGTTAACACTCTGTTGTTTAAAATGAGATTTCTTTCCCCATTGCAAAAGAGACAACCTATAATGTATTTCAAGTAAAAGATTTTTGATCCACAAAATTTACAGTCAGCTTTTACCAGCAACTTCTCTCCTTGGTCATAGTAAGGTTGATGCTGTTTAGAAAATGACCTGCCCTTTTTAGAATTTTGTTTAGAAAATTCTGTCTTCTCTTGTAGGGCTGCATTTGACACCTCATACAGTAGATCTCTTGTGCGGTAACTGGGTGGTCTCTTGTATTGGAACCCCACTGTCATAGAGATCCCCAGAGCCTTCATACGATTAGGGACAGATAAACAGTTATTCCATGGAACTGTGTTTGGCACAAGATCTCCACTGTGAAGGACATGCATGTTATTAAGAGACATGCCTGTTCGAGAGGTTTACTCCCACCATCATGGTACTGCTTAAATGCCTGGCCTGGAGGGTTAGTGGAGGAAGATGGTTTCTGCTATTGAGAGTAAAAGAATTTAAATGATAGTTGGAGACAGTTGGATTCGTGTTGTAAAAGCCAGATACAGGGTGATTCTTTCAATAGTTTCCCTGGCTCCCCACAAACTGTGGGGTTTTCATGCATTAGAATGTCTGAAATATGATAAGAGGTAGTTGGCTTTCAGTTTGTACTGTCTAGTGTAGTAATTTAGTTTTATATATTTAAACTGGATATTAGTAAGGAAATGCTTTCCCTTCTTGTTCTCAATTTTACAATATTTTTATCCTGTTTTTCTTCTTGACTATCTTTGGAACCAATGTCCCTCTTATTCCTGGAGCCATGTTTTAGGCACCAAGCAAATTTCTACCAGTTTCTCACTGTCAGCATGACATAGTCTAGAGTCCAACTGAGAAAAGATCTCCAGTTAAGGAATTGGCCAAGTCAGATTGGGCTGTGGATGTGTCTGTGAGGGAATCCTTTTGACTGTTAATCAGTGCTGGAATGCCCATCCCACCATGGGCGACACTACTCCCTAGGCATATGGTTCTGGACTATATGAGACTCTAGCTAAGCATGAGCCTATGAGGAGTCAGCAAGCAGCCTTCTTCAGTGGTTTCTGTTTCAAGGTCTTGCTTGAGTTCCTGCCCTGACATCCTTCAATGATGGACTATGACTTAGGTATGTTGGCCAAACAAACAGAGAGTCACCTTTCCTTCCTTAAGTCACATTTAGTCATGATGTTTGCCACAGCAACAGAATTAAACTAGATCGCTCATCATTGCTTCTGCCAAGTCAACAGGAAGGCAGCCTTGAGAATCAAATCAATGTGGTGTCCTGTCCCTTGGCTTTTTTTTTCTTTCTTCTTCTTTTTTTTTTTTCTGTCAAAAACTGTGGTACTCATCAAACGTTTGACTTTTCATTCTGTAGTTTACACTTGTGACTCAACATAATAGCTCACCACTGTCTTGCCTTTTCAAGTGATTTGTGTGTTCAGAAGGAGTGTGTACATGTAAGAATATGTATACACAAGTGTGGAGTGTGAACTCATGTGGAGGACAGTTTAACACCATCTGCCTTCCTCTGTAGGTCTCTGTTTTCTTCTCTGTGAGACAGGAGTTCTCACTGAACCCAGAGCTCATAGAACTGGCCAGGCTAGCTGGCCCATGAGCTATATGGATCTGCTTGTCTCTAGTCTGGAGTTGCAAGTAAACGCTGCTGTACCTGATTATTTTATATGATGTTGAGAATCTGAACTCAGTTCTTTATGCTTGCATAGCAAACACTTTCCCACTGACTCATCTCCCCAAATCTCTCAAGGTTTTTTTCCCCTAGTTTCTACTAATAATTTTATCAATCTGCCATTGATAGAAATGAGTACACAACAGATCTCTAACCACCACCACCACCACCAACACAACAACAACAACAACAAACAGACTGAGATCTGGGTGAGGTGATGCTTGAAACTGCCACAAAGGAGGAAAAAAAATCCCCAAATGCTTCCTTCTTCTGCCGCCCCTGGTGCTGCCTGTGTGCTCCTTCCGTGTGGACCTGGAATCTCTTTTGTGAAGAGAAAGTTGAGACTTCCAGCTCAAAGAAGGACTCAGAAAGGGCAAAAGACTGAGAACAACGATCATAATCATTGGAAGGTGGAGGGGCAGCACAGTGCTGTGGTGCAGTTTAAGACTAAGAGGCAGACAACACTTGGTAAACTCATGAAAACCTATTGTGAATGACAGGGTTTGTCAATGAGGCTGATCGGATACAGGTTTGATGGGCAATCGGTCAATGAAACAGACACACCTACACAGTCAGAAATGGAGGATGAAGATACGATAGGTGTGTTCCAGAAGCAGACAGGAGGTGTCTACTGAAAAGGGACTTTCCTCCACAATTTTGTTATAGACCAAGATACATTCTCAACTAGAAAGCCGCCATTGGTCCTGCCACGTCCTGACTACTACAGTATAATTCTCTCTCTTCTTTTCATTTCTCTGTCCCCATTTCTTTATTGTTCATAACCTAACAGGAGTATGCACACAAGAGTATGTGCACAAGCATATTGCTCTTGTTTTTTCTGTCTCTTTTTTAAACTAAACATCCAGTGTTCTGTTATGGTTGACATCAGACAGAAATGGTCTGGAGAAACAAACTGGTTCTGTGAAAATACCCACCTTTCCCCATTAGTAGCACACTCATTCAGTTCTTATCTGATATTCCAGTAAGTTATTTTACTCTCATTGTTTTAACAAAAGAACATAAACCAACAACATAAAATCCTTCATACCTTGTTCAATTAGAGAACTTTAATGTTTTTCAGTTATCATTTTAAAACCAAGCACAATTTTATAACTTTTTTTTGTAGGTAGATGTTACATGTAGAAACTCTGTCTTTAAGAAGGGATGAATTACTCTTGAATAAAATGCTCCTAGATAGTTTTTCCTTCAAGTCAAGTGTCTTGTTGCTTAAATAAACTTTTTGTTTGAAATGAAAAAAAAAATCCCAAACAAAAAAATTAGAGATACTAATGTTAAAAGAAAAAAAAAAAAAAGACACACAGACGACCCCCTCCCCACCCCAAATTCTCACAACACTGGATGAGTAGCCGGGCACTCTAGAAGCTGAGGCAGGAGATTCACTCCAGATTCCAAGGCAGAACTAAAACATATCCTTTCAAATAAAACAAAACCCCTTTAGCCCTGGCATTTCTGAGGTACAGGCAGAGGAATTAAACAATTTGAACCCATCATGAACTATGGTGATCAAATCCTGGTGTGATGGTTTGTATATGCTTAGCCCAGGGAGTGGCACTATTAGGAGGTGTGGCCTTGTTGAATAGGTGTGTCACTGTGGGTGTGGCCTTAAGACCCTCACCCTAGCTGCCTGGAAGCCAGTCTTCCACTAGCAGCCTTCAGATAAAGATGTAAAACTCCTAGCTTCTCCTGCACCAGGCTTGCCTAAATGCTGCCATGTTCTTGCCTTGATGATAATGGACTGAACCTCTGAACTTGTAAGCCAGCCCCAATTAAATGCTGTTTTTATATGAGTTTCCTTGGTTATGGTGTCTGTTCATAGCAGTAAGACCGTAACTAAGACACCTGGGCTGCGTAAGACCTCTCAGAAAAGAGAAGAAGGAAAAGCCCAACTTCCACCTACAGATGAGGCGTCAGATGTGACCCACAGGGTCTGCAGGGTGTCCTCCTTGTAGACTGTCTGCCTCCTCATCTCCAGTTTATAATCAGACATCCAAGTAGACAGAGTCTCCGTAAGTCTTCCAGAGCTCGGGAGACAAGAGATCGGAGCTTATGCCACAGGAAGGGCTGCAGCTACAGGTCTCACACCCAGCCTGGCCCTCCCAGGCTGCAGCAGAAGCAGCTGTGCTCTCTGGCCTGCAAGGACCAGGCTATTGGGGAGTTCCTGACTCTCCAGCCTTGCCTCTGGCGGTCTGGGTGGAGGTGAGGACTGAGGCAGGATGCCAGCTGAGCCCTTGAGTAGCCTGCAGCCCTTCAGGCCTGAGTGTCTGCCCTTGGTCACAGGTGTGAGCTGGCAGCTCAGCTTGCTCCTTCAGGTTTGAGGACCAGGACCATGACAGACTCCCAACCTCCTGGGGGAAGGCTCCAGGACAGCTTGCAGCTGGACTAATCACGGGAGACCATGATTGTGGAGTGCAGGGAGTCCAAACAATCTCCCATCTGACTGCTGCTCAGTTCAGGAGTTTCCCCACAGGTGATCCTTAGAGACATTTGTATAGCACTAATCCAGGGCTTGTAATTTGTTAAACCATATTCCGGAAACTGGCTCATGCTTGGTACCTTTTTCCTGAAACAGAGTGTCATGTTACTTTTTCAAGGACTGAAAACTGGTATTGATTCCAGAATGCTGTATGATCCTCAAATTGTACATTAATACCCAAAATACATTACTTGATACTACAGCAGAGTCTTAAAAGTTAGAGTGCACTCTTGGGAGAGGGGACCTTTGACCTAAATTTGGACATCTGTAGTAAATCCCTTCCAGCCCCTGGCCATGGACTTACCCCTTACCAATTACTTTTATGACATTTGCACAGGGATGACCCTGAGGACCTAAGCCAGCTGCTGAGTGTGCTGCTACACACACACACACACACACACACACACACACACACACACACACACGATTGCCACTATACTACAGAGTTGGAGAGACAATGAGCAGAGCGGTCTAGTCTGTGAAGCCATGCTAAAAATGCTTACACTCCAGGTACATGGAGTTCTGCATCATTGCGGTTTCCTTATCTGGTTTGATTTCCCCCACTTTTTGGTAACGAAAACTAAGTCCTCCCACGTGTCCTACCACTGACTTACATACCTATGGCCCCAATCTTGAGTTTAAGAAATGTCAAAGGAAACCTCAGAAAAATTAAGAAATAGCTGCTATAATAGGAAACACAAGCTTTCAGAATCCAGCTACACCTGTTTGTGAACGATGCTGTCTAGGGGAAAGGGCACCCATTGGAGGTCAGCTTGTCAGGCGCTCTCCTGTATTAGAGGCAGGGGTGCACAGCAATGGCACGCTGTTTCAGAAACCATTTGTATTTTAGGGATGGTGCTTCCATCCAGTGCCTGCTGCCATTCCTAGGGCACTCAAAGGCATCCGTTTGAACTTGGGTATTCTTTGGTTCAAATGCAGCTTCTCTCAGCTGTATACAAATGTGGAAGGGCAGGTCTTTGCTAGGCTGATCACTCCTGTAGAGTCCCTGGGCCTACCACATATCCCTGAAGAAAGGAACTGGGGATAGAATTGCAGTGTAATGTCACCTCAAGAGACATGATTATGGGCTGGAGAGATGGCTCAGTGGTTAAGAGCACTGACTGTTCTTCCAGAGGTCCTGAGCTCAAGTCCCAGAAACCACATGGTGGCTCACAGTCATCTATAATGGGATCAGATGCTCTCTTCTGGTGTGTCTGACAGCTACAGTGTACTTATATAAATGAAATAAATAAATCTTTAAAAAAAAAAAGAGACCTGATGACATGATGATGATGATGAACATGATGACATGATGACATGATGATGATGACATGATGACATGATGATGATGATGATGATGACATGATGACATGATGACATGATGATGATGACATGATGACATGATGAATGATGATGATGATGACATGATGACATGATGACATGATGATGATGACATGATGACATGATGACATGATGATGATGATGATGACATGATGACATAATGATGATGATGATGATGATGATGATAGGATTGTTCTGTTAACTGTTATGCACTGTTGGCGTAAGTTAATACCTTGGACATTCTTCTTCATGGTCGCTTGAGAAAAGAGAATGTGTGCTGTCCCAGCCTTTATGCCTGAAGCCCTCCTTTTCTCTGTAGGATCGAAGTGCCTGACTTTGCTGGTTGAAATCCACCCTGTCAACAACGTGCAGGTTCTGAAAGCAGTGGACAGCTGTATTTGGGTACAGGTGAGTAAGCCCACTGTCTCGCTTGTCTCAGTAATCCCGAGGTGTGACACCAAGGCAGAAAGGTACTTGTTTACACAGCACATTCCCACGCATTGTCGCCTTTAATCTGCTAAGCAGTCTTCCAGATATGAAGGCTGGAAGCACCAGGCTCCCCCTGTTAACATGGAGATAAGAATTCTGGCCTGGCTGCCCTGACCCTGCTGTACCCGATAGCAAGGCAATGTTTTCACGCGATAACATACCAGGTATTAAAATCACTTGATGGTAAGCTTTAAAATAGTCTATTTCACATATTCACCTGGTTGACAGACTAATTATCTCTGATTAATAGCAGTAAATTCCTGACCTTAGCAACACTGTGCATTGCTGCAGAAGCATGCAGGGGGCCTGTGGGTCTACAAGCCCGTTTTTACTTGAAGATCCACACTTGTGCATTCTTGTGCTTATGAAGATTTATTTTCGGCTTGAAATCTACACTTGTGGCACTTTGCCAGGCATTTGCTGAGCAGGTGAGTATCTGTTTGCACATCCCCAAGGAAGGAAGGTTGAACCAAGCGATGTTCTGCCTTATGCTCCCATCGTAGACAGTGGCGTTCACTGCCTAGGGCCATGGGCTTTTCATTTTCGTACTTTTCCTTGTGATGTTTTCAATGACTTCCTGGCATCATGCTGAACTGTTGTCTAGTGTTCCTAAGAGCACAAAGACTGCGATATATTTTACAGAGGAAGTGTGTGTGTGTGTGTATGTGTGTGACTCAGATAAGCTGTGTTCAGGCATGAGTTATAGTGCTGTGGGCTATAAGCTTAGTGTTCATAAATCAATAAGAAGTGTGACACGAGGCCTATTTCAACGGAAATGCACACAAGAGAAGATTATGTATTCCTCTCTTGGCAAGCGTGTGAACGGAGGTTAGTGGCCTGTGATCAAGTTTAGTATTCAGCATGCAGGGTCTTTGTGGTCACCGCAGATAGTCAGGATTGATTGTACACAGACATGCAAGAACATAGCTCCCTGAGCCTCACTTCACATTCCTATCCTTTGGTCCACATGGAGTCAGTCAACTAGTCTTGCCTGTAGTACCTGCTTTAGCCTCACCTCGCAGCCAGCGGGGCTGCCTCTTTTCTGTGTTAAGGGAGGGCTTGGTTTCCTCTCCTCTCCCCTTCCCTTCCCTCCCCTCCCCTCCCCTCCTCTCCTCTCCTCCCATCAGGCCCCCTCCCCTCCTCCCCCCCTTCTCCCCTCCTTCCTCCCATCCACCAGTTCTCCACTATCACTCCAGCTTAATGGTAGGCCCCAGCCTGAGGCTCACAAGTGGTTTCTCTTCCTTTGAGAAGCCACCTTTGTCCACCCTGTTGTCAGTACAGGGATGGCTATGAGACGGAGCACAATTCCCTTTTCTGGCTTGGTTTTGGGTTCCCTCAGCATCCCCAGGCAGGCTGAATAAATGATCCTGACATTATTAAAGGACTGGAGTAGATAAAGGAAATTGGGCCCAGGGAAGGAGTGTTTTGTTTGTTTGCTCTTCTTTTGAGACAACTTTTCATTATGTAGCCCTGGCTGGCCTGGAGATGCCTATGTAGACAAGGCTGGCCTGGAGCTGGCTATGTAGACCAGGCTAGTCTGGCCTCCCGCTCCTTACACCCTCACCTCTAGAGACGGGACCTCAAGCCTCTACCCATGGCACGTATTTGCCTTCTGCTCTGTCCCTCTCTCTGGCAGAGTTGTGCCTCTGCACAATCCACCAAGTCTGGTCTGCACCGTGTCTGTATCTTACCCGAAGTCTCCAGCTGGTTGTGTTCATGTCGACACAGGGTGTCGATCCTCACTGTCAGAGGAGCCGTAGCAGGATAGTGGTGCTCGGAACCTCCCTGTTATCCTTAGAGAGTTCCCCACTCACGGTGCTTGAGTACCCACATTCCTAAGCTACTTCTGCAAACATTATGGAGCTTCCCCTCTTCTCCATTTTTTCTTTTTTAAGTTCGAGGATAGTTTTATTAGAGTTTAAAAGAAAATCATACCAGGGCGGGTAAGATGTAATTTTGGTGATTATCCAGAGGCGAATGGAAGAGTAAAGGGGGCGGGGGGGCGCAGCGCATTCCTTGAGTTGAGCCATCATGGAGGCCGGCTGTTTGGCAGCGGACAGCCATGTGATGGGGTATGATGTTAGAGGGTTAGAGAGCCCAACGTGCTAGGGTGAGCATGCCTAGAAAAGAGAAGACAAGGGATACAGGCAGAGCTACAGTCTGTGGCTCTGTAAGAGACTGTGCTGCAGGTGGGAATGCTGGGAACACAAAGCACAATATCTCAAAGGAATGTTTGTACTACCCATCTCTTAACATGGCTTACAGTGAGCCTGCCTTTCTAGGGGTGGTCCTCCCTTTCTGAGGGGCAGTCTGTTGGCCAGGTCATGGGCCTATCAATTTGGATTAACTCTTAAGGGAGGAGACAATGATACATTCCACTGAGACCTACCATCTTCTTAAGGGATAGCTCCTTATGGTGAAGCACTGAGGTCTACTATGACGGACATGGTACTACCCACCTCAGCTCTTTCTGCAGCACAATGTGCAGGGCATCTCATTTACCCACACTCTCATAAGTCACTAATAGCTCTGTGTTATTTTTATAGTCAAATTTCACCTTTCTATCTAGTATGTAATTTTAAAGTCATTGCTAAAAAGAATGTCAATGGTTAACAGTTTCCTTTTTGACTCTAGAAGGGAGATAGAAATTCTACTTATCTATTATGCAAAGTAAAGACAGCAATAATGGAGAGGTCAGTGTCTGTGAAATTGGGCTGTACGTGGTTATGTCCTTTTATAATAAAGTTTTGTAGGTACCAGGGAACAAAATTCACTGATAACTCTTTCTAGTAAATTTCTAGTAGGTTAGTTTACTGTCTGCCCTCTTTTGATAAGGACGGGATTGGGATGATGGCACCATCTTATGCCAGTTTTCTTTGATTATCATAGCCCATGGAGTCAGACATGTCCTTTGGGCAGACACACACACAGTGGAGAGCACACGGAGGCGTGCCCTGTCAACCCTCTCTTCCCAGTGGCCTCTAGTATAACTTTGAACCTTGTAACTCTTTAGCCACTTGCCACAGCATGACTCCCTGTTCTTTCTTGGAAAGTCCCTGGTCTCTTTGTTCTTTGTCTCTCAGATGTGGGAGTCTAGAAATTGCAGCTGGGAGTATATTTATTTGGTTTTTAATTATATATGAGTTTGTTTCATAGTAGATATACTGACCACACTTTTTTCTGTGTGCAATAGAACATATTGTATCAATCTTGTTTGCATTGCTTCTGACTGGCTTCAGAATCAAATATTCCAAACAGGAAGCACCATCTCTGGAGGCAGCTCCAACTTTGTCTAAACTCAAAGAAATGATGATAAAGTTGTACCTGGCACCAACATCCCTCTAGACAACTGAGGTCTTGGAAGGTTCCTTCCTCTACTTGCTTGACCTCTGACATGTGTGCATGTGAATCCCCTTAAATATTCTGTGGTTCTCAGTTCCTTGCATAAGATGCAGCAGTAATCATGATCAAACACAAGTACCTAAGTATTAGTACAAGCAAAATAGTTGCTTATGATTTTTCTAATTCCCTTTCTACAGTTCCTCTACCCACAAGCTGAAAGTCATCTTCTTCCACAGAACCACCTGCTACTGATTTCAGAAGAAGAAATGTAAGTGTAAGTGTATCTTTAGGTAATGTGCAGGGGTGTATGCACACAGTCTCTTAGTAAAGTGTGAAGCCTGATTGAATGTGCTGGATATCTTTACCATTGCCAGGCTCTGCTCACCTTTGATGTCCATTTGAGACCTGGAATCCCTGTGAAAGCTGCTGCCCGCCCCCCACCCTGAACTCCTTCCAGTCTCACTTAGTTTCCTTGTCTTGGGAAAGGAATAGCTCATGTACATATTGATGTTCAAATTGTCAACTTATAGACCAGTTATACTGGCCTGTCTGTTTCTTTAAGATGTCTATCAGGGTAGAAGACTGTGATCTAAGTGTGAAAGATTTGAATGGAGAAAAGAAAGGGAAGGCCAGGCCACTAGAAGAATTCCAGGGCAGATCTAAAAACCTACAGTAGCGTGACCAAATTTAAGTATAAGTGACACAAGAAGCTATGACCTTTGAAGGTGTTTTCAGATTTGGGAAGGGGAACAGACAAAATCCACTAGTACTTACCAGCAAGCAGTCTTTCACATAATGAGATGAAACTATGGGCTGATTATGTTTGAAAGGACAGATTATATTTGTGTCTTGTAATTAGAACCAGCAGAATATAAGTGTGACTAATCCTAAATTAGTAGTTAATACAAATTGGATTAAAGTGTTCTAGATGTTATTCATGTGGTGTTGCTCCTAAAATACCTTGTGTGTGTTTAATATATATATATATATATCCTCTAGTAATTCATATATGTATGTATGTACTGGGAAATTACAAGGCCACCCTGGTAACGAGCTCTTATGGTCTTATCTAAGACAATAATACACGTGTGGAGGAAGCCTGGCCAGACCTTTCACAGATTATAACACTACAAAGAAAAGTAAATGTGGATGTTGAGGTTGTCCGTGGGGAGGACAATGTTGGTTTTGAAGTGTCATATGAGAGTCCTGTGTTGTGGTGGGGTATTGTTCTAGGCAGTTGTTATATAAAAATGTATCCACAGCCATTAGAAGGACAGGACTAATGTTTTTCCTGGGTGTTAAAGTATCTTTTTTTTTTTTTTGGTTTATTTTTTAAAGATATTGAGTGGTTTCGTATCCAGATCACCAGAGAAGATGGAGACAGAGTGGTAAAGATTTGAAATGCTTCTTGCTTCAAACTCTCTTCTAGGGGTTATGCCTCTGGCTTCTACAGACAGATGAACTCTATTGATACAACACATTTTCTTTGATTGTTTGGAATAATAAAGAATCCTCACTCTTACGACATGTGAACCAAAACAAAGATGCATGGAGGAATTAGCCGCCTCCTTGCTACCTCACACCCAGTGCCCTGAGTGCAGTAGTCTCGGGGCTTTTTCCACGGTCTCACTTGCTTGTACAAACCTATCCAGTGTTAGATACACCCATGGGGAGATCAGTTGTTTTATGAAGTAGAATCATAATCTCTGCCTTTGTGATTCTTATTTTACTTACTGCATCAAGAGGATATAGGTTAGAAACCAGGAAAAAGAGCCTATTGTATTTCTCTAACTTTTATGTGTACACATACACATGTTTGCTTGGTAGGCAATTTGAGGAGAATGACTTGGGCCTGGAATCTTCCACGCTAAGTGCATACTCTACCACATACTAAGCACACGTTCTTCCACATGCTAAGTGTATGTTCTGCCTCTCAGCCATACCCATTGCCCTTTCAAGTAAACTCCGTTTTTTCCCTTTTTTTTCCTTTAGTCTATGTCTTGTTCTGTGTCTTAGTCTTGCCTGGAACGTGTGACCCTCCTGCTCTAGCATCCTGAGTGCTGGTTTTAACATGTGAGCCACCATGCCCAATTAGAAAAAGTAAATTCCTTGTGAATGCATATGTATGCATGTGTGTATGTGTGTATTTTGTGTTTGTGCATGCATGTGTATGCTGGTGTGTTTGTGTGTTCATGCTGGTGTGTATATGTATGTTTTGTAAATGTGTGTATGTGAGTATATGCTGGTGTGTGTATGTGTTTGCATATGTATGTATGTGTGTGTGCACGCGCACAAGCATGCACACATATAGGTCAGAGGTCATCGTTGGGTATGATTCTTCAGGTACCATTTACCTTATATTTTTGAGACAGGGTGTACACTAATTAGGCTTGCTAATTAGGTACACTGTGTAGTCAGCTAGTCTCAGAGAGCAGCCTGTTTCTGTCTCCCTAGTCCTGGAATTACAAGTGTTAGCCACTGTGCCTGGGTTCTCTATGTGGGTTTTGAGGATCAACCTTACGCTCTATGCTTACAAGACAATAATTTACCACCTGAGCCATCTACCATTCAACTGGAAAGTAAATTCTTAGCTCCTTCTGTAAAGTTATTGAAAACTCTGCTGATATGTAAAGCAATCACTAGCAAAGTGCCAGATGTTAGGATTCTAGGTTTTGCTGAACTAACTTCACAGCCTAGTCGAACCTCTCTGGGTTTCGATTTTCCCTTGAGTTCCTTATGTAGGCAAGAATGACCCTAACCTTCTGATCCTCCTATGTGCTGGGAATACAGTCATGTGCTACGACACCTGGCTCGTGGGGAACTGGAGGTGGGACTTCCTGCCCTTTAGGCAAATACTCTACTAGCTGAGCTACATCCTCAGCTCCCAATCCCTTGACTTTAAATCTCTATTGTTCTTTGAGTTTAAACAGACATTTAACATTTAAAATATTCTTAATATTCTTTTATTTCTTCTTCCCTCATTTCTAGAAGTATGTGGGTAATATTAAATTCTAGTGCCACTCAGGACATGAGTCGGCAGGGGTCCCATGCTCATTGGAAAGGTTATGGTTCTGACTAAGATGTAACTAACAGACGCTCACAAGAGCCCCATAGGAGTAGCGCTGAGGAACTTTGCTTTCTTATGGGGATTCGGAGGTGAGGGGTGTGCAGTGCCGTCCTCCTGTGGAACCAAGACCGAAGCCGGTGTACGGCTCAGCTGGGCCGTTACAGAACTCTCCGTGTCAGGCCTGAGTGCTTCCTCAGCATCAGGAGCCTTTGTCTTTAGAGGTGAAGGCTTTTGTCTGTGAAGACCTGGTCAATGGGTATGACTACATCAGGAACTTACACAGGTTCTGGTAATACAGATGGTTTTGTGGAAGGTATGGTCTCTGCTGACCGGCTTATTGAGCTAAGAGGAAGAATAGAGTACAGGAATTAGGGCAGAGGCAATGATGCCTTAAAAATTCTATGGAAACCTGTGTGTATTTTGGATATAGGAGGTGCTAACAATAAGTTAGTGGTATTCATATAGGGAGAGGGCATTTAAAAATAATGATTTAAAATGTCATTTTAAAAATACTTATTAAATCATTTGTCCTTAGGTGATTACAAATTCTAGCCATCTCCCAAGAGACAGAATAGCTGAAGACTTTGTTTGGGCTCAGTGGGATATGTCAGAGCAGAGACTATACTACATTGAACAAAAGGTAAAAACTAGCCCGGGTACCTATTTCTATGGAAACAATATAATTTTGACATCATTGCTGTGTTGATATCTATTTATTTTATGCATATGGATGTTTCACCTGGAAGTACATCTGTGTGCCATGCATGTACAGTGCCTGTGGAGGGGAGAAGAGGGAGCTGGATCCCCAGGGACTGGAGTTACAGATGGTTAGGAGCCACCATGTGTGTCCCAGGAATCTAGCCCAGGCCCTTCCAGTGCTCTTCCCCACTGAGACTCCTGCTCTTTAATAGCCGCAGTGTCTTTAATGGGGGCAGTCAGTGAGGGTTTATTGGAGATAATGGACAGCTTTTCATTATTGCTTCTTGACTGTGTTTTCTCTTCAGTCTTTTTATTTTGGGGATAATATGCCAAGCATTTCTTTTCTAGACATCAAGGAGTATCTTGAAATGCATCCAGTTTTGGGCAGATGATAGTTTTAACTTAATGGTAAGTACATAGAATGTTCACTCCTAGGAAATTTTACTACAGTCAATATCATTAGCCAAAATTTGAGCATTTTTCTATTGCACCAACCACTTGCATGATCAAGTAAGTTGGCTTGTGCTGTCACAAGGCCTCAGCTCTCTAACAAATGCAGAGCTGATACAGGTGAAGAGGACATCATGCAGAGGAGAGTGCATTTTTAAGGTAACCACTCTACCAGGGATTTAGAGGAAGGTAATAGGTGTGATCCAGAGTAGATCGCGCTAAGTGGTTGCAAGTTATTTGACTCACGAATAGAATGGGTTTGAGGAAGAAAGTCAGAGTGAATAGTTTACTAAGTACCCAGCATTGCCCTTGGAAAAGCTGTTGGGGTTAGTCTGTCTACCGGAAGGTGTCTCTTATGTCTTTATCTGGGATGGACAGTATTTCCTTCCTTTCTTAGGACCAATATTGGTATCAAGCACATATTGGTTTGCCACTATTACAAGACTTTCTTATCATTTCATGCCCCATTTTTAGCCCACCCATGCAGTCCAAAAGACATCCCAGGCTCCCTTCCTTCCACAGCTATCTATGGCTTGTGAAAGGTTGCAGCTGTCAATCATCCTTGTACAAGTATACAATCTGTTGGTGATATTCAAGTTAAAGACAGAGTTAGCCTTGCAGGGAAGCATACACTGACCATGTCTGTAAACTCCAGGATGTTCCCAGTGTACTTCCTGCACTGTGAGGTGTGGGTCTAGCCTCTGGAAGTGGTGGCTAAATGGACTCTTTACCACCAGGCCAGCCTAGCACTGCCAGTTTGCTTTGCATTCACAACTGTTATTATATAATGCTGTTTTTTTAAATTAATCTTTTTGATATTATAATATAGTTAAAATTCCCCTTCCCTCCTCATTCTTCTCTAAATTCATGGTCTTTTCTTGCATTCATTTTTATTGTATATGTACATGAATATGTGTATGCATATATAATTCTTTTTTATCAATCATTCCATTTGTTTACATCTTGTCTGTATATTTATATCCAGTCTGTATGTTACTTATTTGCATGTTTCAGGGATGAGCATTTGTTATGGAACAACCCATTCATGTGCTATTTTCTAGGGAAGGTCTGTAATGTCTGTGATGATGATGCCATTTTTTAATGCTTATAGCCTCCTCATTTCTTTTGACAGTTTGAAATGCCCTTGGACATACCATTAAGTGGCTTGAGATTTAAGTAAGTTATCCATAGAATGCTAAATTTCATAGACATTTAAAGGTAGCAAAATGATGATCTAATTATGGTAGGTAGATACTTGGACAATCTGATATTTTGTGCACCTATTTTAAGATTTTTTCTTTCATTTTATGTGTGTGGGTGTTTAGCCTGTATATATGCCTCTGCCACATGTATACAATGTTTGCAGAGACCAGAAGAGGGTGTCGGATCCCCTGGAACTGGAGTTACAGGCAGTTGTGAGCTGCTGTGTGTGTTCTGATTATCAAACCTGGGTCCTCCAGAAGAGCAGCCAGTGTTCTTAATGGATGAGCCATGCCTAGCCCCTTGTGGATCTATTTTTAACATTCCCGTTCTTCATAGAATATAAACTGATCTGTTAAGCAGGGATACAGGATTAAATGTATAAAGTCAACTGTGTTGACTTTCTTAGCCGTGTTCTCCTGCAGGGCACCTGTGTTTATTTTGATGTGTGGAAGTGCTTGTCTCCTTGTGAGTAAACAGAGAGGGTTTATGATTCAGACTGAACTCATTTAGACCAAACACCAAGATGCTTTCTCATTGCCAACAGGAGGTCACAGGTCAACCCGCTTGTAACTCAGCCCAGTCCCTTGTTTTAATTTTTCTGTTTTCCTCTTTTCACAAAAGGCAAGGTTTTTCTTTTTATAGAGTATTTAATGTGTAGTAAAAAGCTACAGCATTAAAAACAACAACAACAAGACAAAACATAGAACATCAAAGAAAGAAAAGTCTTCCAAAATGAGAAATGGCGGTCTTAAACTGTTCAGTATTTCACTAGCTTTATTTAAACATCTATAGATACTCAATTGTACCTATTTTGAAACATAGTATTATATTTTAGATAATATTACCATAAATCCCCAAATTACAAAAACATATGTTGTAAGTAATATCATTTTCTGTCTATTGCCAGGCCTACACTTTTAAGCACCATTTATATTTTTAGTCACTATTTTACATGATTTACCAAACATTGTCTGCTGAAATGTATAGGAAGCATTTCTCTACCTCTGTGAGTGTGTTGTAGTGCTCATAGCATGCATGAGGGGAGTATGTTTTTAAAAATGTGTTCGATAATTTCTTTTCCTTTATAATCTTAGACTCGTAAACTTTGGATATGATTATCGTCAAGACCAAGAGAACCTATACACTCAGCCTTCTCTCTGCATTTTTACCAACCACACAGGTAGAGTCAGGATCATGCTTACCAATTTCTATTTTAATTTGTATACAAGTTCTATGCAATTTGTATAGGACTTGAGTTCTACAGAAAATGCCATTATGGTTCAACTATGTGAACAGTATTGTTAAATAAATTGTTATTTATAAAAGTATTATTAAAGAAAGAAAATGAATTATAACAGCCACATTATTATAGAAATCAAGTAGATATGACACATATATTCATAGACCAAACCAGTACAATTCTGTCATCCCTTTCTGTCACTTCCATTATAATTTTATATATATTTTGTATTTATGAAAAAGCCATCACCAACAGTGTTATTGTTCTAATAGGTTTTATTGGTATTGTTTTAATAGAGTGGGTAGATTCATATTTTTTCAATGAAAAATTTCCTACGGGGATGGAACTGCTTTCTGTGTCAGTCTTACTGATGTCTTGGGTTCTAATTATTTATTTTTTACATTTTTTGCATGTATTTTATGTCTGGGGGTACATGTGTGCCATTGCACATGTATGTATGTGGAGATCAGAGGAAAATTATGTGAGGAGGTCCTTTCACATTGTGGTTCATGTCATCAGGCTTAGTGGCAAGTGCTTTTACTGGTGGAGCTATCTCACTAGCCCAGGTTTGAAATCTAAACCCACATCCCTGGGTTTCAATGCGATGTCATGGCTGCTGTTGTAGAAGTCAGAACTTGACACATAGCTGTTTACACAGAGAACATGGAGATGGAGACATGGCTGGGAAAATGCACATTAACAAACTATATGCCTTTATGTGTTGGGGTCTGGGAATCACTGCACAAGCTATGCAGACAATCACTCTCTGTCAAACAGGGATGGATTATTGAACACCACACCCTAAGACTGATCAATCAGGGACATAGGTCAGACTTGGGAGCCAATTGTGACCTTGAGTCAAGATCCTATAGGGCTTTTTAAGCCTGAGATCTATAAATATCTGTGTCAAGTTATTCCACCAATCAGGGGACTTCCTTAGGAATATGACTTTGTTGTATACTTACCCTGCTCCCATTTGTTGGGGTATTCAGCTATGGCAGGTGACTTGCCTTGTCTAATGCCTTAACTTGCCAACCAGGATGTCTGTTACCCATGTATATGTCTCTTCCTGACAAGTAGGATGTCAGTTCCCAGGGAGGTCTTGGGAACTTCAACTTTGCTCAACCCCTACTCAAAATGGAAGTCTTATCTCAAATAGCTTCTTATATTGGTGCAGGTGTCTCCCTTATGTTAGGGTCCATCTCAGGGGCAGCTTATAAAGACAAATATCATAAAAGCTTATACACAAGTGCAGGAAGTGCTGTTGGGTGGTTGGTTTGGGTTCAAGCTTATTGTAACTAACTGTACAAAGCAATTCTACTGACTTGTATCATGATTGGTTTCCAAGGGCACAGAATATATAATTAAGTTGGCATAAGAAAGTTTCTAGTAACAGTGGAAACAATGTATGAGAACGTTTCCTTATAATATTAGTAACAGCAAAAATTGGCAGGCTAGACAGCCAACAGTTACCTAGGCTTTAACATTCTATGTAGGCCTTAATATTTTACCTAGGTCTTAACATGTACAGACAATGTCACAGTGAGGCCTGGCCTGTGTGTCACTAATACCCAGTGATAATTATAAATACAAGTCAATCACTGTGGCTGCTGGATGGAGAAAGGTTAGAGGAGGCAAGAGAAAGAGGCAAATGAAATTGAGTCATATTTGAGACAACAGGGACTTGAAGCACAATGGGCAAAGAATACAGAGGGAGAGAAAGATGGGTGTGATGTATCTCAGAGATGCCTTCCTGTAACGAGGTAGAGAGGAAAGGCCCTCAGGTTTCTGGCATCAGCAGATGAACAGCGATGGCATTTACTCCAGTGAAGGAGCTTTGGTGGGACTCGTGAAGGAAGATCATGAGCATTCTTTTGAACATGGTAACTAAGAGACCTGGAACGTAGAAGAAGGGTCAGGGTTGATGATAGATAAGTGTGGGAGTTGTCAGAATGTGGCAAGCATTTGAAACCTGGGGAGGAGGATATGGTGAGAAGGGGAGGTGCTGAGGACTAATATCTGGGAGCTTAAGTGTTAGGAGGAGCGTCCAATTGAAAAGGGCAAAGGATGTCTCTTGAGGAGAGAGCCAAGCAAGCATGATAGCACAGGACCCAAAGGCAGGGTGGGGCCTCCCCCAAGAGAAAGGCCAACAGTGTCTCCAGAGGTGGAGTTCCCAGGGGCTGGCCTGTGAGCCTCCTACCTCGGGCAACTGGAGGGAAATCTTTGTGATGCTTGAGTTGAGCATCACAAAGAGATAGAAAAGTTATAGAAACTTGTGAGAGAGGCAGCAGTAGAGGGTGGAATTGGAATTTAGGAATTTTTTTTCCTTTTTTTTTTATTGGAAATTTTATTTACATTTCAGATGCTCTCTCCTTACCCCATTTCCCCCCTCCCTCCCAGGAACTCACTATCCCTTCCCCCCTCCTCCTGCCTCCACGTTGGTGTACCCCCACCCACCCTCCCCTGTACCTCACCTCCCCACCCTTGAATATCTCCCCCCCCACAACGTCCAGCCTTCATGGGACCAAGGATTTCTTCTCCCACTTATATATAGCTCCCTTGCATATATAGCTGGAGCCATGGGTTACTCCCTAAGCGCTCCCAGGCTGGTGGTTTAGACCCTGGGGGCTCTGGTTGGTTGGGATTGTTGCTTTCCTCATGGTGTCGCGAATCTTCTCAACTCCTTCAGCCTTCACTCTGTCTTCTCCATTGGGAACCCCATGATCAGTTTAATGGTTAGCTGTGAGCATCTGCCTCTGAGTATGTCAGACTCTTGCAGACTTCTAAGGAGACAGCTATATCAGGCTCCTGTCAGCATGTACATCCTGACATCCACATCAACGTCTACCTTTGGTGACTGCACATAAGATGGATATCCAGGTGGAATGGTCTGTAGACAGCTCAGCCGTTAAAGGCTAGGCTCACAACAAAAAATATAAGAGGAATTTTTTTTTAACTCTGGTTGTTTAAATACTTACAGGATATATTTAATGGGGAAGGAAAATGGTATAAGTCCTGGCAGAAAACACTGATAGATTTTTGATGGTGGAAGGAAATGAGACCCTGAGATCCTGGACTCACAGGGATGAACTAGGTGGGCGCTTCACTGCTTCCTTTGCTGTTGGATATAACCAACCTCTTTATGCTTTAAATTTCTGTGGATTTCCTGTTTTTAATTTACACAGAGGAACTCATGAACTGTAATATACTAGGGCTATACAACTCATTTAATAATATACTGGGTTCATCTGGTAGGAGATGTGGGGGCATCTCCTCTTTTCCTTTCCTAACAATGTGTAAGAGGGTAGAAAATGGGCCTTGTCCTTCAGTCTGCTTTGCAATAGAGAAAGTAAGTCTGTTTCAAACGAACTCCCAGGGATAAGATAAAAAGGCTGGAAAAGCATTTTGTTGTTGTTGTTTTGGAGTAGTAAGTTGCCAGTTCTCATATTCTTTTCCAGTTAGGTTTAAAACCGAGTTCTTACGTCTATGGTTAAAATAAACAAGATTGTGGTGTTGCTATACAGGTTGGTGAAAGAATCCTCCCTATAGGCCAGAATAAATAGAAAACAAATTTATTGCATATACTGCAGAAAGAGCAGTTGGTAGGGCAGTGATAGACCCGTGTGTGGGTGGTGGTAGACGGCAAGGTCTCCATTTTGGAGGGAGCCACTTTGCATGTCATTCCTTGTGTGAAATTAGCCCCTTGCAAATGGGAGAAGTTCTGTGGTCTGGGGCTGCAGATAATTTTGCCTGGGTGAACTTCTCTGCGCTTCACTGATTGGGTACAGGTCTGGGCATGGCTTGAGAAAGGTAGGCAGACAGATTGAGGGCCCCACTTACTTCTCCCTTCCTGTTAAGGGCGGCAATGTGATGGTAATTGACAGCCATTCATCATTACCCAGCTCCCCCTACCCTCTATTGAAGCGGCCCTCTCTGGTCAGTCAACAGAGACAGTGGGAAGGGCAAGAGATGCAAAGAATGGAGACAAGATAGGGTGTCTGATCAAGTCCTGTTTATTAAAAGAAAATCATGGGTATATAAGCACAAGCAGGGGAGTGCAGCTGGAGACACTTTTCCACATGTGCCTTGCAGCTGGGGACACTAAACAACAAGTCTGAGAAGCAATATGTCTGAGAAAAACAAGATGTTTATCTGAGTGCTCAGCTGTTGTGGGCTGTTGAAAAACAAGTCTTTTGTCAGGGTATATGGCCCGAGATGGCTGTTAAGATGATAGCTGCTTTCTGCTACGACTTGGCTCCCAACACTCTATCTGCAGACTACCTCAAAGCTTCTTTGTCCTGAATGTCCCTGCTCTAGGAATTGAAGCTGTATGCAGTCCAAGGAATGAAAGGCTAAAATTTGAACTAAAAGGCTAAAATTGATGAGTGTTAGGCCTGTGAGTCACCTAAGATTATTAATTCACACAGACATTTCTATTAATTTCATGGTCGTAGGAAGGCCAATCAGACTTCATCACTGAAAAGAAAATATTCTCATTGCTTCTGTATCAGGGTCAGCCCTGCCTATGGCTGGAGCTGTGGTTAAACTCTCTAAGGAGATCTAAGTTAGCTGCCTTTCTTTCTGTGTACCAACTGTTGAGGGACCAAGGCCGCGAGTGGGTGTACTGAACCCCCTCCTTCCTGCTCCCATGATGACAAATTTTCAGAATCATGCCAGCATTGAAACAGTTCATGGGGCTTTTTAATAACTGTTCCAATGAGATAATTTTCCTTGGAAAACTCGTCTGTAGTAGTTTTCATTGTCTAGGTAGTTCTCAAAGGCTAGCCAATGTGGAGATGTTATCTTCATCAGTAGTGAATATTTACTAACAGTCTCTGGATCTTACATTAAGAATGTATTTTGTTTCTTCAAACTGTGACTTCCTCCAACTTAGAAATAGCAGCTAAATGATTCTGGAGCAGTAATAATAGCTGCTAACATTTAGAGCCAGACGTAAGTATTTTTGCTAGAGATTGATATAGATTATCAGGTTCTCATAGAAGAACCTTATAAGTGGGTTCTGTGTTTTCTAAATTACAGATGAGAAGACTGAGGTTTAGAAAACTAACAGTAATGGGCTTCCTAAACCAAGAGCTTGGGAGACAGAAGGACAAACACTGAGGCAAATCTAGCCTGCTGTGCACAGTGAATTCCAGACCAGCCAGGGCTACACTGCAGAACTCCAGCAAAACAAAGAAAACCCGCCTCAGGGATGCTCAGCCAGGAAAGCTGATTTCAGAGTCAAGAGTCTAAAATGTGAAGTGGTTGTGCTTCAGGCAATTTTATGAGGGATGCTCAACACGGAGCAGTTTAAGTATAAGGTCTTCATTTGTCGGGAACTGACATTAGCCACAGATACTGGAGGGAGGGAATACAGAGCTAGGTAGTCCCCTTTGACGTGGGCCAATGCTGTCAGGGTTCCAGCTTTGATGAGTGTAGCTTCACATACGTTATTGACTCTCATAGCTCATAGGTAAGGTCCATGGTCCATGCTTCAGTGTTGCTTCAAAAACATTGGATGCTTTCTTTAGAGAGGACACAGGTTGGATAGCTGGGGTCCAGAGCTGTGGGAGATGCCTTTAGGGGGACAGCTGGGTAAGACTGCAACATGTACACATTCACCAGACCTTCATGGAGGCAGGAAGTTTCCTAGAGTACATGGCTTCCAGTATGTCTGTTCATTTCCCACCCTTTGTCACCTGCCACAGTGTACTGCCTCTAACTGTGGATGCTAAACGCTGACTTGAAATTCATAGCAACTTGATAATATCACTTTGTAAATGTAGGAATAGTCTATGAAGTAAGATCTAAAGAAATAGAAATAGGTAAATAATGGCTCAGGAAATTTAGGATGCAGATTATTTAAATGCTGTCAAATACCTTCTTTTCCCAGGGAGTTTGTGTGTGTGTTACAGCCCAAACTCTGACTCTCGAAAAGAAATCACGTATTCGGTGTTTTACCTCCATAAAGGTAACTTTCCATTTATTTTCCTTTACTTTTACATTTTACTTTTTCCATTGTAACAAATGAAATTGTAAAGAACTGTATAGATATTCTTTATGAAGAAATTCATTAATGGTAAAGAGTAAGATAGTGAAAGACCCCCAGAGAGGGGAGACCCCCACTCAAGCCACAGGAGATCACGGCCACCCAATGACTCACGAGACGCCAATCTTGTTGCAACCAGCAAGAGTATATTTCAAGAAATCAATGTACTAAGGTCGAGACTCATAACTCAAGCAGGGGCAGAGGAGCTCGACCCCCAGCTCGGGGAGAGTACGGTATTTAAAGGAAAAAAAACACAAACCAGGGGGAGTGAGGGAGGGCGCTGGAAAGTACCAGTTGAAGTCCCAGCCTATTATTTAGCGTGTGACAGGGTTCAAGGAGCAATCATGGGGAAGTATAGGTTTTTTCTCAAGAACTCAATCTTATTCAACCATATCATCTACTTCATGGTCAGCCAAGTTCTTAGAACACAAAGCCCCAGAACTAGCTGACCTTCTCTCTTGGCTCTATTCTATCTGCTAGTCTGTTAGGGGTAAAAATTCTATTAACCCTTTAATAGGAAATTTCTATATGATTTATACCAACCTGTGGCTTGTTCTAGACTATAGAACATTTCTAATGGATGTATTTACCAAAGTGTGTTGGTTTGCCATTTAGTTATTATTAACATTATCTATAGCTTTAATTCACATGGTTACATAGGGGTTTAGTTAAAAACCTTCTTTGCTCTCAAATATAAACACACTGTCACTCCACGATATGTTACGTGATCATACTAAGATATTGATTTCATTTCACATGTCTGTGGCCTGTGATGCTGATATGCCACATGCTGGGGAGTGGGGTGAACTGCCAGCCCTGCATGGATGACCTGCAATAGTTTTAGTCTGAAACATGCTAAGGAGAATTTTTGCATGTTTGTTTAATTCCTCAAAATTTATAATTGTGCCAGACATAGTGGTATATACCTTTGATTTCAGCACTCAGGAGGCAGAAGCAGGAGGATATCTGTGAATTCCAGGCTAGCCTGGTCTACAGAATAAGTTCCTGGCCAGCCAGGACTGTATAGAGAGACCGTACCTAAAAAACAATTTTTTTTGTATTTGTCGAGTATACATTGTAAGTGTGATTGAAACTTTTTTAAAGATGGAGTTTCTGTCCCAGGACTCATTTACTTTTTTATTTTTTATGCCAAGCCACATAAAAGTTTAGAAATTCCTCTGATATTACTAGGATGATAGAGACACAGGCAGAAATGTTTAAGAATTTTTTTAATGGAATAACTAAAAGTAACTTCAGAACTTGATGCAGACCTATTCTTAAGTAATGTAAGCTTGTATAAGACTCTTTTATGTGTTTCTACTAATTAACACAATGAGTCCAATCAGCCACAGACAGAGTCAGAAGAGTAGAGCAAACTCAGACACAGTTGCACAGACGGCTCACTGCCCTTTCTAGCTAAAGGTGGAAGTGTGAGCTAGAGATATCCTAGAGGGTTGGCAAAAACTGTCATGCATAGAAATGAACCCTGGGAACCCCCTGACTGAGATCACTGAGAGGACCCCACTGGACCCTCACCTTCCTACACAGTCCTTCCCTACAGTCTGGGTTTCTGCCTGAGCTGGAACATCTGCTCTTCTGTGACTGCCCTCAGTCACAGTAGATGGTCCACCTCAGTGGCTTTTGGAGAGCGAGGACACCATAAATTCTAGAAGGCAGCAGGCGCTTGCCTGTCTGTGAGACTGTTATGCAGCATGAGGTCAGTCTGAGTCTTTCTTTTCTGAGTACAACTCTCTCTGGCTTCATGCTCTTCATTTGCAGGATACAGAAAGACCTTCACTGCAGCTCCTGGAAGTGCTGACTCACAGGTTACAAATGACATCACTTTTCTCAACCTTGGTGGGTATTCTGGTTCGTTCTTCTGTTGCTGTGGCAAACATGGGACCAAAAGTAACTTGGGTGAAAGGCTTTACTTCAGCTAACCCTTCCAGGTATCAGTCAGTCATCACCACTGGAGGTCAAAGACCAAAAGCTGAGCTGAGGCAGAAGTGCTGCCTGCTTACAAGAACTTGCTCTACTCTCTCCCTCTTCTGGATCATGCCCAGCATGCTTTCCGATGCCTCCTAGGCCTACTTGCCTAGGGGATGCTCCTCCCACAGTGGGCTGGGCCCTCCTACGTCAATTATTCATCAAGAAAATGCCCCCCCCCACACACCACACTTGCCCACAGGCCATTCTGATCTAGGCAATTCTTTAGCTGAGATTCCTCCTTCCCAAGTGACTCTAATTTGTGTCAAGTTGACAATCAGAATAATCAGCACAGTGGTTATGATGAAGGACCTTTCATTGTCCTTTCAAAGTACCCTCGGCTCAGTGGTTACTCTCGGCTTCAGTGGTCACTCATTTTCTTCTCCACAACTCCATTTTCTCATACCTCTGAGATGTGGCTTGTGGTGACAGTCACTGACCCTTTTAAGTCTGAGGGAGAAGGTTTTCTCTGTCACACACCCATCTCACTCAGCTCATTAGCTATTGGAGTTGAAATGTGTCTTCCCTTTTTTAGAGACCCCAAGCTGTGAGCTTTCCTATAATCTTTGGAAGCATTCCTTAAAAAGCCTTTTTTTGGTATACAAATGACCATGACTAAGATGTCCCCTAAGAGCCTGTGAGAAGTCGTGTGTCATGTTTTCCCTGGGTTCTAGACGGAGAATGCCCATTAGACAGTTGTCTGTTTGCTCCTGCTAACCGTAAAAGGCTTATGAAGCCCCCGTTAGTGATTTATGGACCAGTTTAAGTGAATTGTTTCTCTAAGTAAATATGGTAAAAGGAACCTTAGTGTTGGTGTGAGCATATCACGGATTCTGTAAGAGAAGACTGTGTAGAAAGGGTTTCCTGAAGCTCCATATGAAAGCAGCTTTTCCCGCTCTGTGGAAGGTGGGGCATGAAGCATAAGATGTGAGTGACAGCAGCTCTGGGACCTGCTCACATACGAGAGGGACTCAGGATTTAAAGAAGGAAAGCTTTGGGCTTATGGTTCGTGATTCTTTGATGTATTTTTCCATCTCTGCTTGCCGGTCCATCTGCTTCTGTGGCAAAGGTTTGGCAAACTGTGGTGTGAGGAAACTGGGGGATGGGAGAACTAAAGATAAGTCCTCCGAGTTTGTATGTTAAATGCTACTATTGGTGGGGTTAAGAATCTTTTGCTAAGTGCATGGCACATTCGACATGATCTTGGGCCCGTGGGAAATGGCCTTGGAGAGCCTGTCTCTATTGCTTCCTGGGATGAGGGAGGGAGATAGACCAGCTCCCTAGTGAGTCTGTGCCCATCTCAGCAGTGACGGAGAGCCTGTCCACTAACTGTGCCTTTCCTTTTCTCCTCCTGTGATAGCATGACAGTCCAGAGCTTGTAAAAACAGCCTCTCACAGCTGTCTTCCCTTCTCAAGCATGATTTATTAACAGCTATAAAGCTGTATCTAAGATTTAAACTGTTCTTGAGAGAATCTTCATGATTACAGTTACTTTTTTGAAAAGTATGTTTTGCTATCCATTGCTTATAATTTTCATTTATTATTACCCTGCTGAAAAGGACTTGCAATGATTGAAGTACAGAGACTTAAATCTCGCATTACTTTTCCTGGGGAAACATAGAAATTCCTATTCACTTCAGATAGGGCAACAGCACACCAAAGAAACTATCCCTTCTTGGTAAACCAGTGTGTTTATTTGGATTTTCTATAGGAACATAAGGGAGCCTCTCCCTGAGGGATTTTTTGCTGTGGAGGAGGCAATAGTCACCCAACAGCATTTACATCTTTCAGGCACGCCCATGAATAAAAGCCACCGTTTAGTAAATAATGTATGTTAAATAGTTTACTTATTTTTGATCCTCACAACTGTTCTGCCTGAGGATGACATCCCATCTCCCAAACATTGAAGCTGAGGTTGAGGAAGGTTCCTTTCAGTGTCTGTCTTCAGAGATGCTCTATCAGTTTCCATCTCTGTATAACAGATGACCACAAAGGCAGGGTTTAAGGCAGCACAAGCATTCTGATCCCAGGCTGGAGTTCAGACATCAGAAGGGGGAGGGGGTGCTGAGGAACTAAAACCAAGAGTGGGCAGGGCCGGTTCCTTCTGCGGCATCTGAGGAAGAACTTCCTTCCTGCCTCCTCTGGCCTCTGAGACTAGTCATCACTCAGGTTTCTTGTCACTGTGTGGTCACCTTCTGCAGGCCAGTTCCCCTCTCCCCTCCTCTTAACAACACTTAGTAACCACACTGAGTCTACCAGGATAAACCAGGATTCTCTCCTCATCTCAAGGTCCTAATCACACTTGCAACAGTTTCTCTTCATGAAAAGTTAATTTAGGGCAGGTCAGAGGGCTCCGTGGGTGAGGGCTGTGGATCACAAGCCTGACCACATTCAACTCCCACAAGTTGTTTTCCACATACACTACAGACACACACACACACATGTAAATAATTGTGGTAGGATCTTTTCTAAGTTGACAGAGCCACAGGCCTGCAGGCCAGTGCACGAGTAAGGGCCTTCACTGACCCTGACACAGGTAACTACTGATGTTTTAGATGAAGCACTAATCTTTTTATGGCACTGTCTTGCACACTGTGGGACAGAAAACCCTAGACTTCACTAAACAAATGTTAGTAGGAGTTTCCCACCCTATCCCAATGATGTGTTACCCTACACTACCTTAGTATATTTTCTAATGTCCTGAGACATAGCACTACCACAACACACTGACTAAGTAGTCATACTAGTAGTTAACATAGATTATTGGTGTCTTAGTTAGGGTTTTACTGCTGTGAAGAGACACCATGGCCAAGGCAACTCTTATAAGGACGTCTTCATCTGAGGGCTGCTATTAGAAGACTGACTTCTTCTAATAGCAGCAGTTAGGATGAGGGTCTTAAGCCCATGCCCACAGTGACTCACTTACTCTAATAAGGCCATACCTCCTAATAATGTCACTCTCTGGGCCAAGCATAACCTTTGTCCAGTTTATTCATGTTGAATTTTCTACCTGTTCGTTTCTCATGTAGCAGTTGCCCTATATCAGATCACTGTGATAGTACTGTGTTCATTTATAGTGTTTGTGTTCATAGTCTCATGTTTTACCTAATGATGGCCATGATATTTAGATATGCCAAAGAGAAGCCATAAAGTGTTTCCTTTAAATGAGAAGTTTAAAAGTTCTTGACTTAATGGGAAAAGAAATACTGTCTTGTCAATGTTGCTAAGGTTTGTTGCTGTCTTGAAATACATTTCCTAATGATAAAGGGCAACTAATGCCTCTGTAATCCCAACTAACTCCATCACAAATGGATATCCATACCTTTCTAGTAGCTCCCTTTAAATAATTTCTTTCATTTGTTACAGTGGAACTGCCACAATGACAAGAGTTTGCAATTCTTTGCATTACATTCTTTAAGGTTATTTATTCTTGTCTTCTGAAAGGACACGTTGATTGGTTGGAGTTTTATCCTCCCCTTTCCAGGAGTGCGTTCTACAACAGTGATCATTCTGTGCCTCTTAAGGAGAGGAGCCCAGCTAGCTGACTGAAAATGGAAGTTTCTTTTATGAAATTCACGACTCTGTTTTTCTGAGACCCTAGGAGCCTGTTATTATATTTTGTCTTAATTTGGGTATATATGTTCTGATTATGCAACTATGAAGGTGTCAATTCTAGGTGCTAGGGACACAAGGAAACCACTGACAACTGCATAATGTCAAGGCTCCCAGAGACATGCTCTTGATAAATACCAGTCTTAAAATTTCCTAAACAAAATGATGATGATGAGTGGGCCCACATGGGAAAACGCATTTCATAGCTTCCTCAAGCCATCGAAAAGATGAAGAAAATCCCCATTCCGTGCTATCCCTAGCTTATCACCCTGAGGAGTCATTCCTGTTGCTCGATAGTTTTATTCTAATTTCCTTCTGGATCACATAGATTCATATAAAGCTACTGTAGACTCAGAAACAAAACTATAGGTATAAACAAGACAGCCATGTCTTAAGTGTACAGAGTGTGAGGCACACACAGAGCCAATCAGATCTGGATTCTAAGGTGAAGATACTCCCATGGGTCTCATCATGTGCTACTGGGAACAAGCAAACAAATATGCTGTTCTGTAATATTCAAAGCAAAGCATGTTGTCCTGGGGTTTCTCTGCACGGGGATAGATTTATCACAGGTGGATGGTGGATGACTCCAGTCTCTCTTTCCTACAGGCTACTTTGTGGCTGTTTACTCCCCTGGCCATTTCCTTCATTTTCTTAATATTCAGCATCCAGACTTGATCTGCCACAGTCTGTTTCTGACAGGTAAGGTTGTAGCTTCTGTCTCAGAGACATAATCTCCATTCCCATAGGCTTGCTCTGACTTCAATAACTGTCTAGGTGCAATCTTTTATTTGGTGATCTGCTTTTTTGGTTTTTTTTTTTTTTTTTTTTTTCTGTTTGCTAGGAAACAACAAAATGGCTGCTGTGCTACCTTCAAGTCCTTTGCAGTCCCTGCCAGGGTCCCTGATTCTGGACTGCTACTCTGGAAAGGTCTACAGAGCAACCCTTGACCAGTCATACTTGATGCGGTTCCTATGGAACGCCGTCTAGACTGTGAGAAAATGGCCGCACTGCATTGTGCACTGTCCTGTGGTCGAGACCCAGGTTTCCCTGAAGAACAGGTGAGATAATTGCTCGCTCGAGCTTAGAAACTGGCAACAGATGCCACCAAGTGTACTTACTTAGTGTTTCAAGACAAGCAGAAGTTAGGATTTGCTCCATAACAGTGTCTTTGTTGAGCATAGTCTTCCTCTTTGGTTGGCTCTGTGCTGGACCTCAGGCTGTCTTTTGAGTTAGTTGTTCTCTGTACCTATCAATTAGATCAGGTCTGGCTTAATATTACCAAATGGAGAAGCCCCCAAAGAAGCAATTCATAATGTTTAAGTGGCATGCTCTTCTAAGTCATGTGATGACATCTTGTGCCATCCTGCTCCACCTGGCCTGGATTATGAACTGTCACTTTGTCCCGGGTATTCACATTGAATTTTCTACCTGTCCGTTTCTCATGTAGCAGTTGCCTTGTACCAGATGACGATCATAGTACTGTGTTCATATATAGTGCTTGTGTTCGTAGACTCATGTTTTACCTAATGATGGCCATGACATTTAGATATGCCAAAGAGAAGCCATAAAGTGTTTCCTTTAAGTGAGAAGTTGAAAGTTCTTGACTTAATGGGAAAAGAAATACTGTCTTGTCAATGTTGCTAAAGTTTGTTGCTGTTTTGAAATATATCTCCTAAAGATAAAGGGCAACTAATTCTTCTGCTCTCTCTTCCTTTCTCTGTTTTTCTGAGATGAGGTTTTTCTCTGTTGCCCAGCTGGTCTGGTACTTACGTTGTGGTTCACACTGGCCTTACAGTTGAAGCAGTTCTCATTGGACTCCCCAAGTGCTGAGATTTCAGGTGTGAGCCCCCAAACTCAGTACTCTATTGGCTTCTTAGTGATGTGAACTAGTGTTCCAAGGACACACTAAGAAAATAATGAGTTTCTCAGATGACCTGCTCCCCTCTCCCTGTTTCTATCTGGTATAATGCATTACCAAAAGGGCCAAGCAGGCCAGGTATAGTGCCTCAGACCTGCAATCCCAAATGCTGAGGCAGAAGATTTCTATGAGTTAAAGGCCAGCCTGGGTTACACCGTAAGTTTAATGATATCTTGGATTATAGATATTCCTGTCCCAACATTCTCAGAAGAAACAAACACACCAAAGATATAAGACCTTGTGGCAAATATTATTACATTTTTAATAAAATAGCTTACTTTATATTGCACACCGCCACGTAAAAAGCATTATTTTGTCATTTACTTTCTGAAGCTATTCTAAAAAGTCAGGAAAATCCTCTTATCAATCAGTGATGACTGGATTTAGTGGTTGGCTAGATAGTTGAAAAAAGTACACTTAAAAGAACATAAAACATAAAAAATATGCATTTATTTATTTACCTTTAGTATAGTATTCTTTGTGAATAAGATAACTAAACTTCAGTCATTTTTCTTCCATAAAATCAATACTCTATGATTTCCTGTCCTTCTGGAAAGGTTTGTGTATGTAGATACATATTCACATGTGTCTTCATGGGTGTACATACATGTGTGTGAATGCACATCTATGTGTATGTGTGTCTTCAGGCATTTTCCACATTAATTTTTGAGACAGGGTCTTCTCTGCTAGACTGGCTAGCCAGTGTCTCTTGCCTCCGTCCAGCATTGGGGTTATAGACATGTGCTGCACCCCCATTTTTATGTGGGTTCTAGGGATCAGGTCCCCATGCTTGCATGGAAGTCACCTCACCCACTGGGCCATCTCCTTGGCCTCTAAACATTTTATTTCTAAGGAGATCAATAGTGTAGAGAACAGTGCAGACTTGCCTTTACCCACTTTCTATAGTTGTTTCTTCTACATCTAGTCATTTAGTGTTTCAGAATTCAACTCTAGTCTTGTCATGTCATAGAAACATGATTTTTTGACTCTTGCCACAATATGCAACTTTTACTGATGCAATCTGCATTGAACTTGTTTGTAGACATTTTGATTAAACTGCCTGTGTAAAAATAAGTACAACTGGCCCAGTAGATTTAGAATAAAGCATCCTGTCGAGAGTGAGCTATGGCTGGGCATGTCTTCCCTCAGTCATCAAGTGAAAGGTGAGAAGGTTTTCTTCCAGCAGTTGAATGGAGGGATAGAAATTGTGTGAGAAGTTGCTGATGTAACAGGTGATTTCTGTCCACTGGAAGGGAGGACAGAGGCACACCACGGTAAGTGGTGTGATGGTGTTCACTCACAGTGATGGCTGTACTGGACTTTAACCCAAGGCTGGTGTCTGTGAGCCCCATGGTTCTGTTGTGCATTACTCCTGTGTCCGGTAGATCTCTTGATGGGTACTTTGCATAACACCATGCATTCTTGAAAAAAAATGCATATTGGGTTGAGGAAGGTTCTTCTGGAGCCTACCCAAAGGGTTCTGTTAAAAGGATATCTACAAACGATCTTATTTACAATACTGTCAGGACTATATTGGTTTTTAAGCTGGAAGTAGCTATATTTTCAGGGTACTCCAAAACAGATGTAGAATTTTAAAACCTCATTCATTATATATTACATCTTTATACATATATTATGTATTATATATTACATATTTTGTACTACTTTGGTGGGATGCAATACAGATTTAAAAGACAACAGAGTTCTGTGGCCTTTCTTTTTAAAGATTATTCAGTGGATTTCTGAGCGTGTTTCTGCCTGCCATTCATTTGACCTCATTCAAGAATTTCTAATTGGTAAGTATTGCTGGCACTGTGCTGTGAGCTGTATGTTCAAACTTTCGCTTGAGGGAAATTAGTAAGTTGATAATGAATACTTCTGTCAAAATGCTGTTTAGGAGGTTTTTGGGTTTTTGTTGTTTTTAATTTTTAACTTCATTGTAATCACTGGCTAATGAAATCTCATTCTCTTGTGGATTTTGCAAGAAGCTGTGGTTTCCAGAAACCAATAAGATAATGATCAGATTTTGATTCTATAACCTTATTAGCAAAAATTTCAGTAACATGGATCTTTTGTAGCCTGGGTTTATGTTGGTTGGCTATGTATGACTGGCATCATGTCATGGTACCAAGCAGTACAAATAATTTTTAAAAAATTACTATTCTCATTGTTAAAGGAGCATCTGAACATTTTTTTATTCAATATTTTATTTATTTACATTTCAGATGCCATCCCCTTTCCTATCCCTCCTCCACTAATCCACTATACCATCCTTCCTCCTCCTTTTTTGCCTTTATACTGTTTAAATTACATGCAAGTATTAAGGTCAGTTCTAGGTTGAGGAACTAGCAATACAATAGATGCAAATAGTCAAGGAACAAGCAAGACAATAAATCCAGATAGTCAAAGAACATGCATGACAATAAATGGAGTCCACGTGATCACTATTTCTAAGGGCTTATCAGGATGATCAAAATATCTGAGCTTACTTCCCTGTCCTAGCCCAAAGTCATTTTCATGCCTGAAGCCTACTTCTTTGTTCTAGCCTAAGATTAGATTCCTGCCTCAAATTTCTTCTTTGTTCTAGCCAAGGATTTAGATTTCTGCCTGAAATTACTTCTTTGTTCCAGCCTAATGTCAGATTCCTGCCTGCAGTCTATTTCCTTGTCCTTGGCCTATGTCAGATTCCTTCCAAGCAGCCATTTCCTTGTCCTTGGCCAATGTCAGATTCCTGCCAGGCAGCTCCAAAAGCTCTCCACATCTCACCCTTTTTATTGCATAAACAAGACTGAGCTTGACTTAGGTCATTCTGACAAGAAAGCCTTCCTTACCCATCGTGGAATATGCATTATCATAAAAAAAACTGTCTTAGGTTGGTAAGGCTCTGTGCAGAATCTTACCAGTCCTTGGCTTGCCAGCCTGTTAAATTAATAACTCTGTCTGGGAGTCCATTGTCAGTTTCAAGTCATGTGCTTTGGCTGCCAGCATGTTGATGTAGTTAGAGACAAGCTTTAATACAATGGGCAGGAATAAAAGTATTTCCAGGACAAGAAGGGCTAACCTGATCAAGCTATATATGCCATTCCTGAGGTTTGACCAAAATGGAAATACTGACATCAGGTCATGGATAATTTTATTGGCATTATCTGCAGCATCAAAGCTCAACAGAGCAGCATTCTTTAGATGCATAATCTCACTATGAAAAGTTAAAACATCCAGAGAGGTGTTAGGATTATGCCAAATAACCTACAAGTGTCTTTAATTTTTTTTTCTAATTATAATGGCAATCATTGTAAATTTTAGAAGTAACACTATTCCAATGATATTTGTCATGACACTTGAGATGGCTCCTAACTCTTGAACCCTGAACCTCTTTCAGATAATTTGAATAAGTTACGAGCATCAATCCATTGTTCCAGACACCTATATAAATCATTTTGCATACTCAATACATTAGTAACATTTTTTTGCTAGATGGTTAACAAAAATAACTGTCTTAATTCCTTGTGTCAATATTATTTCAGAAGCAGTCATGCTAGCAATTAATGAAATTTAGCTGTTATACCAGCAATAATCAAGCCCACCACCCTCTTGCTTCTGCTTAAAGCCTAACTAACGTCTTCCAGCACTTTCAAGCTTTTTTCAGAGAATCAAGGTTTTCTAATACTCAAGGCAGTAAAACAAAAGCTAGTTGATAGACCCCCCCATAACAGACATGCCAGGTTTCAACACACTAACACAATTAGAAATTATACAGTCAATGCAACTTACAAATTTTAGCTTGACAATTAAAAGAACCTTAAAGCATGCACTAATCCTTGTTTAAAATCCAGACCCTGTCCCAACTTTATCTCTTGCTATTATAACATCATAGAGAATGGCAGCTAACTTTCAAATACATCTCTGAAAATGTCCAGATCCAGCCTTCCAAATATAGACTGTTATTTCCAATATTATATTGAATTCTAGACCAGTACATGATTGAGTCTGAATAACTGGTCACTTTAAGAAAAATATAAGTGTCATTATAACTTCTCTTTTTGATTCTCTGTCCCACAAGGTCTAAAAACTTGAGGCAAAACAGCTTGTCCCATCTGGGATATAAGCAAGCAAAGATGGGTCAGGAACATATGTCCAATACAGCTTCCCAGTGGCCCTTGTCAGGGCACTCAGCAAGCTCACAGGTCAGCATCATTCTTTGTCTCAGCAACAGCATGTCTCACCAATCATTCTGGCAGCCACCATGTTCCAATAGCATCCTGCAGAAAAAATACAAACATGCCCTTTTCCCCATATTAGATACCTGGTCGAGATCATGCCATATGCCTGTAAGAGGATCCTTCCTTTTCACCTAGGCATAAGTATGCATAGTTGAAAGGTGCCATAGACACTCAGCAGAAAGTTCTTTGGCATCCAATTTTTTTAATTTAAAATAAAAAAAATGGTATGATTTAAATAAATTTGTGGTGTTCAGGTATATACCTTCCCCTTTTTTATTTTATGAAGATATTGTTATAAAGTTACATGGGCCCCTTGCACAATACCTTATCCTTGAGGATTATAAGGAATCCCCGTAATAAATTGTTGACAAAAAGTCTCAACTGCTTGACTACAATTGTCAGATCCATTATCTGTTTTTTTATTGGATATTTTATTTATTTACCTTTCAAACGTTACCCCTCTTCCATTTCCCCCTCAAAACCCCTTATTCCATTCCCCTTCTTCCTACTTCTATGAGGCTGTGCCCCCACCCATCCACCCATTCCCACCTCCCTGCTTTCGAATTCCCCAACACTAGGACATCCAAACTTTCAGGGACCAAGACCCTCATCTTCTACTTATGCCTGACAAGGACATCCTCAACTACCTGTACAGGTAGAGCCCTGAGTCCCTCCCTTTGTGTTCCCAGGCTGGAGATTTAGACCCTGGGAGCTTTGGTTGAGTATTTTGTTACTCCTTCTAAGAAGTACCAAAGCACCCACACTTTGGTCTTCCATCTTCTTCTTGAGCTTCATGTGGTCTATGCATTGAATCTTAGGTATTGTGAGCTTTTGGACTAATATCCACTTATCAGTGAGTGCAAACCATGTGTGTTATTTTGTGATTGGGTTACCTCACTCAGGATGATATTTTTCAGTTCCATACATTTGCCTAAGAATTTCATGAACTCGTTGTTTTTAATAGCTGAGTAGTACTCCATTGTGTAAATGTACCACATTTTCTGTATCCATTCCTCTGTTGAAGGACATTTGGGTTCTTTCCAACTTCTGGCTATTATAAATAAGGCTGCTATGAACATAGTGGAGCATGTGTCCCTGTTGTATATTGGTGCATCTTTTGGGTATATGCCCAGGAGTGGTATAGCTGGGTCCTCAGGTAATACTATGTTTAATTTTCTGAGGAACCGCCAGACTGATTTCCAGAGTGGTTGTACCAGCTTGCAATCCCACCAACAATGGAGGAGTGTTCCTCTTTCTCCACATCCTTGCCAGCATCTGCTATCACCTGAGTTTTTTGATCTTAGCCATTCTGACTGATGTGAGGTGGAATCTCAGGGTTGTTTTCATTTCTATTTCCCTGATGACTAAGGATGTTGAACATTTCTTTAGGTGCTTCTTAGCTATTCGAGTTTCCTCAGATGAGGATTCTTTGTTTAGCTCTGTACCCCATTTTTTAATCAGGATATTTGATTGTCTAGAGTCTAATTTCTTCGATTCTTTGTATACCTTGGATATTAGCCTTCTATCAGATGTAGGCTTGGTAAAGATCTTTTCCCAATCTGTTGGTTGCCGCATTGTCCTATTGACAGTGTCCTTTGCTTTACAGAAACTTTGCAATTTTATGAGGTCCCATTTGTCAATTCATGATCTTAGAGCATAAGCCATTGGTGTTCTGTTCAGGAACTTTTCCCCTGTGCTCATGTATTAGAGGGGTTTGCCCATTTTCTCTTCTATTAGTTTCTGTGTATCTGGTTTTATGTGGAGGTTGTTGATCCACTTGGACTTAAGCTTCGTACAAGGACATAAGTATGGATCGATTTGCATTCTTCTACATACTGACCTCCAGTTGAACCAGCAGCATTTGATGAAAATGCTGTCTTTTTTCCACTGGATGGTTTTAGATTGTCAAAGATCACGTGACAATAGGTATGGGGGTTCATTTCTGGGTCTTTTTTTGGGGGGGGTCTTCTATTCTATTCCATTGATCTTCCTGTCTGTCACTGTACCAATACCATGCAGTTTTTATCACTATTGCTCTGTAGTACAGCTTGAGGTCAAGGATGGTGATTCCCCTAGAAGTTCTTATATTGTTGAAAATAGTTTTCGCTATCCTGGGTTTTTTGTTATTCCAAATGAATTTGAGAATTGCTCTTTCTACCTCTGTGAAGAATTGAGTGAGAATTTTGATAGGGATTGCATTAAATCTGTAGATTGCTCTCCACAAGATAGGTATTTTTACTATATTAATCCTTCCAATCCATGAGCATGGTAGATCTTTCCATCTTCTGAGATCTTCTTCGATTTCTTTCTTCAGGGACTGGAAGTTCTTGTCATACAGATCTTTTACTTGCTTAGTTAGATTCACACCAAGGTATTTTATATTATTTGTAACTATTGTGAAGGGTGTCATTTTCTTAATTTCTTTCTCAGCCTGTTTATCTTTTGAGTAGAGGAAGGCTACTGATTTGTTTGAGTTAATTTTATATCCAGCCACTTTCCTAAAGTTGTTTATCAGGGTTAAGAGTTCTCTGGTGGAAGTTTTGCGATCACTTAAGTATACTATCATATCATCTGCAAATAGTGATATTTTGACTTCTTCCTTTCCTATTTGTATTCCTTTGACTTTTTTTTTGTTGCCTAATTACTCTGGCTAGGACTTCCAGTACTATATTGAATAGGTAGGGAGAGAGTGGGCACCTTGTTTAGTCACTGGTTTTAGTGGGATTGCTTCAAGTTCCTCTCCATTTAGTTTGATGTTGGCTACTAGCTTGCTGTATATTGCTTTTACTATGTTTAGGTATGGGCCTTGGATTCCTGATCTTTCCAAGACTTTTACCCTGAAGAGGTGTTGAATTTTTCAAATGCTTTCTCAGCATCTAATGATATAATCCTGTGATTTTTTTCCTTTGAGTTTGTTTATATAGTGGATTACATTGACAGATTTCTGTATTTTGAACCATCCCTGCATTCCTGGGATAAAGCCTACTTGATCATGATGGATGATTGTTTTGATATGTTCTTGGATTCGTTTGCTAGAATTTTATTGAGTATTTTTGCATTGATATTCATAAGGGAGATTGGTCTGAAGTCCTCTTTCTTTGTTCGTTCTTCATGTGGTTTAGGTATGAGCATAATTGTGACTTCATAGAATGAATTGGGTAGTGTTCCTTCTGTTTCTATTTTGTGGAACAGTGTATAGAGAATTGGTATTAGGTCTTCTTTGAAGGTCTGATAGAACTCTGCACTAAAACTGTCTAGTCCGGGACCTTTTTTGGTGAGGAGACTTTTAATGACTGCTTCTATTTCTTTTATGGTCCTGTTTAGATGGTTTATCTGCTCCTTATTTAACTTTGGTAACTGGTATTTGTCTAGAAAATTGTCCATTTCATCCAGATTTTCCAATTTTGTTGAGTATAGACTTTTGTAGTAGGATCTAATGATTTTTTTTAATCCTGGGTTTCTCTTGTTATGTTTCCCTTTTCAGTTCTGATTTTATTAATTTGGATACTGTCTCTCTGCCCTCTGGTTAGACTGGCTAAGGGTTTATCTATCTTGTTTATTTTCTCAAAGAACCAGCTCCTGGTTTTATTGATACTTTGTATAGTTCTTTTTGTTACTTGGTTGATTTCAGTTCTGAGTTTGATTATTTCCTGCTGTCTACTCCTCTTCGGTGTATTTGCTTCTTTTTGTTCTAGAGCTTTCAGGTGTGCTGACAAGTTGTCAAGTGTATGCTCTCTCCAGTTTCTTTTTGTCGGTACTTAGAGCTATGAATTTTCTGCTTAACACAGTTTTCATTGTGTCCCATAAGTTTTGGTATGATGTGTCTTCATTTTCATTAAATTCTAAAAAGTCTTTCATTTCTTTCTTTATTTCTTCCTTGACCAAGTTATCATTGAGTACAGTATTGTTCAGTTTCCACGTGAATGTGTGCTTCCCATTGTTTTTGTCATTATTGAAGACCAGCCTTAGTCCATGATGATCTGATAGGATGCATGGATTATTTCAATATTTTTGTATCTGTTGAGGCCTGTTTTTGACCAATTATATGGTCTATTTTTGAGAAGGTACCATGAGGTGCTGAGAAAAAGTATATTCTTGTTTTAAGGTGAAATGTTCTATAGATATCTATTAAGTCCATTTGGTTCATAACTTCTATTAGTTTCACTGTATCTGTTTAGTTTCTTTTTCCATGATCTGTCCATTGCTAAGAGTATGGTGTTGAAGTCTCCCACTATTATTGTGTGAGGTGCACCGTGTGCTTTGAGCTTTAGTAAGGTTTCTTTTATGAAAGTGGGTGCTCTTGCATTCAGCGCATAGATGTGAAGAATTGAGAGTTCATCTTGCTTGACTTTTCCTTTGATGAGTATGAAATGTCCCTCCTTATCCTTTTTGAGAGCTTCAAGTTGAATGTCGATTTTATTCGATGTTAGAACAGCTACTCCAGGGCTGGAGAGATGGCTCAGCAGTTAAGAGCACTGACTACTCTTCCAAAGGTCCTGAGTTCAATTCCCAGCAACCACATGGTGGCTCACAACCATCTGTAATGGTATCTGATGCCCTCTTCTGGTGTATCTGAAGACAGCAACAGTGTACTCACATATATTAAATAAATAAATCTTTAAAAAAAAAAAAAAAAAAAAAAACAGCTACTCCAGCTTATTTCTTAGGACCATTTGCTTGAAAGATTGTTTTCCAGCCTTTTACTCTAAGGTAGTGTCTTTCTTTGTCACTGAGATGTGTTTCCTGTATCCAGCAAAATGCTGGGTCCTATTGATGTATCCAGTCCGTTAGTCTTTGTCTTTTTATTGGAGTATTGAGTCCATTGATGTTAAGAGATATTAAGGATAGGAGATTGTTGCTTCCTGTTATTTTTGTTATTAGTGGTGGCATCATGTTTGTGTGCCTATCTTCTTTTGGATTTGTTGGAAGAAGATTACTTTCTTGCTCTTTATAGGGTATAATTTCCCTCCTTGTATTGGAGTTTTCCCTCTATTATCCTTTGTAGTGCTGGGTTTGTGGAAAGATATTGTGTAAATTTGGTTTTGTCATGGAATAACTTGGTTTCTCCATCTATGGTAATTGAGAGTTTTGCTGGGTATAGTAGCCTCGACTGGCATTGGTGTTCTCTTAGGGTCTGTATGACATCTGTCCAGGATCTTCTGGCTTTTATAGTATCTGGTGAGAAATCTGGTTTAATTCTGACAGGTCTGTCTTATATGTTGCTTTACCTTTTCCCCTTACTGCTTTTAATATTCTTTCTTTGTTCTGGACATTTGGTGTTTTGATTATTATGTGATGGGAGGTATTTCTTTTCTGGTCTAGTCTATTTGGATTCTATAGGCTTCTTGTATGTTCATGGGCATCTCTGTCTTTAAGTTAGGGAAGTTTTCTTCTATAATTTTGTTGAAGATATTTATTGGCCCTTTAAGTTGGTAATCTTCACTTTCTTCTATATCTATTATCATTATGTTTGGTCTTCTCATTGTGTCCTGCATTTCCTGAATGTTTTGGGTTAGAAACTTTTTGCACTTTGCATTTTCTTTGACAGCTGTGTCAATGTTTTCTATGGTATCTTCTGCACCTGAAATTCTTTCTTCTATCTCTTGTATTCTGTTGGTGATGCTTGCATCTATGACTCCTGACTTCTTTCCTTGGTTTTCTATCTCCAGGGTCATCTCCCTTTGTGATTTCTTTATTGTTTCTACTTCCATTTTTATGTCATAGATGGTTTTGTTCAATTCCTTCACCTGTTTGGTTGTGTTTTCTTAAGGGATTTTTGTGTTTCCTCTTTAAGAGCTTCTACCTGTTTACCTGTGTTCTCCTCAATTTCTTTGAGAGTGTTATTTATGGCCTTCTTAATGTCCTCTATCATCATCATTAGAAGTGATTTTAAATCTGAATCTTGCTTTCCTGGTTTGATGGGGTATTCAGGACTTTCTATTGTGGGAGAACTAGGTTCTGATGATGCCAAGTACCCTGGGTTGCTGATGCTTATGTTCTTGTGCTTGCCTTTCACCATCTTGATCTCTTTACTGCTACCTGTGCTGTCTCTGACTCGAGCCTGTCTTTCCTATTATCTTGGTTGTTTCAGAACTGTGTGGGGTGGGTGTTGCTGCTGGAGTTAGAGCTGAAGCCCCAAGATCTGCTCAGTGCTGGGGCCCAGACTGGAAGGAAGCAGTGCCCCTGGTCAGGAGTGAATTCCTGGGTTCAGTGGGTCCCAGTTATTCCCTGTTTGGGGTGGGTGTTGCTGTCTCCTTACCTAAGATACTGCTGGGGTTAGAGCTCCTGGGAGCCCCGCCTCTCCTGGGTTTTGTGGGATTGGGTGCAGAGCTGTAGCCCAAGATTTGTTCAGTGCACCTGAACATTTTAAGCTGTAGATAAAATCATAATGGCTAACCTCAGGAGACATGAATGAGTGGCAAGGACTTACTGGTTTACCGGATTTGGTTAAATCACCATGCTGACTTCTCTGTTTCTGTTATGTCTCATTTTATAATCTGCTCAGCTTCTTCCTATTGGAGTGTGTATGCAGAGCTGGATGACGTGGACATGCTCTTACCTTACTCCCCTGTGCTGACTTGGAATGCAGTAAGTAACAAAGTCATGGTGGACTCACCACTGTGGGTCAGGGAAGACCATTCCTGTTATGGTAACCAGCTCTCTGATTTCACTTCTGTTTTGACTCACAAGGAGCTGAATTGAAATTTCTTGTCAGACAGTGTAAACAACCCTAATTAGAAAACTCAAAATCTAAATGTTGTAAAATCTGCAGTATTTTAAAGGTTAATATGATGCTGCATATGAAAAATTTATCCTACGTAGTAAATTCTATATACATACATGCATACATATGCATATATATATTATATACATATTCTGAAATGCATATGCAAAAGAAGTATTGTGTCAATAAAAGTTGGATGCTTTGGGAAGACTCAAAGGCATGTTTCTAAAGTTTGTGTGTATTATGAAAGACAAATAAGTTTCATGTATAGATTTTTGTTTTCTCACTAAAAGACCTCATGTCTATGAAGGATTTCAAAACCTAAAATTTTTTTAAAAGCCAAACCTGAATCACTTCTGGTGGTAAGCACCTTGGTCAAGGATGCTTAGCCTACAGTGAGCATTTGAAGAAGTATTTACATAAAGCAATAGGCATGATGGGCAGACACAGGGTGACTGTCACTCTTTCTTCTGGCAGGCAGAACAGAACCTCAGTGATGGGATTCTATAAGACATTTGTATTCCTGTGTTGACCAGATTCAAATATTTAATAGGTGTTATGAATGAGGAAAGGCTAGACCACTGTGATGATTCTTGGTAGAGTTTGACTTTTAAGATACCTTTCCCTGTTTTTATAAACATTTATAAAGAAAATTAGGCAACTCAAAAGCTTCAGGGAGAATCAAATATGTGCTTCCTGTTAGTCTAGACACCTTTACAGTAGGCGGTGATGCACCAGGACCCTGTTCTGTATGAGGCAGCCCGCAGCACCTGCCTCTTCCCCTTCCAGTTAGATGGTGGAACAGTGTGCTTGGTCTTGAAGCAGGAGTTGTATTACAAAGGTATTTATAGCGGTGTTTAAGCAAAATTTAGGCAACAGGCATTGGGAAATATGTACTAGATAAATCGTGACACTTTTCACTTTGTGTTTTGTCTCTGTGTCAACACAGTTGGTAGAGGCACGTAAAGACCATGCATGTAATTTGACACTCAGGAGGCCTCAGCAGGAAGATCTGCAGTTGGAGGCTAGCCTGGGCTACATAGTAGTGAGACCCTGTCTAATAAAAGAAAGAGTCAAATGTGTTTGATCTACTTAATATTTTTTGTTTTCTTTTCTTTTTCTTCTGAGACATGGGCTCATATCACCCAGCCTGGCCTGTGTCTGTTGCCTATGTAGCTGATTCCTTTAAATCCCTGATCCTCTCAAATGCCCCTCCATCCCAAGTGCTAGGATTGCAGGCATGTGCCACCATACACAGTTATGTTTGATTAATTTCTAAAGTTCTGATACTTACAATAGTAGTGTTTTCCTGAAGGTCTTCTCTGGTTGCTTTTTGGATTATAGTTAATAGATTTCTTTGCTACGGTGTAAAATTGCAAGGGAAAAGACCAGGCTTCTCCTTTTCCTAGGCACCCACTTTGCTTTTCTTTCAAATGACTTACGAATGTATAGGCAGAATGTGGTCATGCAGCAGGAAGTCTGCAGGAAACACTACCTCAGCTCCCTGTGTGCGTTACCCACTGCTCTTCTGTCCTATGACTGAGGTGTGGAGAGGCAGGACTGGGAGCAGTGGTCCCTGGGCTGTGTTCTTACCTGGATGCTGTGTGAGGCCACCATCCCAATGGGCAGGGACTCATTTGTTCATTTCTCAAGGCTCTCTGAGGCCCAGGAGACCTTGTGAACACACATATGACACCAGGAAGTCCCACAAGAAAATGTAGAGAAACACATAGTTATAACCTTGATATGCTAGACTTATCTTGGGGTTTACCAAGTGGCTTTAAAATTTCTTGTGGTTGGAATAAGTTCCTATAAAAGGCCTCCTCTAATCCCATGTTCTGTGCTCTCATATTCATCTTTAGTAATGATGCAAATATTACCCTTCCCTCGTCAACAGTCATCCCTAATGCTTGCTATACAGGGAGTAGCAAGTTCACACATCCAGATGGAAAGATTGACTTGGATTTTTTTTTTTATTTGAGACAGAGAATTTACTATTTAGATCAAGGCTATCCTAGAAGCCTCTCACTTGGATCAGAGATGTATATAGCACTACACTTACCAGCAGTTGTATTTTTAAAATAAACTCTATTATAAAAAACAAAACAACAACAACAATAAACAAACACCAAAACACCCAAGGACTGAATTTAATTGTACTCAGAGTCTATACATTTCAATGGCCTTCTATACAGTTAAGTAAAATACTAGAAACCATTCTTGCTCGTAGCTAATTCTAAATTATGCATTGTAATTATAGTTGTTTTAAAATGTTACTATTGTACCTTTTAAAATGCTACTTAGAACTTACATAAGTTACTCTTTTTGTTGCTATTAAAAAAATTACCACAAGAAGCAGTTTAAGAGAGGATAGGTATTTTTCTCATAGTTTTTTGGATACAATCCTTCACGGTGGAGAAAGCATAGTGGCATGGCGGCAGCTGGCCACAGCCCGAAGTTATAAATGCTCCAGCCCCATTGGATTAAATCTCTATGCAATCCCATACCCACAAGGAAAAGTGATGCTTGTATGTAGGGCTGGTCTTCCCACCTCAATTCACCTAATGAGTTATACCTCACAGACATGTCAGAGATGTTCTAGACACTGCCAAGATGAGAATAAATATTAACATCACAGAACCTGGGGTGTCAGGGCTGCTCTGAGGTGTCTGTCGCTGAGCGTCAATGAGAGAAGCACGCGGAGATCCTTGATCCTTACCTACAGGAGCTCAGTAGCACTGATGTTCTGCAGTTTACTGCTTTACCACAGGTGACTTCCTCCCATAGGAATAGTGTGTAGGTGACATTCAGCCATCAATGTGCCCGCCAGTCAGATATTTTTACAAAGCACTCTTAAATTGCTTTCTAGTGCCATCTACATTTTGAAGGAAATCTGAATTGACTGGCAGAAAGGCAAACTACATAGTTAATACACAGACATTTTTTTCATAGTATCCATGGGGTGAGAGCAATTTGGGAAGTTTATCCTTTTAAATTTGGTCCCTGCCCCTTTGAGGGATGGGGTTTCATACGACCAAGACTGGGCTCAGACTTACTATGACACTGAGGATGGCCTTGAACTCATGATCCTCCTGCCTCTATCTCTTTTGCCTGGAATTAGACATTCAGCTACACCAAGCTCACCATGCTTCTTCTACTGGTCACTAATTAGCAGGATGCCAGGGGTGGAGTTGACTGGCATGAACCGCACATCTGAGCAGTTTAGACTGCTATTTGGACTGTGCAGACATTCTTCTCGAGGCCCTGAGATCTAGGTGGACCACAGTGCACGAGAACCCATTCATTTTTGTTCCTTTTAGAGAGGACAGGACCAATCCATGCTACAAATAGTGAAAGAAGACAAGGGCAGAAAGGGAAGGCCTAAAGACAACGGGATGCTTTCATTTAATTGTGGCTTTAATAGTTCGAATATAATTTCCCTCTTGTTTTTAAGTAGAAATGTCTAAAAATACAGTATTTGTTCTGTATTTTCTCACAATAATTGTTCCTCTCTCTTTAGAGAACAAGTCAGCTATTATTTAAAGAATACTTAAAAAAAAAAGAAAAAGAAAAGAAAAAAGTGGGGTGGTTGTGCACACCTTTAATCTCAGGACTAGGGAGGCAGAGGCAGACAGATCTCTGTAAGTTCAAGGCCAGCCTGGTCAACAGAGTGAATTCCAGGACACAGCGAGGGCTATACAGAGAAACTCTCTCAAACAAAACAAAACAAAAACTAAACCCAAAGCAAAACAAAAATCCCGACTCCCACAAAAAACAAACAAACAAACAAAAAACAACCAACCATACAAACAAACAAACAAAAAACCAAAACAAAATCAAGAAAGGAACATTTCATTTTCCAAGGCAAGAGACACACTGCCCTATTATTTTTGTACTAGGAAGTTATTTGACATGGAAGTTATCACACAGGAAGCTGGCTGTCCTCGGCTCCTGTCTGTGCAGAAGACACTTCCTGAAGGCCTGAGCGTGGGTGGTTGATATGCTGTATTCATGTTGCCTCTCCATAGGAAATTCCTGGAATCAAGCTTGTGACAGAGGAGCTCCCATTGCCTCTAATGAAGGTAAGTCCTGCTCTGAGAGGGTGAAGCAGCCATGTTGAGAAGACCTCTGCTGCCCCTAATATTACTGTGGTTTCAAAAGGTATTGCAGCCTGGTAGAGAAAGATGGGGCCTTGGAGCAGGTTGGCTTGCTTCTGAAAAGCCTGCATAATCAGTTGCTGATATGATATCAGTTAGCCTTAGGACTGTTTGAAGAGGAGATTTTCTGAAGAGAGAGAATTACAGAGCCCAACTTGAACCACGGATGGCCCACCAATACTTGCTACAAAGCCTCTGACTGAAGGAGCTTTGGAACACGTCTTTAGGGAGGCTGGAATCCATTGTCCCTGATTTGTAGTACTTCCTTCAAACACACACACACTTATACATACACACACATACACACACTCACACATGCATGCACATACACGTGTATACACACATACACACACACCACACATGCACACACGTGGATGTACATACACACAGGCCTACACATACACATCACAAACATAGACATGCATGTGTGCGCACACACATACACACACTCATACACACAGAGACACACACTCATACACACAGAGACACACGTATGTCCCCCTACCCCACACAATTTCCAGTTATAAAGCTTTAAGTAAACTGGACTGGAATTTCTTGTTTCTCTTAGAGCATCCTCTCCATTCCTCAAAAGTGAGGCCATACTTGCTATATGGCCTGCCTCAAGTTCTTTCCTGTCACAAAGGGCTTTGTGTCTGTCTGCAATCTTCTGGTTTCAGGATACAGAGGGAGGGTTGGGTGAGGTGAGGTGAGGTGAATACAGAAGAATATGCTTGCAGTTAAAAGCTGGAGGGTCGTTGGCTCAGTTCCCTTCAGCTCCTTCGCTGGGTTTGGCATTGCTTCTAGTAATTACTGGCCTAGCCTGGGAAGTCTCAGTTTCTGGCAGCAGTTGCTGCTCCTTGTGCTGAGCCCTTGTATTTAGGATTGATTCTTTTGGATCCTCGGCACCTCACTGACAGCTATGGAGGACCACTTTTAAGGTCCCTGTCATGTACTGGGGCAAAAGAGGACAGATGGAGGCTGGCTTGGTGACTCTTCTTTGGGTCCTAAGCGGCCCTTGAAAATAGACTGGCCAACTGTCCAGAAGCAAGTGTGGAGTCAGCAAAACCCTCCTGATGCAGGAGGATGACAGGGTAGGTCATGCGTTATAGGTGATGATGTGGAGGGGAGGGTGGCGGACAATCTGTTGCTTCTTCCCGCTAGTAATCCTACCAACCATGGTGCATTTACCTGACAACCCACTAAGGGTTTCTTTTCTTTGTTCTGCTGGGGTTGAACTCTGATCCTTGAGGTGCATGCCAGACAGTTGCCTTCCCACCTCTACTCTAACCCCCTGATTTGCTGGGATTCCAGGCATCTCTTACCATCATGACTGACCAGAAGAAAGTTAATTTACAGTTCTGTAGTTTCCAGTACATAACTGTCCACCATCTCCACATTCTTTGTCTCTGTCATAGATATGTATATTTGATTTAGTAATTATGGTAATCTAGAAACATTTGATCAAATATGAACTAATAAATACTTTTATGTTGTAACATAAGTAATGAACTATAATGATTCCCCTGAATTGGCATGTCTGAATTTCTTTAATCAGTTTTCTGGTTCTGAGCATTTAATCTCTAGACACTATACAAGCATTTTTCGGGAAGATAACATGGTGGTAAGGTGGTTGCCTCACATATGTGAAATCTTGGATGTAATCCCTAGTACCACATTTTTTTCTTTTATCCAGTAAAGAGAATATTTCATTTTTATATATTCTTATACATATAGTTTTTCTATTGGTTTATTCTTCTAAGGTTCAAGGTTAAGAATGTCTTACAGTAAAACACTATGACAATTTTTATAGCTTTGATTTCTTATTCTAAACTAACATTCAACGAAAGCTGTGGTAATCTGCATGGTCAAAAAGATTTGGGGGACTGAAGGAATGACTCAGGGGTCGAGAACACTACTGCTCTTCCAAAGGACCTCAGTTTGGTCCCCAGGCCCCATGTCACGTGGCTCACAGTGGCCTCTGACTCCGTGCCATGGGATCCCACATACATGTGGCATATACACAGAGAGATGCACATACATACACACAAATCTGAGAACAAAGGGATTTAGGAGTTTAGTAGTTTTATTACAACCTTACCGGCACTGTGTGTTTTCATTTAAAAGTATAAGGGTAAGGAGAAAGTCCTTTTTGTCTTTTGTCCTGATTGGCTTATTAGAAGCCAATCATTGTTGGTTCACAATATTCTTATTGACTAGTAGTAAGTGTACTCTGACTACACTTCCTCTCTTCTGGTAAAGTCAAGGAAGGGAGGGGGACAACATGAGATGAAATGGCTCCTCCTGCTGTGACATGTGCTCAGTCTAGGGTTGTAGTCCAGGTGTGTCCCCTTAGATTTGGATGTTGAAGTCTTGATCCCAGAACAAGAAAGAAAATCACCTGAAAGTCAAAAAGCTTCCTCACTTTGTAAATGGTTTACCAAATAATCTTAAAATGTATACAAAAACATGTTGTAAGGAGGGAGCTAGAGAGATGACTCAGTGGTTAAGAGCATGGCTGTTTTTGTAGAGGACCTGGGTTCAGTCTCAGTGCCTAGATGGTGATTCACAACTGTCTGGAACTCATGTCTTCTCACATCTTCTCTTGATCTCTCCAGGTAGCAGGCATGCATGCAATACACATACACCTACCTACCTGCAGGCAAACATCCATATACGGTTTTTAAACTCTTAAAAAGCTCCGTTTTTAAAAAAATTGGCATATAGGAACAAGGCCCATGCTTTAAAGGAATGTTGTCAAGACGGACCTTCCTTAGGAGGGCTTTGATCCTTGGTAAACTATGGGCTGCTCTGGGGAAGCAGCAGCTTGGGTAAAAGGCTGATAATAGCACCTAAGTTTATAGTGAGAAGAGAAACCACTAAAACTATTTAACCACGGGAAACCAAAGAGGGAAACTATAGCTTACTCATTTGGGAAAGAAGAGAGTGTGCTTCAAAGCAGAGGGCTGGGCAGTTTTACCAAAGTAGTTCTCTCTGTGTGTCTCTCTCTGTCTCTCTCTTTTCCTTCTCTCTTTCCCTCCCTTCTTCCCTTCTTCCCTCTTTCCCTTCCTCCCTCTGTCTCTCCTTCCTCCACCTCCCAAGGGCTGAGATTCCAAGTGTATGGCACATGCCTGGCTCAAAATCAGACGTTCTTAATGTCTGTTCATGTTAAGGTCCAATCACACATTCAATGATTACTGAGTACCTGACTGGGAGAAGGCCGGGAAGATTTGAAGCACTCCTGCTTAGGACACGAGCTATGAATCCTGCAGTTTCAGGTGCAGGGCTCCTGGGCATCTGGGAAGGAGGTGTTTGCCACCTGAGCTGTTCACGCAGACTTTGCTTCCATACTTCTTCATTCAACATGTTTGAAAGCTGCTTTAACTAGACAGGGCATGAGTATACTCCATCGCTTGGTGAAGCACAAAAGGCACTAACTCTCCTTGGAGCATTCAGAGCAGACAGATACCACCATTTCCTGCCAATCTGCAATACTGACACAGCCACAATGTAACGACTCACTGTTCTGAATCTTTAGAATTGTTGCTTTGGAGAAAACAAAGCACTGTTCCAAGCTGGTTTTGGGGGGGTTTGATTTTCCAAAGTTTAGACTGCAAATGTGTCCTGGGAGAGTGAGTTACAGTGAGTTCAATTAATGTTGTGAACATAATTTTATGATAACACGAAGCAGCATTATTTGTTATTCATAGAGCCTCAGGGTAGTGAACTAATTCTTGCCACTTCTGTAGAGACTGGATAGCCAGACTACCTACCTACTAGCTATAAAACTGAGAACCAGACCAAGATTGAAAATTATTATTTCTGTTACTTTCTTATCAGCCACTCCAGGCTGGCATATGCTTCAAGAAAGCTAAATGTGAGGTAGACGGCCATAAGTATCGATTACATTTAAAATCATCCAGCCTATTAAAAAGTAAAACAGAATGGCTGATAAAATTCCCCAGTTGGGTCAAGGAAGTGAATTTTTTTGTCCGATACTGGAGCAAGAGGAAACTTATTTATATTCCCGAGACTTGAATAAGATAGCTGTGTGCTTGCAGCTGTCTTAATGTGCAGCCTCAGGAATTCCAGTTGTTTGCCACATGTGGGGGATGCTCCCACACAAGGCTCTTAGTGTAGGATGCTGCCTTTCGAACTTCTGTCCACAGAGACATTTACTATTGCATTTTATATGTTAGACATGATGCAGGCATTGCTGGATTTCTCTGGACAGCAAGCAGATGTTGGTTCTGAGGTGAGAGCCGCTGAGGATCCTAGGAAGACTGAAGTATTAGCTTTGCTCCCTGTGTCCTGGTACAGAGAGTAAAGGGGTCTCTCAGACTGGGCCTCCTCCCCTAATCAGCAGAAGTAGGACCAAAGCCAGGGGCTTTGAGAAATGACAGGCAGATGTCTATTGCTGACAGATGAGGCAGTACTACAGACTCATTTTGTTCTGTTTCTGGATCAATTGGCAATCCAAATTGTAAATGGGAAGTATCCCTTGGTGTAACTGGCCCTTTTGTGTAATTGATAGTTGTGATTGGTTGCCTGTGACAATTGCTTTACGGCATCTTCAGAGACAAAGAGAGGTGATTTTTGAAGAAGAGATGGGAATAATTTTCTTTCTTAAAAAGTTAAAACTCCCATTTGTGCAGGCGGGGTAGGGGAGGGGAATGCTTATTGGCCATTCCATCTGATTGCTTCTCAAACCAGACCCCCAAGGACTAGCTAAGCTTATAGATACTTTGTTCACAAAACCCTTTTGTGTATTTTTAAAGACTTATTTAATTTATGTGTATTTGTGTGTGTCTGTATGTTTGTATGTACACTAGATGCATCTGTAGAGGCCCCTTGGGTCCCTGGAGCTGGAGTTTAAGGGCAGTATTGAGCTGTCCCCTGTGGGTGCTCAATCCAGGTGTTCTGTAAGACCAGCAATATGATTAACTGCTGAGACATCTCTCTACTTCTCAGTTTTGTATTTTGGTAGTGCAAACCTTGAAGCTAGCACTCAGGAGGCAGAACTCTGAGTTTGAGTCCAACCTGGTCATCAAAACGAGTTTCAGGCTAGCCCGGGCTACACAGAGATACAGTCTCAAAATAAACCAAAGGCTCCACTTTTCCAGTAGCTGATGGGTGTGTTTTAAGAAGGGTGGTTCTCCTTTTGCATTGCCCTTCTTCATGGGGACAGTATGTAGAGCCCTCCCAACTCCCCTTTAGTCAAGTATCGGTTGAGTGTCCTGGCCACACCCACACACCAGGTGTGGTGTGGAGCTGGGCTGATTGGGTGGGAATGCACACATTCTATTTTCTTTTCCTTCTCCTTCAAGGTGCAGCATCTAACGTTTTTTAAAAAGTAAAACAAAATAAACACTACTTTTATTCTCTGGGCCAATGAGCAGGTTGGGGTTAACTTAGACTCTGGGATTCCTCACAGATAGACATTCTCTAACTCATCTCCTGTTTCTACCAACTCACAAGTCTTTACACGGCGCCTCCATCAGCCTTCAGTGACATGGGCTGACTGCAGTTACCAGGACAGGCTCAAACCATGTTTTCAGCTATGAGCGATGATCCATAAAGATCATCCCAGGAACCTGAAAACCTCACGAGGCTTCAGATCACTCCCCCAAACCGTTAAGTTCAAGCAGATGGCACAGATTCTAATGGACAGCTGGAAAATGAAAGCTGGAGGCTGCTGTCCAGTGCAGACATCTTTCCAAAGCTGATCCAAAGCCACGGTCTGTATTCTGGGCTCTCAGGCTTTGTTCACTCACCAAGAGCCCCGTAGAACACACTGTCTTCATCCTTCTTTTTGTTCTATTTCTCTGGGCCTTGTGTTTTCCAGTCTTCCAAATAGGCCTTTAAATTTACAGTCATCCCTGAGTGTGGGCAGATTAAACATTGCATTGCCAGTCATAGGCTGATGCATTTACCAACAGTAAGAGAACATGGAGATTATAATAGGCCAGCAGACTCCAAAAATCCTCTCCATTCAAATGGGAATATTTATTATCTTACTAAGTTTTAATGTTTGTTTTATTTAAAATACAGATCTTTTGTCTTCCATTGGTGACATTTCCTGGATAGACGTGGACAAATGTCTGCTCATTTCAAATGGGGCATCTAAAAAATAATTCTACCCAAGTATAGCTTGGTGAACCAGTGCGTGTATTGGATCACCTATAAGGACTTGGATGGGTAATCCCTGGGGTGGGGGTGGGGAACCTGCATCAGTGGGCTCCCTAGATAAGTCTCTTCTTCCTCAGCAGCTGCTTCATTATGCATAATTATAATAAATTATGCAACCTGGGAAGGGCTTTCCCCAGGCTTGTGAGTCTTGTTACCTTCCTGAGGCTTTGAGCCTCCATCCTCCCTCTAAGGGGAAATGTTGTGATTTAGAAGAACAGGGCTCAACACCTTCTTATTCAGTATTCTAGTACAAGATATGAACAACGCCCCCAGGAACATCCTTGTATGTGTGCACACTCTCAACCTTGAAGGGTGGTCATGGACTTTAATATTTTATTAAAGTTCTCACTTATTTTTAACTTCCTTTTCCCTCTTTTAAAGTTACCATTCAAAAATTTCATACATGCATTGCCCTAGTTAAGTTTTGCACTGTGTTAAACACTATTGCTGAAAGCCACCTGGGAGGAAAAAACATACAGCTATAATGAGAAGAAGAAGAAGAAGCCAAAGAGCAAGAATATTGGTCCTAAAGGGACCAAGTTCTCCTCTGGACAAGATTAAGGCAAGTCATCCAAAGGTGGATTGCTGTGGCACAGCAGGCATGCCTATAACCAAAGTTACCACTAGATGGCACCATAACACCAACTAGTTTTCAATCTGATTTGGGCACTTGGATTCCATAGCCAGATGTAGGAAACCAACAAAGAATAAGAATAATTATTGTTTAAGTTGTTGTTGTTATAAAAATACAAACTAAGGAGAAGGGATAGGTAACATAGGTTTACTATAAATAAAGAAAGGCCAGGAGTCAGCAAAGAAAAGTTAAGTAGTGGGACCTGATCCCAGCATTCCCATCTACCCTGGAAATACATGTCAGTTTTAAGGTTCTGAGATTTTCCATCTCTGAGAGAAGAAGCATTGGTTGTGTAGGCCTTTTAGGCTTCTAAATAAAAGTATATAATATCACATAACTTATTTATTGAGACTCCAAAATCTATGTGAAACCATGTTGTCCTTTCAATAATAGCTCACCAGCCACATTTTTGTTTAATATTAGAGCATTTGTATGTGTATGCGTGTGACTGAAGTATATTTTATTAAAGTTCTCACTTATTTTTAACTTCCTTTTCCCTCTTTTAAAGTTACCATTCAAAAATTTCATACATGCATTGCCCTAGTTAAGTTTTGCACTGTGTTAAACACTATTGCTGAAAGCCACCTGGGAGGAAAAAACATACAGCTATAATGAGTGAGTGCACAGTGATTGCGAGTGCACAGTTACAACTATCATACAGTTACAGTGAGCACACAGTTCCAGTGAGCCCACAGGTATAGCAAACATACAGTTATAGCAAGTGCACAGATATAGCAAGAATATAGTTACAGTGAGTGCACAGTTACACCGAACACAGTTATAGTGAGCACACAATTATAGCAAACATACAGTTATGAGAGTACAGTTATAGCAAGCATACAGTTATAGTGAGCACACAGTTATAGTGAGTGCACAGTTATAGCAAGCACGCAGTTATAGAGAGATCGTAGTTCTAGAGAGTGCGCAGTTATACCGAGCACAGTTATAGTGAGCACACAATTATAGCAAGCATACAGTTGTAGCGAGCGCACAGTCACAGCCAGCGAGCAGTTATAGCGAACATACAGTTGTAGCGAGCGCACAGTCACAGCGAGCGCGCAGTTATAGTCCATCATGAGGAGTCATGGTAAGGACTCAAAGCAGGAACCCAGAGGCAGGAACTGAAGCAGAGGAGCAGAGGCTGAGGATGTATTGTATTTCCTGGCTGCCTCCACCCTCTGCTCTCTCAGTCTGCTTTCTTCTTGGGCCCAGACTACCTGCCCAGAGACCACAGCACTCACAGTGGCCTGGGCCCTCCCATGTCAATCCTTAATCAAGAAAATGCCCATGGGCTGCCGATAGGCCAGGGTGGTGGGGGCATTTTCTTAACTGAGGTTCCCTCTTCTTACATGACTCTTACTTGGGTCACTTTGACAAAAAACAAAACAGAACACAACCAGTCAGTTCAAGCATGCAATCTGATCAAAGCCACCCCGAATCTCCATCTCCTCCCCATCCTCTACCACTCCCCTCCCAACTTCATGTGGTTCTTTAAAGCTCACCACATCCTCTCAGTGCTGCCAAAATGTTCATCCACAGCAATAGGGCAGCCTCTCAGGGGCTGCATCCCTGGAGCAAACTGATGCACTCCCTTGCCCAGCCACTAGGGATTGCCCATAGATAGCTCATTAGACAGGGTGGCATTTTTGTAAGCCCCTCCCCCATCCGTTCGGGCATCCACTGGCTTGGTCTTGTGCAGGTTTTGTGCACGCTTGAATTCACAGATGCTGTGAGGTCATGTGTGCACAGGCCCCGTCCTGTCTGGAAAACATGGTTTTACAGTAGTCCTCCACCCCCTCTTGCTCTTGCAGCCTTTCTTCCCCATGAGTGCTGAGGGGTGTGTATATGTGGTATATGCTGAGTTCACAGTATTGATGAGTACTTTTATCCTCTAGGAACATGTGTAGCAGCTTCTTACACGTTGGAAGCTAGCCAGTGCACGCAGATAATTTGATCAGCCAGTAGGAATGAAGTTTCCAAGTCTGTACAGGCTTGATTTCTCCGTGTTCTATGATTTGAATACATGGTGTCTTCAGCAATAGGGTCTTAGCATCACGTTCTGGAGGCAATAGCTAACTAACAAAGGCAATAGCTTATGTTTTGAGGGGATGTATGGGACCCCTTGAACATAAGCTCTCTCATTTTCTTGAATTCTATTAAGACTGTCACCTCAGTAAGCAACAGCTGTTAGGTCAGATGTTCTATCTAACCATGGTCAAATACTTATAAATATATTTATCTTGATAAAGCTAAATCATAAAAAGTGCTTGATCCCAGTACAGCAGAGAGAAGGCCACTGTCACCAAGGTGGACATGTAACAGAGCACACATGAGACAGCCTGTGCTATGTGAATGGCCTCATAGACCAGGATATACACATGAGACAGCCTGTGCTATGTGAATGGCATCATAGATGAGGATATAAAGCCCCAGTGTTTCCTGTAGCATTTGCCATTGAGTTCCCAACTCCTCCCTCTTCTAGCTCTGCCTTGCTTCTTTCCCTGGAAATGTAGCCTCTCTTAGTAAACTGTTTCAACTCCTGCTGCTATCCATGTGCCCTGTCCAGTTTCTTGTTCTAGAACACAGGAAGCTGGAAATTCCAGGATGTACTCACGAGACTCCCATATCTACAGATATCATCATGATATTCTTCAATATTAAATATACATTAGCATAGTGTTTTATTATTAAAAATGGTTATATTCTTCAAGATAGTACAATAACTAATAATTCAAAGATTTAAAAATCAACTAATTCTGTTTGGAAGAATTTAACAATTATTGTGAAATAAATTTATGTCATCATTTTGATGCCTGGGTTACAAATGTGAATAAGCCGAGAAGGGAAGCAGGATTGTTCCAGTGGCTCTGAGTTACAAGCACATTTCTGACGGGACATAGTGGGTGACACCACCCAAGTCAGGAGAATCACTCTCTTGGGAGGAAATGCCTTGAGTTCCTGGCTTCCTGCTGAGCCAAACCAACTAGAAAGTCCTTAATTTTGGGAAGTGAACTGTAGTTCTTTCTATTATAAATGGGAAGAGAAAAGAAGAGAGGCTAGGCTCTTGATTTGCAAATTCTTATGAGTGTCCCTGTTCTGTGAAAGATGGAGTTGCTCAGAAATGCAATACCCGAGAGGCATGGAGTGAGACGTGGTCCCTGCTACAGGAGGACACAGTGCCTGCTTTTCAAGCTAATGCTGTTTTTTGTCTCCAGGTCTATAGCTTGAAGGGGTACTGGGCAAAGCTGAACTCCAACCTGGAGTATATTAAGTATACAAAGCCTCGCTTGCACTATCACAACAGTGTTGTAAGGAGAGAGTGGCATAACCTGATCTCTGAAGAGGTGAGCACACAGCCAGCAGCGTAGGCTGAGCCGCAAGGCTGGCCTATGCTGGCCATGCTGTCCTCTGTCACCACCTGCATCGCCTCAGTGACAACCCAGTGGGCAGGGAGGACTGTTCTATACTGTCTGTTCTTTGAGGAAGAACTGGAGTAAGGGGAAGAAGAGACATGTGGCTCATTAATAGTAGAAGAGCAATGACCATCATGTCTCAGATGTTGTTAGGTTATTTGGATAGCTAAAAGATTAATTAGAAAAATGTTAGTCGTTCCCCAGTCAGTGTTTGCTAGAGGTTAGCGGGAGAAAGAGTCAGAGAGACAGAGTGTAAAGGGATCGGTCATCCAGGAGAGCTCTTTGGGAAAATGAAGTAATTCTGTATTTTGATCATGGTGGTACACTGTGATACGTAAATCTACACAAATGGCAAATTGGCATAGATAGCACTAGGCACATACTGTACAATATCCATTTCCTGATTTTGATATTGTAGGATAGCTATATCAGATAGAAACATTAATGGAGATAGGGTGAAGCGTGTCTGGGACCTCTGCCCTACTGTTGTATAGAGTCCTTTGAGAATAAAGTTTAATTTAAAAAAAAAAAAGTGCTCTCCTTACATGGGAAATTATTTTTGAACCCTTTAACTATATTGTTATTTGTTCTTGCTGTTAATAACAAAAGCTATCCATGAGAATTTTACCTTCCATAACCCTGACATGTTCTCACCCCTAGAAAATGGGCAAAAGAAGATCCACCATGTATATGAGAAACATTCTTGACAACGCAGTGAAGTAAGTGCAATCCAAGGCTGGCTGCCTGTGTGGTACTCTCAGCCGTCTGCTGTCTTTGGCTTCAGTGAGTGCTGGAGTGTCCAGCGGGCAACATCTCTATAGACGCACACCCTAAAATGGACCATTTATGTTGGATAAATGGTAAAGAAGGCTTTTATCAGTGGATACTTCTGAGAATGAAAGACACAGTAGGTTGACTCGTTGGAATTGTTGGTGGGCTGTGTTGGTGGAACTTACTTTTATTTTGAAAGCATATTCTCTGAAAACATGAGTCATCTCAGAGAGCTAAAAGTGCAGGCCTCATTCCAACCTCTGTTCTGTTTTTAGCCCTTGTTATTTCCAATAACTGAGAACTGCAATTTTTTCTAAATAATTGCTGTTGTTGGCTCTAAAGGGCTTTGAGATTTGTAATTGCTTAATGTGTCTTTTGGTTCACTGATTAAAGGTTTTGAGTTTTCAGGTAGCCAAAGAATGGTTTCTGCAGTGGTGTTGTGGGGGCTTTAAAGGAGACACATCTCTGCATAGTGCTGTGGTTCAAAGTTTTTAAAACGATGCTTCCGTTGTAGATAACACACGGTTTCTTTGCAGGGTGATTTCTAACATGGAAACGAGGACACTGGGTAAGAAAAGACCTGTGTTAAAGTCAGTGTTTTGTTCGCAACATTGTTCTTCCTAACCAATGGATTGGCAAGAAAACCATTCCCAGCAGTAAAATGGGGTGTAATGGATGGCAGCAGCTCCTACTATCACCCTCTCAGAGTGACCACATAGCCAGTTCAATGTCTGTCTTAGCACCAGGACCTCCAGGGTCAGCTGCCAAGTATGTTTTTGCTGAAGGAGTCTCTGAGTCCTCTGGTTTTCCTGTTTCCTCTCACAGCTGATCTAATTAGCATGGCCCCTGGCTGTACCTGCTAGTTGCACTTGGCAGTTCTCTTCAAGGAGCTGCTTCCTCTCCCTCTGTCTGATCACAGTCTTTGACTTATATGTGCCTTCCATTTGGTTCACATCAGGCCATGCCCTGGGCATGGTTCCAGGGGAGCAAATTATCCAGTTGGGCCATTGGATAAGCAGTGTGCTTCCGTGGGGTGGACACCATCTTAGAGTCTAGAGCTAGCTGTCACATGCCAACCATAAGTGCCTGAACATTGTTCTTGGGGCTAGCATGAGGGGAAAGTAAGGACAGAAGGGATTAGAGAGTACCTAGTCAGGGTCTAGTGTAAGGGACAAGAGTTGTAGCTGTACGCCTCCCCTTCATGGAGGAGAGAGGGAGTCTTGGGAGGCTTTCCAGGGCCAGTATTAGCTAAATTAAGTCTCGACAGGCAAGAAGGCAAGAAAGTTCTATGATGACTGAGGGAGAACAGTGAGTATGCCTAGGTCCAGGCCTTTGTGATATGGATCAAGCTTCATGAAGGCCAGCCTTCATTAAGGAAACTGTTTTTATCTACTCCTGTTTTATGGCCTTGGATGTTTTTCATATGTGTGGGGACCTTAATGAAAATTTAATTTGGAAAGGGTGTAGCAGTATGCTCAACAGCTGTATACACCGCCCAGTGAACCATGAAAGTGAGTTATCTCCACAGGAAACGGGCCTCAGCCTGAAGAGGGGGTGTTTACCAGACCATCCTTGCCTGTAGCCAGGGACTATACCCTACCAGACAGGTCATAACATATGAGATCCAAGGTCATCCTCCTGCAGTGGCTGAAAGCTGTGCAGTGTGGGCGGTTTTCTGGCTGCCCTAGGGGAGGTTCAAAGCTCTGCATGGTAGTGGTAACAGGCACCTTGTTGGGCAGTGTCTCGGGGCTCTTTAAAACTTTCTTTTTCTGTCTTGGGCTTTGCTTCCCATGAGGAATGTTGTCATTGCCTAAAACTGAACCCTGAAAATTAAGGTTGTTAAACGCATATCCTGAGTTCTCTCGTCATAATCCAGAGGGTTAATTAAGCAGGGTGGAGAAAGTGTTTATCCTGAGGGGCCCTGGAGCACCCATGCCGTTTCAGGAGGAAGCATCAGCCTATGGGGTTTGCCCTCCTACCTGCTCTGGGGCCTTAGAGATTCTGAGGGAAGAACTCAGCGAGGCAGTTGTTAGGGAAGCCCAGCCTGCCAGCCTGCCCCTCTGTCTTGTGGGGACAGGGTCAGTCAGAGTGCGGAAGCAACATTTGGCTTCACTCTCAGTGTTTGTTCTTTCAGTCTGATGACTTGTGCCCATCAGCTCTGTCTGCCTTAGCGGTTGACTGTCCATCAGCTCAGTAGCTTTCTTGGCCACTGCTCTATAGGCTCAGGAAGCAGAAGGGAGCCACATGGTCCTACCCCCGAGGCCTGCCATCCCTACAGCTAGGCCTCTTGAGGGTTAAGGGGCTCAAGTAGAGGACTGGCTGGTGTGGTTCTAGCCCACTTCCTGAACACTACCCTCCCCGTGACTGCTCCTCTGTTCAATTTCAGAGCCGAGGTTAATACCCCTCTTACAAGAGGAAGATAGGCACCAGAGGCTTCTCATGGGCCTGGTAAGTAGTCTGTGGGCTTCTGAAGTGCTGCCAGGCAGTGGTCTCCAGAGACAGTAGAAAGGACAGACGGCCGGTCATTCTGATGGTACTTTATGCTAACTTCAACAATGGGTGCTTCATCACTGTTGGCCTGGGTATCCAGCCACAAGCAGAACATGGATGATCTCAGCCCTCCTGGGGCAGAGGAGAGAGATCAGTCACAGGAATAAGCATGTAATCATAAGCTTTGATAAAGAATACGTGTGTATATATGCCTTCCATATACACACGCCCAATTCCAGACACACGTCCCTGCTTCTAGCTTTGGCATGGGTTCTTGGGATCTAAATTCAGGTCTTCAGACTTACAGGACAGTCATTTTTACCCACTGAGCCATATCCATGGCCTGTTTTTGCTTTTTGACTATAAAATTGACAAAATATTTTGTCATTAAGTTATGATATTAAGAAGGTTCAGGACAGGGACTTGGCTGTTCTCATGCCACGCACTGAAAACTAGAACACACGATTTTAGTGGTAACTTGTGAAAGTATGAGACCCAGCCAGTTCCACTCCTGGGAACTGAATTGGACTGAAAAGTTGTGGCTGTAACAAGCCCATTTCCCCCTTCCTCCATTTATAATGAAGCTCCTGAATGACAGAACACTATTCTAGATGACTGACATCCAAACTTTTCTGTCAGATCTGTGTGTGCACATGCATGTGCCTGTGTATCCATGCATATGTGTGTAGGGTTATTAACAGCAGTCAAAGAAACATGTAGAAGAAAGAAAAAAATTAAGTTTAGTACTTTTCACAAAATTAAACACATCTAGTCATTAAAGCTAGTGTAAAATGTTTAATGACACAGGAAAATTATCACATAGAAAGAAACAGCATGTGCATACCCAAGTAAGACAAGGCTAAGATGTTCATGAGCTGAGGAACTATGAGATCCTTTAAGTTATTTAAATTTTAGTTTACTCTGTCTATTTCTTTGAGACATGAGGCATGTCTCAAGCAGCCTACTTGAGCTCACTGTGTGTCTAAGAGGGACCTGACCTTGAATTCCAGATCTTCCCGCCTAAGCCTGCCTTGTGTTAGGATTATATGAGGAATGTGCCAGACATTAATTTTCATTAATTTATAGGCATTACAGAAAAGTTAAATAGCACAAGAGTATACAATATTTCATAGAAGAGAACTGTTTGAAAAGCCCAATGAACTAGCTCACTCACGAGGTGGAATTGAAATACAGTGTCATTGTGTCTTGTTGCTGAGGTCACAGAGCATCCACTAAGAGGGAAGATTTATGCATTTATTATGCCCCTGTACAGTTCTCAGCGGCTGTCCCCGCGTAGACGTCTCTTTGGCTTAAAAAAAAGAAAGAAAGAAAACATCTAGCTGAGTGGGGAAAAGGAGGGCAGGAGTGGGAGAAAGAGGAAGGATAAAGAAAGGAAACAAGATGGATGGCAGGAAATGCCAACCACTGACTGAAGGCTACAGCTCCATAGATACAGAAGTCTGCAGACACAAGAATGAATATTCATTACACTTTGCTTGTGAGATGGGCGGTGCTGTGCAGAGGGTGGTACCTCCTTCTAGCAATGTTTGTCCTTCCAGGAGTTCCTACTGTCCCTTTCCAAGCACAGGTTCTCCATGGAGCTCAATCTTTTCATGGAGCACAGTCTCTCCCCGGAGCACTTCTTTATGTGGAGCACAGTCTCTCTGCGGAGCACTTCTCTATGTGGAGCACAGTCTCTTCATGGAACATACTAACTCTGTGGAGCACAGTCACTCCATGGAGCACAGTCTCTATGTGGAGCACAGTCTCTTCATGGAGCACAATCACTCCATGGAGCACAGTCTCTCTGTGGATCCCAAAGCCTGTAACTTCAAATCTGGAGCCTTCCACGAGCTTCCTTGATTACAGACTTTCTAGAATTTAATGAAAATGAGGAAACATCATACCAGAACTTGTGCGACTCCATGAAAGCAGTGCTAAGAGGAAAACTCATAGCTCTAAGTGCCTACAAAAAGAAATTGGAGAGAGCACACATTAACAACTTGACGGCACACCTGAAAGCTCTAGAACAAAAAGAAGCAAATACACCCAAGAGGAGTAGGCGTCAGGAAATAATCAAACTCAGGGCTGAAATCAACCGAGTAGAAACAGAAAGAACTATACAAAATATCAACAAAACCAGGAGTTGGTTCTTTGAGAAAATCAACAAGATAGATAAACCCTTAGCCAGATTAACCAGAGGGCACAGAGACAGTATCCAATTAATAAAATCAGATCTGAAAAGGGAGATATAACAACAGAAACTGAGGAAATTCAAAAAATCATCAGATCCTACTACAAAGGCCTATACTCAACAAAACTGGAAAATCTGGATGAAATGGACAATTTTCTAGACAGATACCAGGTACCAAAGTTAAATGAGGAGCAAATAAACCATCTAAACAGTCCCATAACCCCTAAAGAAATAGCAGCAGTCATTAAAAGTCTCCCCACCAAAAAAGCCCAGGACCAGATGTTTTTAGTGGAGAATTCTATCAGACCTTCAAGGAAGACCTAATACCAATTCTCTTCAAACTATTCCACAAAATAGAAACAGAAGGAACACTACCCAGTTCGTTCTATGAAGCTACAATCACACTCATACCTAAACCTCACAAAGACCCAACAAAGAAAGAGAACTTCAGACCAATCTCTCTTATGAATATTGATGCAAAAATACTCAATAAAATTCTAGCAAACCGAATCCAAGAACACATCAAAACAATCATCCATCATGATCAAGTGGGCTTTATCCCAGGAATGCAGGGATGGTTCAATATTCGGAGGATTCTCATAAGGGCTGAAGGAGTCTGAGTTGTCCCCTGACTTTGGTTAAGAAGTTCATCCCGAGAGAAATGAAGAAGCCATTGATTTATGCCAGCAGAGGGCGGTTGAGAGTCATGTACCCTTTTGAGGAGTATGGGTAGTTTCTTTTCTAAGATTGTGGGTTTTTCATGTTGATACAAATATTAATAATGGCACTAATTAAAATCAGTTGCAGGTGTGCATAGGCCTTTTGTGACTTATCTAGTACCTGTCCTGTTTTCAGATGGTGTCTGAGCTAAGAGACCATCTATTGAGACACCTACAGGGGGTAGAAAAGAAGAAAATTGAACAGATGGTTCTGGACTACATTTCAAAACTGGTTGGTTTTACCTTTTCTTCTAATTTCAACCTCACCCTTAGCCTCATGTATAATTCTCAAGGTGTAGTCAGTGAGCCCATTGGTTGTTGTTGTGTAATATGTGTGTGTGTGATATGTGTTCGTGCATGCGTACATATCCGAGTGAAGTGCCCATGGGCATGTGGAGGCTGGAGGTTGACTGTAAATGTCTTCCTCCCTCACTTTCTACCTTAGTTGTTTTGGACTTTTTTTTGGGGGGGGGGATTATTTTTTTTTTTTTGGTTTGTTTTTTTTGGGGTTGGTTTTGCTTTGTTTTGAGACAGGATCACTCACTGAACATGGACCCCATTAATGCAGCTAGGCTGGCTGGTCAAGGCATTGCAGGAATTCACCTGTCTCTGCCTCTTCCCTCCCTAACCCTGAGTTAAGAGCTAGGTGCTCTGCCCGAGTTTTCACATGGTGTTTAGGATCCACATGCAGACTCTCATTTTTGTACAGCAGGCAGTTTACCGACTGAGACGTCTCTCTAGCACCTGGACTACACTTTGTTTTTCAGATTAGGTTGGAGATTTCCACCTTCAAACGGGTCTATTTGGTGTTATAGATTGAGAGATGGGAAGAACAGCAGACAAAGAACATTTGATGTTGGACGTGGTTTACTATCTTACTTTTAACTGGTTGATCTGTGTCCATGGAACACATAGCTGCCAGGTGGTCACAGCTCATCTCGGCAACTTCCAGCTCTTTATTAAACAATGAGTATTGATTTTTCTACAAGAGGGTTTATAGACATGGGAGAGCTTGCACTTTAATTCTTAATTAGCTCCGGAGGACAAACTAGGCCAGCTTCCAGCCCAGCAGCTCCATACCTCCTGCCACATCTACTAGGAGACGGCAGCTTGTTCCCTGGTAGCCATGAATTAGATGGTGTTATACAGATTAATGATACCTGTTCATATAAATGACGAAACTGGGTTTCAGCCTTCTGTGCTTTTTCACAAAACATGTTAATGTTTTCTACTTTTACTGTAGTCATTAGTGACTGTTTTCATAGTTGAAAATCTACTGAAAGGCTTGAATTTTGTAATTTTAAAATTTACATATTTCTTTATGTATTTATTTATTTATTTTGCATGCATGTATGCTGGTGCCCACAGAGGCCAGAAGAGGGTGTTAGATGCCCTGAAAGTGGAAATACTGATGGTTACGAGCTGCCATGTGGGTCCTGGGAATTGAACCAGGGTCCTCTGGAAGAGCAGTCAGTGCTCTTACCTACTGAGCCATCTTTCCGGCCCCAATGAATTTCATAATTTTAATATAGTAGGAAAGGCTGGGCATCATCATATAATGATATTCATAATCGGGGCACAGAGTTCCCTATCTCCCTCTTGATAGAGCTGTAGTGAGGTGTGCTTTTAGAACATGCTACTGACCATCCCATACTGAAAGAAATGTTCTTAGTCATTTGTCTCTTTCTTTAAAGATATAAGTCTTTCTTCAATCTTTTAGTCAACCTTAATTTTTTTTTTAAACAAGGCCATTTTTAAAGCAGTCTAGTAAGTGGGTCTGTATGAGTGCAGATACACAAGACTGCTTGGTAGTATTCTGAAACTTCACAGCGACGGTGGGTAGACTAAGGTCTACAGTCTCAGTAATGATCAGGAGCAGTTAACTTTAGATACTCAAACCTCTGTCTACCTTTTTCCTTTTTCTGGTGGCAAATGCCATGGATGACATCTGTGGCATTTTTATGTAAGTTCGTTTTTTTCATTCAGTGGTATGGTGACTGCTGCAGAGCCATGGGCAACAGCTTTCAGAGCTTGAAGCTCAGTGGTGTGTCTGAGAGACCGATGAGCTGACCGCCCACATCTTACAGTCTTCTTCTGTTGACTTTAAGTTTCATCTTCTAAAGCGCTAAGAGTTTCTAGTCTGGCAGTCTTCCTCTCTCTACCTAATTGCATGCAGGTTTGCACACGACTTTGTCCTGATCCCTAGAGCCTAGAGGTCCAGAGATGATGCCTGTGTTGTGCCCCTGACGTTCCCAACTTGACCAGTTGCAAGCAGTCATGCCTCTTATGCCTCTCTAAAGAGGGTGGCTAGGCAGACTCTCTGGAAATATGTTCAAGGAAGTTGCTCTGGAGCTTGATGATATTGTCCACATGTAGCCTGCTTCCAGCCAGAGAATCCTGCATCACTGAGGACAGTGTTTGGCTACGATTGGGGCTCCTTCCTGACTTGCTTCCTGCTCTTAACCTACATGTGGGTGGATGCACTGGTCCATGGTGGACAGCCTTGTGGAGATGTCCCTACTGCTGACAAACTTATAAAATTTGAATAGGTTTCTAGATAAAGCCCTAACGCCCAAATGGCCTCTGGTTTGGGTGGATACAGTGCTGTTTGTTGAGCACTGGTTCCAGTAAGTGATTTTTTACAGTGGCTCTGTGAATGAATGTGCCTCCATCTCACAGGACAAGACACGGAGATTTGGAGAGGAGGCTAACATGGTAGGGAAACTCAGCTCCACTGAACCTGGCCCCAAAGTCATCTCTCCCACAGCTCATGTCCATGACTCCAGGCTGCCCTGCCACCTTTCTTCACCCTTGCAGTGTGGCAGGCTGGCAGCTAAGCCCTGGCATTTGACCTTTACTGATGGATGAGAGTCTGCCAGTGTGAGTGGTGGAGCCAGTTAGGCACTCAGTGGATCCTTGCCAGTGTAGACAGAGGGTACTCTGTTATAATGGGGGCACTTTTCCAGTCTTTCCATTTTGGCTTTCGGTGCCTCAGAACTGCTCTCAGAAAGGCTAGTTGTATAGTGGGCCTGACCACAGCCTGAATGCCAACTGTCATGGATGTATAGTCAGAGCTACAGGGGACAGCTGGGAGGGCCTTACGGGGAAGCAAGGAAGCTGTGGGTCACAATCCTCTTTCCCTCTAGCTGGATCTCATTTGGTGCTTGCTGGAAACCAGTTGGAGGAAACACAGTGTGCGTCCTTGGATTCTCCACCTGTACGCAAGTATTTTTCAGTCTCCTTTATCACAGTCTGCAGAGAGCTAGTAACTCCGATGACCTCCTGTTCTACCAAAGCCCTTTTGAAACACTAGTCCACAGAAGCTCTCGCCAGTCCAAGAACCATCTATCTTATTTTTATATTTAGAGTTAAAAGTTACTTCAGCTGTCCTCTGTGGTGTGTGGTTGAGGAGGAGGGGGTCCACTATTTCCAAGGACAGAAATGTCAATGAATATAATTTATAACGTAGAAGCTTACTGAGTATGGTGTGAGATTCTATGCTTTAAGCTGTTAACCAGTCTGTCATTTATGAGTCTTTCCCCAGGATATAGCACTTCATAGGGATCTCTATATATGGTACATAGAGCATACCTCTATATGTGGTACTCAGGACCAACAGGGTGCTTGGCTGACATACTACGTTGTTGTTTTTAACTCAGCAATAACCGTGGCAGTGCTGCAGATTTTGAAATCTTTCATCTCATGACCAGGATTTTGGATGCTGCTAGCAGTCTGTGTTTCCCTCTGCCTCCTGGTGAGTCTAGGGTCTCTTGTCACTTGCTGTAATAAATTTGTTTTTCATATGGTCTCCGGATAGTAGCACTGAACTTCAAGATGGCAGCTGTGTATCAGCAGCTGGTTCTGGTGGAAGATAAGTCTTGAGGTTGGGCCCTATTGGCCATGTCTCCCCTGACTACTAAGCTCCACTGTTGCCAGCTCTAGGGAGCAGTTCTACCCAGTTCTCATGTGTATCTCTAGCTGAACTTGAACCAATGGTGTTGACCCTGGGAGCCTTCTCTGGTAGTTTCATACTTTATTGTCTGGAGAGGCTTGAAGGCAAACACCAAGGGGGAAGCAGGCTGGTGTCAAGTATTAGGCTGGCTCTTAAGTGCTTAGAAGCAGAAGGTTTTCTTCAGGATTTTAAGAAAAGGCCTAATAGGGCTTCAAAGTTCTCTTACCATGTGTGTACAGTTATTCATGTAAGTGGCCATTTGTTAGATCAGTCCATGAGTGTGTGGAGTAACTAGTTCATGCCGGGTAATGTATGAGAAATGAAAGCAGTTACAGTCACCAGTGGAAGTGGCACAGGATGATGTTTGCATAAGTCAGTCGGTATTTCAGTGTTTGATGAATGTGTACTGTTGCCAAGGACTAGCCTCAGCTTGGAGAGGGGTTCCCGAGCAAAGGGATGTTTGTGGGTTACAAGCTGTTGGCTTCCGTTCTGCTTGAGACAGCTTTCCAGATCTCCCCGCCCCCTCCAACTTTCTCTTACAATTCTAAAAACTCCTCGGATAACTCATCGTTTGAGGATCAAAAGTCCAGTCTTTTATTTACATATAAATTCTGTCATTACCCCGGTTCCTTTTGATCATCCCATGAATCAGCATCCTATGACCCCAGCCCCTTGGTTCTTAGAAAGAGACAACAAGCACATTTTTTTAGACATTGCAAATGAATTCAGATATCTGCCTGCCTCTGTAAACACAGACAATAAGCTAGCTGGTTGGGATCTCAAACCTGAGATTGCCATTCCTACTACATCTGGGCCTAGAGTTGCTCTGTCCCAGGCTGACCTTGATCTCAGGAATCTTTGTATCTTCCTGACAAGCTGGCTCATAGTGCAGCTGCCTCTGTTCTTTTAGGTCTATGAAGCCCTTCATATAATTCATATTGCATACTTTGCATAGTTGATAATTATATATTTTTGAACTCATGTTTTCAGAGTTCTTTCCCACAGTCTTAAGGGCTGCCCTGAAGGTCTCAGAGTTTACCATTTTTGCTAAGACATTAGACACAACCTCACCTCCTGGACTCTGATTATCATGGAGTCATTAATCTTAACAGGGTGAACATTCCCCAAAGGAGGAACATGAAAATATGCACATTATTATACAAACAAGGCTTATGCTCACAGCAACCATCAATACTCATTGAAGGCCACACCCTGCTGGCTCTGTTCCAGGGTAGGAACCATGTCACGCTGGCCAAGCAGGACTTGGTACTATGGTTTTTATTGTTATAGGAAGAGTATATATGAAATCAACCCTTTTAACACTTTAATGTCAATACAGTATTAACTATAGGCATGCCTCATGCTCCAAATGACTTCTTCTTATAGTCCACACACAGCAGCTGCCCTTTTCCATCTTCTTGGTCCTTGGCCACCACATTTCTATTGTGTCTATGAGTCTGACCATTTTAGACCATTTGTCTCTTCCATGACTACTGGCTTATTTTAACCACCATAGTGTCCTCTGGGTCTACTCATTTGTCCTGGATGACAAAATATTTTTTTAAAAACTGAGTAACATTACACTGTGTATTTTACATTTTATTTACCTGTTTATCAATGGGCATGTATATATCTTAATTATTGTGAATTATAGTGAACATTAGTGTACAAATTCCTTTAAGTATCTTCGTTTTGGATGCTCAGAATGATTATGGGATCATTTTGCTGATCCCATTTTTGGCTTCTATGAGGTGGCTCGTACTGTCTCTCACAGTGGTAGTACCATTTTACTGTCCCATCAACAGTGTACAAGGGCTTCCATTTCTCCACATTCTCTCCAATGCTTACCTCTGTTTTTGCACCCTAAGAGGTGGAAGGTAATATTTCACTGTAGTATTGATTTGTATTTTGCTGATTAGTGATGTTGACTGTTTTTCCATGTAACTCTGGGCTAGTCATGTGTCTTTTTCAGGGAGAAAAGCTCTATGCAGGTATGTTTAATAAGATTGGATGTTGTCTTGCTAATTGACTTATTTTTATTATTTTTATGGTCTGGATTTTAACCTCTCCTCAGGTTTCTGGTTTATACCATTTTCTTTCCCTTACTTTATAGCTACTTTTAAACTCTGTTATCTTTCTTGCTTTCCTTCACTCCAAATCCCCTCTGCCCCATTCCCTTACCCAGGTCGGCTCAGGTAGCTCAGGTAGCTCAGGATGGCTTCACGCTTTTGTAGCTAACACTGGCCTTGAATCCCCCAATTCTCCAAGTGCTGGGATTATAGGTGTGTGCTTCTATACCATCCGTGGCTTTTTCTTTTCTATTGAATGCTTATATTCTTCATGTGACAAGGAAAGAGAGGGTAAAGCGGCACTGAAGAGAGAGAGAGAGAGAGAGAGAGAGAGAGAGAGAGAGAGAGAGAGAGAGAGAACAAGGAATTCATATATGCATATGTATAAGGGTGATTGCTTTTCAGGTCTATGGGACTAGTGAAAATTGAGTTTCAAGAGTCAGACATTTAAGTAAAAGAAGGGAGTGAGGAAATGATAAACAGAGTCTGGGATTTTTGTTTGTATGTTTGTTCGTTTTCATTTGTTTGTCCCATTATTTAGAGCTCCCTGACTGCAAGAAATGATAAACAGAGTCTGGGATTTTTGTTTGTATGTTTGTTCGTTTTCATTTGTTTGTCCCATTATTTAGAGCTCCCTGACTGCAGCAAGGCCAGCAGCCCTAGAGGACAACGATTAGTCATGAAACTTATGACTAGTTATAGCCACATGCTCTGCTCAGAGCTGACACACAGAGGTGAGGCTGTGACTAGGCCACTGCATTTGACGCTGTGCTAGTGGAGCATGTGAAGGGTTGCTGGGATGTTCAGCATGTACACAGCATTGGAGAAGGAATTTTGAATCCGGGAATAGGACTCATGATCTAGTATAAATGCTTTTTCAGGAATAAGTTTTGACTTTATTAGTCTGGGAAAGAATTTCCAAGTCCATGTGAAATATTGGTGTTAATTAGAGAGTAATACTGTAATTTGTTTTGAATTGGGGAACCCAGTGAACGCCATCTGTTTTTAGCCATCAACTTGAGGACATCTGCACATCATGTGATCCCTGATGTTGCCAGGAATTATGATTGACCCACTGTTCGTGACTCATATGTTCAGAGAGGAAATGCCACGACTTCTCAGAACTCAAACTCCAGTTCACTGAGAACAATTTGTTTGGCAGAGTACATCCCTGAGAACAGGCTGTGGTTCTCTGTCATTCCTGCATCCAGTCAGTTGTTAAGTGTGTACATATTACCACGAGACTCTTCCTGTCCTAGAGTCATCTGAGAGGAGGGAATCTCAACGAAAAAATTGCTTCCCTTAGATTGGGGCATGGGTAAGCCTGTAGGGCATATTTTTCTAAATTAGTGATAAATGTGTGTGTGGGTTCAGCCCATTATGGGCGGTGCCATCCCCAGGCTTCTGGTTCTTGGTTCTGTAAGAAACAGGCTGATGAGGAGCAAGCCAGTAAGCAGCACTCCTCCAAGGCCTCTGCATCAGCTCCTGACTCTAGGTTCCTGCCCTGCTTGGGTTCCTGTCCCTGCGGCCTTTGATGATAAACAGTGACACTTTCCTCCCCACATTGCTTTGGCTGTGGTGTTTTGTCAGAGAAATAGAAACCCTAACTAGGACATCTCTTCTTCCACCCTTGGCACCCCCAATCCCTCTCATACATGTCCAGGCCATGGCATTCCTATGGGTCTAACCCATTCTTTGTCTATTGGCATGGTAATATTACAAAAGTAAAATTTTTTTCTTCTTCAAAAACTTTCAGTGCTGCGTCAAAGTTTCCTGGATAAATTCCTTAGTAGTATTCAGCATCAGGTCCATGTCATATGTACACATAGCACAGAACTGGTCACATGTAAATATGTCTTTATTTTTATCATGAACCAATTGCCACCTCTACCACATAGCAAGGTGAATAGGAGTGGTAATGGTCAGTATTTTGTCCACTGTCCTACTACCCACCCCTGCCTCGTGTATGAGAATGTGTTAAGTAAATGGTGTCCAAACTTACCTGTTAGTCATCAGATTTCAACTCAGATGATCACTTCATGTTTCTGAATACACCCATGCTGTCTCACCTTAGGTCTCTGTTCATATTGTTACAGTAACCCAGCTATTAGCTATTGAGGTAACATCATGCTCTGCTTAAGAACTAAGGCTACAATCACACAGGCTATGTTCAGGCTACTTTAACCTTTTGCTTACTATTGATAGGATACAAAGAAGTTTCTCAGCTCCTATGAGCCTTGGTTTTCCTATCTGAATCTATGGGTATCCAGTAGTTGCATCCGATAGTGTTGGGTGTGGAGCAGGTGAGCCAGTGCTTAGTGGGTGCTACCACACTGTACAGTGCTAATCACACTATACCATATGGGTTCCAAGTAGCTGCGATATTCCTCATAATAGCCCAGAAGGAAAGGTATCAGCATTCCACTTTAGGCAGTAAGGAAGGAAGTTCAGAAAGGCCAGTTACTCAGAGCTGGTTAGTTAAACAGCAGCAGAATCCTGGCCTGGGTCTGCTCTTCTGCCTCTGGCATTTCAGCACACTAAGTGTAGATCTTTCCAAAGATGCTCAAGAGGCTGACACTCCAAGGATTGGGTTTTCTTTTTCTCACCTGCTCTGGTATCTCTTTCCATGTGTCTTGCTAACCTTCCTTGTCACTGATAGTGTGCATAGAGGATTTGTAGCTCTGATTCTGATTGGGTCATGTCATCTACATTTCTTTTCTATAAGTTAGTCTAAGTAGACTCCAGAAGTCTTTATGAGAGGACCAGAGATGGGGATACAACTTGTCCTTTGGCCCAGCTTTCTTTTACCTTTCAGCAAAATGGTCCCCATCCCAACAACCTTTTAGCTTGGGCATGTGGAATTTGAAGATCTGTTATCGAGGACAGCAAGATAATACTGATCAGGCACTGCTTGTCATAAAAGGATCAGCTGGCCCAGGCCCTAAGCAAACTCAGTGCTTTATTGACAGGATCAATCCATCCTCTATGGAACCTGGGGATGCTGGCTAGTCATGTCTGCCTCTGCTCCACTCGCCCTAGGTTTCCACTCTCTGCACACGATCCTCGGGGTCCACTGTCTCCCTCTGTACAGCCTCCTGCACTACATTGATAATGGTGTGCTGCTGCTCACCGAGACCACGGTCATGAGGCTTATGAAAGGTAAGCAAATCTGAATTAAGCAGTGAGTCTTGGTCTGGCCACCCTCAGGGCTGACTTCTGGGTATGTGACACACAGGCCCAGCTACCTTCAGAAAGGTCCGATGCTCAGCTGATATATTGATGCTCTGCAGTATATATTGAAGCTCTTATTTGAACATATACCACTTTATTTTACCCTGCACTGGGCCCTACAGATTCTTAGCACACCCCATGTCATGGAACCATCCCTTCAGGCCAGTTGGAAGTACTTTAGCCCTTCAGGAGGCCCTAAAGAACTTCTGAGTTCAGGCACTGATGTTTGTCAGATTTGTTTTCTGTATAAGAGGGTAGGAAGAGATTGGGAGTCCGTGTCCATGAATTTGTTTTCTCAAGCAAGTATTACAAATGGCTTACTTTCAGCCAATTAATTTTGTCATCTTAAAGTTCAACTGGAAATGCAAGAAAAACTAATGGCAGATAACAGTGTGCTTGTGAGCCTGAGAGGCTGACCATTAAAGCCAGCTTCATAATCTTTCATGTAAGTCATTCATGCGCTCCTTCTGTTAATGTTACTTAATACAGCAGCAGTCCTTCTTCAGAGGACTTTATGCTTGAAGTTGGTGGATAAATTTGCTTTATGACCTCAGCCTGTTACAAAATAAAAGGCCCCTTGATTCCGAGTCAGCAACTAAAACTTTCAAGGCATCACTAGCCTGGGTTAGTGATGCAGGGTTGGGACATCTCAGAAGGAAACACTCAGGATTTAAAACTTGCTTCGGTATTTAAGTGGATATGTCTGCCTTATCTGTTAATCTCCAACTCTTTTTTTTTTTTTTTTTTTTTTTTTTTTTTTGTAGATCTGGACAATTCAGAGAAAAATGAAAAACTGAAATTCAGCATCATTGTACGGCTCCCTCCGGTAATCCTAAAATCCATTTCCTCTTAAGCCCTGGCCTGCCCTCCTTTATTTGTCATCCGTAGGCCTACCCAGTGTGCTTCTCTGGCGTTGTGCTGTACTACAGTGTATGCAGATAGTTTATGCATTTCATCCCCTAGGAAACCACACTCCTATTTACATCAGAGTCTGAGTAGGAGGGAGGAGGGAAACATGTGCCTCTGACATTTAAACTGCTAAGGGACTTAAAACAGGTGAGGTCAGAAGGTTCTGGAACTACATTTCCCCTCCTATTGTATAGCTGAGCATAGGAAAACATTTCCAGGTCAAAAGAATGAAAACCATGAGAGAAAAAGGTTACAAAGCCACTCTGCACTTTTTTTGTGGGGATATTAGCTCTTGGAGTCAGAAACATCATGAAAACATGGAATTCCACAGCAAGGTCTTTCAAACTTCTGACTTTGGAAACTTCCTGACCCAAGAGCCTGGCCAGCCCTGTGTGCTATTTACATACTGTGAGCACCAGAACCTTTGGCCCTGCCCAGCCTCCCCAAAAGGACGTCCCTTCTGGACCTGATGGTCTTGCCTTGCAGAGGTGCAGTCACGGGCTTCCTGAGAACAAAGCACCCACCTTTCCAGACTCTGTCTTCCTGGGGAACAGAGTTGACATTTAGTTTGGTCTCCAAATCTGATTTTTCTTTTGTCCTGTATTGTTAGGGTACTTAAGGTTTCTAGGCCAGACAGAAGAGAAATCACATGAATACACATACCACCTTCAGTTTCCAGTCAAAGTGTTACTTTGGGTTGGTATGCTCATCTCCAGCTTTGAAGGATCTCAGGTTTCACATCATTCCAGGAAGAAAGGAATTTGGCAGCATTGATATAAAAGTTGTTTTTTTTCAAGGTAGCAGTTGAGGGAGGATTTATGAAAACTTCAGAAGCATATTTCATGAGTGTGACCCTTCTCCAACAGTCAGGAATCACAAATATTCTGCATTTTAGAACAGCTATCCACTTGGGAATAACAGTTTGAAGTTAAGAGTAGGTATGTGGCCTGTCAATGCCCTGTGACCCATACTCTGCGCTGTGTCTTTCAACCTCACTTAGCTTATTGGCCAGAAGGTCTGCCGGCTTTGGGACCATCCCATGAGTTCCAACATCATTTCACGGAATCATGTGGCCCGGCTGCTGAAGAACTACAAGAAAGAGGTGAGTCTATGCAAACCCAGGTAGTAAGCATTCTTTACACACCACCTGCCATTTCAATATACATAGGTAGACACGGTTATATTTTTTATCATTTTATTTAAAGTTGGGTATATCTTGGAGAAGCAATTCATATATAGGGAGTGTTTTCCCTTTTAGCCTCGGAACTCCATGATTGACAAGTCATCATTTCCAGTAGAATTTCTACCTCTGAACTACTTCATTGAAATTCTCATGGGCCTGGAGTCTTCCAACCAAGGTAACTCATTCCTCTGTGCCCAGCAGTTTGCCTTGACACCCCAGTCATTCCCTATTCACATTTTGTACTGTTTTCTTCCTTAAATACTCCTTATAAGTACATCCTTACTAAAGTTGATTTTCAGTAGATAGAGTACTGCATGCACTACCTAATTACCAAAGGAGTACATACCTTTGAAGACCCAAAGGGACTTGAGGTATTTAAACCAAAGCTTAATGACATTTACCAACATAGTCTCAGAATAATGCAGTTCACTACAATATAAAATGATGTTCCCAGTAAGCTGTAGGAACATTATAAATAGCCATGTCTCCATAGTTTCTCTCTCTCTCTTTCTCTCTCTCTCTCTCTCTCCCCCACCCCCTTCCCAGCACTGTGTGGCTTTGAAGGACACGACAATGTGGATGCAGAATTCGTAGAGGAAGCCGCTTTGAAGCACACCACCGCGCTTTTGGGCTTATGAAAGTGAATGTGCAGACAACTGATTTCAGCGTCGTCACCTCCCTTTCCTGGGAATTCTTCCACTGTCTTTAAGATTGGGAGAAGGTCAGAATATACTGCAGAGCTGTTTGGCTTCAGTACAGTTCTTGTTCAGAGGCAGCTGCTACATCTCTCAGTTCGAGTAGCCAGTAAACAGCCCAGAGGAAAGAACAAGTTCAAGGCTGTGTACTGTGGCAGGAACAGTGCTGTTCTTGGTGGCCCAGCAGGCCAGGAGCTGGTTCTGTTGCTCTACAGAATCTAATAAAAAACATAGCGAGCAATGCTCAGAACAGTAAGAGCCAGACAGATCACTGGAAAGAACATAAAACAGGCAGAAAAAGGAAATGTTGTGAAGAGGATTTCAGTAAAACCTGAAACTGGAGCAAACAAGATCTGTCTTTCCAGTATGGAGTAACTGTGACAAATCACCATTTGCACATATGGGACATAAACCAGCTTTGCCTTTGTGGTGGTTCAGATAGAGCCCTATTTAATTTTATATTTATGATTTAGTACTATCTTGTCATTAAATACAACTTCAAATGCTGAAACTTCTGGTCTGACTCTCCCTAAGTTTTGGGTGTAGCCTTATTTGCATAAGGCATTTTGAGCCCATCAGTATGACCCTGCAGAGGCCCCTGACACCTGAGGGGGCTCTCATCTGTCCTTTCTCATCTGTCTCCTGCAGTGATGTCACGCTGACCCATAAAGCTCAGCTTTCCAGACTCTTTCTGCTTCTCTGTGTGTCCTCCCTGGTTCCCGTTCACATAGTGAGATTTTAATGACTTTAAATGTCACTAACTCATATGCAATTCACTGTATTTTCTGTAATCTTTGCTGTGCTCTTGAAACTGTCCTAGCCTATAGAATTTCCCTTTTGCTCCAAATGGTCAGCCAGGCTCGGAATCTTGTCACCAAGTCAGCAATGTGGCAATACACTATGTTCATATTACTTTGTCTGTTCACTTTGCTTGTGTTACAAATTACTCTGTACTGGAGATAGCAGGTTCAAATTAAATTTTGAAAACTCCTCTTTGCTAATAAAACTCTTACAGAACACTTAATTTGTATTTTAAATGGCTCTTCTACGTTCTGCTGTTCTAAGTACACTTACCTACATCTTTTGAGTAAATGGAGTTCTTCCATTCTTTGCTTTCTTTCCACTTCACGCCTGCTTTGTTCCTGTGATTTCCTAAAGCTGAATTTATTAGACACATGTTTGAAGAAAACTTCAGTGTGACTTTGACACTCAGCTCATAATTCTTCACTAATCTCCTTGGCACTTAACTCTCAAATTCTGACCTTGTACAATATGAACACTCTTTTGGAGCCAAGCCTGTTGGTTAGGCCTTGGAACATGAGTTTGACCTTCTTCTTTCAAAGGTTGAACCAGGTTGCTTTCTCCACTTGGAGTCCCTTTCTCCCTCAAAAACCAAAATCTTCACACTCTAGGGCTAGACCAACACACACACACACACACACACACACACACACACATACATGCTAGACTGCAATCTAAGACACTTCAGTCCATGTCAGCACCTGCTTTTTATCAGCTAGCAGCATACATTGCAATATTTAAGAGTCCATCTCTCTGTGATTTAAAAAAAAAAAAAAAAAAAAAAAAACCTTTCCATTCTTATGGTGTTTAAAGTTTCTCTGTGAACATTTTTAAATCTCCAAATAGGCTCCTAATTCCTGTGCCGTAGGGACTGTTTAAATGTGCAGTGTTTCCTATAACATAGGGACTATTCCAGTGTGCAGTGATTCCTTTCTTAGCTGAATGGCTGGTACTTACCGAAGGGTCTCACATGCCCTTTGCTTTGGAATGATCTTGCAAAGCAAAGAGGCCAAATTCAGGACTCACAAAATAAGAGTGAACTTAAATTCCCACCCAATGTGGCAGGACAGGTACTTGAAACACCATGTTGGATTTAGAAAAGTGAAAGTACGGTATGTCTCAGTCTGCCAGAGCTAGATGTGAGATTCATAACTACTACCAACACAAGAAAAACAGCTCAAGCATGTTAGTAAATGTAAAAGGACGGGCCCCACAGATACTAGTGAATCATCACATCTAATAATAAAGACACTGGGATCAGAAAAATATATGGGTGAAATGAGTCTTTGAGCAAATAAGTAGAATTGTCCTCACAGAAGTAACATTGCTTGAGTGACAAGTGTCATACTCTACACAGCCCAAGGTCTGCTGCAGCAAAGAGGCTGGCGTTTGTGTCACATGGCTGTTTCCTCTATCGGCTAGTCAAACTGCACACACGTAAATGGGTACTGTTTTTCCCCTAATAGAAAAAAAAAAACACTCTAATTTCTATACTTCATCAAAAAGTTATTTATTTTGTACCTTTACAGCATCATGTCTATTGCACATTCTGATTTCACTATAAACAGTGAAAGAGAAACACATGAGCAATTGAAATACATTTTGACATAACTGTAGTCTATGTCCCATCCAATGTCACATCACAGGTTGTAGTTGGTGAATGTAAAAGGAAAGCACTGTTTTAAAAACAAGCCACAGTTGTTGACTACACCTAGCTGATAAGCCGCACTAGAGCTGTGCTGCTCACTCTCCACGGGTCTGAAGCCTGGCTCAAGCCCTCTCTGTGTGAAGGCTGGATTGGTTCACATGTTTAGATTTCAATGGGCTTCACGACAGGTTTCCTAATGTGCCTCCTGTTGGCTCCAGGTTCAGAGGGCTTAAATGGAGCCATTGCACCATAGGGTTTGGGCAGAGGAAGCGCAGTATCTGCTTCAGGTATGTAGGCATTTGGACGCTGCTCTGCGGTTGTGTAAACACCATTGGGCAACTGCCGATAATCTGTTTCCATGTACTCCTGCAAGGGAAGATGGTCTCATTTCAGTTTTCTGAAAGCCGTGAACTTAACTTTTCCTGGGTCCTAAAAGAGCATCTTTGGGCCTTGTTGAACGAGTAAAGGAGGGTGAAGCCCAACTCCACCTCTGTTGCCTGTCCCACAACCCCTGTGGACTTCTTGGAATGAGCTGCCTTGTAATCTTAAACTGTGGAGGGGTTAGATGGATGAATAGGAAACCAGACTTGCTGGGGGCATCAGTGACTGACCAAGACCTTGGTCACTGGAGAGGAGAAAGGGGTGGCATAGAACTCTGATATGTGCCAGGTGGTTCTGTAGAAGGCTGTAGTAGCTGTAATATGACTGTGGAGGCCATGACAAAAGGACTTAGAAGGGTCAGCTGTGGTGTGAGCAAATGCCAATGTTAAAATTGTCGTAGACATGCTGGGGGAGGCTACAGTGTTCAACCATGACAGTCCAGGGTATGACTGGGATGAGACCGATGGTTCTCAACTATTCTTCAGGGAGAAAGGCAATGTTTTGGACTTCTAGTTCCAAGTCTTTTCTACATACCAAATCCCTTTCTACTAGCCATTCAGACTATGCCTGTTAGAGTGGGAAAGTTTCTTATACAGGTTGAAGAAAGCCTAATCCAAACCCCTAAGATCCAAAATGCTCCAGACGTGTTGAGGATCAATGCGATGTCACAAATAGATAATTCCATACTTGATGTCCTATCACGATTGCAGTCAAAATTAAATAGACATAAATATGCATTGACGTCAACTTCAGCCCATGTGTATGAGGTGTATAGGAAACAAGTGTTTAGACTTGGGCTCCATCCCCCAAATAGCTCATGAAAATCATAGGAAGTTCAAACCATCTCTCTTCCCAGGCCTTTCAGATAAGGGGCCACCCTCCGTATCATGAGAGGACAGTGGCACACTTTGCAGCATGGGAGGAAAAGCTTACCCGAGACTTCTCAGCAGTGGCAAAGGCATACATTTCTTCATCTCGAAGTACCTTCAGCCAGTCCTTCTCGATCTCTCTGTTGAGCGGGAGGCCCCTTTCTATCCTGGAACTGCAGGAGAAGATGAAATCTTCTTTCTCTCTCACCTCCTTTTGGAGTTCAATGGTCAGGGCTTGTTTCATGGACAGCTCAGCAACAAGAGCCATCATTTCCTGGGTAACATCTTTGATCTTTTGTTGGTAGCTATTCATCTAGAAATGAAGAGCCCACAGTTTAGTTGGTAGAGCTTTCCATGAAGATATGGAGAAAACAGAAGACTGCTGGCTAACTGTGTGAGCAGCCTTTCCTGAAGGGATGAGAGATTAATGGGAATTCATAGAAAATCCCTGAAAGAGGCTCCAGGGATAGAACCTCTCCTACCTATTCTTCTGTTGCTGTGATAAAACAATGAGCAAAAGAAACATGTGGAAGAAAGGGCTTTTTGTCAAATACTTCCATTATTGAGGGAAATCAGGGCAAGAGTTGAAGCAAACGCCACAGGACAAGTAACACTGCCTATTAGCTTATTTCCTGGCTCACTTTCTGGGCGTCCTAAGCTAGCTTTGTTAAATAGGCTAGACCTAACTGTCTAGGGATGCCACTGGCTACAGAGAGCTGGTCCCCCAGCATCAATCATTAGCCAAGACACACCTTCACTGAAAATGGCCAAGGCCAACGATCTAGGAAGTAGACGGTCCTTCTTTCCAAGTGCCTGTAGGTTGTGTCACATTGTGAAACCAACCAGGATAGAACTCAACATGTTAGGTTTTATAAATAAGAAAAAAACAAGGAAAGAAACTAAAAAAAAAAGGTTCTCTGATTACTAGCTTCCAGATTGGAGAACATGGAGACTAGTTTAGTGTTTGTTTTTAAGAGGCAAGGAGGGGAAGGAGATACTCTTGATTCCTAAGTTCTGGCTACTTATAAGTTCTGGCTCAAACAACATTATGGGTTTATCAGTTTGAGCCTTTACAGCTGTTTGGAGCCTTCCTGGTCACACTGTGTTTCTCTAGTCTTACAAATAATTTCCAGAGGCTCTGCCATCAGCTTTGAAAAATCATCTTTCAATAAAAAAAAAGACTTTTTCTTGAGACAGGGAATTCATTTTGCAAAGGGAAGGGAGGAGATATTTACAGAAACTTGGGGAAGGGTATTGACTGTGACAAAGTTCACTGACTTAAACCAATCTCTTTGTTTATGAAGCCACACTGCACACGACTGCCATTAGGCTCACTAGAGCAGAAGGGGACAGGCCACGTAACACGGTGTTTTCACCACTTTGTAGGTGACTATTCAGTCATTTCCCACACAGCTTTGTAAAACTATTTGCAGAACAGGATTGACTATTTTTTATTTAGCACAGTTTTCTAGAGTCTATTACATGTGAGGCCCTGAGAAACTGAAAGAAAAAGTGTCCCTACCCTCTAGCGCCTAGCCTGGTGTATAGGGATCCTGGGACCTCATCAGTCAGGGCAGGGGTCGTCAGGGAGGTGTGGGTGTACACTCAGCTGGTTTCTTCCTTCTCACCCTGCTTAACAGTGTGTGACGCCCCTTCCCCCTGTGTCTGCCTCATGTATGGTGGGAGAGACATAGCAAGTATTCAGGAGCTATTGCTGGGTGGTTAAAAGTCCTCTTCTGGAGGATGCTCGAAATTCCCACAGAAGCCGGTGAGTGCACCGTCCCACCATGCATGGTGGGATCCTGCCACCCTTAGACACCTGCCTCTCCTTCTAGCATTGCTGTTGCTAAGTGCCAGCCTAGGGCCAGCCTGGTGGCTTCACATCCCCAGCCCTGATGTCACTTGGGAGGGTCAGCCTGGGAGTTGTGGGGCTGCTGTTTCTCTTCAATCACCCCTGTCCCTCTGTGGGTTCTCGCTGAATACTGTCTAGGAACAATTCCTACTCAGTCTACTGGATAAATGATGTGTTCCACTCAAAAACAAACAGAAAGGGTTTTACTTTGTACAAAACTACAAAGATAAGGATTAGTATATTTGAGAAATTGCCCTGCAAACTTAAAATAAATACTTAAATACTCTCCTTGAAGAGCTTGTACTTCCTTCCTGTGAAGTGGATTCACTCAGGGAATGGACTGAAGCTCATTTTGGACAAATATTTATGCTTTGTTATGTTTCTAGACTCATAAAACTTCATCTTGCTTAAGTGCTTCTAGCAATTAAGAAGAGTGGAGCATGGAAGGGGAGGGCAGGAGTTGGGGCAGGAGTTGGGGCAGGAGGGGTTTCCATCACTCAGGGAGAGAGTGGGGGGGGGGGTTCTGTCACTCAGGGAGAGAGTGGGGGGTTACATCATTCAAGGAGAGAGTGGGGGTTTCTGTCACTCAGGGAGAGGGAATTCCTTCACTCAGGGTGGGGGTTCCATCACTTAGGGAAGGGGGTTCCATTACTCAGGAAGGGGGGGTCCATCACTCAGGAAGGGGGTTCTATCACTCATGGAGGGGGGATTCTGTCACTCAGGGAGAGAATGGGGGTTCCTTCACTCAGGGAGGGGTTCCGTCATTCAAGGAGAGGGGAGTGTTTCATCACTCAGGCAAACCTTCTTGGCTAAGAGCAGTGTGTCCTTCTTGCAAGCTTGAGTTTTGCCTTTGAGCCTGTTTGTGAGCTGAGACACCTGCTCATAGATGAAATCCTTCTCCAGTAGCTTCTCCTCCTTCTTGGCTAGCTGCAGCTCCAGCTACAGTTGGAAACAATTTCAGTAGGAGTTAAAACTAATGACTTATGTAAGGCATGGTCTTCATCCCTCATCTGTCTTCTACCCAAGGATAGAGGCACACTGCTTTCTTTGTTGTTAAAATACCTCTGAAAAGTCTCTGGAGCTGCACCATGTCAGGGGACACTTGGGGTAGTGAGAGGCTCTCCTCCCAGGGTGAACTCTGGCTCTATCTGGTACCCACAATGCCATTCTCAGATGTTCTCACCAGGATGACAACATATGCATTCGTGAAATTAGAATTCCTTTTAGGCTAGGAGAGAAGGGCACCTCTGAATCCAGAAACTACCGGAGCTTTCCTTCCTTGGGTAAATATCTGTATCAAAGTTAGGATTTAGGACTCCATTACAAGTAGGGGAAGGCCTAGTGGCTAAAACCTTGAAGGATGATGGGTTTGCAGTATCTGTGAGCAAGCAGTTGCATGTTTAAGAAAGAACATTTACCATATCTAATTTCTTGATCATTTCTTCTTTGGTCAGATCTTTCCCTCGAATGAAGCGGATCCGGCCCTTGCCTTCAGGGTTGACAAAGCGTTTCTCCAGGTTTTTATCCTGTCTGCGCACTGTGAAAACTGTGGCACAAGAAGCAAACATTAGCTTTCAGTTTAACGCTCGAGCTTGGTAAACCTTCAATAAACTCTGCATGGGAAGGCAGTTTGACTCTCTCACTAAAGAGATTCCTACAAGCCCTTCCATTGCTTCCAATTGTGCATGACACTCCTGGGACGATGTGTAGTTAAGGATTCAAAATGGTCTTTGCTGCCTCACTGCAGGTGTTTCAGAGACAGGGGCAGCTGGCATGTAACAAGCTGGATTCCTCTCTGGTGGTGGCCTCAGTGGCATCCCAAAAAGGAAGTTAATTATCAGTTAACCAGCATGCACTCTGTGATCAATGGTCTCAGCCACATGTATACTTTCTGCAAAAGAGCCTTTGAACAGCTTATAGCTGTTGAATTGCTGAGATGTGGATATCAGGTAGCGATAATAAAAACAATAGCCATGCTTAGTTTAAAAGGGGTGATGTAGAGCACATGGGTAACCCAAAGGCCTTGTTCCGAGCTTCTCTACCATTGTGTAATTGTTTGTTAGAAACCTTTGGTTTCATATTTGGCACATGGCAAATGAGGCTTGATCCCATGGGGTGAAACAATATAGTTTAGTGTAGGAGTTCTCAACCTGTGTGTCACGACCACTGGAAAACACATAGTTCTGATGGTTTTAGACACTGAGAGACACTGCTCAGTATCAAGTTACAGTTGTGAAGGAGCAACAAAAATAATGCTATTTGGGGGGTCAGCACAACCTGGGGGCTGTATTAAAGGGTTGCTCAATTAGGAAGGTTGAGAACCACTGCTTTGGTGCTTTAGAGCACACAGGAGTGATACAGATAGAACTTTACAATTTTAACGAGTGGTCCTCTTCTCTATAATAAGAATTTAAAGTCGTAACATTTCAAAATTGTGACATAAATTATTAGTAATACCTCTTAATGTTTTCATAGTTTTCTTAATTAGGAAACTAAGAAATAAATATGATACTTTCTTATCAAAATGTCCACAGGGCTGGGCAGATGGCTCAGTACTTAAGAGCACCTGTTGCTCTTCCAGAGGACCGGGTTTAGCTCCCAGCATCCACCTGTAACTCCAGTTCAGGAAATGTAATGACTTCTTCTGATCTCTGTGGCCGGCTGTGCCTACTGTGTGAACTTACATACACACACACACACACACACACACAACACACACACACACACATACATACAGTTCAAATACTCAGACATATAAAATAAAAATAAAGAAATCTTTAAAAATAAATCTAGTGCCTTTATTTAAATTTCCCACTGGGCATTTAAGGAAATATTCTTCACTTTCCTTATAAAAGCAATGTTCTTACAATTACTCATGTGATTGCCAGGACTCCTAAAATGGGGTTGTTACTACAAGATCCAGGAGAACATGATTCATGGTAACCCTTGGGATTAGTCTGTTGAACAATTAAAAGCTGTTTCAAAATAGCCAACAAGAAAAAATAGTTGCCGTTAATAAAATTCTGAAAATGATGCAAAACAGAGGAAGACTTAAGACAGCAAAACAACTAAATCTTAAACCCCAGGATACGGCAAGAACTCGGTCTTAGAGGGCAGAGTGCAGGTGTGACTTGCCCAGAGCTCAGCACTTCACACCCTGGTGTCAAAAATCTTCAATAAAATCTGCCAGAGGCCTTGCATACATGGTATTGTGTAGACCAAGGAGGGTGGCCGTCACACCTTGAGAGAGTGCAGAAATGGAGCAGGTCCACCTGCAGGATGATCATTTTTGGAAGCAAGAGTCAGAGCCAAGGAATCATGGGAGACTCTTTGGGTACCTTGTGTGTTGGAGGAGCAATCCAGTTAACTGACCCACATGGGAGCCACTATGGCTACTACTAATCAGGCAAGCACTGGAATAAACGAAATGGAAGATGAGTCTATCTATCCCAATTCATTGATGTGTGGAAGCAGACCCCATATCTAGTTTCACAGCTCTTGCATGATGTTAGGTGGAAAACTGAAAGTAAATGTTAGCACTGAGAAATCTTTCCTTGAGAGAAGGTTTGCTCTCAGATTTCTGATTATCTTAAGAATTATTTTGGGGGATAGATTTCTTTCCCTTTAAAATTTTGTTCCCTTTCCACTTTAATTAACTGAACATACCTTGATTTTCATAACTGAGAAAAAATACCCAAAGCTAGGATGACAGTTTAGAATACAGGGTAGAATCTGCTCCTGTAACCTCCAGTCACTGGGGGAAAAGTGTAGGCTACAGATATGTTAGTTCAATTTATTTTTATGCTTTCATAAAAATATCATTACATGTGAAGAAAGTAGGCTTCTAGTCACATTTCCGTCTTTGCTATCGGAAACAACAGAGGTAAATAAAGACCCTATTGTGTGAGACTGCAGACTGAAGAGCCTCCATCCCTTCAGAGGCTGAAAGCATTAACCATCAGGCTGGTTGTGGTAGCACAGCTTGTCATCTCAGCCCTCAGCAGGCAGAGTCAGGAGAATTGCAATGAGTCTGAAATTAGCCTAGGCTACACAGGCTGCAAGACCCTGCTTCAACAAGCCAGAAAGACTAAATGCTACATCTAGGTAGAACCAGAAACCCCAATGGCATGATTGTGCTGCAGGTAGTGAGAGCCTATAGAAATGATGAACTAGAGCTAATTCTGGGATGGCCCAGATGAGAGAGAGAGAGAGAGAGAGAGAGAGAGGAAGAGAGAGAGAGAGAGAGAGAGAGACGAGAGAGAGAGGAGACAGAGAGAGAGAGAGAGAAGGGAGACAGAGAGAAAGCAGGGCTCAGATTCCCAATCTCCCCTCTCCCCCTCCTGGAGCAACATTCAAATCCATCTTCAAACACAAGGTAGTTATCACCAGTGGTGCAGCTTGGACTCCCATTCAAGAACCCATTACAACTACAAACTTCAAGGGGCAAGGAGACAAGCCAATGTCCTGAGGAAATGTCCCTTGGCCTCTCACCCACCTGAATCTGGATCACAGCCAGGTCAGCATCCAGGGACTTCTTGATGGGCACTAATTTCCGTGTCACACAAATTTGCCTCTGCTTCTCGGCCACCTTCAGTTTAAGGAATCGGTTTTTTTCTTCCAGGATGTGGATTTCAACATCCTGATGAAGTTTCATCTTCTCTTGGATATTCACTTTTTCGTAAAAGATGCACACTTCTTCTTCTCGCTCTATCAGTTGAACACCACTGTGGTCAAATTCAGAGCAGGAGTCTAAGTGGGTTGTTGAGGCCACCATTTCTTAGTCACTGTGACTCCCTCTGGCTTTGGGCTCATAGCATACATGAACACAACAGACTTTCAGAAGACAGTGATACATTCTAATAGCTTGCTAGGTAAGCTTCAAACACTGGGTCTTCCTTAGGGATAAGAAGATTTGGCATCTCTAAGGCCAGCTGTGCAGCAGACTGGCCACGGTGGCTTGGTAAACCCCAAAGGTTTCCCTGGGGTAGAGGAGGTCACTCCCAACATGTGAACAAAGCAAAATCTCAAGCCTGATCTTCTGCAGATCTTTTCTTGGGCCAGACTTGCCAGGGAAGGCCAGAAGCTGCTGGCTAGGGGTCTGGGAATGGATCTGGAGAGTGTCACCAAGCCCATGGGGACCTTTGAAAAGTGGACATTTCTGATGCTGGTTCCTCTGTAACCTGCCCTCTGTCACCATGCTGACAGGCACAGTGGAAAGGCCCCTCCTTGAGAGGAAGCCATTGGATAGAAACAAAGTGAGGTTTTGTTCCCCCCCCCCAGCACCTTTGGTCTAATCAGGGATTCGGAATACTCTTTTTGCTTGCAAACTTCTGCTTGTGCTAGGAGCCAGCTAGGATTTTTTTTTAACCAGAAGGAACGCTCAACAGTCCTTTGAAAAAGTTCCATTTGAAGACCTTAAGTTTGTAAAGATCTTCCCACCTGCACATACATTACTGCAACTGCTACCTTGAATCTTTCTGACTCTTTCTCGTCCCTCCAGCGGTGCACATGCAGTTGTTCCTGGCTAAGCTTAGCCCTCTATTCACCTGCTTTATGTTTCATTCTCTCAAAGCTTCTTGTTATCAAAGTCCCTTGATGACAAGAGCAGTACCAATCTTGTCTCTCAGGGCCTAGTGTTCCAGTGCTTTACATGAAGTAACACACATGCCATGAAATTTTAATTATTTCAGTATTCCGTTCATCTCACCTACCAATTTCTCAGAACACAAGCTATTAAAAGAATAATACTGTTAATGACATGTTTGCAGCTTAGAAAAAATATGTCAGTCCTCTATGCCTTAGTTAGTTATGGGGAAAATGAACTATGAGAATGGGTTGATAAAGCCAAATCCTGCCCAGACAGAGAGATGTTACAAAGAGTGACTCACATCAGTTAATGCAGAAGGAATTCATGGGGATCCTAGAGCTTTGGCTCTCAACCTGTGGGTCGTGACCCACACATATCTGTTACATATCTGATATTTACATTATGATTCATAACAGTAGCAACATTACAGTTATGAAGTAGCAACGGAATAATTTTATGGTTGGGGGTCACCACAGCCGGAGGAGCTATATTAATGGGTCACAGCATTGGGTAGGTTGAGAACTACTCTCCTAGAGTTTCAGAGAAGACTCTGCTCTTCAACTGTCCCCGACCCTCCTTTTTATTTCCCTTCCACAGACAGCCTGTCTGTTTTTTCATACAAAGCACACAGCTCCCTCCAAGGGGTAAAGAGCATGGCAACCTCTCAGTAGGATCTCCGGCCCTCAGTCCCAGCACGTTTGCGACCTTACCTTTCGTTCCTCCGCTGAACTGCCCTCTCATACTTCTTGCGCAGTTGCACCATCTCTTCTTCGATCACGGTGATCATGCTGGCCAGCCTGTCCATGCTGATCAGCTGGGCCTCCTTCTTCTCCTTCATTTCCTGGAGCTTAGCAGTGATTTTGCACACGTCATTCTGCATGCTCTCCCTGATGGTCACGTTGTTGGAATTTTCAGCGTGGCGTTTTGCAGCTTTCTTATAAAATAATGGCACAGTGGGGAAGAGCATTACTTTCTTCAAGAATACTCAGATGTCTGAAGAACAATGCCTTCTGAGGACTCTACAAGACACCTTCTCTGTTGTGGGATCGCTCCTCTAGCCAGGTGACAATACTGTCATTGTGTCAACCACTGTGCCAAACTCTTTTGTGAAAGGGTCTTTTTCTGCTCTGTCATCTCAGGAGACTGAGTTCTGAGGACAGAGGTGCTTCTTTTGACAATGGCTATTGGACCTGCAGCCTCAGTCAAGGAACACGGGTCAGGCTAGATGACAGCCGGTACATGGTATTCTAATTTCCTTTTGGGTAAGAATCTGACGAGGAAAGTTCCCTTTTCAACCGTGCTTTTTAATGGATGTTATTTGGTATTATCTTTATCAAAGTCAGCTGGGCAATAATAGCTAACAGAAAAATCCAGTTACATCTAAGAATCAGGAACTAAGTGGGGGAAAGATTCCATTAGACCTTGGCATGTGGTAAACAATCTATTCCCAATACTACAATTTTCAGGTATTATTTCTGATGCTATTACATAGACTAAGTCATTTGTTACTATTGTGTAGTAGCAGCAGAAAGTTCTACACACTAATGATGAGGATTATAAATAAGAGTCCAGAGAGGTAGAGTAGCTTGTTCACGGTCCCACAGACAGTGCTGGACAGAGCTGGAGTTCAGTCTTAGCAGATCTGCTGTAGCCTGCCTCTCCATATGCACATCACATGCATGCCTTAAACCTACAGCCAGGGGATGCTATCCAAGAAGTGATATGTCTTCAAACTTCAAATGCAAATATCAGATTTATACATCATTTCTCAATTGAGTAAATGAAAGTCAGCAGTTCATCATACATAGTAAAAATAGTTTTATATTAAGTTTTACTATTCACTAAAAATGTGGACTTCTAGATAGAGAATAGGAGATGTGCTCAGACACCTAGGTTGTTACCTGAGAAGCAAGGTGTACTGGGTAGTTTTGTCTACACAGCTTTGTGCTCCTAGCCAGGAGCTATCTTGGATCAGCGAATAGAAAACACACACACACACACACACACACACACACACACACACACACACTGCACCAGTTATTCTTAAAATGCCTTGGCTAACTCAATGACTGGGCATTCCTAAATCTTCCCTTGCCCAACTGAGAAAGTGGCCATTGGCCATTTACCTTAAAACTGACATGGCTGGTTGGCCTTTTTTTCCTTCTGCTGCTGTATGCCCTTCTTCTCTCCCGAATCCTCCCCATCCCCCATTCTCCCTTCATCCTACACCTGCAAATCTCAGTATCCTGCCCTGTGCTCAGTCACTGGCTACTGGCAATTTTTTTGATAGATCAAGAACCAATTGATGGCAAGGACCTCCAATGTCGGTAAACACAGATTCCCAGTTAAATCAAAGCATCAGAACCACCCTCTGCAGCAAGGTATTTCCCCATCTCTGAAAACCTTGCTCTCTTCCTTGAGTGCCAGAGACATGGAAAGCAAAGCTTTGGAGGACACTGGCTGTAGGGAACCATGGAGTTGGCCTGACCTAGCTGCCTTTAGAGTCACATGTCATAGATTTTTCAGGTTAGAGTCCATGGCTCCGGGGACACAATGCGCCTTCCTGGTCCTGAGAGGCCATGCACTCCCTGAGGCAGTAAAGGAACATTTTGTGTTTCTCTGTATGTTCCTTGGAGGTCAAGGAAGCAGGAAGGCTTGACTGGACAATTGGTCTTAGGCATTAATGTTATGTACCCTGTAAAGTTTACAAATGGCATTGTATTCTGGCAACTACAGTTGTATTGATCCTGGAAATGGCCACTAGATTCTGTTTCTGATAAAATGTATAAAACATCTGATTGGTGTAAATAGAATTGTCACAGCCTCAGTGTTGCTGTGGCCCCTCCGACTGGCCTATCAGGTAACCTGGACCTCTTAAGCAAGCATGGGTGCTTACAACCAGCGGTCATGACTCTTACCTTTCTTGAGAGACAGCACTGTTTCTTAAAATTTCCAGCTCATTTAATGACATTTTGAGCCTTTCTTTTATTTCATTTACTTTCTGATGAGCTTTGTGAAGTAGGTTAACAAACTTGTTTCTTTCATTTCTAATTGTATCATACAAGCCAGCAAATTCTCTGAGTCTGTGAAAACATGAGACAGTTTTTGAAAATTGAAAAGTATGTAACACCTTTCCCCCAAATAACTAAATCATGATTCTTTTTTACCAAATTTTTACCTCCGATGAATTTCATGTTTTCTCTTCTTGTATAGCCTGATTTCAAGGTCCTTTGATTTGATTTCCTTAACAATATCCCAATATCTTCGCTGAAATGTAAAAATTCATGTGTGAAATAAAATTTAAAAACCCAACAACAACCAGAAATCTAGGTGTAATGGCTCATGTCTGTAATGCCAGCATTTGGGAAACCGAGGCAGTAGGATTCTAATGAATTCAGGATCAACCTACAAAACATAGTAAGACCCTATCTCAAAAACTCAAAACCACCACCACCAAAAGCCACGAGATAAGAGTACACACTGAACACCACTCCATCCTGTCTGTCAATTCTTCCTAACTTCTTGTTGTATAGATGAGAACAGAGATTCTTAAGTGCTCCCTGGCCAGCTGGAGTGATTCCCATCAACTAGGACAAGGGGATACTTAAGATTTCAGAAGAACTGGGGAGGATAAAAGAGCCCACACAGACAGGGTGGATAACTGGGGGGGAGGACTACTGAGGAGGAGTGACTGTAGCCTTCACTGCCCAGACAGTTGAGCACTGTGCTTACAGAGATCAATGAAGAGGATTTATGGGAAGTTTGAAAAACGTTGTGACCTGAACCCTCTGGTATTTTGTGAGAGACTGAGGCAATGTTTTAAAGTGTAGTTCTGTCCCTTTGTTTAATGGGTGTGTTTTTCCTTTATAACAGGCATCATGCTAAGACCAGCTACAAAACTGTACATAAATACATTAAAAACAAAGCAGTTATGCCTTCAAAAATCATGTGTGTGTATAATATGTACATACTTATGTATACATATGTGTGTGTATATATAGTACATTCAACACTTTATACTAGTAGGTACTAGAGATGCTCTTTAGATAGAAAATGCCTGGCGGGCGCTTTCTCTGGGACAGGGAGCATTTGGAGACCCAGTGTCTGTTGATAGAGATCCAGGGAGAGAGTAGTTTCAGTCACCCTCCATCAGGGGCAGGCAGTGCAAAATCATTTGCCCTTGTTTTGTTAAGTCAATATGGATACACAGTGATTTTATTTTGTATAACTTTCCGTGAAAATGGGAGTCTGCAGATGACTGTACATGCAAAGAAGAAAGCTGGTGTAAGATAAAGCGTCATCTCTACTGTCCTGGATCTACAGGATCTTGAGTGTGACAGCAACATCAATGTGACTCTCCATCCCAGTCACCTTATATCTTTTTTAAAAAAGAGATGTAGATATCATATAAAATAAGATTCAGTGCCTTCTTGTGGAAATACAGTTAACTTCAAATAATGTTTCATATAGTAATTCCCAATGATGAAACACTCAAGGGACAAACTTTTCCCTTATGACTTCCATATTTCCAAAGGGAGAATTGTCTTCTGTTTGATTATGAACTAGTCCATTTAGTAATGAAATTCAGCTTATGTGGATTAATCACACATAGATAACACAAGGATCGGGTATTAGGAGCTATTAGAATGTGACTACGTTGTAAAACAGACCAGTTCTTTTCTTGGAATAACAAAGTACACCTCTGGTAGATCTAACATTTTGGAAGAGAAAGAGAAGTTTTCTAACTACAAAATCTTACAGGGGTGAACTCTTCCCAGCCAACAGCTGGTGCTTCTGAAAATAGTGTTCTGGACTGAATGACCTTCTCAAATCTTAACTGATTCCCTCAATCATCCTCTGCTCTTCAGTGCAGATCCTGGGATGAAGCAGTAGCTAAGGGCATCCTGGGAGGCTACGGTATATCTCATCTGTGAGCCCAATTATCCCATGGCTCAATAGGGCTTTTGTAATAGAAATCAGACTGTTTAAGGTGGGTTGAAGGACCCTCACCATCTGCCCTAGATTGCTGTCCTTCATCTTAGCTCCATTCAGATTCTGACTTCTCAGGTGTGAGTATGTCTAATTAAACAGTGAAAGAATGTGGTGTCTGAAGAGCTGGCTGATTGCTGGAGTCTGTGTGGCTAAAGCTTTCTACTCTGTTCTTGCTACAGAATATATTTCATCAATACTGTGTAGTACCCATCAATGCTGTGTAGGTGTGAGCTCTTTCTGGGGAGTTAGAAAATCCCATCCCCTGTAAGCACTCAGAACGAGAACAAAGATCACATTATACACAGCCCATGCCTAGGTCACGTGACAAATGCATATGCTCTGCTTTAGTAATAACTCATCATATCTTATTCTTTTTTAAAAAAATTATTATTTTTTGAAACGTGATCTCATTATGTTTTTTGGGCTAAACTTTAACTTACTGTCATCCTGTGTCAATTGCCTCTTGATTGCACGCCACACATACATACTTTTATTGTTTGTTTGGCAAGAGATCAGAGCTCGCACAGGCAAGCCTCTAGCATTGAACTGTATCCTAACCTTTATTTACTTTTAACAAAGAACCAACCACTAGACACAATCCATTTATGGAATAACTGAGTTTAGTTTTAAAATGTTAGTTACTACTGTGTGTGTGTGTGTGTGTGTGTGTGTGTGTGTGTGTGTGTGTGTGTGTGTTTGCTTTATGAAGTTCCCTGTGGCTCTTTGTAGGAGTCTGAGGAAATCCTGGGATGAAGCAGAAGCTAAGAACATCCTGTATTGGTCCATATGATGTCATCTGATGACTCTGCAAATGCTCTGCTCCTAAGTTGTTTGAGGCAAGTCACCTTGGAATCTGTGGCTCTGTGACTTGCAGATTCTCTCTGTGCCTTCTGCACCCAGCAGCCATGGCCACTAGATACACTTATGTCATTCTTATTGAAGTTGCCATCTTTCAGACCTCTGATCAATGTGGTTTTGTTTTATTTTACCTCTAGACTGCTAACTATTGATAACTGAATGCTGAGCGGAAGTTGGGTTGGGTTGGGCTGGGTTGGTTTTTTGGTTTTGGTTTTGGATTTGGGTTTTTGGGTTTTTGGGTGTTTGAGTGTTTGGGTTTTGGGGTGTTTGAGTGTTTGGATGTTTGTTTGTTTGGGTGTTTGGGTTTTTGGGTGTTTGTTGGTTTGGGTGTTTTTGTTGGTTTGGGTGTTTGTTGGTTTGGGTGTGGGTTTGAGGGTTTGGGTTTGTTTGGTTTGGTTTGGTTTGGTTTGGTTTGGTTTGGTTTTCCAGGGTATGACTGAGTGTCCTTTAGAGAAAATTTAATTTATGGTCACTGAATTTGAAGGAACTATGGAATTAGCACTTTCTAATCATTGATGCATTAAAGCGAGGCTCCCTTGAACCCATGTGCTCATTAGTGGGTGGCCATACAAGGCAGTTACCTGGGCTTTCAGGAAATCCTTAGCCTTTTGTTCCTTCTCATCCATTTTGATCTGAGTCATTCGCCCAAGGTTGAATAGCAGCTCCCGCAGCCTTTCTTGCTCCTTTAGCAGCTTGTTTTCCTCTGCAATCTGCTGCTCTACTAATTTGGCCTCGGCTTCTGACAGAGATCTCTTTTGAAAAGCACAAGATTAGAATTCGCTTTCTGAAGGAGCCCAGCAAGGGCCACACCGAACACTGCCTTTTCCTTTTGAATTTATTAAGAGACCGAACTCCATGTTTTCCTTTATTTTATGAAGGGTGGGAACTCGTGGGGTAGCACCATCGACCTTCTCCTTAATGTGCTTTTAAATGACCAGGAGAAGTTTAAAAATATGTTTTAAAACACTTCAACCGTAGCTTGGCTGTCAAAAGTTTGGAATTTGAAAACAGACATTGATGAACCAAGGTTCACTTTTAATGTGATCAACAGCTTTTTATTTGAGAAACCCTTATAACCTGGGAAAGGTTTCTCCTTTCAAGCTCATCCTCTTTTTCTCGGAAACAAAACAACAGTGGGGAATGAACTTGAAGGTGAAGGTGGTGTGTATACACTCATGGATGTAGAACACTTGGCTAGAGTGGTTGAACATGGCGTTCAACCCTCAGTAAACCTCTCCATAAAAAATAGGCCCATTGTAAGCAGGACTCTAACGTCATATTTACTCTACATATTAATGCATATTATTTATATATATTTTTATAATTATTTATGGGTTCCACTGTGGCAATTCCATATGCATGCATGTATATCATTATTTGATACTTTCTGCCTTCCCAATCCCACCCCTCCACCCCCGCCCCCACTTCCTGTCCCCTCACATTCTCTTTTTAATGTGGTTTTATGGAACATTTTTGAGACATGACTTTACTCTCCATTCTGAGATAAAATTGTGACTGATATTGACCTGTTGAGCCAGATTTCTCTTAGCTAGATCGACCTCTTTGTGGAGCTTCTTCTTCGCTCAGGCAATAAAAGGTCTTCTTTTGGGATCGCTTCCATCTGGAAATCAAAATTTAAAATAGGTGCTAGTATGAAAACAATGTCTGATGCCTTGGAGTCAACCCCGTTACATACAGTTTTAAAATGACAGGCAAATCATGATTCCCGATCTTACAGGGATTCTTTATTCTGGTTGTGCTTTATAAAATCAATGCAAAGTAAAATATGAAGATCTACCAAAAATACATGATTCATTAGCTACCAATGTTTTATTCTTTATAAATAAATCTTAACATCTAACATATATTCATTGACCACTGCCTAAATTTGTTGCAAGGGTCTGAGGGCCTGGATGCAAAATCTTATTCATCCATCACAAATGGCATGAGGCATCCAGGGATTTGGAAAGGAGAAAGGAATACTTCCTTCCTCACTGGTGCAGCTGCAAACCCACACTGTCAGCCAGAGAGCCTGTGATCTCCCTAGCACACCCTGCTGCCTCTTGAATTCATGATTCAGGAACTGACAAACCTGTATGTGTTAAACTATTCATGTGAGAGCAATATAATTACCAAGTCTGCATTCACTTACGAAACCCTATAGGCCAAACAAAACCAGTTCTTGGTTAACAATGAGTGTAACTCGCTACTTCAACGTGATAGTTTGATGAGTAAATTAAAATTCTTTAAAGAAAAACTCCTTAATCTTTTTGTTGTTGTTGAAATCTACATTTTTGCCATTATACATTTTGTTGTGTTAGTTTGTACTTTTGTCCTGTGTTAAAATACTTGAGGGAAAGTATTTGATAAGGAATCACACTGTAGCTAATGAGGGAAGGTGGGCATCCAAGGCTGTGGAAGCGTCACCTTGGGATGATAATGGCCTACTTTACTACTTTGGACCCAATTATGAAAGAAAGCAAATGACCTGATGTGGATCTTCTCCTCTGGTGGCAACATCCTTCAAGTCACCAGGGTTGTACCTAAGCCAGTATGCACAACTGGGAAAGATCCTGCTAGATGGTTTAAATGTCACCTAATGGGATCTTTGGGTGCCCTGTTCGTCATCTATAACCCAATGCTTCTCCCGTACCACCATCTCTGTCCTCAGGTGCCCAGTGCTTCCCAATTCTCATGGCCTCACCTATGATAGACAGTCATCAAGAAGCACAGACATGGTCTTGTGAAATCCATATAGTAATATAAACCCTCATGTTTCTAATGAATAGATGAGTGCAGATCAAAGAAAAGGGAAACTCATGTAGTCTTGAATAATTAGGAAGACTTCCTGGGTAAGGTGAGATGCCCATGAGGAAGAGCTCTATGTCTGATATGAGATGGAGAGGTAAGCAAGCATCCCCTGCAATAACCATCACCTGCTGCAGATAGACCTAGAATGGGCAGTTCTCCATGCTCTACTCCCATGGGCTGGAAGTCATAGCCCTGAGTGTTACATGGGACCAGGAAATCTTATAAACAATGACAGAAAATCACAAATGCTTAGTTTGTCAACCAAAAGCTTTTAGCTGATTCTTTTTTGACTTTTTCCACCATTCTGAATGAAGTATGAACACCATCATCATGCATTGTACTCAGTTTTAATTTCTGGCTTGTGCTCTTCTAACACAATATATGTATGTGTTTATTTTCTTCGTTGACCATTCCATATGTGTATGTTGCATTCTGGTTAAATTCTCTATAAAACTCAGCCCTCTAGTCTCTTCAGAATTGCATACACAGGGTTTGTGGAAAAGGTTGATAAGATGAGCAGTTGGTAGCAGAACCTCATCTACCACAGTCTGGTGGGTACCAGCTTTTACCTTATTATCTAAACTTCATTATTGCTCTGAGTTGCAAGTACCTAGGAGTCTTCAGACTTCTTCATCACAGAGGGTGAAGGTGACTGCATGAGCCAGGGAACAGTGTGAGCCAGTGAAATGGGAAGACTCCTGGGTAAGGATCCCCAGAAAGTAACTCTTTTCACATTCAAAGACTGAGTGAGGTAACCCCAGACCAGAGAGTCAAGTGCCACAGGTTCTCTCTCATCTGCAGTTCCTAGCTCAGGATCTTTAGATGTGAGTGTATCACCCAGAGTAACCCCAGATATCAGGAAAATAAAAAGCAGGCCATGGAGAAAGGCTATGGGTGGGTGAGTAGGACACAGTTGTTGTGAGAGAGGAAATGGGAAAAACTAGGGATGGAGACTTAGCTGGGGATAGGGACAGGGCAAGTCAGAGAGAAAGGAAAGAGGGAGGGATAAATGATATCATCAGTATGTGAAAAGCCATAGGGAATCATCATATTATTTATAAAATTAGATAAAGTATCTATCTATATCTAGCTAGCTAGCTATATACATGGGTGTGTGTGTGTGTGTGTGTGTGTGTGTGTGTGTGTGTGTTCACTGAAGTTATATTATAATACTTGGGGATGACAGTGTTCCCTCCCAGACCATAGACTATCTAGCAAAAACCCCAGTATCAGGTATGGGAAACCTTTTAAGTCACTGGTCAGAGGAGTACAAGAGATTCCACTCCAAAACATTATAGGCCATTGCTGTTGCCCTTGGTTGCCTTTCAGAGAAAGAAGGCAAGACCTTATTGCTGATCACACACACTTCAGACACAGGACTTGGAGGAATTGAGCTAGACCTGAGCTGGAAGCCTCCACCCTAAGTACTAGCTCTCATAGTAACACAAGAAGCTGCCAAGGGAGAAAAGCAAACACTAGTCTTATGCAGCTGTAATGCCTGTGAACCACAATGACCAGAATGTGAAGATATTCTGAAAGGTACAATAGTGGTCTACATCCTGGGGTGGTCACAGCTACCCCAGTGGACTTAAAACCCTCAATAGGAGGAAATTCATGCCTGTTTCATGACTACTCATGACTGGTGAGGTCACTGACCCCAGAGGAAAACCTACAGCTACCCTTTCCTAAGCCAGGATAATTTCTAACTGTACACCAAATACTTGCCATGATGGCTATGGAGAAGTGTGGCCCTCACCCTCATCAAGAAGCTCCTTTGCACAACAGACAGAGAGCATCATAGAAGGACGCTGCTGGCCAGACTGCAGTGAACAACCAAGTGAGGGGTGCCCAGGCTCAGCTGATAGATACATCTGCAGCACAGCCCTCCAGCTGAGGCTCAGGGAAAAGGCCAGAAAGACTGTGAAAGTCAGAGGACCAGGACACCTGCAACACAGGGACTTCTAAAAAGATTTTTGAAAAGAAGACACAAAATAGAGGGAGGAGGAAGGATTGAGGAGGGGTGGATCTGGGGGAAGTTGGAGGGGAGAGTGGGGATGAATATAGTTAGAATACATGGCAAATCCTCAAAGTAATGCAAACATTATATTTATAAAAGGACAAAGCCAGCCAAGCTAGTCATCATTTTCTTGTGGAATGGTCATCCTGTGACCATTAAGAAGAAATACAGTAAAGATGGCCAAGGAAGAGCTAAACGAATTCTGGGCTTTTTGTGATGTGCAATTACTTGATGTACCCATATCTAGACTTTTTATTATGTGAACAAAATGTTCCCTTGTTCAGGAAAGTTATACTAACTTTTTGTTACTTACTAAAACCAAGCTACAAACCAAATTGATGTGTTTCAAAAGGAAATCTTCTAATGGTCATCTCCAAAGCATGCTAAAGGTCATGCTGAACTCTCCACTAAGGTGTCAGAAAAGTATCTTCTCAATTTTGGAATCAAAGATGATTTAAAACACTTATGATTAATTTTGAGCCCCAAATTGCATATGTCCTCAAGTTTTATATGATTGTGTATGTTTATTTCTTAGATTTGGGGTTTTTTTTTTTTTTTTTTTTGGTTTTTTCGAGACAGGGTTTCTCTGTGTAGCCCGGGCTGTCCTGGAACTCACTCTGTAGACCAGGCTGGCCTCGAACTCAGAAATTCGCCTGCCTCTGCCTCCAAGTGCTGGGATTAAAGGTGTGCGCCACCACCTCCCGGCTAGATTTGGTTTTAATTTCATGGGTTTTTTTTTTTTGTTTTGTTTTGTTTTTTGTTTTTTGTTTTTTGGGTTTTGTTTTTTTGGTTTTTCGAGACAGGGTTTCTCTGTATAGCCCTGGCTGTCCTGGAACTCACTCTGTAGACCAGGCTGGCCTTGAACTCAGAAACCCACCTGCCTCTGCCTCCCAAGTGCTGGGATTAAAGGTGTGCGCCACTACCACCCGGCTTAATTTCATGTTTTTAAAATGTATTCATTATACCCATGTAGTAGACATACACAGAATAATTAAGAAAAATCTTTCCTGATCCACTTTTACTACCAGTGTGGCTCCCTAGAAGGTTTTGTTAATGGCTGGGCAACATTCTTACAGATATTTTCAATGCATGAGAAGTGAGTCATACTGTTGTAAAAGTTAGGATGTTAGATATTGCTCTCTTGCAGTAAACATCCCAGTTGAGACCAGTGAGCCTCAAGCATAAAATTGGATATTTATCTGAAATCTTCCTAACATTTTTGAGACTCTGTCTTGAATTTGTGGGAGGGTCTTGTTGTAAATCAGAGACCACAGAGAATCAGCTAACTAAATAAAGGCTGAAGGCTAACTAAAGCTTCGTGTTCCCTCGTCTGTTCCCTTTTCTGGATTAAATGGAAGTCTGAAAAGTCCAGTGGAAGTGACTGGTCTGATGGTCCTTATTTCTGATTGTTGCCAGCTCTGGGCAGTGGCCAGACAAGTGGGTCATCAGGTCAGAGAAGAATGTAACTGTTACTGACAACGTAGTAGTAGGACTTGAACTCAGTGAGAGAAGAAGGTTCTAATGTATTTACATTGAGTTTTATATCTCGTGGGTGCTATTTTGAATGTAACAGGTAGTTGTGTCATTATATAAATAGCTTTTAATTTTTAAGAACCCAACAACTTGAGTATTCCATTGCAGACCCCACTTAGTCAAGAGCCTTTCCTCATATTTTAGGTGTAATTGGATCAATGTCATGAAAAGCCTTACCACTGGAAAACAGTTCCCAGTCAGCTTTATAGTGCCCTGCTCATAGTATATTGGAGGGCAGATTCCAATGAGAACAAGACAAAATAAACAAACAAAAGCACAAATTACGGAATCCAGGAAAAGGCAATTTGAAGAAAATAAATGGCTTTCGTGAGATACAGGAAATGTTACAGGAGAAGAGCAGGAGAAGAGCTGGAGCTGAGCTTGGGGACTCTAACTGGCAATCCCAGCACTTGGGAGGCTGACACAGGAAGATCACTAGTTTTGAGACCAGGTCTGACTATTAGTGAAACTCTGTCTCAAAAACAAACAAACAAACAAAAAACCTACACAAACAAACAAACAAAAAAAACCGAAAAACCAAAAAAAACTGCAGAAAAGAGACCTTCAGGCTAGAGTTACAGTTCACCCTGTAAAATGGTTGGCTAGCATGTCTGAAGTCCTAAGCTCAACCCTGGGTGCTGAGAACACCACCACCACCACAACAACGAGACACTCAGAGAACAAAGAGTTTATGGAAAGGTTTGTTATGATAGCAGGATGAAAGAGAAGAGCCAGAAGGAAAAGCTGAGGTCATTGAGCTTGTAACAAATCAAAATGACAAAAATGAATGCAAAAATAACAAGAAAAGGAAATTAGAGAACTCTTTCCTAAGGCCCACCAGTTACATAAAGGGGCACTGGGAAAGACAGAATAGAGAAAAATGGAGGGGATAAAATCAATGACATAATTCAAGATGGTTAAAGAACTGAGTCTCTGACAAAAGTAAAGATAAAGGATCTACTTGTGAGACTGTCATTGCAAATTTTAAAAAAATTTGGAGGTAACAAAAAGAGCCTATAAGCTTCCAGCATGGAAAAGAAAAGGTTTAAAGCAAAGGACCAAGAATCATGACATCAAACTCTTTTTAGAAGAGACTCAACAAGGTAGAAGACATCTGCTCAATGCCTTAGTCTGAAGGCAATTCTTTCTGACCTAAGATTCCACATCCAGTTAAATATTAATTATGCGTGCTGATAGTGAAGGGAAAATAGTTTTCCATTATGCATTTTTGACACATAAGTCATTTTACACCCTCCTTTTCTCAAGAAACTACTAGAAATCACACTTCCCCCACAGGTAGGATGTGATCCAAGAGAGCAAAAGAAATGCATGTAATAAGAGATCCAAGAAAGAGGAGAGGATGGGGCATTGCAGAGGTGATAAAGTAAGGGTTCCAAGATGAGTGTGGGACAGGATGTACTTAAAGAAGGGAGACTAGTCTGGAACTGGCCAGAGGCTGCAGCAGAGAGGCAGCCAATTGGTATACCAGACAGAGCTGGACTGCCACTCATAGCTGGACCTTAGCATTCTGTTCAACATCAATAATTTCACAGAACATCAACTTCACACAAAGCCACTCTATGATTTTACTGGAATGAGATGAAAGCCAAACCACTCCATAATTGTGTTTAAATACAAATCAAAATATGAACATTGCCCAAGCCACAAAACTATTATACAGTCTCCACTTACAACCTTCTCTACCAACTACAGCTCTGTGCCGTCTAGTCTTTTCTCTTTTGATTACTATGATACCGTCAATCAGAATTACTCTCATTTCCTGGCAACATGTAAACTCATGACACAGTCTCTTTCCTTAAACTGTCTCCCCAACATACATCACAAGCCTGTGAAGGCTTACATGTAAGTCCTGTCCAGTGCCCTCTACTGAGACTTCCCCAGTCTGTTCTCCTTTGTTGAAATGTGAAATAACTCAACTTATTCAACTACTGGTATGTTCTTTTGGTTGTTAGAGGTCATTGGAAACAATTAGAAGGAATTTCTTCAAGAAATTATGTGAATAGATTTTCAAACGTGCTTTAATTCCTGAGGAAATGTGTGCAGTGTGAGGAGAGTTTGCAGTGATCACAGAGACAACATGCAAATGAGAATTAGGATGTTCATGAAGCCTCAGAAATGTACAACTTGTAGAAGAGCCAGTTATGCATTTACTATCTGACTCAGGTGTGTGGAGACCTGACTTGTTCATAGCAGTGTAACTACCAAATTCTGAGGTATCTAAAATTACATGACAATATTTGGTATATGGAGAGGCAAAAAAGTGTGTGGCATAGATAGGGACCTAAAAGAGAGTCACATCATTGTCTTCTACAGTAAAAATAATAAGATCAGTTGTCAAAAATGATTCTACATTCAATTAAATATTATTTATCTATGCTTCTCATGAGGAGAAAATATTTTCTATCACACATTTTCTGACACAGTTATTTTCCATTCTCACTCTCAGTGGCCTACCAGAAGGCATGCATGCTTTCCCCTAGACAAAGAGATGGACTAGAAGCATGTTGCATACTGTATGAAGAGATCTCAAAAGATTCAGCTGAAGCAATAGCATTGGATTAAGAAGAGAATTTGATTAAAGTCAGGCTCTTTCCTTCCAAGTCTGTGTGTTCAGAGTTCCAATTTAACATTCTGATGTGCTGTGCTCTCAGCTAAGCAGTATCTTGTAATTAGTCAACCTTTCAATAAGAATAACTTGTAAGTGATGTTAAAGGCATGCTTAGAGGGATTAGACTTTGAAAGGTAAATGGAGTGAGGATCTTCAAAGGCTCTGGAACCATCTCAGAACAAGTGTTAGTTCCCATCAGGCTCTAGTAAGGCAAGGATGACTGTTCTACTCTTTCCGTTAAATCTTTGAAAGGATAAGGACAGTGTAAACCCAACCAGTCAGTATCTAAAATGTGGAAAGAACAACAATGAACACTGGCAAATCTAAAAGAACCAATAAAGGAGAGAAAATAGAATATAAGCATATGGGGCAAAGAAACTGCTGTTGTGTGGCCATAGTCCAAGTCTACCCAAAATTGCATTATATGTTAATATTTGAGCTAAACACAATAATGACAAGGTGTTATCTTCTTTGGTCAGATTCTAAAAGTATGCTGTGTATGAGACATACATAAATAAGGATGCAGAGAGGCTGAAGGAAATAGTACCAGAACTGGAGCTACAGACAGTTGTAAACCACCACGCGGGTTCTTGTCCCCTGTCCTCTAAAGAAAAGTCAGTGTTCTTAAACACTGAGCCATCATCACTTGAACCCACTGTCAAGACTTCTATGGTTCTGTGTTACTCCCACCTTATAGCACCTTCATTTCATTACATCCTTCCACAATTACTACAGGGCTAGGGAAAGAGCCAGAAGGCTTCACACTGGCAATGAAATGCCCTGAGCTAAAAATGGCATGTTATTTCTTCCTACAATGCACTGGCCTGACACAGTTATGTGACTTCTTAAATGCAAAGGACACAAGCAATGTAAACTTTTTATGAACCTAGGAGAAGAAAATCAGGTACAGGTTAGGTTCAGGCATATCTACAAGAGTTGGAAATAGCTATTTACTTCCAGGGTCATGAACATCCACAAGATCCTAGAACATGACAATTCTGAAGAGAATGGGTTCTGTGTAAATCAGCTGTCTCATCTCAGAGAACTGACCCCATTTTCATCAAAGAATGTACCAACACAGCCTTCAGCATAAGGAGGTAGCCCTCTGAAAGACCCTCTGCCTTTCCATGAGCATGGGGTATGTACAGCAGATGCTGTCTGAAAGAAATGAGACTCCCAGGTAGCAAGGGCTAACTCCTGGGAATAGAAGTAGTCAGATGATACCCGATTACTTCAAGCATCCTCTGACTAGAGTCCACTTCTGGTGGTGCCCAAAACTAGTCAGGCAGCTTAACACAGGGTCCTTTAGCTAGTAGTCCAGATGGCCAACTGACTATGGACATTTATGCAATAGGATATGCTCCTTAACTTCCAGATCTGACTCTTTAAACCCATAAAACTAGCTTAGCCCTATTGTATACTATATACTGTATATACTATATACTATATATACTATATGCTATATGCTATATACGATATGCTATATGCTATATGCATATGCTATATGCTATATGCTATATGCTAATTATACTATATACTATATACTATATACTGTATACAAGCCTGTTATCTAGGCTCTTCCCAATTGGCTGGACCAATTACCTCTCTGCCAATCAATACAAAACATTTGACTAGTCTTGGGCTAGAAAAAGTGATGGAAAATATTACAGGGCTACCAGCAGTCTAACAGGATAGATAACACATCCTCAAATTGTCACCCCACTGTCCTTTTTTTCTGTTGATAGCAAAATCACATCACTTTTACTTTCATAGAGAGCCCTGAACTTATAAAAAAAAAAAAAAAGAGAGATGGCATATTTTCATGCTCACCTCTAGTAGAAGCCTTTGATTCAAGGCTTGTGCCTGAGTGAGAGCATCCAAGGACACTTTCAGGAGCAGTTCTGTCTTCTTCAGATTCCGAAAATCTCGTTCTTTCTCTCTTTGCTTACGAGAAATTTCATCATGGTAGTTCTGCTTGTCAATGAGACAGTTTCGTAGATTGATATCCAAGATCCCTCTGTTCAGATCAAGGGTGAAGATCAAAGTGACTTGTCTTACACAGTTTTCTAAGCTTATCAAAGATAGCATGCTCAAGTTTACACACAGCATTTTTTTCACATCACAACCATAAATCATAAATGATACCCAAAGCAGCCACTTTTATGTATTGGTATCATTTAGAAGTATAATCTTATAAAGTGCCTAAATGTAATGATAGGCTGGGGAGACATGGGTTTCAAGTTTCCTTCTTTGACATTTTAAGTAAGAAGCAGAGGAAAGGCCAGTGGTAGAGCAATTGCCTACTAGGGTAAAATCCTGGGTTCAACCTATAGCACTTAAGAAAAGTCAGGGCTAGGAGAGTCTGCAGTTGGTAAAAGGCTTGCCTCACACAAACGTAGGGTTTGAGCCCCCTGTATCCATGTAACCAGCTGCGACTAGTAGACTCTGCTTGTCAGGGGAGGCGGAGACACCCAGATCTCTGGAGCTCACTAGCCAGCTACCCTAGTCTAATCAGGGAGTACAAGGTCCTAAGGAGAGGCTCTGTCTCAAAAGACAAGGAGGATGACAGAGAGGTTGACCTCTGGTCTCTATGAGTTCATGAATACATGTGTATACCGCACCCACACATACACTGACTCAGAAGTAAAATGTTCCAGAATGGGATCATACCATGAAATCTCCCTCATCCAGAAAATGCTGGGATCATGTCAGAAATCATGTCACTGATTGGCAAATCTCTGAATTACATAGCATGTTTCAGCAATATAATTCCCCATAAACTTACAGCCAACAGTGGATTTTATTCTTAAATTCAGAACCACAGAATTGAGGAAATTTTAATTTAAAGAATAGGCATTTTTTTTCAAAGTGCTTTGATGGTACATTTAATTAATGGTTAAAAATTGATTTAAAATTCTACAACTTGCTATTGAAACAGTATACAGTCGACTGATTATGTTTTGAATCTTCAGGACATCACAGATTAAAACGTAGATGACAGAATGCGCAGAAATGTAAGTAACCTTTCAGCTAGTGAGGAGGCTTCATTCTCTTTGGTTATTTCCAACAGCTTAAGTAGTTGCCCATACTCTCGTTCTTTGACTTCTAGTAAGGTTCGCTTGTTCTCAACTTCCTTTATTGTATCATCCCTCTCTTCTGCAAGAGCATTGACTTTGTTTTCAAGCTTCTTTAAAGAATCTTTTAGCTCTTTCAATTCATATTCCAAGACAATACTTTTCTTCTCTGTTTCTCTGTAGGGAACACACACAGAAGCAGAAGTAAGAGGGCTTATTGTGAGTTCATACTGTCTCTACCTATTATCAGGCAAAAACATAGGAGTCACGGGTTCACTGGGCTTAGAAGTGTGTGAAGTTCAGATAGGAGGTGTGGCCCTTCGCTCTCTTCTTCAGGTTGAGTCACTGGGAAGAGCATCTCAATAAGGAAAGCTCTACATTAGGTTGGCCAATGAGCCTGTCTGAGTCTTAAGGAACTCGATGTGGGACGACCACAGCCCAATGCGAGTGGCGCTGTTCCTTAGGCAGGGAGGTCCTCAATTGTGTAAAAGGGAAGAGAGCAAGCTGAGTACAACCAGGCAGGAGAGTATACATGCTTTCATGTCTCTATGCTCTTGACTGTGGGAATGTCATGATTACTGTTGGAAATTCCTGCTTTGATGCCCATTAGACTATGGACTCTGTCCTGGAAATGTAAGGTGAAATAAACTGCTTTCTTCCCTAACTTATTTTCTGTCAGGGTATTTCAGAGAGAGGGGGGGGAGAGACAGAGACAGAGACAGAGAGAAACCAGGACTGGGGACAACTTCCTAGAATGCCCTGCATTTTCCCATTCTCTTTTCTCCTCAGATGCAGTTTCTGCTCCCATTGTGACTAGCCTCCTGGACCAGACCTGACTCTGTTAACTTCCCTTCTGGTGATCTTGGGTTTTAGAATCACCACTGCTCCATTTTCCTGTATTCTTTTAAGAGCTGTTGATAGAGTAATCATGTTATTTCTCAAGAATATTTTTATATGCACCAATCTTGTATTTCTTTTTGATCACTGAAATCCTGAGAGCTTCTCAGTGATCTTCACATCCAAGTCTACTCTGGTTGTCTGAGGGTCAATCAATAGATACAAAATGAGGAGTTGCTATCATTTGGGTTGCAGTGACCTGAGCATCATTTGGGACCATGAAATTCTAAATTCAAATGGTTAATCCCCAGCCTTGATGAAGTCGCTGAAGGTCTCCATAGAAATAGAATTTATAAGTTGAAATAGAATTATTATGATTTGCTGTATTATTTTCTTTTAAAGAACATGATACATAGAGCCCATATGGGACTAGGATCAGGTATTTACAAGACTATAACTTGCAAATATTATAACATATTCACACATTATTTGAGAGAGGGGTTTAGAACAGAAGTATTAAATCATACACTTTTTTGTGTGTCATTTTTTCTATCTCCTTTGAAATTTGTACAGGAACACTTTGATGGTGGACCACGTCATCCTAGTAAAGAAATACAATCATGGTAAGTTGTGTAGTCAATTAAGCAGGCAAATAAAATGAGAGAAAAATTAAGTTTTGTAGAATTCTTACCATCTACCCTGTATACTTTATTTCCTCCAATATTCACGCTGGTCTTATAAGGTCATTATACTTGTTACTATCTCAAAAAGCAGATGACAGACTAGGACAGCTATAGGTACCCCTCTAAGATTCCCTCTTCCCTGGTGTGGAGGAGAGGTGAAGGAAGTATGGAGGAGCTGTGGCCAGTGGCTAGCTGTTGTAATGAGATAGTACCGCATGCTCCTTGGCTCAGGAGAACAGCCTCTGTGGTTCAGTTAAAGATCTAGGGTTCTTTCTGGTTCGAGGCTGAGACTAGAGCTATACAGCAGAAATAGTATCTGGCCCATCTTCTTCCTTAACTCTCTCCTGCCCTGCTGTGAGCCCCATAGATTTCTCCCACATTGAGGGCCTTAGATACTGCTTCCAGGGAGCCCCAACTCAGACTGTGAAAGGAGACATGAAAAACAAAAACAAAAACAAAAATAAACAACAACAAAACCCAAACCACATGGCCTACAGTCACACAGCTTATACGTGCAGGGCCAAGGTTGGAAGCTAAACATGTGGACCTTCATGATCTGCAATTTGTATGCATTAGTGGAAAGTTCACTGTAGGCATTAAATTCGGGGCAATGAAAGACATCCTTCTTAGGTGCTCAGAAGATTTTGAGCTCTGGAATCATACTTGAGTATGAGAGCTAAACACCATACTGCACTGACAGGGCTGCGTGCTTCTCTGTAGGATCTTGCTCAATCCTGGAGCAGATGCAGGCTTTACAGGACTGAAGCTTGGCAATTTGGAAGCCCTTCTTCAAGTAAAAGTTACAACTGCTAACTTAGGTACAAGCTCTTGGGAGAGATTCCTAGATGGGATGCACCTGAAGCTGAAACCCCCTAGGTTCGTGGCAAAGGAGTCTTCTTAGTTCCTGTATCCCCAGATGAGATGGGTCTGTGGTAATTGACTGCTCTAAGATCTCAGGGGAAAAGGTCAGAGCCAATCATATGTATTTTCTAGGCCAGTGAGCTTTAAGAGTTGTTCTTTAAATAACTCTAGGTTCTTTAAATTGTTTTGAGAATTATTATACATGTTTTCAAAATAAAATGAATTGCAATTCATCACTTCCTAAAACATTAGGAAGTTGGAGACCCATTTGCCAAGTCTAGGCCTGCAAATTAGGACATTAGTGACTTTTCTGATCAAACACCCTCATGCCCTTTGTAGATTCTCAGAACTTAAGCTGCATTTGACAGAGTCCTTCATGATGCGCAGCCTTTGAGCCTGTGTGACAGCTCTTCTGGTTACATGAAGTATCTACTCTGCACCCCTGTGGTTTTATATACACCTAGGCGAAATGTTTAAACACTCACATGGACAGCGTACCTTCAGGCCAACCTGATATTCCAGCAGTTCCTCCAGCTCCTTCTGCTCCTTCACTAACTGCTTTTGCTTGACCACCACGTCTTCCCGCAGGGTTTTGATCTCTAGTCTCTTCTGTATTACCTCCTTGCGCAATTCTTCAGTGCTTTCTTTTAGGAGTCTCGTCTTCTTCTCTATTTCCTTTAAAAGTCATGAAAACGGCTGGTTAGACAGTCTAGGTGAATGCTCATCCACTTAAAAATGAAACTAAAGACAATCCATTCACCACATTCATTGTTCATGTTTGAAGATTCCCAGGATGTTAAGGGAAACTTATTATCCTGAAACCTCAGCCAGGGCGTGCATGTTAACTAAGCATGTGACCGTTTCAAAGTACTTTGTAAAACTGAGTGCTTCATATTTTAAATGTTTTCTGTGTGAATCTTTATTTCATACTAAAAAGCACTGTGAAAATGTACATTCTGTTTCCTCGTAGCTTTGAGATTCGACAAAGTTAAATGCAAATAATCTGATTACCTGTCTTGTGGTTAGCCTGAGCCAGACGTGGTGGCCAACCATGAGGCGGCTCGACTTTCCACAAAGTAGCACCCACATTTACTGACACTACATCTGCACATTCTCCTCAGTGTCCTCCGTCACACTCACAGGATACATGGCTTCCTCTACCTTATTATCTGGAGTGGGCTTGACTTACACATAAAAGCCTTCTTATACTCAGAGGGGCTATCTGCTAATAATGGCCAAGTAGATAGATTGACTAGCTTGCTCTGAGTTTCCTTTGAGATTCCTACCTACTGCTGGAAGGAGGTAAAATAAGTTACCTAAGTCTGTAACTAAAATTCAAATTCAAATTGCTCTTTCTCCCCTCTCATGCTCCAATGCCACGCCTGCCTGCCTTTTGAGTCTCTACTAACCTGAGTAACCACGAGCTCCAAATTATATGCTTTTTTTTTTTTTTAATATGTTGCCTTGGTCATGGTGTGACAGTGAGGCATTGTCTTTATGAACCAGGTCTGAGAAGCTCAGAAAGCTCTAAGTGCAGTAGCAACAGAAGAGATGTTCTTAAGTGCCAACCACAGAAACTTATTTTCTCCTAGAAACAAAGAAGATACTGTGGGAACTAAGCCCAGCCTAACATAGACGCCAGCACAGAGAGCCTATCACATGCCTTGCCTGTACCTATACACAAGTACGTACATATTCCTTTTGGCATCTGCAGCGATTGTGGATTATTGGTGCTTCAAATGTTTCAGGGTGTGGTATTATTTTTAAAGGGATTTTTGAATACAGCTGCATTTAATAAACTCTAATACTTACTCCTGGCTTAGGTATCTTCTCAAATTCCTTTAATATGATACTCTTTTCTTCCGTTAAGCTGCCAAAAGAAAATAACATGTTTGGCAAAACGTACCAAAGAACAAGCTCTTTCTGTCCAGTGCCTTTCTATTTTCTCTCTTAGCAGGATTCCCAGGCTTGTCTCCTCACATCCTAGTGTCCTCTCTCCATGATGGCTCTGACTCTCATTGGCCCTTAGGTGCTTCCTCCTGCCCACACTGCAGCAGCAGCATAGGTACATACCTCATATGGCAGCTCTGTGGGCACGTTATTATAACTGTCCCAGACCACGGGCATCCCTGTGGACTGGGACTCCTCCCAAGCAGGCTCTGGATCTTTTCCTCTCCACATGTTTCTGCCCCAGATTACTACTGGGGCCTTCCAAAGGCTCTGCTTTGCCTGCCTTCACCCTTGCCCCTGATAGTCAACCCTCCTTCAGTTCAATGATTTTTTTAGCAACATAAACAAGATCCCATCAATTTTCTGCTCAATAACATCTAGTCAAACCTGGACCAAGTTGAAACTCTGCATCACCTGCCTCTCCAGTCTTGCTGCTTGGCACACTTCCCTCTGGCCAACTTGGTCTTCTTGAATCTGTTCGGACCTCAGGCTCTCTGGCCTGCCTCATGCCTCTGCCTGGCTTACTCTGGGCCATCCTGCTAACACAGTACTACCAATCCCCACTAGGCTTGTTTGTCACTTCTGTGTCATGCTCCTCGATGCCTGGTATTTTGTCATGCGTTAGCTCTGTGGGGATAAAGACTTTGCTTTGTTTACACTGCACCACCATTGCTAGAAGATAGTTGGCACTCAATAATTAGTAGCAGGAATAGAGCAGATGGCTGAGGTTGGTTGCTTTTCAACATTGATTCCATTCCAAATTATTAACAACTACGTATGAAATCATGAGAACAGTAGGCATGCTCATCTATACTTCTACCTCATGGTCATTCAGCCAAATTCAAACTCTGCTTTTAGCCCCTGCGACAAACACACTTTGTAACTGTCATATCCTTTCCCCTTCCTGGAAGACTGCATTTTATAGCTTCCCTTGCATTTGGACTGGGGACAATGGAAGGTGATTGCCACCTGTCTTCTCAGTCACACTGAATGGAAGTCACTTGGCAAGTACACAGGATGGGAGCTGTTCGACCTTCACTGAGCTATGTCAGAATGCAGAAACACATTTCCCCCACCCCCTTTTTAAAGATAGGCCACTCCCAACCAAAGAGCATACACGGGCTGGTCCAAAGCCCCTGGCACATATGTAGCAGAGGGCTGCCTTGTCTGGTCTCAGTGGGAGAGGATGCACCTAATCCTGAAAAGACTCGATGGCCAAGGGTAGGGAGATATCTAGGGAGAGCACCCCCTCAGAGGTGAAGAGGAGGGGGGTGAGGGGAAGAACTCTGCAAGGGGGGATCATGAGGGAGCAACAGTTGGGATGTAAATAAATAAAATAATTACATAATAATAATAATAATAATAATAAAGATAGGGCCTCTCTATAACCCTGGCTGTCCTGGAACTTGCTACATAGGCCAGGCTGGCCTTGAGTTCACAGATATCCATCTGCCTCTGCCTCCTGAGTCCTGGGATTAAAGGCATTGGGCCATCACACCAGGTCAGAAACACTTTCGTGTTCCTCTCCAGCCACAGTAAGATTGATGTACTATTGTTTGTTGCCTGGCTGCACTGGAACTTAATGTTTTTATTCCCCTTGCTGTTTCCAAATTTCCAGTGAAGAGCAACGACTTCCAAGTCAGCATCTCCAGCCTGGAGCTTCCACAGAATGCCAGGCTCTTGCTTTTCAGCTCTTGGTAGACAAAGCCAGACTTTTTCAGTTAGAGTTCATTTGTTCCCCTCTGAAGCCTCGCACTTTCTACCCCATCTCGTTTCCAAGTGCGCAGGCTTGAGAGTTACTCTTGCGTCTTCTCCGCCTCTTGCTTCTTTCTCAGTGTTAGAGTTTTGTGCTCTTGTCCCGTGGGAGTCTCAGGTTCTCTCCCTTGACTCTCTCTGCGTTTCAGACAGAGTGTGTTCTATTTATCTTGGAGTCACTGACTTTTCTTACTCTCAATCTTCTGTTCACCCATCGGTTGACTGTTAGAATTTTCAGTTATTCTCTCTCTCAGTCCTAAAACCCTCACATGAACAACTTAGAGGTGTTCTATTTGGCTACAGCTAAGACTGTATTTTGGGGATTACTTTTGTAGTAAAAAACTGAATCAGCTGGAAACATTTAAACACCATCAAGAGATGTTTCTTGTGAGCTGTGGCTTCCGAGACTTCTGCTTTTCCATTAGTCTTGATGTTTGGAGTTGTTTGTTGGTGTGTGCATTTAAAAGCGGCAGGAAGGTCTTTGTCACTTAATTCAGGAAACTCTAGCATGCACGCTAGTATCTGCTGTCTCTTCTCAGGCAAGCTGAGCTTTGCCTGGTTCTTCAGATGTGAAAACCGTTGAATGGTTGTGCGATGGGATTCTGGGTGTTACTCAGAGCCCATGAAAACAGTTGACATTTGGCTTTAGTAGACGTGGTTCAGTTCAGTTCAAGAGATCCAGCCAATCTGCTGGCAGCTATGGTTTTAAACTCGTTTAATTTTCAGCACCTTTGCATTGCTATCTGAAGCTTTCCGGTTGGGACCTGAAGAACTGACCACTTACCTAGCTCTCAAAGTTTTGGCAAGCTGTGTGGGATCAGATCTACAAATGCACAGCTTGAGGATGAGCCAGCAAGTGCAGGAGCAACTCGTTTACGTTTACAAGCTCTCCGTCTGAGCCTTCATCAGCAAGTTCAAAGTATTTGGATTTCTCCCTGTTGATCTTCAAGGTAACCTTGGAGGGTTTCGTCAGAATCTAAGCAGCCTGGGAGAAGTAAAACACCCAAGTCCAGTTGGCTCTGACTTTCTGGGTGAAAGATGGAAAATAACTCCATCTAGTACTGCCCTGCCTCTCCTAAGAAGGGCTAGAATGGGTGGGGAAAGCGCCTGCAAAGCTCACAATCCAGGGCCATTAGACTCACTCAAGCACTGAAACCTGATCACAGGACGATCTAGTGCTTCCCTTTCCCCAAACGTTAACATCACCTGCTACAGTCTTATTATTGCAGCTCCTTCTCCATGGTATATATATTGTGTCTGGTCAGCTAGAGAACACAGCCAGATTTAAAGCACCTAGAATCACTTGGGTTACCAAGCTGGATGTTTAAAACAACTTTAATTAATAGATTAGGAATTTCAATTGATAAGTAAGACTGGATGGATAACACAAGCAGAGAAGTGGCAAGTCCAGGGGAATATGCAAGGATATGCTGGAGATTAAGAACATTGCAACAAGAGCAAAGAATGCCTGTCGTTGTGGTGGGAGATTGGCAGGATGGACACACAGCTGAGTAGGAACCACTGAGTTTGAGGAAATCTCAATAGAAACATCAAAAGCAAGAGAAAAAGCATTGAAAAAACCCTAACTTTGGGGCAACTACAGAGGCATGATATGTACATAATGGGAATATCAGAGGAAAAAGAAATGGGGGGGGACCAATATATATTCCAAGCAATAATGACTGAAAATTTCCTTATATTCATGTTAAACAACAAATTACCAACACAGAAAGCTTGAAGAGCCCATTAGGCAACACAAGTGCACCTTAAAACTATCAAAATAAGTTATAGAAAAATTAACAAATAAGAGGAAAATAAGATTGTATAAAATTGGAGGGAAAGCATGCGGCATCTACAGAGAAGGAAGGGCCAGGACAATATCCAGCATCTTTTAAAAACCATGAAAGCAGTTACACCTCTCTAGAAACAGTGTCACATCCACAGCCACAGGTGTGTCTCCTAGGCGACTCTGAATCCAGTCACGTTGACAATGAAGACTGACCAACAAATGTTAACTCAGTCACATCAATAATCACCTTAAATGACAATGAAAACACGCTGTAAGAATGGATAAAAATAATAGATCCTGTATATACAGGTTGTCTATAAGAAACTAGTTTTAAATATTCATTTAGTTTGTGTGTATGTGCACGTGTCTGTGTCTCTGTATGTGTATACACGTTAGCATGCACACATGTATGCATGGATGCCCATAAAGGATGATGCAGGTTTCTCTAGGGTAGAGATGGAGTTATAGGCAGTTGTGGGTCACCCAATGTGGGTGCTGGGAACTCAATGTGGGTCCTCTGGAAGAACAGAGAGTGCTCTTTAGCCACAGAAACCCATTCTACAGGCCTATATGTTAAAAGCAAGTGGCGGCGAGCAGACCACAATGCAGTGGTCACTGTACTAGTTTCAGTATCTTTAATCTGAAAGTCCAACATCTGAAAATGTTCCAAACTCAGAAACTTTGTGAGAGCTGCCACGACACACAAGAGTTTCCAACTTCAGACTCTTGGATTCAAAGAGAAAATCTCCAATTACACTTGAAGTCTCTAACACGCCTCTCTCCAAGATGGATTAGTCAAAAGCAGGAAGTCATCAAGGACCTCACTGAATCACAGTAGGACATAACTGATCTAAGACATCTGCTTTTAAATATTGACCGTCACCTTGAGATTAACAAACAAAAAAAGCAAGAAAAACACTAGAAAGTAGAGAATGGGAACAGGCAGTCGCTTTCCTGCTGATGTGAATGATACAGAAAACAAGAGTCCTTGAGCTTTCATCTTGACCACTGGAGTGAGGTAACACAGTGCAATGGAGATTTTAGAAACTGCTTCAGTTAGATTAGCCACAATGCTCTAAATTAAGTAGCAGCAGGTTGATACAATCATTTGCTTACCTTCTTCTCTCAACAACTATATTTTGAGTTCTATTTTGCACAGATTTTTTTCTGCATTTAAGCAAGTACCTTTGCTATTTCTTCCAAAATTTTCTCAGCCCACTTTAAAACACTAAAGTCTTAACTAGATGATGAGATTTGGGGGTGGGTGGAGCATTATGGTCGGGCTGTATTGGGTCACACTGTATCAAGCAGATCCCACCAGTCAGCAGATCCAGGAACAAGGAGCCAAAGGTTTTGTGCATCAGGTTTTATTCTAGCATATTTCATTGTTAATGATGTATATTGATTATAGTTTCATGATGCCTGTCACATGGAACCTAATATAACGAGTTGTTCTGAGCACAGATTCAAGGTGAATTTTTCAGTTTTGAGTATTTACGACTTGGCCCTTAGAATTACCCTTCCCCTACAATACTTTGGGCATGCTGCCACCAGGGGGTGTTCTAGTGCTGCCAGCCATTGCTGATTAAAGAAACAATGGTAACATGAACCCAGGATAAAGACTTGTAGTCTTCTCTTTAAATAAATACAAAATGATGTTTTCTTTGAACAAACAGAATGGTTAATTATGTAGGACTGTTAAGACTAGTTGTATTTCTATTACGGAACTTCCCTTTAAGAAACGTGAACTTTTATTTCCTTTAAGAGGTGTATGCTCCTATTCTCAAAGACCAGGACCTTAACACTGTGTACCATAGAAGGTCATTTCATTCTTTCATGTATCCTTAGTGAATCATTAACTACCTATGTATGGTTGAGTTTATTTTTATCGAAATTACTATGTTTTCCTAGTTGCTAAACAGATTCCACAATTAGTAATTGAATAGTTATTCTCAAGGTTTTCTATTGGGAATAGATACTATGATAAAATAATTGTAAGTATTATTTATCACACACCAGCCTACCATATGCAGGAGTCTTTACACACATTTCTATACTCCACAGTTTTGCTATGCTGTACTTTCCTCCAGTATAGTCCTGGCTGTGACAGGTACAGGGATTCCAGAGTTGGTGCCAGGCACCTGGGGAATACAACGTACTGAAAGACAACCAGCTTTTCAAAACTTCAGATGAGTGTCCAGTTTTTGTGTTTATAAATAATGTCATAATGTTGATACATTGCATTTCATGTTTTACCTTTTTTAGATTTTCATTTTTGGATGGCATTACTGGGACAAGACTGGGACATGTGTTTTTCCTATGGTAACACATGCCATATACTAGAGTACATATTAACTCTTAACTTCGTATTCAAATATCCATCTGACTTTTCTCACGCCTTCCACACTGAAGGAGGCTTCAGTATCAAGGCTCTTTAGTATCAATTTTCTGCATCAAAACAGTTCTAACAGAAACCATGTCGTGGATTTAAGGAGTACAAGAAAAGGGACAAAGCAGGGTGCCTGACACTGCAGTTGGTTTGTGAAGGAGGAAAGGCGGTCTGGGTACTCTGAGAAGGCAGGCTTCTGAACTAATCTCATAACCATCTCCTACTACAGATTTTCCAAAGCCAGAGAGGGGCACTGTGAGAGGCGGAGCCTCCTGCCCTTGGGATGCTCAAATCGGTCTATCTGGTTGACCTTGAGCGTATCCTTGGGTGTGTCTAGTACAAAGCCAGAGCTAAGACTGAGAGTGAGATCAACTGTTACTAAGTTCCAACTTGAATCAAAACCACACAGGGAGCTTGTAAAACACTCACATAGCAGGGTTTTTTTTTTTTTTGGGGGGGGGGGCTTGCCTGGTGGAGCAGAAATCAGAACCCTTGTTTCTGGGACCCATCGGCCTTTTGGATGATACTATCAGGTGCTCCTCTTCCTGTTACTTAAGGATTCATCTGAGAACCGTTTATAAAAATTGCTCTAGAAAGACTGGCTAGCTTTGAGCTGTAAGTTCTTCTTGATGAGGAAGGACTGTTTGCACTCTGTCATCTCTTCATTCTCAAGGACTCTATTGGTGTTGCTAAAATTACCCCTCTGAGGGCAAGTGCCAAGGGGCACACGACTAAGACAAAACAGAATGATACATTTGCATGAAAACACCACCGTTAAATACAGTACTTGTATATTAAATTAACATAAACATCATTTCTGATTCTTTGGGTAAGAACAGGAGATAGATTGGATAGGGACACCAAAGCAGCAGTTCAGAAAATGTCTTTGCTGAGGCCAGAGGGGAGTCATGGTTCCTAACCCTTGTCCTCTCCTAACTGAGCAAGTCTGCCTGAAGGCTACAATCACTAGTCATTGGAACGGACAGAATTACCCAGACACCAGGACATCCCTGCATATGCCCAGCTGAAAGGTCGCAACTCTCCGAGTCCATACCATGACAGAGGTCGCTGACAATGGCCTTGCTTCCCCAACTGACCAAGGCTTGTCAGAATATGTCAGAGTTAGACCTAGAGATACATTGTACCAACTGCACAAGTTTTAGGAATTACGGGAAACTCAAAAGGCAACAGGAAAGGAGAACACTGCAGAGAATATCGGAACTTTTATCAGAGAACACTTTTAGAAAAATAACAACTTCCTTGGTTGCAAAATAAGTTCCCTGCAGTATGATTTAATTATTTATCTATATTTTCCTAGCTCACTCAAACATATTGCACATTTTCTTTCTGAGGTGTATATTTATCAAAAAATCACCTGTGAGTATGAGCCCTAAATTAAAACTGTGTAACACAAAATAATTACTAACTAATCAAAACAATTTACTAACCATTAGCATCTATTCAAAAGCTATATTCTGTGTGAAAACAGCTGTTGAGCCTGGTGGCACATGCCTTTAATTCTAACACCTAGGAGGCAGGGGCGGGCAGGGGCAGGGGCAGGGCAGGGGCAGGGGCAGGGGCAGGGGAGGGGAAGGGGAGAGGGGAAGGGGAAGGGGAAGGGGAAGGGACAGAGGCAGAGAGGCAGAGGAGGCAGAGGAGGCAGAGGAGGCAGAGGAGGCAGAGGAGGCAAGAGGCAGAGGCAGAGGCAGAGAGAGATTTCTGTGTCTTCGAGGCCAGCCTGGTCTACTTATTGAGACCCTGTCTCAAAAGGTAGAAGAAGAGGAAAGAGACAGAAGAAGAGGAAGAGAAGAAGGAGGAGGAGGAGGAGGAGGAGGAGGAGGAGGAGGAGGAGGAGGAGGAGGAGAGCCGGCAGGGGCAGCAGCCAGGAAGAGAAGCCAAAGTAAAAGTAACTTGATGTTGCTCTTGCCAGTCACCAGGGACTCGGATGTCCCTGAAGATGCTGGGGTGGAGGATGTTGTCCCCTTGGGCTTGTATTATTCAGGCTCTGAATACAATGAGAGTTTACTGTGCTGAACTGACAAACATCATCTGTATATTTGGATGAATAGCTTTCTCTTATTGGATTTGCTTATTTTTATCTATGGATGGAAATGCCTACTTATTTCCCTGGGAGTGTTGAGTGGATTTATTTCTGTACCATGTAATAGCAAGTGTGTGAAGGCAATGAGCAACAAACACAAAGCCCATTATTCTTCCCTGGAATTCCCTTTGCTAACAAAATTGGTTTTATGGAAATGAGTTTATTAATTCCGGAGCTGTTGATATTTGAGGGTACAAGGGGGTGTGCTCAGTGTAGAGTGTCACATGATTTTGACTGTTCTCATCCAGCATACGTGGCAACACACCATCCCTTCCCTATCCCAAGGAGCTTGGCAAACAGTTTGCTAGTCTATACCTAAAAGGCAAGACCCCACCCACCCACCCTCAATTCTTTTTTCTTGGCAGGAATACTTGGAAATTTTAAACAATTTAAAAACCAGCTGACTTATGTGTTCCGTACCCTTTCACAAAATGTCACGAATTCCTATTTGCAAGACTAATAAACAACCACCAATTGTTTTAATTTTATTATTTTCTTCGACTGAAAGAGTGCCCATGGAAATAGCTGGCTTTCCTTTTATAGTTCTGAGAGTATGAACAAGTTTAGACTGAAAGACACACAGAAAAAAAAAGCTGCCGGTTTTTTTTTTTCTTTCTGAATAGAATTCTGTTCGTTAAACTGCTTCCTTTATCTATCCCTCAGTTGAAAAAAATAAGTAACAAGGAAAGATCTCAAGATCCAGGGTTCACATGGTTTTCTGGAAGCCGCTCAGGCATCTGCTGTCTCCATGCAGGACTGAATTACGTTTGTGTTACCTCAATTCTACATACTGTTAAAAATAGCCAAAGCTCTGCCACCTTACATAGTACCAGAGTCTGGGAGGGCAGGTTCGACTCCCCCCACCCCCACCCCACACCCCCATACCCAAGCACAGCACACAGCTCACCACAACTCAAAATCACAGTCCCCATGCAGTGAGGGGAGCTGAACTTCCATGGAAGCAGGGGGAGTTGGAAAACTGGTTCACCCTCCAGCTGGTACCTGCTTTGCTTCACTAAGACACTCCCTTCTAGGTCTGAGTAAACAAATGAATCTTCCACAAGGGTATCACCTTTTCTTTAGTAAGAGGGGACAAAGTTAATGTAATGGGTCCATGGCTACTGTGTTAGAAGATAAAGTGGAGGAGATATGACCTGGGTGCCTAGCAACATGATGTCTTACAGTCGGGAGCCACAGTCATCCAGGAGACAGGATGACAGAAATACAGGGACAAAAGAGGAAGGGCAGGAGAGTGAAGAGGCCACCAAGTCCTTGCTCTGTTTTTTTGTTTTGTTTTGTTTTTTTTCCAGCAGTTTCCAAAGCTCAAAACATGGCTGGGATTTCAATTTCCAGAGTTTTTTGCCTAGCACTCATGTGATCTTTTAATGCAGGGAACCCAGGGGGAAACTAATTGGGCTTGTAGTTGTTAGCTCACACTCCTTATACCTAAATGCTCTCCCAAATTAACTTGTCATGTGAAAACAGCCTGTCACCAACAAGCAGGGAACTCACCTAGTGAGCCTGCACCCACAGTGGCACAGTGGAGCTGTCTCCAGGGTGCCAGGGACTCACCTAGTCAGCCTGCACTGATTGTGGGACAGTGGAGTTGTCTGCAGGCGCCAGGGACTCACCTATTCAGTCTGTACTGAGTGTGGTACTCTCTTTCTTGCACTGCAGTGTATTCATTTTGGTACTTGAGCAACTGCTCCCGAAGTTTGCAGACCTCAGTGGTGAAGACATTGGGAAAGTCATCAGCTTGCTGCAGACGGACCCGCTGCTGCTGGATCTGCTCCGTGAAGCGCTTGGCGTTCTCCAGCAGCTGCACCTCAGACTCTTGCGTGCTGGGTTACAAAGATACTGACAGTGGGGAAGTGTGCACCTTCAGGACACCCCTCCCCACCCCCTCCCCTCCCTTCTTCCCGAGAGGATTTGGGAGTAGGATGGGAGCATGTCACAGCTGTTCCTACTCCTGGATTCAGGTTGATTCGGTCATACATGGGGCTAAGTCTCAGCACAGGCAAGAATAAGGCTCAGCTACAGGCCTGAGTCACTCATTCTCTAGCTGCCATGCCTGTTCTTAAGTTCCTCCAGAGGTCCCTAGATCCAGAGTAGGGGCAAGGAGGAAGGAAGTAATCCAATGCAATAGGATCTTCCCTCTGACTTTGAAGAAACACCAGGGCTACTAGGGTTCCCAAGGAAGGGGTAAATAAAAGAAAGTAAGCCCCTCAAATACCTCAGCAACTCTTTTTTTGGGGGGAGGGAGTTCTTTCAATTCTCTAAGTAAGACTGCACAAAGACCTTTTCTCATTACAAAACTAAGACATTAAGTACTCTATTAACAGTCATTAGTGGGAAACTAGGAAAATTCATTCCCCTATACAATTATGGACATTAATCAGCTTTTAATCCTGCCCTGATGCTTGGCTAGAACTAGTCTTGACCACCACAGAAAAGAGGATTTCTACAAGCCCAGCTGAATTCTGTGACCCAGAGAAGTAGCTGTTACAGACAGATATAGATAGATAAATTATACTTGACCGATCCCCAAGAATATTCTAGAACTCCTACATGCTACAAGCTAGTACTGGCTCCTGACTTGTAGTAGACCTGGCCTGTCTCAGATGCCCTCACCTTAGTGATCCCCCACCAGCAGCCATAGGCAGGTCTTTGCTATTTTGTTTTAAAGCCAACACCCTCCTTCTATGTGTGTATCCTATTACATGTCCTTACCAAGAAAAATCTCTAGGTTTCAGCTCATTTGCAGAGATGTCCCATAACAGGATCCAGGCTGTCTCAGCTGAAGAGACAGGCTTCCCCTATTTTCTCACGCTTTACTGTGTCATGTGTTTAGTGGCATCCAGCCAAACATTTATTGGAGCCTAATATGTTCCAGGAACTATGGTAGGTGCCAGAGAGCAAGCAGAGCAGTGCTGGTGAAAACACTTCCAATTTCCGGGAGCGGAAACGGGAGTTATTCCCTTACGATTCGGTGTTCTTGTATGTTAACACAATGTTCACCTGGCACAACCTAGGCTCTTTACGATGGCAGCTCTCCAGGCCATAGAGTTCTTTAGCTTCCAGTCAGAACATAAGTGGTGGTTTACACGTATATTCAGGGAACATACAGTGTCAGTAGAAGAGAATTTAACTTCTAATATAGTCTTGTGGAAAAGTCAGTCAATGTGGGTTCAGTACTTCCAACCCACATCTGCCTGCCAGCAGCCCTAGCAGCAAAAGCAGAGTCTGCTTCAGTGTGCTTTCCCTATGGGCGAATGTGGGGGGTTTTGTAATAGATAGACAAGGAAGTAAAGGGTCAGGAGGAGGTAATATGTGAGCAGCAGAGGGGAACTAGCTGTTTCACAACACAAGCTGGAAGCAGAAGATATCACTACATAGTTTTGGTACTGCACTGATAATTTGTCACTAAACAGAAATAGCTTCAATACCCAGTGGCAAATGGTAGGCCCTAGGCAAAGCTGATAACTTACTCTGTGGATGCCCAGTCTTCTGACCTGCTACTGACTTGAACTTAAGCTATCACAGAATCTATATTTCTGAATGACAGTTGGGGAGGGGTCCTCTTGTCGAAAGTATCTTCAATAGATAATCATCATACATATATCAGTACCTACATCCCTCTGCCTGAGAACTGTGCATGTCTGTCATCTCAAGGTTCAGGAGTTCTTTTCTCCAGGAGCAATTCCTAATGTGCTGTGCAAACAAGTGGACAAGTACCCTGGCTTTCTCACTTCCTGGTAGCAGAGTTGAGATTGTTCTACAGTCAGAAAGTCCGTGAGACTGGGCTCCCATCACCCACAGTATGAGCCTCAGATGACCCCACCCCATCTGAATTCTTCCTTTTCAGACTCCCTTCCCTAGGCATTCACAATGTCTTCTCCAGTGATTTCTAAAACCACCTGAACTGTGATCTTTGCCCCAGTCTCCACATTTGGAGGAGAGACAGAAGAAGACAGGTCCCATTCATTATAAGGAAGAAATGCAGAGACAATCAAAGGTGTCTCCTTGGTGGCAAAGAGCATACCTCACCACTGTGTCATGTAGCAAAGTGTACTTGGCTTTCAACTCTGCCATTCTGGTTCCAGGAAGTTTCCCCTTGGAGTGCAGCTAACAGAGAGGAGATAAGTTACCGTTAGCCATCACTGTCTGTGCCTATGGAGGAACATAGGTTATTGTCAGCCATTACTATCCGTATGCCTGTAGAGGAGATGAAAAGGACTCACATCTGTCTTTCAGCTAAGCATTTGGAAGACTACATGCACAGCAATGTGGCCCCATTCAGAAGCTGCTGCGTATTCAAACGAAGTAGTTCCAGCCTGCCTCTTTTAAGATCCTTGTGCTTGAACAAGTCTTTAAACCTCTCTAGGCTATGAATTCTTCATTCAGAAACTCAAAGAATTAAATATCTTCTTGTTCTAAAGGCATATTTCTAGGGTAAGCAAACATTTTGAGTGGTGTGAACTACCGGGACAGTTGCTTGTAAGTTGACAGAAGGCAATCACCAAGCAAGAGCTGTATACCAGTTACTTTGCTCTCAGAAATGCCCTGGCAGTCAGGGGTTATTTTTTTTTTCCATCTGAAACAAAAGTTTTAGCAAAAGAATCTCCCCCAAGGTTTAGTTAAAGCCACAAGGACTTAAATTTCAGTGGTCCAGTCTAAAAAATAATTCAAGGTCATGTCCATTGCCCAATATCTCTGAAGACGATGTTTACTGTCTATATAGTGAGGTATTATTTGTTTCCTTTTAATTTCTGCTAAAATGTGTCTGATTTGAGGAATAACTAGTTAAGGAATGTCATCTACTACAGTTACCCTGTTGAAATCGCAATGTTAAGAAATCCCGCAGTTGAATTATAGATGTGAACAGTTGGTACCATGGAGTAGAACTAAAGATTCAGGTCTTTCCGCCCACCCAGTTTCCTCATTGTCAATCACCGTCACAGTGATGTTGGATGACTATAGAACCTTTTGCCTTCTCTTCTGCCTTCTTCTCTCCTCACTGGCTTCCTCTCGGGGATCCCACTTGGTTAGTTTTCACAGTCGTTCTTTCCAGAAGCAAAACAAAGTCATATTATGGCAGGTGCTCAAACCCTTCAAATAGCATGTCTTAGCTGGTTTTCTATTGCTGTAATAAAACACCATGACCAAAAGCAACTCGGGAGGAGGGTCAGATGTATTTCAGTTTACACTTCCAGGTTAACAATCCATCAATGGGCAAGTCAGGACGGAACTCAAGCAGGTCAGGAACCTGGAAGGAGGAGCTGATACAGAGGCCATGAGGGGTGCTGCTTCCTATGGCTTGCTCAGCCTGATTTCACATAAAATCCAGGAACATTAGCTGTTAGCTCTCACAATGGGCTGGACCCTCCCCCACCAATCACCAACTAAAGAAATGGCCTACAGGCTTGTCTATAAGAAGCATTTTCTCAATTGGAGTTACTTTCTTTCAGATGACTCTAGTTTGTGACAAGTTGACATGAAACTGGCCAGCACACAGGATAAAATTCAGAACCCATGGGATTCAAGACCCTTAGACCCTACATGACTCTACTTCTTTCCCAGAGCATCTCTTTCCAAGCTCCCAGTTTTCTGCCTCATTTGGCTGCCTTTTATTTCCATAGTCTCTGTCTTAGTCACTGTTGTATTGCTGTGTGTCTGTCACAGGCATACGGACAGTAATGGCTAACAGTAGCCTATGTTCCTCCATAGGCACAAGGACAGTGATGGCTAACGGTAACTTATCTCCTCTCTGCTAGCTGCACTCCAAGGGGAAACCATTCCTGGAACCAGAATGTCAGAGTTGAAAGCCGATGAGCAAGAAGGCAACTCTTATAAAGGACAACATTTAATCAGGGCTTAATGACAGTTCAGAGGGTTAGTCCACTATTATCATGGTATATCTTATGGTATACCATGGAGGTATATGGTGCTATATATAGCAGTAGCTGAAAGCTTCACATCTTGATCCATAGCTAGCAAGCAGAGAAAGAGAGAGAGAAAAGAGAGAGAGAAAGAGACAGAGAGAGAGACAGAGACAGACAGAGAAAGAATGACAGAGAAAGAGCAAGAGAGAGAGTGAGTGAGTGACAGAGAAAGACAGAGACAGACAGACTGGGTCTGGCATGAGCTATTGAAATCTTCAAGCCAAGTCCTAGTGACATACTTCCCCTAACAAGACCACACCTCCTAATCATTTCCAAACTGTTCATCAATTGGTGACTAAGCATGCAAATACATGAGCTTACAGGGGCCATTTTTATTCAAACCACCGATGCCTCACAGATCTCTTTCCTTCTCCAGAGTTTCTTTTTGGCCAGTCTTCACTTCTTCTTCACCCAATGGCGTCTCATACCTTTGTCTAAATACTGCTTTATGCAAAGACCTTCTCTGATGTCTCAATCTCCCTGCTTCCAGAACTCCATACAACACATTACCATCTGCAATATATTTATGTGATTGTCTTTCCTAACTAGTGTATACATCCCAGAAAGAAGGAGACAAGATTGCCTTGTTCTTCTCTGTATTCCTCTTCGAAGACTTCCAGGCATGGCATTCGTGATCAGTAAAAGTTTATGCTCATTAGCAAGTGAACGAAATCACTGGCAAAGCACAGGAGTCTGAGTCTCCATGGACATGCTTCATGGTCTTTGAAATACAAGCCATAGCAAAAGATGTTAAACACACCATGAACCAGTTCCTCCTGACAGCTCTAAAAGTCTTTCATGAGGGCTCCGCCTGAGTTTTTTAAACCCACAGCTTTTATTTTGTAAACCAATGGGCGAAATGTGGTAAGCTGGCTTTTAAAGACTTCCGAGAAGGCTCTTTTCTTACTATACTAAATATCTTAGGATATATTCATGTGTCACCTTAAATATAATACAGCTCTGATTTCACATACATATCCTTGCCCCAGAATGGTATCAACAATGATGGATAACCACAGAAGGGGGCTGGGATCTCTGTGATGCCAGTAGAGGCAGGGAACCAAATGAATACCAGAAAATTCAAAGCAAGAGGTTGGAAAAGAGCCCTGCAAGCACTGCAGAGGACACTGATTCTCATGTCCGGACACATCACGAGGATGCCAAAAGTCAAAGATAAGGAAGAAAGCCTTGAAAGCAGCAAGAAAAGCAAACAAAATGTAAACGTAGCTCATTATTAAAAGGGTACCAAGTTACAAGTGGCTTTGCACCAGAACAATGGAAGCCAGTGAACCATAGAGATGACATATTCAGAGCAATTTGAAGAAAAAAAAGTTCTCTATCAAAAGTAGCTTTCAAAAGTGAAGGGACCACAAAGAGATTCCAAGATAAACCAAAATGGAGAGAATGGTTGCAGGCAGATCGGCCTTATATGAAATATTAAAGGAAGACCTCTGGGCTGAAGGGTCATGCTATCAGACAGTAACTCAAATGCATACCAAACAGTGAAAGTGTACCCAAGCAAACAGAAAAAAATGGGCTCATGGAAAACCGTGAACACAAATGTCTATAGCAGCAGTGTTTACAGTAGTTTCAGAAGAAACAATTTAGGAGCTGGGGAGATGTCTAAGTAGTTAAAAACACTTGCTGCTCTTACAAGGGGACTCAGGTTTGGTTCTCAGCACCTATATTGACACACGAAATAACCTGTAACTCCAGTTCCTGGAGACCCAACATCCTTTTCTGGCCTCTGTGGGGACCGGATACACACAGTACACACATAAACATGAGGGTAAATACTCATACACAAAAAATTTGAGATCTTAAAAAAGAATATTTGATACGCCCATCAATTGATGAATGAATGGAAACACAAGATGAATATCCATACAATGTAATATTATTCTATAATTTAAAAGGGGGTGCTGATACCTGTTCCAGCAGGGATGAGTTTGCACTCATTAAGATCATACACCCAGGCACAAAAGGGCACACTCGGTGTTCATGTTGCACAGGTGAATCTACTCAAACAAAGTGGATTTCTATGTACATATGACAGCCAAGAGAAGGAGTGGTGTGTAAAGAAAGAGACACAACATTTATTTTTGGTATAATGGAAATATTCTAAAACTAGAACATGCTGATAATACAACTCTATACATATATCCTAACTCAATAAAACAAAAACAAAAGTGAAAATTCAAGATTCCAATATGAAAGAAAGATATGCAACTGGAAAAATTCAAGAAAATAGTACAGCTGAGTTAAAAATCAATTATGAATCAGGTGGTAGAGGCCCACGCCTTTGATTCCAGCACTGTAGGAGGCAGAGATAGGAGGATCTCTGTGAGTCCAAGGCTAGCATGGTCTATAGAATGAGTTCCAGGACAGCCAGAGCTACATAAACTCTGTCTTGAAAAACAAACAAATACATGTATAAATTCATTACCATTATTTTTTAAATCCTACCTTTGTACAGGTTTAGGAAAAATGCCACATTAGCAACAAATACCTCATAACAAGCACAGTGTACTCTGTAATGTCATATCCCACCAAAAGAAGCTAGCAAATGTCAAGCAAATGGCCAGTTTCAGAGCTGGTGCACTGGGGAGTGAAGCCAAACTGCCCCGAGTCAGAAGGTAAGTTCCTCATGTAGAACACAATCTGACTTTACCTTTGTGTGGGGGAATAGAGAGCCAGAAAATCCAAACTGACTTGCTGAAATGTCCTCTAGGCTCTAAATATGTACCCCCCCCCTGAATATACATACCTCTCTCTCCTTCGATACCTTTCCCTCCCTCCCTCCCTCCCTCCCTCCCTCCCTCCCTCCCTCCCTCCCTCCCTTCCTTCCTTCTTTCCTTCCTTCTCTCCCTCTGTCCCTTCCTTCTCTCTCCTACATTCCTTTCTTCCTTCTTTTTTTTTGCACAGCACATGTTCAATCTTTTAATAACTAAAGGCTCTTAAAGCATGCTAGACATGACTGTTATAATGAATGAGGAATCAGAGCAGAATTTCAAGCTGGAACATCGTGAGTCAGAGCTGAGAGGCAGACAGCAAGAGTAAAATTCTGCCAGAGCTTAGCTGTGTCTCCTATGAATGCAGTGCCATCTGGACAACAAATTGCTTGAAGTCTAATGGCAGGTGGGTCAGGATGCTTAGCAGGTTTTATAGCCTCAGATAAAGCAGGAAGTCTAGAGAGGTTTACCTCTTAGCCATCTTTATCACTCCACTGGCCCTTGGCACCTTATAAACTCATAAAAGCTTAGTGGAATAAACATTTCATTTGTCTTTGAAGTTTCTGTATAAATCAAAAGTTAAGTCACAGATGTCCAAGAAGAAATAAACTTTTTTTTCCTTCTCCCCTACTGAAAACAAATCTCTTTTATGAGGAAAACACTGAAACCAGAGAAAATGTACTTGTGTCCTTTAAATTAAAATGTCAGGCCTGAGAAGATATCTCACTCAGTAAAGTTCTTGGCATACAGGTATGAAGACTTTGAGTTTGAATCACAGTTCCCATGTAAGAAGCCATATGGCAGCGTTCACCTGTAGTCCCAGCACTGAGGAGGCTGAGGTCCGCAGAACCTTCGAGCTGTCTGGCTAGCCAATCAGCAAGGTCTGGGTTTCATGGAGAGGCTCTGCCTCAAAAAATAAAGAGGAGAGTGACTGAGGAAGACACTAGATGTCGATCTGTGGTCTTCACATGCACACATGTACACATGGGCACACACACACATAAGAAATCTGCATGCTCACACTCCACCAAAGCTTCCTTTTCTGTGAAGCTACAGACTGGCCCATCCATGGGTGGGAACTTTGGACTCAGTTCTAGTGGATAAAAAATGTTTTATTCATCCACAGTATCAGATGTGGAAAAAATGGTTGTATTTTCACACTGCACAATACAAGTGGGTACAGAAACCAAGTGTGTCATATTTTAAAAATGCAGAATCAAAGAAACACAGCATGGAGGGCCAGTGTTAAACTGTTAGAGCATATACACATGAAAGGTTAAATATAATGTCAGAAGTTCCCAAATCCGATTGCACAATAGGGACTTGTGTTCCTGAGCCGCCTAGTTGGTAATTCTGACTTGAAGGAAACATTTACTCTGCAGCTAAAAGTTTAACGAGAGTTCACGATTTGTGGATGACATGGAATAGTATGAAAAAAAAAATGTCAAAAGTTGAAATTTTAGGACATTCCAAGAAAAGGTCTTCTACCAAGTGACCTTATCTGAAAGGGGGTCAGCATGAGGAAATAATTAGTGTTTGTGTAGGCATGTACGGGAACGGTGACTCTGTCCAAGGTGTTCTGGCCTTGCTGACAGTATCTGCTGGTCTGGCAGCCTGTAAGAAATGGCTTAGCATACTTCTGGATGTGTCATGAGCTTCAAAGTCTACATCTTTCTTCCTATACCTGTCTCACTCCCCGCTCTGTTTCACTGCTTGAAATAAACAGCACAGGCATTTGGGGTGATTTCCAATGCATTCCTGCTCAGTCACACAGCTTCTCGGTCAAGTTCAATCTGCCTCCCTGTGATGTCTCATCCCTTCCCAGGTCTTTCCAGGCACAGAGTCATCAGTTAGGGCATCTGTCTCTGCTTCATCTTCATGTTGGCTCAGCACCACATACACAACACATGCACTTTGGCTTGAATTCCAGCTCTGCTACTTTTAATCTATGTAATGTAGAATAATATTTAATCAATCTATGACTGTTTATTTAACTGTGAAAGATAGGAAAAAACAGGCCTCGTGTCTTTGTCAACTTGACACAAACCTAGAGTCACCTGGGAAGAGAGAACCTCAACTGAAGAATTTCCCAGGGTCAGACTGGCTTGTACTAATTCATAAAAGAGTGCCTAGCCCACAGTGGGTGGTGCAAATCCCTATGCAGGTAGGTCTGCACTATGTAAGAAAGATAGCTGAACAAGCCAGTAAATGATGGACTGTAACCTGTAACGTGAAATAAGCCCTCCCCTCCCCTAGGTGGTTTTGGTCAAGATGTTTATCACAGCAACAAAAAGCAAACTAGGGCAGTTGCATCTTATAAGATGATAACGGTGAAGAAAATAAACGAAATATCTTGATACCTCATACCATTTTGTATTTCAGTTGACAAATCAAGGTTTAGCCAATGGCAGCCATTTTATTACGATTATCCTCAATCCACAAATCTGTTCACTGTTCTCACACAGAAACAACCAAGAAAGCTCGCCACAGATGCCACACTCCCTGTGGTGAACCTTCTTTCCTTCCGTTTTCATCTCTTCTGCTTCCTCTCTCTCCTCTCACCTTCCACACACTGGACACACTGTCTGCTCACACATTGACACTGACTGTGGCTTCTTTTTCTTCTGGTTCTTTAAAGATCTCCCTTGTCACCTCTTTTTTTCCGTGGTTGCATTGGGACAGTAATTACCATTACTTGGTGTTCACCTGCCTCTTCCTCGAGATCTTATTTGCTAATTCCGTTCAGTGACTTCTCCATTCAGAGACTGGAGTTTTGTCTTTACACGTCTGATTTGGGACTTTTGAAAACAGCTGCTCCTCTTGTTATACTTCCTTCCACCCTTTCCCAATATATAAACTATTGATAATAGCTGCTCTAATCTCTCTACCTACTAGTTCTACCACTGTGTCTCTGCCATTGGATAGTTCTTCTTGTAATAGGCAAGAATCTCTTGCTTTTTTATATGCCTGACAATTGGGGTATGTATGTGTGAGAGAGAAGAATAGGCTTTTTAATTTTATTTTCAGAATTTCATATATGAGCACAATGCATTTTGATCATATCTTCCCCTCTCTATCCCACCAACCCCTCCTATGTCTTCCCACATCCTTTTCTCAAATCCATATCCTCTTCATATATAATATACTGAGTCAAACTAGTGCTGCCCACACGTACATGGGGTAGGGCTGACCACTGAGTATAGGAAACCCATGGGGTCCCTAAAGAAAACTTATGCTTCTTCTTCAGTAGCCATTCTTGACTGCCTGCTGCTCTTTAACTAGGAATGGGGCCTTGGGAGCCTTTCCCCAACTCATGCTAGAATATTGACTGATGTACAGGCAGCCATTTTGTTGAGAGCTCACAGGTGCAACTTTCCTGTCCTGTCCAGTAGACACTATCTCACTGCAGCCTGCCCAGTTCTCTGGCCCTTACAGTCTTTCCACTACCTCTTCCTAGATGTTCCCTAAGTCTTGGGCACAGAGGTTGTGTTCCTCAGGATTTGGCCCTCACCCTCTAGAGAACCATGGCTTATGTATTATGAGGATTGATTTCTTCCGTGAATTCTGTTGAATTATGTTGTTCTAGATTGTTCCAGACAATCTACAAAGTGCCACACACACAGCCTCATCACTCCTCACTGAGATGTTGGCAATAACCAACTTTCATGGTTTTAGGTCTTATCTACCTTGAATCTGACCTATAAGCTACCAATGACACAGTCCTCACCCTAGCCTCAGAGCTCAGGCTTCCATTACATGGTGTGCAGGACCTCCATTATCCACCAGCTGCAGCCCCTCTAAACCTCTCCTCGCTGTCTTTAATATCCACTGGTCATTTCAGTGCCATGAAATAGTTCCTGTATTAGGTAGGCTAATGCTTCCACCAAGATGCCCACGTCTTAACTCCGGGAACATGTATTTGTTACTTTCCAGGGCAAAGAGAATTCTGCAGCTAGAGTAAGAGCATAGACCTTGAGGGAGAGGGAGTACTGTGTATTATCCAAGTGAACCCAGTCTAATTGCCAGTCTTTAGAAGCACAGACCCTTTCCTGGATAGGTTAGAAGGATAAAAAGGAAGGAGGAAGACCAGCTTGGAAAGCAGGCAGGCCTTTACCCATCGCTGTAGGCTTTGAGCATGGAGGAAGATGGTCATGAGCCAAAGAGTACAAGTGGCCAGATACCCTCCCTTAAAGAACATATCCTGGGAAACAACCTGATTGTGGCCAACTGTGACCCAAGTTGGACTTATGACCTTCAGAGTTATAAGATGGTAAAACTGTGTTTAAGCCACTAAATTTGTAATAATGTTATGGTAGTAATAAAAAATGAGTGCAGTTCCCAAACTGTTGGACTCTCTCATCTGTGATTTTTTCTTCTCCTCCCTTTTCTGCTTGCAGTCTTATTATATGCTGGGAGTCAAGCCAGGCACATGCCTGTAATCCTAGGACTTTGAAGGTGGAGACAGAGAGATCAGGAGTTCAGGGCCAGCCTCTGTCTCGGGAAGCCGATAGCTAAAAAAGTAAATAAACCATCCCAGTGGTCATCATCTATGGCTCCTTTTAGGTAAAACTTTCAGGCAAAATTACTTCTTTCTTTGTCATTCCTACATGCTCAGACACACCTGTTACTGTACACATTAGCTACAGTTATATACACTTTCAAGCATGACTCAGATTGCACACTACTTGTTGACAGGAGGAGCCTCACTAGTCTCATCCTTGACTTCTAGCACAATTTGGCATCTTGCAAGCTCTCATTAACTTTGATTACATTGTTGTTGACTTAGGTTTTGTTTTTGTTTTTGTTTTCTTAAAAACAGCAACCTACTTGGGAGATCTTGGGTTCATCCATTTGCTTCTACTCTGACTTCTCTGTCCCAGAAGGCAAATGTAAAGGGAGAAATAGAGACAAGCAGTTGGCCTGAAATGGGATCAGGAACGTAGAAATGTGCTGGACAAAACTGGCTGACTTGCCCAGGCTTCTCTTCTCCCATTGTGGCTGGCAAGGCTCACAGAAGGAAAGGCTGGCCTGTGTTCACCCAGCTGTCTGCTTTCTCCTTTGGTGGCCCTCCACAGGAATGTGAGGGGGAGAGTGGAAGAGACAAACAGGACCTCCCAGGAATTAAGGTATCAAATGATTGCAATGGACATTCAATAATTCAGGTGCCTAGCTATAAGCATGGTCTCACAGTTAAATAAAAATTGTTTAAAGGTATATACACAGCAAAGTAGATTAAGTATATGTCTGAGCATACACATACCAATAAGTGCTACATCCTTTAAACATTCACACAATTGTCCTGGGGAAACAGTAATTATTTGGGATTCTAACAATCCCATTTGGATTGGACTATACAAACCATTTATTTTTACTGCAGTTATTTTCAGTTATTTTAATCTTTTTGAATCTGTTGTGAATGGAATTTCCTTCTTAACTTCATTTGTGGATAGCTTATTTTGAGTGTATAGAAGCTGTTTAAAAGACCATACCAGCTCCTAGGATCCTTGGGAGGGTGACAACAGGAACACGGTGGCAGTGAGAGGCAGGAAATGAGACAGACAACCCAGATGCTTCTTGAAAAACTTGATAGCATGAGCCAAGGATTATCACCAAAGAACTCAAAAGTCTCACACCACAAACAACAGTCACATTGGGTCAGGGCACAATCCAAGCACAGTCAGGAAAGCAGAGTTAGATTAAAACAAAATCACAGAAGTGCGGGTGGAGGCGGGCTACAAGAGGAGCCCCAGGAGGGTTTCTGTTTATTCTGGCTGTTTATTTGAGTCCTGTACACACAGAGGCTTTGAGTGAGTCCCCTGCACCTGCAAAGGCCTCAAGTGACATGGGCAGTAAAACCGTGCAGGGAGCCAGTGCTCTTGTAGTTGGCATGAGTGTTGCTCACACAAAGAACACAAAAGGAGGAAGATGTGCACAGCTGGCTTATGAAGATGTGCACAGCTGGCTTCAGCTTACTTTGTTGGTCTCAGATGATGGCCATTGACAGGGCTTCCTGCAAGCATGGGTGAACCCAGATTAAAAACAGACTATCTCTGGATATGATTGCTTTCTGTGCTGTGGGTGCCCAGCTTTCAGAGCCCGTTTAGTACATCCCAGCTCTAGCCTGGGCAGCTCAGGTGGAGGGCAGAGGTGTGTCACACAACAGAGGGAGTCAAGGTTTTTTGCTGGCCCCCTTCTTATTTGAAGGATGCTTTTAGCGAAGCTCATCCACAACCATGAGTTTGGCTGGAAGGCAACTTGGAGAACTCCCTACTTCCCTCCCAGCAGGCAGATTGGGGTGGACAATGACGCCTTTCTCTGCTGATCATAGGCATGCTCGTTAAAAAAAAAAAAAAAAAAGAACAAAAACCTCAAAGTTGCAGCTTCAACTTCTGATTTAATGCCATAAAATGGAACTTCGGAATAGACTATGGGGCCTGTGAGTTCCATTCTTGCTAATTCACTGGTATAGGCCTTTACATCCTGACATCGTTTGGACAAACCATTTATTTTCATTAAAATTATTCTCAGGTATCTTGCTCATTTTGAATCTACTGTGAATGGAATTTTTTTTCTTAAGTTCAATTTTTGTTATCGTCTTCAACTGTGTAGAAGCTGTTCAGGTTTGTTCACGCTATTATTTGTCACTTAAGCAGGGGCCTGAACTCACAATCCCAGCATGGGGCTTTTCATGGGTTCTACAGATGTTTGGGTCTGAATGTATTTGGCACTGTTGTTTACTTGATATATGCTGAGCTTTAGAATACTGCCTGACATCAAAGTTCTGGAAACGTTTGAAGGATGAGGCCTCCTTGTCACACACATTCTCAGTGAGAGCTCCCATCCCATCGTAGTGAATCCATGCTCACCAGAGGGGAAGCTCTGTGAAGGCAGGGATCATGTGCCATCTGGGACCCACACTGCATGCTCAGCACCTGCTGGCAGAGGCTGTCGGCATGTCTTAGGGTTTGTGGGATGGCTTGAGGGTCAAGGACATCATTGAAAAAAGTCATAATGTGTGGCTTTCTCTTTCCACATACACATGTGAAATGGGCCAAAATGACCATGGAGGACATCACTGGAAGAGTCTAAGCACCACAGTCAGCTTAGAAAGTATGTGTGCATGTGTATGTCTGTGTGTGTGTGTATGTGTGTGTGTGTGTATGTGTGTGTGTGTGTGCGCACGTGTGTGTGTGTGTGTGTGTGTGTGTGTGTGCACATGCATGCACAAAATTTTAAAAAGGCTATCAACTTGATATTGATTATGGATTAGTTGATTTATGTAGAATATACATATACAAGCTCAAAATGGAGGAGCATTTGAATAAAAACATATCAATTTTGTCCTGATAGCTTACTCACCCAGAGAAAGTCCTCAACTCAACATGATCTACCTCCAGAACATACAACTAAGAGTTACTTAAACAACTTCAGTAGAACTGTGGACCAAATCAGTAAGGTACAAAATGCAATAGCAGAATGTTTGTATTCTTATAAACACTCTTGCAGAGAAGTAAAAATAAATCTTTACTATCTCAATGGTTATTTATAAAACAGTACATTTAGAAATTAAACACTTTTATACTATCCTAATATGAGTCAGTTAGCTGCCTTTTAAATTTCTTCAAACACTTCAGTTAACTTGTGACCGAAAATAGCTATACTCCTTGGGAATTACATAGCAGATTACCCTGGAATGTCCCCAGAAAAGGGTGGATATTTAAAAATTAATACAGTTTACCAGGAAATTTAGTTATTATGATCAAGACCTAGTTTGTTTGTTTTTTTTAACTTGTCATAGCTTTTGAAAAAGTAGAGAAAACTGTATCAGAGTGCCATGAGATAACCATAGTTTTTCTCATTTAATACCAGCCTTAATAAACAAAGTAATAAAAATAAATGAAAAAAATTAAATAGACTTTAGCAAACACTTCTTCAAAGACATCTGTTTCTAGTTCACTAAGTTGACTATTACAAAAAACAAAATGGATGCGTTTTCTGGCAAGCATAAATAGCCTCACTTCAAGGAAGTGACATATTTCCAGTTATTATGAACTGGTTGTGACAGTTTAAGGATAAGTTAACTATTTATATAAATGTCCATATCTGAAAAAGGAAGTAAAATAGCATCTATAGCTTTCCCTGTTGTGGATAGCCCTGGCCTTGTATTTTGATGCTAATTCCCCTTTCCTGTAAGGGCTGCAGAGGAGGAGTGAGTCATTACACAGGTGAATTCTAGTGAACCTTCTGTCTATCTTAATTTGTAAAATAAAGGCTGGAGCCAGTGATTGGGCAGAGGAAGGGGAGGTGGAGAAATAAAGGTTGGTGGAAGAGAGCAGAGGGGAGGACCACTGGAGGAAGACAATGGAGGAGGAAGATGATGAAGGAGAGGACGACTAGGAAGCAGGAGGTAGGACAGATGCAGGGTCTGGAAAACCCTCAAGTTATAAGTGTCTCATAGCTGGGGAACAGAGTAGTGTAGGGGTATCTGCCCAATCTAGGCTTACAGAATATATTCATAATTACTGAGTTGTGTTTTCATTGACCGGTCCTATTTGGGTTGGAGATTTAAATATCTCCCACTACATTTCCCAACATGTAAATCCATGTCATAATGGTGCAATTTATGACAGAGATTGCAAACTAGCAGCAAACACCCTGGAAGAGTGTGTGTGTGTGTGAGTGTGTGTGTAGATCAGAGATTGACATGAGTCTTCCTCACTTGCTCTCCACCTTATTGTTTGAGATAGTCTCTCACTGAGCCTGTTGCTCACCAGTTCAGCTGACTGACTGGCTCCTGTGCCCCAGGGCCCTTCTTGTCTCCCATCTCCAGGGCTGCTAATATAGGTATGCTCTATGCCACACCCACTGGGTTCACATTCTGCTATCAATCAAACAACTGCTATTTAAAAGAGACTGCCATTTGTGGGCACTGGATGGGGCTGCTCTTTTAGAAGTACAACCTGCCTCTTGTTCAACACGTGCTTCATACTAAGTCTCTATCATTTGTTAATTTTATGGACCATGTAGATATTTGATATTGAAACCATCGATCCACCCACCCATCTACCCATTTATCTACCTTTAAAATACCATTCAACTGACTGAAAAACAAACAAAACAACCTGGTGTGCTAGCTTTGGGGAGAATGCTCCCTGGGATTGTCCTTGTCCCTCTCACTCTCCCCTCGTCTCCTCTCTACCCCCACCCCCTCCCAGTTCCTCCTCTCTCCTCCCCTCCTTGAAGATAAGGCTGCTCCAGGTTTCAGATCTAATACTTTATACTTTCAGAGATTTCTTGCTGCTTTTCTATAATTCTATGGGAAGAATGCATAAGCCGAAATCTGATGCTTTGTTGATGAATTAAAATATAAAAATTATTTATATTTCAAATACTTTTGATGGGGATTTTGCTTTTAGTTTTCGTGGAATAAAACATACAGAATGGAGCAATAGAAAGTAAATCCTGAGCGGTTAAAGAGACACTGGGAGCAGACATGTTAGCTGAATTTTGTTGGGGCTGAAAAACAGGAAACATTCAGTTGCCATGAAGAACTTTTTCCTGGTTGTAAATGTTACCCTTGCCTCCAATGATCCGCTGGGTACCATAGTTGATGGAATTTCAAACCAAACTGCAGTTTGTGAGGGAAGTGCAGAGGAGTTCCAAACAGCTTGGCCTAGCAGTTTTCATTTTAGTAGAGGTTTGAGTAAAATGGGAACTGAGCATCCAGTAATGTAGAGAAATGAGATCATTATTTTCAGACATGTCAAATACCAGCAATCTGGGGACTCCAAAGGGGATTTCAGAGCAAAATGGCTTACTTAGAAATGGCTTTCAGTAAAAAAGAAGACTGAAAATCCTGTTACGGTTGGGACAACGTCCATCTTTTCTACCACTGTATCACGAAGGCCTAACCCACGTAGGCTCAAACTCTTGTTGAATAAATATAAGCAAGAGTGCTTAGGAAATAATCTTCAATAAGTAGTCAGCAATTAAATGAATAATGAAAAAATTGATTAAGTAAATATTTACCAAATGAACACCCACATAAAAATTATGAACTCATAATCACCTCGTCCACCTTGTTCCAAGTGATTGACATTTTATTTCCTGAAATATTGCTGCCTAGCACATATGATGTTATGCGTTGTCCACATATCATCTCATTTAGTACTTATAATGACATTCTGAAACCAACATTATAACCCAAATTTTATATGAAGAAAAGAAAACTCAAGTGATGGTTGAAAAAAAAAAAACCTGTGTGGGGTCAGAAAACCAGTGAGCAGCTTTCCAGGGTCTTAACCACCATTCTATCCTGTGGAACAGAGAAACTCAGAAATGAGTAACTGCGTGATGGCAAGAAGACAGAACAAGAAAGAGAATTATGGTGTCCAGGTGGAGAGGTATGAAGACTATGCAAGGAGTCACAACGTCTACAGGAGATGCCGTCTGATTAATTCTAGGCCTAGGAGAAAGGTGGGACTGGATACACTAGTTGATGTCATTTTAGTTTAATTATAAAATTCGGAGGCGAGAATATCTATAAATAAAAAATAACCATTATAAAAAACTATTAAAGTCAGAACTAACTTATGAATAAAGAAAAGGCATTTATAAATATAAAGGAAAAAAAAAACTTAAAATAGAGCCATGATTGGAAATGGAGGAACAGGATAAGTAAGCTATAGGCAGAGGCTTAAATTCTTCCCTCACTTTCTGCTTTGCAGACATAACCTAGAATAACACAACAGCTTAATTATAAAATCTAAAAGCAATCACTGTAATAAAAAAATTGAACATAACTGTTTTGAGTTGGTGAAGAGACCAATGAAATTCTGAAAGAAATCATGACTGGTTCGTTCCCTAAGGAAAAAGATCCACATCTGTTTTTATAGTCTTGTTGTTGGTAGAATTCTTCTGAAACAATTATGTTTCCTTGTGGGGTGGTGAATGAGTAATTATAGGAGGGTGATTGTAAAATAGGGTTTTGATGTATAAAAAAGATGCATCTGTGAGAATAAAGAAGTTATGTAAATTTGCTGTGCTACTGACTTAGAATAGGAACATGATGTATTTTTCATCTTGAAATATTTATCTTTTCCAGCTCTTTCTATTGAAAGGAATAGAAACAAAGTCTATCCAGCAGAAACAAATGTCTCTGGTCTACAGATTCCTGTCTACAAATAGCACTCCCTACTAAAAGAAGCAACGGCTCATTGTAAAATAGGAGTTTGATGTATAAAAAGACGTATCAATGAGATTGAAGAGCGGAAGGGAATCTGTTGGGTTAGTATGTTACTGTGGAGGTACAGATGCTAATCACTGAAACTGACTATTTTACATGCTAAAGTGCAGGCACATAGCCAGCACCTCCCAAATTAAGGAAATCTAAGAAGATTCCCATTAACACCAAAATATAAAAGGGTTCACCTGGTTGGAGCATGCTTATTGGACACAAGGAATTCAGGAAATGTTTACAAAGTACTTAAAGAAGAGAAAAATGTAGAAAAAAGAAAAGACTGTTAGCCTTACCTAGAAAAAAGGCTTTCTGCAAAACATGCAAGTATTATACTTGTAGTTTGATAACCATTACAAAATTCATATACACAAAAGAATTTTTTGTCTTTTTAACTTTTTTAATGACTTGTTTATCCTTATTTTATGTGCATTGGTATTCTGCCTGCATGTCCATCTGTGTGAGGGTGTCAGAGACCCTGGAGCTGGAGTTACAGAGAGTTGTGAACTGCCATTTGGGTTCTGGCAATCATACACAGGTCCTCTGGGTGCTCTTAAATGCTGAGCCATCTCTCCAGCTCCCACAAGACAGAGTTCTAGTTACTAAAATACCAAATATTAAATTATTAAATACTAAATGCTAAAACAGCAACTGAAAATTTGAAGAAAAGATCTTTTACAACAGCAGCATGTAAGATAATAAAATCTAAAAGTCAATAGAACAAAAACCATGAGAAATTCTTATAAAGAAAATCACAAAGATATATGAGAAAACATAAAGATTTAGACAAATGTTTGAGGATAATAAAATATATCAAGAAGAATTAATTCTCAAACTAATCAATGAGATTTTTCAAAATACAAACTATATAAGCAGTTCAATAATGAATTACTAAAAAGGTAAAAACAGCGACACATGTGAACTTCTCTTTTTAGATTTAAGGTATGTTAGAAGTATGTGATACTTATTTACACTCTATGATGAAGAGAGCAGTATCAATGTAGAAACTAGCAGGCTTATGAATATAATCTCACTTATGTGTAATTCAACTAGTAACAAAATGTGGTATTTGAAGCTAAAGCAGAAAATAATTTAACTCATCAAAACACTACTGAAACAGCCCATTAACCACTGGACAAGAGAGTAAAGTTG